>OZ012626.1:21774137-22409957 GCA_963942485.1 Pediacus dermestoides | reverse complement strand
GGACACTATCTGCTATCTAGCGGTGACTTATAACAGAAAATCGGGGTATAGGTGTTTTCAAATGATAAAGGAGCGGAAGGAGAGGAATCACCAGTATACTCACTTGTAATAATTTCGGATTGGCACTAACTGAACTAACTAACTGAACACGCGGATTATTATTCGAACTGTTTTTGAACTGACGGAACTTGACTGTACTGGTTTTGGGGTTCCTTATAAGGGATTTTATCTGCTATCTAGCGGTGACTTATAACAGAAAATCGGGGTATAGGTGTTTTCAAATGATAAAGGAGCGGTGACCTATAATTGTAGTTGTGCCATCTACGGGAGAGGGGACGAAGTTTTGTAGGACGGGGTTATCTGGCGGGAAAGTCGGACCGGGGTTTTATAGAATTCTGCAATTTGGTAAATAATTAGTTAACTGAAAAATGACTTCGTTACAATGTGTTGGGCACATCAGATATTTTTCGTGGAAAATCGTGCCCATAATTCACTACAGTGAATTATTTTCATTATTCACTGTGTATCCGGCCAATCTCAAATACACAAATTCCCAATTCAATGTTGCTGAACCAATGATATTTTAAATCGCCCCCCAAGTCTATCTGCACTTGACAATCCACTAGCTTGACAGTAATTAAATAGGTAAGTGTTGTAACAATGCAAATTGATTAGGGCGCCGGCTAGCTTGGCGTTGGGTAGGTACAGTGTTAGTTCAAGAAGTCAGAATGCGACAACTTTATTTCCACAGGAAGACAGATCTACACGTAATAAATACAATAATAAATAAAACAATACAGGAAACCAGGCAACAATAGTTTCAGACTTACCGGACAGGTAACACGAACTGGCTGATTAATTATGCACGAGCAGCCCACGCAAACCAAAAGTCCGTCCGATCTTGAAGCAGGACAAATTGCAAGTGTGGCGGCATGGAATTCGCCAAAACCTCAAAAAACCGAGACTAAATTCCAAAAATCTAAAGGTCGCCCCACACTTGGTTATAGCATTTAGGCGTTTCATTACAGTGTCAAAAAATTATCAAATTTGAGTCTAATTTATTTCTTTAATAGGCGTGGAAAAAGCATAGTATTACATTCGCGATTATGGCCATTATTCAATCAAATGAATTGCGCCACTCGCCTACGGCTCGTGGGCTCAAACATCATTTTCGTGAATAATAGCTATCATAATCGCTCATACAATAATATACTATTATTGACTAGTAAGTAACTAAAGTAATTGTTCAAAATTTCTGCCTCCAACATTGATACATGCTTCCGCCCTTCTGATGGCATGAGCACAGCATATATATGCTGTGGCATGAGCAGCTACCACTGGCGCACTGGTCTGTTGTTGGAAGCACGTAACTGCAGGTACAATATCAGCGCACTCGATATTAGAATAATGAGCCATGCATGTTTATTGAAAAACCCAATTTTTTTTGTCAGAACTTGTCAAGTAACATTTATTGTTGGCGGCCTTCTCCCAAGCAACGAAATAATATTCTAGTATCGTTGCCGTTCCTTTTTGACCAAAATTTGCGAAAATTGAATATTTCTTTACTCCGTGTTAAAACTACCTTTTCAAGATTTTTTTTTATTGTTATTACACATAATCATGCTCATAATAAATAATTAAACGCCAACATTCATACCCTTTATTTAAAGATAACTTGATGCAAAGTTTGTATCTTCAGACCTCTACAGGGTGTCTCAAAATTAGCTTGCCAAAATGTACCAGCTGATTCTACGTTAAAAAATAATCCAGACAGTTTCAATAAATATAGGTTGAAAAATACTTCCTAAGGAGGCTACAGCCCCCCGAAAGGGGGACCCCAAAGAGGAGTTTTCTGTAATATCTTTGCAATTGCTTCAGGTAGATTCATGAAATTTGGTGAGTTTGAAGCTTTTGTAATTTGACACACATTTCTTTTTCTAATTTTTAGAAATTTTGCCAGGGGCGTCACATACAGGGAGATTGCTGGGTATATTATGAACCATACTTTTTGTGGGGATAATTTTTAAATTTTTTATATCAAGTTATGAAATTTGGTTTATTTTTACACAAAAAGGTAGTCTCAGTCGATCTTTGTATCTTGAACCGTTTTCGAGTAAAATCGTTTTGAAAAAATCACGTCTATAAAACTACACTATAAAAAATAATCACAAAACTAAAATATATCAAAAGTAGACAATGGATTACCTAACATTTATAGATATTTATTACTTCGTTTAGCATTTCTTCGTCAAATATTAATAATAAAAACAAAATATCAAAATCAATTTTTTTTTTCAATTTTGTGATAATTTTTATTAGTGCAGTTTTATGGACGTGACTTCTTCAAAACGATTTTACTCGAAAACGGTTTAAGATTCAAAGATCGACTGAGACGACCTTTTTTGTGTAAAAATAAACTAGTTTCATAATTTGATATAAAAAATTTAAAAATTATTCACAAAAAATATGGGGTGGGGGCATAATTTACCCATCACCCACCCTGTATGTGACGCCCCTGGCAAAATTTCTGAAAATTGGAAAAAGAAATATGTGGCAAATTATAAAAGCTTCAAATTCATCAAATTTCATAAATCTATCTTAAACAGTTGCAGAGATATTACAGAAAACTCCTCTTTGGGGCCCCTCTTTGGGGCCCCTCTTTGGGGCCCCTCTTTGGGGCCCCTCTTTGGGGTCCCCCTTTCGGGGGGCTGTAGCTCCCTTAGGAAGCATTTTTCAACCTATATTTATTAAGACTTTTTCCATTATTTTTGAACGTAGAATCAGCTGGTATATTTTGGCAGGCTAATTTTGGAACACCCTGTATATCTTTGTAAGGAGAGGTCGCCGAATTTTTTAACAATTTTTCTCTTACTCTTGGTAAGATCTCCTCCAACGCTCTGAACTCGGAATGCCTTAATTTTGAGACACCCTGTATATTTTAGTGAAGGGGAAATAACGCCCTTTCAAATGAATGTTGTTTCAAATTGTTATCAGGTGACGGAGAGTAATCCGAAAATATTAATACAGAAAAAACGTTGTGCCACTTAATTAACTCAAGGCAAGAGGTGGCACAGATGCTTTTGTAAGTTTACTAAAATGACAACAATTCAATAGCGTAAGTCGCATCTCGTTATCAGATCGCGAAATTATGCGAAATTTTAAGAACCGGAAGTGGCAATGTTTTAAACATTTAGCTCAGGATAATGACCGGCACAGGTGCCATTTGGTAAAGGGTTATATCTCTACGTTATCTAGGAGAAGGTCTTATCTTATTATCATATGACGTCCATATTTTGCAGCGGGCTCCCCTACTACTACATCTCGTCTTCATGATATGTACTTATTTATTACTAATTCTAATAGATACTTAATACCTACTTTTGTTTTTCTTCAAATTTAATTTGACAATGATTTTGTCAATCAAACTAAGTTTGTCATTTTTACCAAGCGCTTTTAAACAAATATTTTAACATGAATCCCAAAAACAAAGCAACAAAATGCAAACTAAGAGGCTACAACTATCAACCACCACTTCTGGAACAACTGATCGCTACTCAAGTAACAGAAGAACTGCTAAAAAAGTTCAACATTTCAAAGAAGAAACGCGAGAACATCAGAAACATTCAAACAGAGTTTTCGCAAAAAATCAAAATGGCAAACATCAAACACGCCCTGGTTCCTCTGTATCCAGAAGTCCCCAGAGAAATTCCAGTACATGAGCAACTTCATAAATACGCCGTTACATGCCCCATAACAAAAATGTCGCGCTTTCAAGAATACGAAATCACAAAACGAATTCGTGTGAATGCTATCGAACAAAAATTCCCGCATATTGTCAGAGAGACTATGGAGGAAGCGAGGGAACAATATATCATTATCACTCATGACACTGGAGTACATCTTAAAGTTAAACCCATAGAAGGCAGTTATCGCTGCAAACCAGAACCCTATAAATTTCTCGGTAGAACTAAACGATATGCTATTTATGTTTGGCTACGGAGCCAACTGGAGATGAAGTGGACGTTACACTTTCCTCTAGTTAGAAGAATCCTGAACGAAGGTGTGAATTACATACCAAATCATCTGTTCAATTTAGGAGTTTTGCGTGTCAAGTCGTACAGCTTACCAGAACTGAATGATGCTTTTAAGCAATTCATCGCAGATTCTGAAGTGTTTTTAATCAAGTACTATAAGAAAATCGTATCCATTGTTGAAGAAGACAAAACAACTTTTAGTAATTCCGCCGATTATGAGACGTATATAAACTCATGCAACACTTTGTTTTCTATTCAAGTGAGTAGAGCAATTGCTAAAACTATACTGCATATTATTGAAGTAACAGGTTCGGAAGAGTTGGTACCTTATCTGAATTTGACCATTAACTTTCAAGGTAGATTAACTTTGCGACCAACAGAAGAGGAATTGATGACTATTTACAGTTATTTTGTTACAAAACTAGTTGATCTTGGTAAGCAATTTAAAGTGTTTCAAGCGTATAAGAAAGAAGGTTATGATTTAAAATGGATTCCTCTAAAGATAACAGACTCATTTGTACAAGTCTGTTTAAATGACATTAAAAATAATCTCCACAAATTGTACATTCCAATTTTGAACTATTTGAAATCATTGGAGACTGAGTTCATTGAAATCTATGCTGATATAGGTTCTTCTGATGTTGCAGAAAGTGAGATGACGTTTCAAAGTGGTTACCAACAGATTTTACATTATCAATCATTTATTGAAAAAGCTAGTACCATGACGAGTTGTGAATATTTTGCTCTTGGTCAACTGTTACTCTCTGATTATGTTCAAACTATGAAAGAGTCATTAGCAGCTGTTGTTTATACGATTTTCTGCAAACTAAGCGAGCAACATATTGAGGAAAACGAAAAAATTTGCGAAACCTTTGAAGCTATAAAAGCTTATGCTCTACATAAGCCGAGCACTACTGAAGAGCTGATCCAACAAGGAAAACACATGATTTGGGTGAAAACAGTACAAATCAACGAATTAACTTTTAGGATTCAGGAGATGTTATGTAATTTGACTAAATTGATAGATATTGGGACGGTTAGTGAGCAGCATATGGCTTTGAACGTAAAAACAGTCAACTGGTTGACTAAAATTAAGGACACTCTGGAGCAAAACTCTACCATGTATGAACAACTGAAGTTTGAGGCAGAGGAAACTTTGAAGAGCACAATAGCGGAAAATAGTGAAGCTATTACAAAACTGATGCCCAATTTGGTTATACTTGATGATATGGATGATGTGACCAGAGTACGTGAGTATCTGAACCAAATCGCTGAACACATGGTAATTATGAGAGAGATTCGTAAAAAAATCGAATGGATAAACATGGAACAAACCCATTTAGGATTCAAAATTTCACCATTTGAAGAGCTGACCATCGTAGAGGATTTCATTTATCCTTTTTATCATCTATTAACAGTTTGCAAGAAAATCATACGTCATATAAATGTATGCAATGATGGACAATTCGAGTTTCTAATATACAATCAAACAGAAAAACTTGTAGATGAGTTTATGAAAGAGATCATGAAGATGCAGAAGAACTTTCGTACAAAATTAAGAAGAGCTCAAGCGCTCAACGAACCAATTAGATATGCAGGGATTGTAGATGATCCAGACATCTCCAATTTACCATCACCAATAAAATTAACAATTCAAGCGGTACAGTTACTCAAAGATTTCAGACCAGCTATGAATATGATGAGGATTATGTGCAACGATGCACTAATGGAAAGGCATTGGAAAGACATGTCAGATATAGCGGGATTTGATTTAACACCAAATGCGGGCACTTCTTTACGAAAAATGTTGCACATGGGTTTGGATCCAGATATCGACTTATATGATCATGTAAGTTCTGCCGCAACCAAAGAAAGGGAGTTATTGAGAAATTTACAGAAAATGCTAGCAGAATGGAAGGAAATATTCTTTAAAACTAGCTCCTTCAAAGAGACCGGAATTATGATTTTGACATCTCTAGATGATATTCAGATGGTTCTGGATGAGCATATATTGAAAGCACTGACAATGCGCGGATCAATCTTCGTTAAACCTTACGAAACGGAGGTAAGGGCATTCTATGATAAACTCGTAAGAATTAACAGTACTCTAGAAGAATGGGGCAAAGTCCAATCACAGTGGCTCTATTTATTACCGATTTTTTCATCGAAAGACATTGTTAGTCAAATGCCAGAAGAAGGCAATTTATTTAAAGAAGTTAATGACACTTACAAGCGATATATCGATGTGGTTTTACGTGATCCGAGAGTTTTTGAAATAGCTGGAGCTCCAGGTGTGCTGGAGACTATGCAACATTGTACTGAACTTTTGGAACGAATCAATGAGGGTGTTACTAATTATCTGGAAAAGAAACGATTGTTCTTTGCGAGGTTTTTCTTTTTATCCAACGATGAAATGTTGGAAATTTTGTCAGAAACCAAAGACCCACTGAGAGTACAACCACATTTAAAAAAGTGTTTTGAAGCGATAGACAAACTTCATTTCGACGAGGATTTACACATTTTGGCGATGTATAGTCAAGAAAAGGAAAAAGTTAATTTTAAAACAGCTGTGAATGTAAAGGAAGCTGGAGGTAGTGTGGAAAAATGGTTGGTGCAAGTCGAAGAAATGATGGTGATCTCTGTAAGAGATCAACTGTTGAAAAGCTTCAAACATTACTTTGTTTTACCAAGGACTGATTGGGTACAACGCTGGCAAGGTCAAATTGTTTTATGCGTATCACAAATCCATTGGACAACAAATGTCCACAAAGCGCTGAATAAAGAAGAAGGTTTCACCCTGCCGGGTTATGCAGAAAAACTCAGGAAACAACTACAAGAAACTGTTGCACTTATCCGGGATCCATCACTATCAACTCTCACAAGGATCACTATAAAAGCTCTAATTGTTATAGATGTGCATGCTAAAGACGTAGTAGAAGATTTAAGGGATAAAAAAGTTTCTGACGACAAAGAATTTAAATGGTTAGCACAAATGCGTTACTATTTAATTCAAGACGAGGCAGTCGTCAAATTAATAAATGCGAGAGTTAACTACGCCTACGAATACTTGGGAAACTCAGATCGTTTAGTCATAACACCCTTAACAGACAGATGTTACCGAACACTAATTGGTGCATATCATTTACATTTGAATGGTGCACCGGAAGGGCCTGCTGGTACCGGAAAAACGGAAACCACGAAAGATTTAGCCAAAGCCATTGCTGTACAATGCGTTGTCTTCAATTGCTCCGATGGTTTGGACTACAAAGCAATGGGGAAATTCTTCAAAGGATTGGCAGCGTGTGGTGCATGGGCCTGTTTCGATGAATTCAATCGAATCGATATCGAAGTGTTATCAGTAGTTGCTCAACAAATTTTATTGATTATCATGGCTGTGCGGGCTAATCTGAGCAAATTTAATTTCGAGGGCACTGAAATTAATTTAAATCCGTCTTGTTATGTTTGCATTACAATGAATCCAGGTTATGCTGGCCGCACTGAACTACCCGATAATTTGAAGGTTTTATTTCGAACAGTTGCTATGATGGTTCCAGATTATGCTCTCATTGGTGAAATCTCCTTGTACTCTTATGGTTTCATAGACGCAAGGAATCTATCAGTGAAAATTGTCACTGTATACCGTTTGTGTTCGGAACAATTGTCGTCTCAAAACCACTACGATTACGGTATGCGAGCTGTAAAATCGGTACTATCGGCTGCTGGTACAAACAAACGAAAATTCCCAGATGAAAATGAAGATATCCTGCTGCTACGCGCTATCTTAGATGTTAATTTACCAAAATTTCTCAACCAAGATCTATCTTTGTTCGATGGTATAATATCTGATTTGTTTCCTGGTGTAGTACTGCCAGAAGCAGATTATCGTTTGCTAACGGAAGCCATGCTTCATTGCATGGAAGAAAGATCTCTTCAACCGAAAGAATCCTTTATAATAAAGATTATACAAACATATGAAATGATGATAGTTCGACATGGTTTCATGATTGTGGGTGAACCTTTCGCTGGGAAAACCTCAACATTACGAGTGCTAGCAGACACGTTAACACTTTGCAATTCACTTGGTCAGAACGAAGAAAAAGTGCAGTTTAGTACATTGAATCCTAAAGCCATTACCATGGGACAATTATATGGACAATTTGATCCAATTTCCTATGAGTGGTTTGATGGAGTTGCAGCTATAATTTTTCGAAATTACACCCAAGATCCCGCACCTGATAGAAAATGGATTATATTTGATGGACCAGTGGATGCGGTATGGATTGAAAACATGAACAGCGTGCTAGATGACAATAAAAAACTATGTTTAATGTCAGGAGAAGTAATGAGCATGACTAGCTCAATGTCACTGATTTTTGAAGCACAAGACTTGTTAGAAGCTTCACCAGCTACTGTAAATAAAACAATTTCTCGTATATAACACTTTTAAAATTTGTTTATTTAAGGTATCACGTTGTGGTATGATTTACATGGAACCAGCAACTCTTGGTTGGCGTCCTTTTATTGAATCCTGGATGCCAACTTGTAATCCGGAGTGGCGTGATGGTCAAGAAGATTTCATTTTCACTCTATTTGATTGGATAGTACCACCTGGTTTGGATTTTCTTAAAAAGAACTGTATTTTATACTGCCAACCAGGTGAGATCAGTTTGGTATTAAATCTGATGAATATGGTTGAAATGCTGATGAACGATGCATGTGCAGCTAGTACAAGACCAGCTGAAGATTTTAAGAATATAGGCACTTGGCTTCAAGCCAGTTTCATATTGGGAGGTGTATGGGGTTTGGCCTCGTTAGTTGATTTGAGATCAAGAGAATTATTTGATGAGTACTATAGAGAGTTTTGGAAAGGAGAAAATCCTAACTTTCCTTATCCTGAAACTGTAGAGAAAATTGACATTGGTATACCACCGGAAGGTTTACTGTTTGACTATTCCTATAATTTCAAACTAAAAGGCAATTGGAGGTATTGGCCAAATTTGATGAAAGGCGAAAAATTAGATGAGTGTAAAAACATTTTGCAAGCACTTGTACCCACAGTTGATTCCGCTAAATATACAGATTTAATTCAAATGCACATCAGACATAAAAAACAGCTGTTACTAATGGGCCCAACCGGAACGGGAAAAACCTACTACATACAGGATTTACTAATGAACCATTTAGATAACTCTTTGTATGAACCAGCTTTTATAACATTTACAGTACAAATAACCGCTAATCAAACCCAAGAACTAGTTATATCCAAGCTGAACAAAAGACGTCGAGGAATCTATGGAGCACCAAAAGGTAAAACGACAATACTCTTTATTGACGACGTAAACATGCCCGTGAAAGAACAATATGGTGCCCAACCTCCTATAGAACTCTTACGTCAATTCTTCGATCACAAAAACTGGTACGACTTGAAGACAACTGCTCCGGTCCTTATATTTGATGTACTTTTCCTTGGAGCTATGGGTTTAGTAGGGGGAAGTCGACAAGATGTCTACGCAAGATTCCTTCGCCACTTCAGTATTTTCTCAATTAATGAATTTTCCGAGGAAAGCATGTCGAAAATATACTCGAATCTTTTACACCTTGGTTGGAAAAACAACGGATTCCCGTCAGAGGTGTATCAAATGGTTTTGCAAACTGTTAATGCTAGTTTGGACTTATACGCAGACGCCATTAAAAATCTTCGGCCAACTCCTTCCAAGAGTCACTATGTGTTTAATTTGAGACATTTTTCGCGACTTATTCAAGGTTGTGCAATGTTGAGGAAAGAATCGGCTGAGAATAGGCAAACCTTTGCAAAAATTTGGGTACATGAAGTGCTTAGAGTGTACTATGATCGCTTAATTGAACAGGAAGACAAAGATTGGTTATATAATAAAATAAAAATCTGCGTTAAGTCATACTTTAGAGAAGATTTTGACTATGCTTTTCAAAATTTGCCAAAGTTTAACGATGAAATCACGCAGATTTCTTTAAAAAGTTTACTATTTGGTACGTTTTTCGATATGGAATCTGATGAAATTGATAGGCGCTACGAAGAAATAGAAAATATATCTGCATTTTTTGACCTTAGTCTGGAGGTTTTAGAAGAATACAACGCAACGCATAAAACCAAAATGGATATTGTATTATTTGATTATGCGTTGGAACATTTATCTAGAACTTGCAGAGTGTTATCCATGAGTTGTGGTAGTGCTTTGTTTGTTGGAATTAGTGGTTCTGGAAGACAATCTTTAACCACGCTTGCTAGTGCTATGTATGGTTACACTCTATATCAACCAGAAATCACAAACAATTATACTTTGAATGATTGGAGGGACGATATTAAAGTTATTCTTAAAGAGGCCGGAGGACGTGGTAAAGACTGTACATTTCTGATTACTGAAGGCCAAATTAAAGAAGAACACTATCTGCAGGATATAGATTGTTTGTTGAACTCCGGGGAGGTACCAAACATGTATCAAATCGATGAAAAACAGGAAATTTTGGATATGGTACGCTCAGCAGCTCAAGGTGGCGATAGAAATCTTGATATAAGTGCACTTAGTGTCTTCTTTTTCTTCACCAAACGTTGTAGAGAAAAACTACATATTATCTTGTGCTTCAGTCCAGTGGGTTCAACTTTTAGAAATCGTTTACGTCTGTTTCCTGCATTGATAAATTGTTGTACAATTAACTGGTTTGAAGAGTGGCCAGAAACAGCTTTGGAGGAAGTTGCTGATAAATGGATGGGAGATGTGAATTTAGTTGAGGATGTCAAAAAAAATTCTGTGATTGTTTGCAAATATTTCCATATAACTGCTAGAGTCTCCTCTGCTGAATTTTTTAATAAAACCGGGAGAAAAACATACATTACCTCGGCATCATACTTGGAACTTATCAGATCTTTCACTGAGCTTACTAATTTGAAACAAGATGAAATAATGACAGCAAAGAATCGTTATTTGATTGGTTTACAAAAGTTAGATCATGCAGCTGAACAAATCAGTGAAATGCAAAAATCTTTGGCAGAACTGCAACCACAGTTAAAAGAGATGAGTGAAAAAGCAACGAATATGACCAAACAAATCGAAAAAGAAACACGGGAAGTGGAACAAGCGTCTGAACAAGTGAGAAAAGATGAAAAAATAGCTAATAAACAGGCAGCTGCCGCTATGGCTTTGAAACTGGAATGCGAGGCAGACCTTGCTGAAGCTATGCCTATTTTAAATGAGGCACTTCAAGCTTTAGATACATTGAAACCTGCTGATATTACCTTAGTAAAATCCATGAAAAATCCTCCAGCTGCAATTAAAGTTGTAATGGCTGCTGTATGCATTATAAAAGGTGTAAAACCCGACAAGGTACTTGATACAGCAACTGGACAAATCACCTATGACTACTGGGGCCCTAGTAAAAAGATTTTAGGCAACTTTTACTTCCTTCAGTCATTAAAGGAATATGACAAGGACAATATTCCTCTAGAGATAATGGCCAAATTACGAAAGGAATATATTCCTCATCCACAATTTAAACCACACATTGTTGCTAGGGCTTCGACTGCAGCTGAAGGATTATGCAAGTGGATTATAGCAATGGATTTGTATGATAAAGTAATCAAAATTGTAGCACCCAAAAAGGCGAAATTAGAAGCTGCAGAATTGGAATTTGCACAAACAATGGCACTTTTAGAAGAAAAACGTAATCAAGTACTAAGACTAGAACAACAACTGGCGGAATTGAATGAAAAATTAGAGGAAGCTATGAGACAACAAGGTGTGCTTCAGGATGGTGTTAATCTCTGCAACAGTAAACTTACAAGAGCTAAACAGTTAATTGGAGGTTTGGGAGGTGAAAAAACTCGCTGGACGGCGGTTGCTAATGCTCTCCAAACTCAATATGATACTGTGGCAGGTGATATACTCATTTCGTGTGGAATCATTTGCTACTTAGCCCCACTTAACAGTATGTTTAGAATAAGAATAATAGCAGATTGGCATAAATATGTAAAAAAGTTTAATATTCCTTGTGCTAAAGACTACGAGATAAGCATTGTTTTAGGATCTGATGTGAAAATTCAAAACTGGTGTATTTACGGATTACCCAGGGATGCATTTTCGACAGAAAACGCCATTATACAAGATAATTCTAGGCGTTGGTCGCTTTTGATTGATCCGCAACAGCAAGCAGCTAACTGGATTAAAAAAATGGAAAAGAAAAACAATTTGGAAGTGGTAAAATTTTCCTATTCAGACTACATGAAAACTATCGAAAGTAGTGTTCAATGCGGTTATCCTGTTTTAATTGAGAGCATAGAAGAAGAACTGGAAGCTCCACTTGATTCCCTACTGTTTAAAAAGATTTTTAAGCAAGATGGAATGGAAGTCATAAGTTTGGGTGAAAACGTCATACGATATAGTAGGGGTTTTAAATTGTACCTAGTATCTAAGTTAAGAAACCCCCATTATTTACCAGAAGTTTTCAACCGAGTTACCATCATAAACTTTGCTTTGACTTTGGAAGGTCTTCAAGATCAATTACTGGGTATTGTTGTTGCAGTAGAAAAACCAGAATTACAACAACTGAAAGAGGATCTGATTGTTCAAAAGGCACAAAACAAAGCGGCGTTGGAGAGCACAGAAGAAAGTATCCTCAGAACTTTGTCTGAAAGTAAAGGTGATATTTTGGAAGATGAAAATGCGATTCAAATTTTGGATAGATCCAAAACCTTGGCAGTAGAAATTCGACAAAAACAAACCAAGTCCTTAGAAATTGAAAAATCTATTGAAGAATTTAGGATCAAGTACCAAGAGGTATCTGAACATTCCGCTGTACTGTACTATTGCATATCAGAGCTAGTTAACATTGATCCTATGTACCAGTACTCTTTGGAATGGTTTATTAATCTCTATATAAATTCCATACAGAAAGCGGAAAAATTCAGAGTTATTGAAAAGCGCTGCCAAAGTCTTATAAATTCTTTTACTTATGACTTGTATTCCAATATCACGCGATCTCTGTTTGAGAAAGACAAAATGCTGTTTTCATTTTTGTTATGTTCCAAAATAATGATTTCAAAACAATCTCTGGATGAACAAGACTTTCTTTTCCTTTTGACAGGAGGAATAGTAATGGATAATCCTTTCGAAAACCCTGCTAGCAGTTGGTTGCCTACTCACTCATGGAATGAAATTTGTCGGGTAGAACAATTATCAGCTTTTGAGGGATTTTCCAAATCTATTAAAAGTGATGAAGCGCAATGGAAAAATATCTACGATAATTTCGCCGATCACCTTCCTTTGCCAAAACCATGGAATACAAATTTGAATTCATTTAGAAAACTAATAGTTGTAAGAATATTAAGAGCTGATAGATTAATCATTTCCATGACCAATTTCATAAGAGCAGAAATGGGTGAAAAGTTCATCAAACCACCACAGTTTGATATCTCTGTATCTTATGGAGATTCATACAATCTCTGCCCGTTGATATTTATTTTGTCGCCAGGAACAGATCCTATTTCAGAACTGACAAAATTTGCAGAAGAAAAGGATTTTGCTGAACGTTTCCATTCAATATCTTTGGGGCAAGGCCAAGGCCCAATTGCACAAAAACTAATAGAAGATGCAACGGAAATGGGATTGTGGGTTTGTCTACAAAACTGTCACTTATCCACATCCTGGATGCCAACTTTGGAAAAAATCTTTGAAAACTTGGAATCAACTACCACTAACCCGAGCTTTCGTCTGTGGTTAACAAGCTACCCTTCGCCAAAGTTTCCAGTTTCAATTTTACAAAGGGGTGTAAAAATGACTAACGAACCACCAAGTGGTCTTCAAAACAATCTCCTAAAATCTTATATGAGCAATCCAGTGAAAAATCCTGACTTTTATATGGGTTGTCGAAACAATCAAGAGATGTTTGCACGTCTTCTTTATGGTCTAGCGTTTTTTCATGCTGTGGTTCAAGAGCGACGTACTTTTGGACCGTTGGGCTGGAACATTCCCTATGGGTTTAATGACTCGGATTTTGATATATCAGTACAACAGCTACAAATGTTCATTAACGAAAGTGAGGACCCGTTTGAAGCCTTAACATATCTCATAGGAGAATGTAACTATGGTGGACGTGTAACAGATGATTGGGATCGCCGGTTAATTGTCACAATTCTTGAAGACTTTTTAAATCCAAGAATACCGGTGGAAACGGATTACAAGTTCAGTACTAGTGGTACTTGTTATGGATTACCAGAAGACTCGGAATATCCTATATATATTAAACACATCATGCAACTCCCTCCAGAGCATCCACCAGAGGTTTTTGGATTGCACACAAATGCAGGCATAACAAGAAATTTTCAAAACTCCGCTGTTATGTTAAACTCACTATTGAAGGCTTATGGTGAAATATCAGCGGGTGGTGCAGAGGAAACAGAAAAATATATTATGATGTTATGCTCTGATATATTGTCTAAACTTCCGGATAGATTTAATATGGAGGAGGCTGTCGTAAAATATCCAGTAGAGTATTCAGAATCAATGAACACGGTTCTCGTGCAGGAAATGGAACGATTTAACAAATTGTTAAAGACAATCTCTGACTCCTTGAAGACTATGCAGCGAGCTATTCAGGGTCTGGTCGCCATGTCCCCACCGGTTGAAGCCTTTGGCAATTCCTTGATACTTGCTCGTCTTCCCGATATTTGGTCAAAAGTTTCCTATCCTAGCTTGAAAACGCTTCCAAACTACGTTGTAGATTTCTTAAAACGAATCAGTTTTTTGCAAGATTGGTATGACAATGGCAAACCAAGCATGTATTGGTTATCCGGATTTTTCTTCAACCAAGCTTTCCTCACTGGTGTCAAGCAAAACTTTGCCAGAAAATACACAATTCCGATTGATAAATTAACTTTTGATTATAGTATTTTAAAAACTGATACTGTTAAAACTCCACCGGATGACGGTGCTTACATTTATGGTTTATTTACTGATGGAGCACGTTGGGATAGAAAAAGTGGTGTGCTAAAAGAGTTACATCCGAAGGTGCTACATGATGTTATGCCACTGGTTTGGATTCAACCGATTCAGGAAATTCATTACAATGAGAAGCAGCGTTATCGATGCCCTGTGTATAAAACATCTGCCAGGAGAGGGGTGCTTTCCACAACTGGACATTCTACAAATTATGTGTTGTTTATTTTGCTGGAAACTGAAGAGCTATCATCGCATTGGATTAAACGAAGTGTTGCACTTTTGTGTCAACCAGAATGAATAATGTTTTAACGCCTATTATATTTATTTATATTAAAAATTTTAACAATGAGAGGATTTTTTATGAGTTAACATTTTACATCAGTTTAATAACTCAAGTTCAAGTTGGCATAATATTGTTAACGCTACCCACTTAATCTCGATTTACCTTAATCGTTAATTCACACAGAAATAATTGGATATAACTCTGTTAAAGTTAATCGAGATTTACTAATACAGGGTTATATCGAGCGATCAAATAAATTTGTAATCGAGTTATCCATGGATTTGAATCCGTATGGCTTTAACTTGAACCATTTTAGCTTTCAACGGACATTTTATTGTAATGCAGGTCAAGTAACTACATATGATTTCGGATTCATAGATGACTCGATTACAAATTTATTTGATCGCCTTATACCCATTACTATACGATTCAAATGTATTGAAACCGTATTTTAACCACGAATATCTCAAAAACGGAGGGGCGAAAAAAATTGTAAAAATTGTGTGTGTTTATTGTTTCTACTATAAACCACTCACCGAAATTTGAATATCTTAGGTTAACATGTTATAAAGATACTTTAATTTAGACCATGCAACTACCTACCCGTTTTTAACGATATTTTTCTACGAAAATGCGGAATGACGTTTTTTCTGACAAGATAATGTAACTTGAAAGTAGGCTTTTGAAAAACTAGTACGGAAAATTAGTGCGGAAATTTTTTTCCGCACACATTTATTAAACTTTCCGCACGCAAACAAAAACATAAAGAAGTACTTACATTTAGTTATAATTGTAACATTTATTTAATATCTAACAACCGGAGGAGTGCACATTAGTTCATCGCTTTCGCTTTAGTTTTGAAACTCCATGTTTATATTCACGTAATTTGATCTCAAAATCAAAATTATTTCGATGACAGGACACAATTTATAAACTGTCAACAGCTATGAGCTTTCAGTTCTATGACAATAAACTCACTTGATGTCTTTTTTAATTAGAAAAAGATTTACAAATAATTTTATTTTTTACGAATTGCACGTTTTCGTAGAAAAAATCGTATGTAACACGCTTGCGGAAATGGCCCATGACAATACTCGTGTGATTGCAACACTCGCTATCGCTCGCGTTGCAAGTTTCACACTCGTATTGTCATGATGCGTTTTCCGCACTTGTATTACAATATACTATTTCATGACATTCAACTTTATACGTAGGTCCATATTTCGGAAA
Organism: Pediacus dermestoides; assembly: GCA_963942485.1. Taxonomy (NCBI): domain Eukaryota; kingdom Metazoa; phylum Arthropoda; class Insecta; order Coleoptera; family Cucujidae; genus Pediacus; species Pediacus dermestoides. Next base: position 22,393,443 of record OZ012626.1, on the reverse strand, counting down.
TCGCTTATGAGTTTAATGTGAAATTTTGCATTGTTATAATAGTATATTATATACTAAGGTATTGAGGTGCATCATTTAATCCCTGAGTGTGAATTAAATTTCATGAGCGAACAAAGCGAGCGAGGGAAATAATTCACCCAAAGGATTAAATGATACCTCAATCCCGTGGTATATACGCTATTTTTTGCACTTCCGAAACATTTGCATGTGAAATTATTCTAAATTTATGCTTGTCAAAGTGACAAACGTGTCGGCAACAACAATAAAATACTCTCCAGAATGAAAAAAAATACTCGTATAACCTAGCAATGTAAATAGGTCACTTCAGTTCCTGTAAAGAGGGATTAAATTAGCACATTTAATCCCGGAAGTGCAAAAAAGAATGTTTTTAATATGCGGTAATTTTTTCTATATTTTTTGTCCAAATCTAAACTGAGCCTCAAAATTAACGCACCACCCAAAATTCAGTAAAAGTTTGATGTCAATTTTTTTCTGAACCGTTTGTCCGATTTGTATGATTCTTTTTTTAAATTGTAGGTTGATCCTTCAGGCTTCAGGAATGTAAATATGCTACTTATTTTTGGTCAAAAGTATTTTTATGTGAAAATCCTATTCTGTAAGACGCCTCCTTATGGTATCAACACTTGGTTCGATATTTTTACTGTCTTATACGTAGTATAAGGAAGTATTGTAATCGTGTTTTTTTTCGACTTCGAGATTTTGATGGATTTACACGTTTTGAGGGCCCCTGAATCCATTCTGACCATTTTCGCCATGATGTCTGTTTGTGTGTCTGTCTGTCTGTATCCACCATAACTCAAAAACGAGTTATCTGATTTGATTCAAATTTCATATTTAAGAGTTTGAACAAAATTGTGGGTGCCACATTCAATGATTTTCATCTAGCACCAAAACAAGTGACAGTTACCTGATGACATTTTTAGGTTTTTTAAGAATATCTTGAAAAATAAACAATTTATGAGATTTTTTTATTCTTTAACATTGATTTAGAATTGAATTTTGAACAAATTTTGTTTGAACTTTTTTTTGAAATTCCGTCAAAAAAATTTCAAGAAAACTAGATATTCTTAAAACACTTTATATTTCTCATAGCGCGTGTTATATTTTTATTTTGTGGTGAAGGATTTAAATTAAGCATATATCATATAATAAGTATATTTATAATATTACTTTATTTACAAACACAAGTTTAAACGCCACAAAATTAGAGTAGTTATAATTATATTAGAATAGAGGTTCTGAATTATTTGAAGGCTGGACTGAAACTAAATCTAAAACAACATGATTGAAAACATATACTTAAAACAGACAAAAAGATAAAAATGTACAGACAGACATCAACTAAGGGTTGATATTTTCCCAAGGGAACCAATTTCTTAAGTACCACTAGCCACTAGCCAGTTTAGATGACGCCAACTCGCCAAACAGACATCGATGACAAATATATGAGGTATTCAAGTGATGTTATGCAGATCTTGGGACGTTTGGAATCTATACCTACAGCACTGTTAAAAGTGCTGTAATCTTACATAAATTTTACACCAGTTTTAATATTATATTACGGATACATTACGGCACAACAATTGTAATTTTAAAGCATTTTCACCAAATATACAAAGTGATATGTAATATACTAGGGAATTAACAAAACGTATTGTAATATTTCGTAAACTTTATAAAAACTACGTATAATCTGTAAAAGTTACATATTTGTTGAGAAAGACAATTCAAATTTAAATTAAACTAAATTGAACTAGTGCATATTTTCACTGTTATGTTGGTATACATCATTAACTATGTTCATGTAAAGCTGTCAATAAACAACCGTTTTTGTTCTAAGAGTATTTATGCTGTTTTTACTTTCTTATACGTAGTATAAGGAAGTATTGTAATCGTGATTTTTTTCGACTTCGAGATTTTGATGGATTTACCCGTTTTGAGGGCCCCTGAATCCATTTTGACCATTTTCGCTATGATGTCTGTGTGTGTGTCTGTGTGTCTGTGTGTCTGTCTGTATCCACGATAACTCAAAAACGACTTAACGGATTTGATTCAAATTTCATATTTAAGAGTTTGAACAAAATTGTGGGTGCCACATTAAATCTTTTTCATCTAGCACCAACACAAGTGGTACTTACCTGAAGACATTTTTAGGTTTTTTAGGAATATCTTGAAAAATAAACAATTTACGACATTTTTTTATTCTTTAACATTGATTTAGAATTAAATTTTGAACAAATTTTGTTTGAAACTTTTTTTGAAATTCCGTCAAATTTTTTTATTTGTATAGTGGCGCCATCTATCTCTGATTTACAAAGTACATGTTGTTTACATACAGAAATCTATACCGTTGAGGAAATTGATTGTAGCATTACTATTTGAAAAGATCGACGGCTACAACGGCTACGGTTTTATGTTTTGGATATCATGGCAACTCGATTAAAATTTTTTCTAATATATACAATAAAGTCGTGAAATTGTATTATGCATGCAAATCTACATTAAAGATATCGACGCCAAATTTTTTGTGAATGCTCTTTCAATTTTTAGACGTGTCGACAAAGTAACAAAAGTGTTTTATTTTGCGCCGTTTTTTAATAATTATAAATTATTTACATATTTATATAGTGTTGCCATCTATCTCTGAGTGGCTGTTTTTTACATTACAGAAATCTATTTGTTTTTATACTAAAGATTCTATTTGCATTAAACACACGAAGAGCTCGAATAAAGTTATAAAAATTTAAAAAGTGAAAACCAATTAATCCAATCCTGGTGAGAGTGGCTATATCGCCAAACACCAAAAACTTGACATTGCTTTGCAATCCAAGTACGAAGAAGAAGAAGAGATTGTTAGTCAAACAGCTGTCAAAGGCAAAAGATCGAAATATTTTGATGAGAAGGATTATTGTGCACTGCACAGTTTGTTTGAGTGAAACGTTGACCAAAACTGAGAAGTATTTTATAAATCTTTAAAGTTTAGCTACAGCAAATTCAAAGATATCAAGCATTTTTCGCACTGTGGAATTTTCATAAGTATTCTGTTATTTATTTGTCCTAAAATCTGGCAGTAATGAGTGGGACAAGGACAGATTTATGCGTATTGCAATAAGTGCGACAGAGACTATTTGAAAATTGCTGGAAACCCTCAAAATTTTTACAAGAAATTTAACTTAATTTCTTTAGGAAAAGTAATTATTGTGATACTATCCGTAAGTATAAGAAAGTCATGTGTTGGGCACATCAGATATTTTTATTGTACATTAACCTTTTATAAGGCTGCTCCATCCACTATCATTAACTTATACAACAGGTTATGGGCCCAGGATATCTGGGAGCAGCCTAGGAACCGCGTAAGTTACATTTTGTAAGCATTTCGAACGTTTACTCTTGTAATTTGAGGTTATGGCAATGGCGGGAATCCTGGAGGAAAGAATCAAAGTTCCTCTATTCGATGGAAATGGTTTTAATAACTGGAAATTTCGAATGGAAACATTGCTGGAAGAATTTGATATTTTGAGCTTAGTCGAAGAACCATATCAAGCAAAAATAAAACTGGTAGAAGGTGAACCAACAGCTGATCGAACTAGAAAAGAAAAAGAACTGGAAGAATGGGCTAAAAAGGATAGGAAATGTAAATCGCAGATAGTGCAGAGAATAGCAGACAGTCATTTGGAATATGTGAAAGATGCAGACACCGCCTATGATATGTGGACAACCTTGTGTGAAACATTTGAAAAAAGAGGAATTGCCAGCCAACTTTTGTTGCGAAAGTCGTTACTTACACTAAAATTCAACGCTTCTGCACAATCGTTGGATGCTCATTTTCTAAAATTCGATAAAATAATAAGAGAACTACGTTCTACTGGGGCTACACTGGAGGAAAATGATGTTGTTTGTCATCTACTGTTAACAATGCCAACGGAGTACGATGTTGTAGTAACAGCGCTTGAAACACTCTCGGCGGATTATCTGTCAGTCTCGTTTGTGAAAAATCGTCTCTTGGAGGAAGAAATGAAACGAAAAGGTTCACGACAAAAGCCCAAAAGTGAAAATCTGCAGAATGTCGCATTCGGCGTACAAGCAGGAAGAGGGGGTGGTAACAGAGAAAAGTTTAAATACAAATGTTATAATTGTGGAATTGTCGGCCACAAGCGATCAGAGTGTAAGAAAACCCCACAAAGGAAATACGAGTTAAGCAACCCAAGAACTGATGCCAAGGCTTCAAGAGCAAGCTCAGACGAGGATTATTATGCGTTTCCAACAAGCGATGAAACACTCAGAGATGAAGATGTAACCTGGTATCTAGATTCCGGCGCCTCAGAGCATTTAGTACGCACTGATAAGGTTTTGGAAAACATTCGATCTCTGGAAATACCTATAAAAATAAGAAGTGCCAAATCTGGTCAATATTTAATTGCAGAAAAGGCCGGTGACGTTTTTATCAGGACTGCAGTTGGAAGTTCTGAAATTCCCATAGTAATCAAAGACGTCTTATTAGTTCCTGGACTTGAATTAAACCTACTGTCAGTACGAAAGCTAGAAATGAATGATTTTAAGATTGTTTTCGAATGTGGAAAAGGAAAAATAGTTAAAAATAATAAAATTATTGCCATTGCTGAAAGGAAAAATAAACTATATGAATTGTTACTGGCTGGGTATGGTGAAGCACTTTCTGTAAGAATTTCTAATGCAGAGTTATGGCATAGAAGACTAGGGCATATCAGTTATGGAAATTTGAAGAAATTAACAAAAATAGCTGACGGAATAGATGTAAATCTGGAAGACAAGTCGGAAGAAATATGTCAAACCTGTATTGAGGGTAAACAAACCAGACAGCCACATAACAATGAGCGAGCAAGAGCAACAAGGCCACTACAACTGATACACAGTGATCTGTTTGGACCTGTAACTCCTGAATCACATGACGGAAAGAGATATGTATTGGAATTCATCGACGATTATACACATTTCTCAATAGTTTATGCCCTTAAGAAAAAATCAGAAGTATTCAGATGTTTTAAGGCGTATGAAGCAATGGTAACTGCTCACTTTAATCGAAAAATCAGTAGATTCAGATGTGATAATGGAAGAGAGTACCTTTCCAACGAAATCAAGAATTATTTTGAACAAAAAGGAATTCAACTGGAAACCACCATTCGCTATACACCACAGCAAAATGGCGTAGCTGAACGTATGAACAGAACTATCATAGAAAAGGCTCGATGTATGCTACTTGAATCGAAGCTGGACAAGAATTTATGGACGGAATCTGTCATGGCAGCTGTTTATTTGATAAATCGTAGTCCGACCAGAGCTCTAAATGGAGAAACTCCTGCAAAATTATGGTATGGAATAAAGCCCAATTTGAGAAAGCTAAAAATATTTGGTTGTGTGTCATACCTACGCATACCAACGGAAACTATTCGAGGTAAATTTGAATCGAGGACGAAGAAATGTATCTTTGTTGGATATTGTCCTAATGGTTATCGATTATGGTGTCCAACAGAACAAAAGATTGTTTTCGGAAGCGATGTAGTATTCGACGAATTAAAAACAATTTCTGATTTCATAGAACTTGAAAGTAATCATGAAATTTTGGACGAAAATTCGGACTTCGAAACAGAAGAGTCGCAAGATAATGTAATCAAAACAAAAGGAAATGAAGAAATCCAAACAGAAAACGAAGAAAGGGACAGCGAACAGGAAAATAGAGAACACGATGATAAAAATACGGATTCTATTCGCAGAAGTACACGGATTTCAAGACGACCAGAATATTTAACTGAATACACAATCTTGGCTTTAAATGCAGAAGCTTTTGTGGAAGATATTCCAGAAAGTTACGACGAAATTGAAAACAGAAGACAAGAAGTATTGGTATGAAGCAGTAAATGAAGAAATAAAGTCATTAGAAAGCAACAATACTTGGACACTAGTTGAACGACCTCCTGGAAGAAAAATTATTGAAAACAAATGGGTGTTCAAGATAAAAAGAGACGAACGTGGAAATATCGATCGATATAAGGCACGGTTAGTTATAAAAGGGTGTTCGCAGCGAAAAGGGTTTGACTACAATGAAACCTACGCTCCTGTCGTTAGACTGACTACACTTAGAGTAATGTTGGCAGTTATAAACAAAAATAACTTGGAAACGATACAATTGGATGTAAAGAATGCTTTTCTGCATGGAACGGTGGAGGAGGAGATTTTCATGAGACAACCTGAGGGCTTTGTGAGGAATGAAGATTTGGTATGTAAGTTGAACAAGTCTATTTATGGTTTAAAACAGGCGCCTAAAGCGTGGAATGATCGATTTCATAATTTTATTGAAAACATTGGTTTTCTTCGATCTGAATTTGATATGTGTTTATACACAAAACTGACTGAATACGCAAAACTTTACCTACTAATTTATGTGGATGACATAATACTAGTTGGATCTAATAAAGAAAAATTAATTGAAGTCAAAGAAGCTTTGAAAACCGAATTTAGTATGACTGACCTGGGAAAACTTCGAGTATTTCTTGGAATTAAGATTGAGTCAACTGTTGATGGAATGTTCCTAAGTCAAGAGGTTTATGTGGAAAACTTGTTACGACGTTTTAGAATGTTTGACAGTAATCCAAGTAAAATTCCTCTTGAACCTGGAATTGGAAATTCTGAAGACAAAAATTCATTAGTCAGCACTGACAAACCGTATCGAGAACTGATTGGTTGTCTTATGTATCTTATGTTGACCACCAGACCAGACATCAGTGCAGCTGTAAATTATTACAGTAGATTTCAGAATGAAGCCACAGAAACTCACTGGAACGGTTTAAAACGAGTTTTGCGCTATTTACGAGGAACTGCAGACTATGGATTGCTGTACAAAGCAACTAGCAATATGGTTTTAATCGGTTATGCCGACTCCGACTGGGCTAGCGACTCCAGTAGAAAGTCAACAACGGGTTTTCTTTTTCAACTGTATGGAGCAACAATTTGCTGGACAACAAGAAAACAAACAACAATCGCACTTTCTTCAACGGAAGCCGAATATGTGGCACTTGCCTCAGCTGCTACTGAATTTATTTGGCTTCGAGGACTACTGAGTGACTTTGAAATTAATATTGAAATGGGAACAATATATGAAGATAATCAATCTTGTATCCATTTACTGCATAAACGAGAACATCAAAGATTGAAGCATGTTGACGTCAAGTATAACTTCGTTAGGGACTTGCAACTCACAAAGCAATTAGATGTGCAATACATTTCAACTAAAGAACAGGTTGCAGATATCCTGACAAAGGGACTTCCAGCAAAACAATTTGAAAAACTTCGATCTTCGTTAGGAGTTATTAAATTGTTGAATTGAGGGAGGGTGTTGAGAAAGACAATTCAAATTTAAATTAAACTAAATTGAACTAGTGCATATTTTCACTGTTATGTTGGTATACATCATTAACTATGTTCATGTAAAGCTGTCAATAAACAACCGTTTTTGTTCTAAGAGTATTTATGCTGTTTTTTTATTGTACATTAACCTTTTATAAGGCTGCTCCATCCACTATCATTAACTTATACAACAATATTAGTGGGAATTATTTACATTTCCAAGTGAATATTTACAATCAAAATTGTTGTTTTACATTAAACTTATTATATTTACAGTTTCTTATAGAATTTTACCTTCAGCTCTGTATTTTTAAAAAAGCCGGTTCACAATGGATTTTGTAATGTTACAGTTTACTTTTTAACTTTACAGGACTTTTACCGAGACATTTGTATTTTTGCATTTAGTTCTGTAACGAAGACGCGGTAAGGGTTGCGCCATTGTGGGAATCCGGGAATGTGGCAATCGGCAGTTAACAAGAGACAGTTATACAGTGTGTGGAGTGACATCGTTATTTTTTTAATATTTTGCTGTTTTTGTAATATTAATTAAGTGTTTTCTAAGGTGAATATTGATGATGTACCAGTGTAAGATTTGTATGTACCAAGTTGACAGCGTTCGAGTTCATCCAGAGATATTATCTAAAAATTATTCCCTTTGATGGGATGCGATCAAGGGAAGTGCACGAGGAACCACGAAGAAAGTTCTAACTTTAATACAAAGAATGAGTCATAAAGAAATATTCGATTATTTAAATATCACATTATCAGTTTAGAATAGTTTATATTGATATTCAGTATGGATATAAAGTGTTACTATGAAGGCGCCGTCACATGAAACGAAAAGTCAAAATTGCCATATCAGCTAATTGCAAATAAATTACTGATGGCCTCTTTGTGTAATAATTTTAAAGACTAAAATTTAATTTTTTTATGTCACCTTTTTGTTTCTTTAATTTGACCATTAAGATTATCTTGTTTTACTGTTGCCTAAGTCACTAATTTACTCAAAGTACATGGTACCATGGGGCTGCAGGGTATTTTGGATTTCAATTGATATTCAAAAAAAATTGCATATTTTTTTCTAAGTTTAATAGAATTCGTTATTCTGTAATCCCATAGAAAACGCTCCATTCCCTGTACTTATTTTTTTTAAATGTTTACAAATATTTTGGTTCTCTATTATATATATTTTTATTCTGTAAAATTACATAGAGATCTGAAGAATTGATAAAATGTTACATGCTACACGTTGTAAAATTACAGAACCGTCATGGCGTTTTGTAACCAGGGCGTTATGTAAATATTACAGTGTAACTTGTAAAAATACACAACATCTTGTAAGTAAAATACATGTTGTGAAATTACAGAACCGCCATGATATTTTTTAACCAGTCCGTTATGTAAATATTACAATGCAGCATGTAAATAATTACAATTGTTTCTGTAAAATTTACAGGTACGCTATGGTTACAAAACGCCAAGACGGATCTGTAATTTTCATGTAAAAATTTTTATCAGTGAGTATACAATTCTAAATATCAAGTTACAAAACTATACCTACTAAAATATAATAAGAAAAATAAAACAAGCTTAAAAAATAAGAAGAAAATAATTGATATAAACGAGTGTTCGATACAAATACAAAATATACAATAATTTGAAATAAGATAGGTGATAATCAGGAAGGAGAGTAGATATATAACACGCGCGTTGATAGTTGAATCCGATGGTCGAGGTTGACCATGTGTTTCATTATATGGCTGCCAAACAGACGGTCCCGGGTTCGAATCCCAGAAGGACCGGTCCATTAGTTTTTTTTTTTATTTTAATGGTTTCTATGGTACCGAAAACAATAATAATGAATAAATAAATGTAATTTCATAACGGGAGATTTTTTTAAGTGAGTAATAGGTCAAAAATCTAAAATAAAACACATTTTTGTCGTAAAATTCGGTTATAATGAGTGGGATAAGGACAGATTTATGCGTATTGCAAGAAGTGCGACAGAGACTATTTGAAAATTGCTGGAAACCTTCAAAATTTTTACAAGAAATTTAACTTAATTTCTTTAGGAAAAGTAATTATTGTGATACTATCCGTAAGTATAAGAAAGTCATGTGTTGGGCACATCAGATATTTTCTAATGAAAATTCGCCAATAAAAACATGTTTTTCGATAAACCTGTATATCTCCTCTAAAAACAGGGATATTGAAGTGAATCAAAACGGAGAATGTTAAGAAAAGATGAGGCTGCACTTAGCTCTAGTTTATAATTTGAGATTATTACTGGTGCACTCCACAGGGTGTTACGAATTTTGGGAAAAAAAGTCAACATCATTGGTACACCCAGTATTCAACCAAAATAAATTTTGTACAAAAATAAGTAGCACATTTACATTTCTGAAGGATCAACCTACAATTTAAAAAAAGAATCATGCAAAGCGGACAAAGGGTTCAGAAAAAAATTGACATCAAACTTTTACTGAATTTTGGGTGGTGCGTTAATTTTGAGCCTCAGTTTATGTTATTAGTTACAAAAATGTGCCACCATGTCTTCAGTTACCATATAGATAAGAGGAAAATTCTTTTTTTGCACTTCCGGGAGTAAATGTGCTAATTTAATCCCTCTTTACAGGGACTGAAGTGACCTATTTAATCCCAAGGGATTAAATTTACATTGCTAAGTTATACGGGATTGAGGTATCATTTAATCCTTCGGATGAATTATTTCCCTCGCTCGCTTTGCTCGCTCATGAAATTTAATTCACCCTCAGGGATTAAATGATGCAACTTAATCCCTTAGTATTTAATATATTATTAAAGCATAAACTTCTAATCAAATTAACCATAATTCCGAAAAAAAAACATTGAAACAATATCAATTATTAACTAATTACAACCTTTGAAACAAGTAAAGAAAGAAATTGTGCGTTTCATTTTATAGTCCATAGTATTTAGACCTAAAACACTGTAAAGTTTTTGAAAAAATATAAGCTGAAGATTTTTTCCTAAAGTGAAAGGGGAACATGGGTAGAGTCTAAAACCAAAAAGTCGGGACTGTACCTGCTGGCTTCCGGTCGCCATCTTGGAAAACACGAATGGGGCAGTATCTCCGTTCCTGTTCGTTTTTTCGAAAAATTCATGAGAACCATAGTTGTAAAAAATTAATAAGTCTTTTATTTTTAATTTAACTTTTTTCCTGTAGGACAAATATTGTAAAGGTTACAGCTGCTAAAAAAAATTTTTTTCTTTTCCATATCTAACCTACTTAATGTAACTTCCGGTTGTGAAAGTGTAAATGAAATATGTAGAGGACCTAATTACCTTTAATTTGAATGCTCAACGAACTTTCTATGACTAATCCTTCCAAAGTTAAAATATCAAAAGTATGAAAAGTTTTAAGTCGCAATGAAGCTGACGTTATCATGGAAAATGGCGGACAAGGATGTTTTCTCAGACGAGGAGTTGGTTAATCTCGACTCCTCTGAGTCTTGCCTAAAGTGCTGTGCAAAAAAGTGCTTAGTTAATGTGTGTATAATCTGCTTCAGTGTTTACCACAAAAGCTGCTCTAAACGTAGGAATCACAAAGTGATTGGTGAAAACACCATAATATGCTGTAAAAAACATAACCCTTCAGTGACAACAGAGACGACCATAACTCCTACAATTAGTGATGAGAAGCTTCTTGTGGAAAATACACTTTTAAAACGGCTTTTGTCGGAAATGGAAGATAAAAACTCCATCCTTAAGGATTTTATAGAATTACTTAAGCAGAATCAGACTTACCAAGCAGCGAAACAAAACACCGAGGATGACGGTCAAGTGGAAAACTGTACTCCACCTCAGAACACAACTTCTGGCATTGAGCCTAACACAGTTATAAGTAAAACACAAACTGGTTCATGCAATATTCCGAAGACGTATAGTTCTGTAGCAAAACAACAGTCGGTGAAAATATCCAAGCCAGCTGATGGTAGCGTTCAAAAAAGTAAAATGCCTGAAATTCCAAACCAAGGTTCGCAAGCAGGAAAAACCAACAAACCAGCTGGTGAAAATAAAATAAACAATAAAAGCAAAGGAAACGAACCTTTAGTAAATAAAAAGAAAAATAAACCTAAAATGATGGGGGAAGCCGAAAATGGAATTTTCCAGGGAACTGACCAGAGCTCTAAATGGAGAAACTCCTGCAAAATTATGGTATGGAATAAAGCCCAATTTGAGAAAGCTAAAAATATTTGGTTGTGTGTCATACCTACGCATACCAACGGAAACTATTCGAGGTAAATTTGAATCGAGGACGAAGAAATGTATCTTTGTTGGATATTGTCCTAATGGTTATCGATTATGGTGTCCAACAGAACAAAAGATTGTTTTCGGAAGCGATGTAGTATTCGACGAATTAAAAACAATTTCTGATTTCATAGAACTTGAAAGTAATCATGAAATTTTGGACGAAAATTCGGACTTCGAAACAGAAGAGTCGCAAGATAATGTAATCAAAACAAAAGGAAATGAAGAAATCCAAACAGAAAACGAAGAAAGGGACAGCGAACAGGAAAATAGAGAACACGATGATAAAAATACGGATTCTATTCGCAGAAGTACACGGATTTCAAGACGACCAGAATATTTAACTGAATACACAATCTTGGCTTTAAATGCAGAAGCTTTTGTGGAAGATATTCCAGAAAGTTACGACGAAATTGAAAACAGAAGACAAGAAGTATTGGTATGAAGCAGTAAATGAAGAAATAAAGTCATTAGAAAGCAACAATACTTGGACACTAGTTGAACGACCTCCTGGAAGAAAAATTATTGAAAACAAATGGGTGTTCAAGATAAAAAGAGACGAACGTGGAAATATCGATCGATATAAGGCACGGTTAGTTATAAAAGGGTGTTCGCAGCGAAAAGGGTTTGACTACAATGAAACCTACGCTCCTGTCGTTAGACTGACTACACTTAGAGTAATGTTGGCAGTTATAAACAAAAATAACTTGGAAACGATACAATTGGATGTAAAGAATGCTTTTCTGCATGGAACGGTGGAGGAGGAGATTTTCATGAGACAACCTGAGGGCTTTGTGAGGAATGAAGATTTGGTATGTAAGTTGAACAAGTCTATTTATGGTTTAAAACAGGCGCCTAAAGCGTGGAATGATCGATTTCATAATTTTATTGAAAACATTGGTTTTCTTCGATCTGAATTTGATATGTGTTTATACACAAAACTGACTGAATACGCAAAACTTTACCTACTAATTTATGTGGATGACATAATACTAGTTGGATCTAATAAAGAAAAATTAATTGAAGTCAAAGAAGCTTTGAAAACCGAATTTAGTATGACTGACCTGGGAAAACTTCGAGTATTTCTTGGAATTAAGATTGAGTCAACTGTTGATGGAATGTTCCTAAGTCAAGAGGTTTATGTGGAAAACTTGTTACGACGTTTTAGAATGTTTGACAGTAATCCAAGTAAAATTCCTCTTGAACCTGGAATTGGAAATTCTGAAGACAAAAATTCATTAGTCAGCACTGACAAACCGTATCGAGAACTGATTGGTTGTCTTATGTATCTTATGTTGACCACCAGACCAGACATCAGTGCAGCTGTAAATTATTACAGTAGATTTCAGAATGAAGCCACAGAAACTCACTGGAACGGTTTAAAACGAGTTTTGCGCTATTTACGAGGAACTGCAGACTATGGATTGCTGTACAAAGCAACTAGCAATATGGTTTTAATCGGTTATGCCGACTCCGACTGGGCTAGCGACTCCAGTAGAAAGTCAACAACGGGTTTTCTTTTTCAACTGTATGGAGCAACAATTTGCTGGACAACAAGAAAACAAACAACAATCGCACTTTCTTCAACGGAAGCCGAATATGTGGCACTTGCCTCAGCTGCTACTGAATTTATTTGGCTTCGAGGACTACTGAGTGACTTTGAAATTAATATTGAAATGGGAACAATATATGAAGATAATCAATCTTGTATCCATTTACTGCATAAACGAGAACATCAAAGATTGAAGCATGTTGACGTCAAGTATAACTTCGTTAGGGACTTGCAACTCACAAAGCAATTAGATGTGCAATACATTTCAACTAAAGAACAGGTTGCAGATATCCTGACAAAGGGACTTCCAGCAAAACAATTTGAAAAACTTCGATCTTCGTTAGGAGTTATTAAATTGTTGAATTGAGGGAGGGTGTTGAGAAAGACAATTCAAATTTAAATTAAACTAAATTGAACTAGTGCATATTTTCACTGTTATGTTGGTATACATCATTAACTATGTTCATGTAAAGCTGTCAATAAACAACCGTTTTTGTTCTAAGAGTATTTATGCTGTTTTTTTATTGTACATTAACCTTTTATAAGGCTGCTCCATCCACTATCATTAACTTATACAACAATATTAGTGGGAATTATTTACATTTCCAAGTGAATATTTACAATCAAAATTGTTGTTTTACATTAAACTTATTATATTTACAGTTTCTTATAGAATTTTACCTTCAGCTCTGTATTTTTAAAAAAGCCGGTTCACAATGGATTTTGTAATGTTACAGTTTACTTTTTAACTTTACAGGACTTTTACCGAGACATTTGTATTTTTGCATTTAGTTCTGTAACGAAGACGCGGTAAGGGTTGCGCCATTGTGGGAATCCGGGAATGTGGCAATCGGCAGTTAACAAGAGACAGTTATACAGTGTGTGGAGTGACATCGTTATTTTTTTAATATTTTGCTGTTTTTGTAATATTAATTAAGTGTTTTCTAAGGTGAATATTGATGATGTACCAGTGTAAGATTTGTATGTACCAAGTTGACAGCGTTCGAGTTCATCCAGAGATATTATCTAAAAATTATTCCCTTTGATGGGATGCGATCAAGGGAAGTGCACGAGGAACCACGAAGAAAGTTCTAACTTTAATACAAAGAATGAGTCATAAAGAAATATTCGATTATTTAAATATCACATTATCAGTTTAGAATAGTTTATATTGATATTCAGTATGGATATAAAGTGTTACTATGAAGGCGCCGTCACATGAAACGAAAAGTCAAAATTGCCATATCAGCTAATTGCAAATAAATTACTGATGGCCTCTTTGTGTAATAATTTTAAAGACTAAAATTTAATTTTTTTATGTCACCTTTTTGTTTCTTTAATTTGACCATTAAGATTATCTTGTTTTACTGTTGCCTAAGTCACTAATTTACTCAAAGTACATGGTACCATGGGGCTGCAGGGTATTTTGGATTTCAATTGATATTCAAAAAAAATTGCATATTTTTTTCTAAGTTTAATAGAATTCGTTATTCTGTAATCCCATAGAAAACGCTCCATTCCCTGTACTTATTTTTTTTAAATGTTTACAAATATTTTGGTTCTCTATTATATATATTTTTATTCTGTAAAATTACATAGAGATCTGAAGAATTGATAAAATGTTACATGCTACACGTTGTAAAATTACAGAACCGTCATGGCGTTTTGTAACCAGGGCGTTATGTAAATATTACAGTGTAACTTGTAAAAATACACAACATCTTGTAAGTAAAATACATGTTGTGAAATTACAGAACCGCCATGATATTTTTTAACCAGTCCGTTATGTAAATATTACAATGCAGCATGTAAATAATTACAATTGTTTCTGTAAAATTTACAGGTACGCTATGGTTACAAAACGCCAAGACGGATCTGTAATTTTCATGTAAAAATTTTTATCAGTGAGTATACAATTCTAAATATCAAGTTACAAAACTATACCTACTAAAATATAATAAGAAAAATAAAACAAGCTTAAAAAATAAGAAGAAAATAATTGATATAAACGAGTGTTCGATACAAATACAAAATATACAATAATTTGAAATAAGATAGGTGATAATCAGGAAGGAGAGTAGATATATAACACGCGCGTTGATAGTTGAATCCGATGGTCGAGGTTGACCATGTGTTTCATTATATGGCTGCCAAACAGACGGTCCCGGGTTCGAATCCCAGAAGGACCGGTCCATTAGTTTTTTTTTTTATTTTAATGGTTTCTATGGTACCGAAAACAATAATAATGAATAAATAAATGTAATTTCATAACGGGAGATTTTTTTAAGTGAGTAATAGGTCAAAAATCTAAAATAAAACACATTTTTGTCGTAAAATTCGGTTATAATGAGTGGGATAAGGACAGATTTATGCGTATTGCAAGAAGTGCGACAGAGACTATTTGAAAATTGCTGGAAACCTTCAAAATTTTTACAAGAAATTTAACTTAATTTCTTTAGGAAAAGTAATTATTGTGATACTATCCGTAAGTATAAGAAAGTCATGTGTTGGGCACATCAGATATTTTCTAATGAAAATTCGCCAATAAAAACATGTTTTTCGATAAACCTGTATATCTCCTCTAAAAACAGGGATATTGAAGTGAATCAAAACGGAGAATGTTAAGAAAAGATGAGGCTGCACTTAGCTCTAGTTTATAATTTGAGATTATTACTGGTGCACTCCACAGGGTGTTACGAATTTTGGGAAAAAAAGTCAACATCATTGGTACACCCAGTATTCAACCAAAATAAATTTTGTACAAAAATAAGTAGCACATTTACATTTCTGAAGGATCAACCTACAATTTAAAAAAAGAATCATGCAAAGCGGACAAAGGGTTCAGAAAAAAATTGACATCAAACTTTTACTGAATTTTGGGTGGTGCGTTAATTTTGAGCCTCAGTTTATGTTATTAGTTACAAAAATGTGCCACCATGTCTTCAGTTACCATATAGATAAGAGGAAAATTCTTTTTTTGCACTTCCGGGAGTAAATGTGCTAATTTAATCCCTCTTTACAGGGACTGAAGTGACCTATTTAATCCCAAGGGATTAAATTTACATTGCTAAGTTATACGGGATTGAGGTATCATTTAATCCTTCGGATGAATTATTTCCCTCGCTCGCTTTGCTCGCTCATGAAATTTAATTCACCCTCAGGGATTAAATGATGCAACTTAATCCCTTAGTATTTAATATATTATTAAAGCATAAACTTCTAATCAAATTAACCATAATTCCGAAAAAAAAACATTGAAACAATATCAATTATTAACTAATTACAACCTTTGAAACAAGTAAAGAAAGAAATTGTGCGTTTCATTTTATAGTCCATAGTATTTAGACCTAAAACACTGTAAAGTTTTTGAAAAAATATAAGCTGAAGATTTTTTCCTAAAGTGAAAGGGGAACATGGGTAGAGTCTAAAACCAAAAAGTCGGGACTGTACCTGCTGGCTTCCGGTCGCCATCTTGGAAAACACGAATGGGGCAGTATCTCCGTTCCTGTTCGTTTTTTCGAAAAATTCATGAGAACCATAGTTGTAAAAAATTAATAAGTCTTTTATTTTTAATTTAACTTTTTTCCTGTAGGACAAATATTGTAAAGGTTACAGCTGCTAAAAAAAATTTTTTTCTTTTCCATATCTAACCTACTTAATGTAACTTCCGGTTGTGAAAGTGTAAATGAAATATGTAGAGGACCTAATTACCTTTAATTTGAATGCTCAACGAACTTTCTATGACTAATCCTTCCAAAGTTAAAATATCAAAAGTATGAAAAGTTTTAAGTCGCAATGAAGCTGACGTTATCATGGAAAATGGCGGACAAGGATGTTTTCTCAGACGAGGAGTTGGTTAATCTCGACTCCTCTGAGTCTTGCCTAAAGTGCTGTGCAAAAAAGTGCTTAGTTAATGTGTGTATAATCTGCTTCAGTGTTTACCACAAAAGCTGCTCTAAACGTAGGAATCACAAAGTGATTGGTGAAAACACCATAATATGCTGTAAAAAACATAACCCTTCAGTGACAACAGAGACGACCATAACTCCTACAATTAGTGATGAGAAGCTTCTTGTGGAAAATACACTTTTAAAACGGCTTTTGTCGGAAATGGAAGATAAAAACTCCATCCTTAAGGATTTTATAGAATTACTTAAGCAGAATCAGACTTACCAAGCAGCGAAACAAAACACCGAGGATGACGGTCAAGTGGAAAACTGTACTCCACCTCAGAACACAACTTCTGGCATTGAGCCTAACACAGTTATAAGTAAAACACAAACTGGTTCATGCAATATTCCGAAGACGTATAGTTCTGTAGCAAAACAACAGTCGGTGAAAATATCCAAGCCAGCTGATGGTAGCGTTCAAAAAAGTAAAATGCCTGAAATTCCAAACCAAGGTTCGCAAGCAGGAAAAACCAACAAACCAGCTGGTGAAAATAAAATAAACAATAAAAGCAAAGGAAACGAACCTTTAGTAAATAAAAAGAAAAATAAACCTAAAATGATGGGGGAAGCCGAAAATGGAATTTTCCAGGGAACTGACCAAAAGGTGTGGTTGCATATATCTAGGGTCAAGAGAGCCGTCACTTCGGACGTTCTTTTGAACCATCTCACGACGGAAACAGGTTGCCCTGCGGATGAATTCGTTGTTAAGGAAATTGCCTCTGGTGAGGACCAGGACAAATGCTTCATGATTGGCGCAAATTTTAACTTAAAAGATAAAATGTAGGTACGATCCAGGTTTTTGGCCACGGGGTGTAGGGTTTAAACGATACAACTTCGTAAAAAAAGGCAACCATAACAACAAATCTGCTTTTTTAGAGATAAGCAATTAACGCTGGCTATGCCTAATATTAACATTCTAAATTTAAATATCCAATGTTTGACTAACAAGATAGAGGCATTGGAGCTCTGGTTGAACCAAGACTTACCCCACGTCCAAGCAATGTGTATCACTGAACACTGGGCAATGGAAGAAATTATTAAAGAAATTACGATAAAGAACTTCCGCATATCAAGTTGGTACTGTCGTAAAGAACATATTCATGGAGGAGTCGCTATCCTCACAAGGCTGATCCATGATGCAGAGGACTTAAAACATATTTTACCTAGATCAGAAGAGAAAAACTTTGAAGTGTGTGGGGTCTACCAGAAGTCTAGCAATTTAGTAATTTTATCATTATACAGATCGCCTCAGGGGGATATAAGTTTGTTTCTGAATGGACTGGAGGATTGTCTGGATAAACTTACTACAAAATTTACTGACGCAAGAATTTTTATTGGGGGAGACTATAATATCAATTTTATGGTCAACTCTAGGAATAGAAGTGATCTTATTAACTTGATTGCAATGTTCAATTTCACAGCGGTTTTTGCCGCTCCTTCCCGAGTGACGACTTCTGGTGGTTCCTGCATTGACAACGTCTTTACAAATGTTCCCATCACAGATCTTAAACATGAAACAATAAATCCACATTTGTCGGACCACAATGCACAGCTGCTCACCTTTCTGTTGGGAGACCTAAAGATCAGCGAAGAGAAATTTTGCTATAGTGGCAGGGATCTAAATAACAGAAGTAAACAGGCACTCTTTAGATCTAGACTGGAAGATACTAACTGGAAGGATGTAGTGCAGGAAAATGAGGCTGAGGAGTGCTTCGGTGCTTTTCTGAATACGCTTGTCAGCATTTTCTATGATACGTTTCCGGTGGCCAAAAAAGGAATAATCAGTGTAAGAGACTCGATTGGTTCAACGATGAATTGAGACATATGAGAGACACCCTGGAAGCACTGTTTACAGTCTCGAAGGTGAGACGTGATGTGGTTTCACATGCTGCATATTTGTCATACAAAGGACTATATAGAGAGAAAATCTGTGAAGCTAAAAAGAATAGTAATACTAATAAAATTTCTTTATCAGTAAACAAACAAAAGACGACTTGGCAAATAATACATGAAAACAGCGGAAAAACTAAATCGAAATCATGTCAACTACCACCAAACCTCATGAATACATACTACACCAGCCTTTTTTGTGCCTATAAACATGACAATGAAAAGGCATTGGAAATGTTAAAGAGGGTAAACTCTAACAACATACATTCTTTTTACCTCGAGGATGCAACGGAGGAAGAAGTGTTAAATATAGCGTTGTCTTTTGTTATGTTAAGACTTAATAAAAGATCGATGGATCGTTTTATTAGTATTTATTGATTTATTGACATGTACATTACTCGGCTGCCTGCACCCATAGATAATATATAACTACCTGCACCAGACTGACTCGGTCTTTCCCCAGGCGCATTGCCCACAGTGCCCTCTAGGCAGGAGTGTATAGGCAACCAGACAATCAGTGACTTAACAGTACATCTCCCCCTTTTTATTTATGAGGGATAAATAGAAAGAACAAATACGTAACTATTATCTAAATAAGGCATAACTAAACAAAAACAAATACAAAACTATTTATAATTCTTATGACTAAATAATAATCATTTATGAGAAAGGGAAATAAGATATAACTAATAATTCTTATAACTAAACAAGACTTTTCTAAAGTTATTTATAAGTATTAAGACTAAACCTAATTATTTAACTATGTGCGGCATTATTTCAAATAAATAGTAACAACGAACGAGAGATTGTAGCCTATGCATCACGTAAATTAACTAAAACAGAAACTCGATATGCACAAATCGAGAAAGAAGCACTAGCTTTAACATGGGCTTGCGATAAGTTCCAGGAATACATTATCGGCTTAATGCTGATTCTAGAAACAGATCATAAACCCTTGCTGCAAATTTTACAAACAAAAAACTTGGACGAATTAACTCCGCGATTACAAAGATTTCGAATTAGATTAATGCGTTATAACTACACAGTAACGTACACTAAAGGTGAGGATCTAATTGTAGCCGACACTTTATCGTGAAATCCGATAGACGAAACAACTACTCAAGAAGAGTTAGAAGACGAGGTTGAAGCACACGTACGATTAGTCGTGAATAGTTTGCCTGTAAAAGATACTTATTTAGAGAAAATTAAAAATGCTCAAAGTAAAAATTTAACTTGCAAAAATCTGACGCTATACGCTTCAACGGGGTGGCCAATAAAAAGCAAGTTGCCGGCGGAAATGGTACCGTATTATCAGTATAGATTCGAGATTTCAAACGTTCACGGATATTTATTAAAAGGTTGTCGATTGATAATACCACCTGAATTACAATTGGAGGTACTGGATTTTATACATCTTGGACATCAGAGAATTGTTAAGTGAAGGGCAAGAGCAAAAGTGTCGGTGTGGTGGCTAGGTTTGTCTACGCAAATAGAACATTTAGTGAAACATTGTCCGAGCTGTATTGAACAAAGAGTAAATATTAAAGAACCTTTTGTTAAGGATTCTCATCCGATAAGGGCATGGCAAAAAATTGCGATTGACTTGTTTAAATTAAAGTCTTGGTATTTGATTGTAACGGATTATTATTCCAGGTTTTTTGAGATATTTGAGCTGGGAAATGATTTATCCACAAAAAACATTATAGTAAATTTAATGAGATTAATAGGTCGATATGGCATACCTGATATTGTGCGTACGGACGGAGGTCCCCAGTTTAGAACTGAATTCCAAAGTTTTGCGGATGAATTGAATTTCCTACATATACAATCTAGTCCTTATTATGCTCAATCAAACGGAGCTATAGATGCTGCCGTAAAAACCGCCAAATCTTTATTAAAAAAGAACGATAAAAATGAAAAAGAATTACAGTTAGCTTTGTTAGCCTATAGAGTTACTCCTTTGGAAAGTGGATTTTCCCCAGCAGAATTATTAATGGCGAGAAAATTAAAATCACAATTACCTATTTGGCCAGAGAAATTAAATGAAATAATCGACACCAAATCTAGTATTAGAATAGAAAACTCGCGAAAAGAGAAACAAGCAAAAAATTATAATAAACGACATAATGTTAAGAATTTATCGGAATTAAATTTAAATGACACTGTTTGGGTAACGGATATTAGGAAGTATGCAAAAATTATTAAAATTTTAAATGATCCTAGGTCATACATTGTAAAAACGGATGATGGAGAATATAGAAGAAACAGATGGTTCCTAGTTAGTGCACCGTATAAACAAAATCAAAATGTAGACTGTGAAAGTGTTCCTCGCGAAATAATACCTAGTGACATAAGTGCTAATAATGACATTGAAGAGACAATAGAGAGTCCAAAAGAAAAAATAACTATGCCGAGATCAGACATTGAGGAATTAACAAGCCCTAAAAAGGAAATCACGACTGATCCACCTGTCAGGCCTCGGCGAGTTATAAATAAACCCAAGTGGTTAAAGGACTATGTTTATTCATAATAGTTAACTAATTAGGTTTAGTCTTAATACTTATAAATAACTTTAGAAAAGTCTTGTTTAGTTATAAGAATTATTAGTTATATCTTATTTCCCTTTCTCATAAATGATTATTATTTAGTCATAAGAATTATAAATAGTTTTATATTTGTTTTGTTTAGTTATGCCTTGTTTAGATAATAGTTACGTATTTGTTCTTTCTATTTCTCGTTTTAACGGTTTTAACAAGGGAATTGGAACAGCCCTTGGCACCGATTGTAAGAAGGGTTTCGCATCGGATTTTAATTTAATTTCAATTTCGTCCTTAAATATTCCAAGTTCGTTGAAGATACCTGGAAACTTTTTATCCACATTTTCGCTTGAAATTTTATTTGAAACTTGATTCACAAATTGATTTGTTTGAACCTTTATTATATTTAATTTTGAAATTCCCGGTCTACCTAATATTGGCACTTTCAAACCTTTTATTATAAAAGCCTCTAAATAAACTGAATTTCCTTCATATTTTACTTTTACAACATATCTACCGATAACATTTAATTTTTTACCATCCGGGCCTGAGATAGTTGTCCTGCATTTTTCAATTGAATTTAGTATGTTTTCTTTTAGAAATGACAAAGGCAAACAGACTACATCAGCTCCGGTATCTATCAAAAATGTAATTTTCTTATCTAATTCACTCACAAATAATTCGATTTGGTACTGACCGTTATTTTCATTGATCACTAACGAACCCACAAACTTGTCCTCCTCGTCGGGCTCTTCCTCGGAGTCCTCAGTTTCCTCCTGTTGTCTGGTAATATTCTTAACCGTCTTCTTGTATCTGCAGACGATCCTGTAGTGTCCGACCTTGTGGCACGTAAGACATTTCGCTTCTCGTGCTGCACACTGCTCCCTAGGATGCTGACTACGACCACAATACATGCACCTTGCCGTTGTTTCACCTTTTTGGGTTTTCACTGTCTTGTGTGATTTTGTTGTTTCATTATATCCCTTGGTTGCAACATTTACCACAGCTTTATGTTCTTGTCTAAGAATTTGAGTTTGCTTTGACTGGCTCTCCGCCCTCCTTGCCATCAGGATTACCTCCCTTAGGTTTATATCACCTTTTAATTGGATCGTCTCGCTGGTTTTCGAATCTAACATTCCCACCACTATTCTGTCCCTTATAAGTTCTTCTTTCAAGGTCCCATAATTGCAATAATTGGCCATTTCATGCAATGAAGTAATAAACGCGTCAATGGTCTCACCAGGTCTCTGCGTTCTTGAATTAAACTTAAAACGCTCGAATATAACATTCTTCTTCGGGATGAAATGCTTCTCCATTTCGCTCATCATCATCGCCAAGGTTGTAGGTGTTCTCGGAAATTGAGCTACGATTGCCTCGCTTTCCTCACCCATTATATACAGTAATGCATTGATTTTCTCTTCTTCTGGTCTGGAGGAAAGCCCTGATACTACCGTGTATCTTTCGAACCTTTTCCTCCACTGCGGCCATGTTTCTGGATTCAAAAAATTGAATTTTTCGGGTGGAGATACATTGATACTTAATGGTTGCATCGTAACTTGTTCTACACTCCCTGAATCTTCGTGCATCTCGCCGTCACTCATTCGTAATTACTTTTACTGATGTGTTTTCACCGCTGCCACCATGTTATGTTAAGACTTAATAAAATATCGATGGATCGTTTTATTAGTATTTATTGATTTATTGACATGTACCTACATTACTCGGCTGCCTGCACCAGACTGACTCGGTCTTTCCCCAGGCACATTGCCCACAGTGCCCTCTAGGCAGGAGTGTATAGGCAACCAGACAATCAGTGACTTAACAGTACATCTTTGAGAAGCACTGACACGATGGATAGCTTTGGAATGTCCGTCAAACTTATGAAGGCTATAATTCCCTCGATACTTGCCCCATTTACTGAGGTTATAAATCAATGTTTGCAACAGGGAGTTTTTCCAGACATCTTGAAGTTGTCTGAGGTGATTCCAGTTTATAAAGCAGGAAATCCTGATGTTTCCCAAAACTACCGACCAATATCAATCCTGCCAGTCTTGTCGAAGGTTATGGAGAGCTTTATAAAGCAGAAGTTAACGAAATACGTGGAACAACAAGGCTTTCTAACACAGAAGCAGCATGGCTTTAGGTCGAAGCACTCCACGAACACAGCAATGATCCAGTTCATACAATCAATTACTGATGCGTTTGTCACAGGCCTTGTACTGTGACTTGAGTAAGGCGTTTGATAGTGTCTCTCATCAGCTGATGTTGAGTAAGTTGGAATACTATGGTATCCGCGGACTGCCATTGGAGCTGCTTCGCTCTTACTTGGCAAATAGGAAACAAAGGGTCGTTTGTGGAGAGGAGAGAAGCGATTGGGCACGGGTGACTTGTGGTGTTCCTCAGGGGTCAATCCTGGGTCCCCTCCTCTTTATACTGTATATCAACGACCTCCCTCTGAACGTGGAGATGGAAAACTGTTGTCTTTATGCCGATGACACGTCATTTCTAAATGTGGGTAAGGATGTGTCAGTGCTGAATGTAAAAACTCAGAAGACTCTCTCTCAAGCGGAACATTGGTTTACGGAAAACAAGTTAAACCTAAACACCTCCAAAACAGACACAGTTACATTCACAACAATTCCTGGCAGAGGAAATACATCATCGGTGAAGTTTCTGGGAGTTTATTTTCAGGGTAACCTGAAGTGGGATACCCACATTAGTATCCTATGCAACAAACTATCATCATGCATATTTAACATACGTAGGTTGATGCAGATAGCTACTCCTCGGGCGGCTCTCTTATCATATTATGCAAATTTCCACAGTGCTGCTAGCTATGGCATTATGATCTGGGGTATGTCACCTGCTGCACATGGTGTGTTCCTGAAGCAGAAGAAAGCCGTAAGATTGCTGTTTTCGGTGGGTTCGCGTGATGGGTGTAGGGAATTGTTTAAAATTCTTGGTATACTCACTTTGCCGTCAATGTACATTTTAGCTTGTGTTGTGTATGTCCATGTAAACAAACACATGTTTACGTGTAATGGGGATTTTCACGCATACAGTACACGAAACCAGGATCGGATATCTGTGCCATACCATCGGGTTGCTAGTGCTCCACATAGTGTAAACTACTGGTGCATTAAATTTTACAGTAAGCTGCCGTTGGGTATCGTAAGGAGTGACGCAGTGCGTTTTTAGCAAGAGGTGAAAAAACTTCTTATCAATTAATGTTTTTATTCGGTGCAAGAGTACCATGATAAAGATCCTGAAACTTGATGTGTTTATTATGTGTTTTTGTATCTTCGTATTATTGTTTTGCTGGTACGGAGTTTATTCTGTTGTGGCCACCTTTTACTGTATTTTTTACACATTTTTTAAACTGTTGTGAAGTCCCGAAATACCTATAGTTTTTAGAGTTTTGACCTTTGTGTATTGTGTCTATTTCATAGCTTATTTTTTTAATTTTACGTTGTATCTATTTTATCAGCTTGTTTTTTGTATTTTATATTACCTGTCTATATTGAACTAACTTGTATTTTTGACATTTCATGCTACTATGATGATAAATAAATCTGAATCTGAATCTGAATCTGAATCCTACCCTGAAACGTCTATACAAAAAGTTTTTGGGCTCAAAATGAATTGTTTGAACCAAACATACCTCAGTCAAAAAGTTCTTCCTTACTGAGTTACAGGGCGTTAAAAAATATCTTTCTAAATCATTTTAGTGTTGAAAACACTTATACGAAGCTGATTCCCGAGTTGGAATGCATCATGTATACGATCAGTGTCCAACGTTTCAGTAAAATTGTACTAATCAGAGTGATGATGATGTTGCATATTTTTATATTAATTTAAGTGAGTCGATCACAGGCATTCGTTTATGTATTTCATTGTGCTTAGCTCAAATAAAATTACAATGTATATTTTAATGGTGATGTTTTGAATAAGAAGTTAAGAAGGTCGTGTCTGCAATGGATTTTAACAAAGTCGGCACTAAGTTATAGTACAGGATCCGAAGATTCCGAAGTAAGGTCGTCCTTCAATCTTCACCCATCTGTTTGGCGGATGAAACTTATTTTTATCAAACAATATTTTAAGAAATATATCGCAAATAAGTTGCTTAATGAAGTATGACTATCATTTTTTTTAATTTTATTTATTTCATTTATTTCATATACATATACATATAATTTTCAGAATTAGGTAGATGATAATCATGTAAGTTCTGATGAATCGGATCCTGAATAAAGTTCAGTAGGTACCTAAAAAAATTTCTAGATAATTTTTTTTGGTATTTCAGTTGTTTCAATACATTTTTTTATATATTTTTGGTTCCCTATGCTTTATACTTATGATTGGTATTAAATTCTGTTGGTAAGCAAGTGAGTGAAACATTAAAAACATTTTTTTCTTGTAATTAAAGATAGTCATGAACATATTTCATTTGCGATATATTTCTTAAAATATTATGTTTTGATAAAAAATAAGTATCATCGGACAAGCAGGAGTAGTGTTCAGCGTTGTTTATGTTAAACACGTGCAAGGCGGACTGGATTTAATGTTGTTAATATAAACAAAAAAGCAAACATACTCATTTATGATTAAGACAACGGATGGTAGGTACTATCCGCTTAGAAATAGTATATTACACTATAAGAGAAGAAAGTGACACTTTATCACTGAGTAGAAAAGTTGTAGCTCGAGGCGATAGCCGAGGGCTATAAATAAGTTGGCTACTCGGTTGGCAAATTAAAAATGATGTTTATTACTTCTTACTACCTAACTCGTAAATTGAGATGTGTATTATTAAAGATACCTATTAATAATACCTACTTAAGTTTTTCAAAAATAAAATGCTAAAAAATTATACGTTTATATTTATAACATTGCGTATATAATAAACAGTTAATTATGGTTCATATATCAATCAATCAATAATAGCATTTATTCAAAAAAATCCAAAGTGGCACAGAACAGGTCAGAACAAAATCGCAGAACCAATTACAAACACATTTAAAAATAGAAACAAAAAATAATACAATCCAAAAATTCTAATATCTAATTAACACACCTGAAACGATACAACACAATTTAAAAACCTTAACAGGTCAATCAAAATTCTAACACAGCAGCATCTCATCAATAGTTATGTTTTCCGAGTAAAACTCAGTCATCTCATAAAAACACCGCTTCAACAGATACTCCTTTAGGCGACATGTAAACATTTTGTTTCGATAAGTATTCAGTTCTCTAGGCAAATGGTTAACTATTTTAATTATTTCATTTTTTACTCCCCTCTGAACAATGGTGAGACCAGTCTGTTCAGTGAGTAATCTGTACTTGTGTCTTGTACCATAATACAAATATACCTGTTGGTGATCCTCAAAAAATTCCGGTTTTTTTCTGAAAAACACTGCACATTCCAAGATGTAAATTGATGTAATGGTAAGTACATTATAATTTTTAAAATAGAACTTGGATGATATTTGCCTGCCCAGGCCAAAAATAGCTCTAATGCACTGCTTCTGGAGTACCTTAATTCTACCCACATTTGACGCACTACCCCAAAAAATAAAACCATATTTTATTATAGAATATATATAGGCATGATATGCACTGATCAGAGCTTTCAAGGATATATTATTTTTTAGAGTCCTAAGTTGATAGCGCAAGGAGCTCAACTTTGGGGCCAATGCATCTATATGAGAGTTCCATGTAAATCTTGAGTCTAAATAAAGACCAAGAAATTTAACACTAGTATTAGCTTTTAATTCTGAATTGAAAACATTTATCCCAATTTGTTCGCCCACAACATGTGAGGAGTGAAATTGAATTATTTCAGTTTTCGGCACATTCAAGGTGAGTGCATTTTGTGCAAACCAATTCCTTAATGTTACAATAGACTCTTCTGCTTTTTGTTTTAAGTCATCATAGTTCTTAGCATTCACTATCAGAGAGGTGTCATCTGCATAAGATATGATCTCAGAATCAAGCACACTGGGTAAGTCATTTGTGTATAAGATAAATAATAAAGGGCCCAGAATAGACCCTTGGGGCACTCTTCGCAGTAAATACTCTTCATCAGACAGCATATCAGTACCATTATTATTTCTAAATTTAGCTCGTTGAGGCCGCCGCGACAAATATGAACTCATCAAATCAGCAGCATTTCCCCGAATTCCCAATTTCCCCAATTTTGCAATTAATAACTTATGATTAACGGCATCGAAAGCCTTAGATAAGTCTAGAAAAATGCCCAATGTTTTTCTTTTCTGTTTATGGAATTCATAATATTATTTTTTGCACGATCCGTCAAATTCGCGTATTTACTGGTTTAATTAAAGGCATAGTAGGTTTTGTTTACAAATTACTGAACGGTAAGTAATTTTACCGATCAGATTCTCGCAATCTGATCGGTAAGTAATGTCATTTGAATGTTTTGTCACTTTATTTTAGATAATTTTATAGTTGTCACTTTGACATGAACAAATTTTAGTTTGGTTACTATATGGTTTACTATTTTTTAATTAAATCTATAAATACGTGAATTTGACGGATCGTGCAAAAAATGTTATAAGCATGTCGAACGGTAAAAATCCCTTACCGTTCTACATACTTAATATACTATAACGATTGAAAAATTGCCCTTTCTGTTGATCTTCCAGATATAAAACCATTTTGTTCATTGGAGAAAACACCGTATCTATCAAAAAAAGTTATCAATCTATTTGCAATGAGTTTCTCGAAAATTTTTGAAACATTATTCAGAATTGAAATTGGTCTATACTTACTGACTACGTCCCTGTTTCCCTTTTTATGTAGTGGTATTAAAATTGTTTCTTTAAGTCTTGATGGAAAGATATACGTATGGTGTTATTATTTCCAATGTCTCCGATGGTTGCAAGGATTGCGAAATCTGTGAATTTTTGTACTTTATTTTTTTAATATCACAGGATTATAACAAATATAATATTGTTATATACATCTGCTAGGGATCTGGCATCTCGGACAGTTGCACAGGCTGAAAGATGGTTTCTTGCCAATGAACTCTTTTTAAATATGAACAAGACCGTAATTATGGAATTTACTAGTAGAGCAAAAATTAGTGATGCGGGAACAGTGAAGTTTCTTGGAATTCATCTGGACTCTGGTCTGAGGTTTCAGTATCATATTGAGGTAGTTTGTAGGCGTCTATCAAGTTCAGTTTTTGCTATTAGACGTATCACTAAATTGGTGGGAAGAGGGGCAGCGCTGCAGACTTATTACAGCCTGTTTCATTCTGTAATGTCGTATGGTTTGTTGGTCTGGGGTGCTGCTGCTACGATCCACCTTAACAGAGTTTTAACACTGCAAAAGGCAGCTGTCAGAAGCATAGTGTGTGCTGGGTATAGCGATCATTGCAGGCCGATTTTTGTTGAATTGAGGATAATGTCTTTCTTTTCCTTGGTAGTTTATCAGAATTTGTGTTATATTAGGTCGCATTTGAACAAGTTTACGGCTCATTCCGGTGTGCATTCTCATGACACAAGAAATAAAACAATATTGTCCAACCTTACCATAGATTGTCGAGAACGTCTGTTGTTGGGATAGCATTTTACAATACCGTTCCACAAAGAGTGAGAGATCTCCCATTTGTAAAATTTCAGAAAATTTTAAAGTATGTTTTAACCTGTAATTGTTTGTATAGTCTTGATGAATTTTACTTGCTCGACCCAAATATATTTTTAAATTGTTTGTAGTACCATAAGTTTTTACATTGGGAAGATGTGTATATTTTTTAAACTGTTTGTAATGTCTCAATTTTGTTTAATGGAAATTTTACTTTATATCTTACTTTTTTTTTTCTCTATTGCTTGTGTTTTATCGTATATTATTAACCTGCCACTGACTTATCTATGAAATGTGTATCGTTTTCTGAGATAAATAATAGATATTTATTTTATTAGGAGTATAAGCGAAACTTTTATGTGACGAAGTATGGAGGTGTAAGCGCCGAGCGGAGCGAGGAGAATTAACTCCATACGGAGTCACATAAAAGTGCTTATACTCCGAATAAAATACAATATTTTATTTTCAAATGGAATCATTCTAATCGTAATATGACAATCAATTTAATAAATAATTTTGCAACTGTCATGCAACTATCATGCAACTGTCATACATTTTTGCAGATAATGATATAACTTATACTCCGCCGGAATATAAGTCCTACTTATACGCCGCTCAAAAGTGGTATAGAAATGAAACTTATACCTTGCCTACTCAGTCTTATAACACCATGTTATACGCCGTTTGAAAATAAAGATTATTATTATTATTATTATTATTATTATTATTATTATTATTATTATTATTATTATTATTATTATTATTATTATTATTATTATTATTATTATTATTATTATTATTATTATTATTATTATTATTATTATTATTATTATTATTATTATTATTATTATTATTATTATTATTATTATTATTATTATTATTATTATTATTATTATTATTATTATTATTATTATTATTATTATTATTATTATTATTATTATTATTATTATTATTATTATTATTATTATTATTATTATTATTATTATTATTATTATTATTATTATTATTATTATTATTATTATTATTATTATTATTGTCGAAAATTCAAAAGAAAGTAAAGATATTTCTGAATCTGCAAGATTATCTCGTAAATTTTATTTTGATTTTATTTGGTTTTTCGTGTTCCATTCTAATTTGATTTTTTTATTATTTGTATTTCTATTTTTGAAAATTGTAATATACCATATGTTTAATATATATTTTGTTTGTTTTCAATACCCTCCGATGGTTGTATGAATTGCGAGATCTGTGAATTTTTTAAGTACCTATATAAATTTAGTGGGTTAATAAGTCTATAAGGAAGCTACAATGTGTTCGTATTACAACCAAAATAATAATGTTCAGTGACGTACTTATAGGGGGATTCGGGCTTATTTGAATATCCTACAAAAAATATTTGATTTTGAATTTTTTTACAAAATAACAACAATTATGATAGATACGCTCAAGATACGTACAAAAGGGTATACTTGTTTGACTTGCGTTAATTTAGTTGTTTGCGATATATTTTGAAATTTTTGAAAATTTATTAAAAACTGTACAGGCTGTTTCATTAAGGGTGGCCACCGGCCATATCTCGGGAACTACTGGGCATAAAAATCCAGGGAAAAAAATTTCATTACTAAAGTGGCGATGAGAAAATTCTGGAAATTATTTTTAAGTTCCGCATTTCGCCGCAGGGGGGCGCAACTGAAAAGTAAATATTAAAATTCTAAATTTCTCCGAAAATTCCCACATTAAGGTATATCTTTGGTAACATCATTAGAAAGCTTGGACAATTCTGCATCATTTTGGTTTAAGGCTCATTGGCGTACCGACCTTAGTAAGAGTGGGGGAAGCTATTGAAAGTGTAATCATTTAAATCGCTGTAACTTTTAAACGACTTATTCGATTTTAGTAAACTTAAGCTTGTTTAGAAGAGAAATGTAGGTACTTTTAATTATCACATCCAATGGTACACGATAGTTCCTAATAAAATTGCTAGAGGGCGCAATTTGAAATAATTACAGTTTTTTTGATTTTATCCCAAAAACTTAAAATAGATGGTATAATTATAATGTCAGAATCGGAAAGTAGATTAAATTTGCAAGAAAAAACGTGAAAACCGCAGCTCGATATCTTTGTTCGTTTCAGAGTTATTGCCAAAAGAATATTTTTTTAACACTTTAATTCAAGATGTGATTGTTTTCATAGTTCCGTGGTCAAACAATCCATGACAAAAAATATTTTTAAACTTTATGCTTGTGTATGTTTGTCACTCTCTATGTCAAGGGCCCAAAAACTTTTTTAGAATTAATAAAATAATCATGGAAAACTTCGAATTTAGACACAATAATTATTTTTATAGATATGGTTTTTTAAAAATAAATCTAGATAGCCGTGAAACAAGATCGGCAGGTTTCCAAGGAGATAAATAAATGGGAATAGTTGTCAACTGATTTAATTTTGATAGGTGTTGTGTTGACAAAAGTAGAACTCTGGTCAACTTTCTTGCCTTGCTTGCCAACTTGTCAGACAACTTGACTTGCCTACCAAGACCAAAGAATATAGACAAAATGAACAAGAACCGACAGTCGCGTAGTGGGGGTAAACCGTTTTCCAGTGCGCAGGTTTACCAGAACCGTGATACTATTTAACCAGGTATGTGCTTCCCGCGGACGCGTTTGGATTCAGTCTGCGCATCATCCCAGGCTGTCGTCTTCTTTTGCTCCCGCCTTAAATTCAAACTGCGTTTTTTATAAAACGCAAGAAATCATTGATTTTTACATGAAAATATAACTCGAATAACGAAACATTACTGTGTAAATTATCTTTAGCTTATTTTTATATTTACCTTAATTAAGCGTAGTTTACACGGGATAGTAACTTGCGATAGAACTTGTTAGAGTAACTTGCGCTCATGGTATAAAAACATGTTTTTTGCGCCTCAGGTTGGCATTAGCCATTTTGCATTCGTATAAATCGGCTGGAAACTCATGTTTTGCCGGGCTAGACCGGCAAAAACTAGGAATTTTTAGTTTATCGATTGGCATCATTGAAATCATAAAGAAAATTTGTATTTTCCATAGAAACGGATTATTATTTCTGTTATTCGGCTACTACTGTCAGTGTCAATTTTAAGTTTCGCGTGTTACCAATAAAAAAAAATCCCTAATACCAAATATTTAAACAAATATTTTGTAAATTTTATTTATTTAAATTAACTTCGGCTCAAAAAATAGTGTGTATTACACGCCTAGAAACTGTTTTGCGAGTACTCGTAGTTGCGGGCCTCGGCCTACGGCCTCTGCCCGCAAACCCTACTCGCACTCGCAAAACTCTAGTTTCTAGGCTAGTTATACAAACTACTATTTATGCCATGCTTGCGCTAGTGTTTACATATAAGCAAGTTGTCAAGGCAATTTCTCTCAGCAAGTGCTCTCTAGACATAACTTGCAGCAAGTCATTGCATGCGCGTTTACACGGTAGAGTAGGTATATTCGAGTGTGAAATGTCACGTCGTAGAAAGAGAGCTGCAACCGTTGCTGTTCTCATTGCACAAAAAGAGCGAAGAGAGGATAGAAAAAGGATAGGGGTCAAGGACTAGATAGCCAGAAGGCCTACTCTTGGAGCTTCGATGTTATTAAAAGAGTTAATAAGTTAAGATCCAAATAAATTTAAAAAACGACATTAAAATCCAACCAGTAGAGACCAAGATATAAAAAATCATCCTTATCACGTGACACACAAGCAAATTTTGTTGGATTCTTGCGGTTCAGAGCTTTATCAATGATCTTCGACTTGCTCTCAAAAATGTGGCCATCCTGTCAACTTTGTAGATATTAGGTAATTTTTTATCTAATTTGACTGGGCTAGTATTATGTACGAGTCTGTATGTACATATTTAAACAAATTTTTAAATTAATTTGGGGGTTTGCAGACCTCATGCAAAAAAACCTTGTATGCAACACGTACCTACGCAAATAGTTTTTGGGGACTTCTCACGATTCGTCCCCAAAAACTCTTGAAATACTTGATACATAAATAGCTATATTAATGAATATAAGTTGTTAATTGATAAAAATGTATAAAATATTCGAGCGTGTCGCTGCAACTTGCACACAACTGTCAGTAAAATCGAAAAAAATTGTAACTTGCAAGAGCGCTCTCCCAATTTGTTTTAAGCCCGTTTTACAGTTCGCAATTCATCGTGCAATAGTATTGCAGCAATTATTTGACCTTGCAGTACCTTGCCTGCAACTTTTTATTGCAAATTGTTTTACAGTTCGCAATTGCAATTATAACTGACAATATCTCAAGTGATACCAACCAAAAAAAAGTTATAAGGTATTATATTATTATAATATATATATATATATATTAACACAGTTTCTACAATACGCCAAATAACCAAATAACACAGTTTCAATACACCAAACCACTACTGATCAGTGATAACCATTAAAATTTTAAACTTAGTAAACCTGAGTGCCAACAAATAACAAGCACGATTGGTAACAAAAAAATTACCACATTTTCCCCCAGAATTGCACGCAACTTGCAATAAAAATCGAGCCGGACCGATTTTGTGCAAGAGCTTGAAACGGCAAGTGACTTGCACGCATTTTCTATACTGCGCATGCCTTTGATCAAGAGTATTGCGTATTGCAAGGAGAATTGCGAACTGTAAAACGGGCTTAAAACGGGCTTTAGACGTGCAAGTGATTATTGCCGCAAGCACTTGCCGCAAGTTTTGCGACTTGCTGAGAGAACTCTCGGGCAGTGTTTACACCATATATCATGGCCTGTTATCTTTTACGGACAAAATATAACAAAGTAATGGTACCTCGCCGGCTCACCTGTGGCGCTGTAAGCTATTATGTTATAAAGTTCCTGTTACAGATATCTTACTCTTTCTAAATAGATAGCCATTGCATAAAACCATGAATGAGCCGAATTGAAACTGCACACGGGGGTATTTACACTTGCGCACAAGTAAATATTGCGCCCGCGAATTCAAACAAAATATTGTAATAGGTCCGAATCACATTTCAATACCGTGCTGTAATGTTGGTTGCCAGACCAATTTTAGGGAATTTGCTTTTTTATGTTTACCCCCTGTAAGCCATCTCTTTTGCACATACATCTTACTCTTTCTAATTAGAAAGCTAAAGCAAATGCGCAAGTACAAATACCCCCCGGAATCACGATTTTCGACCTTATTGAAATCTTCAATTTGTCGCACTTTTTCATCGCGCAGCCCATATGCTCTAGTTATCTATTTAGAAAGAGTAAGATATCTATGGTTCCTGTACTCGCTGCTATTTTATAAACTCCCTGTAACAGGGACTTTATTATTTTATCTGTCATTTTCGATCTGAAATTTGGAAACGTTAACTAGACAACGCGTTTCTAAATATTTTTCCAGATTTTAATTATTTATTCGCGTATTTGTTATTTATGTATTTCTAATTTGTTATTGTTATTGTGTTTTATTATTGATTCTTGTTATTTTGCTTTTTGTTATTCGTTCCGTTAACGATATTTTTTATTATGGGTGTTTGCAAGTGTTGTAAGGTACCGATTTGTGAAAAGTTGGGTAGAAACAACATAAATTATCAAACGATAACGAGGTAAATATAAAATTTTGTAAAATATCTATTATGCACATCTTAAATTAAACTTTCAAATTTCCTTTAGATGTTTCAAACTTGCTGCTTATTAATTGGGAGAGAAGATCGTTTAAATTTGGAGTTGAAAGTCGTCGATCAAACTTTATGTTTCTGCTCATCGGTTGGTGCTCATTTATCTCTTTTGGAAACAAATTTGTACTCTGGTAACCAATAAATTTCCATTGTTGAAAAGGTTTCTGTTCAAAAATATAATTTGAATTTTTTCCTATGTATATTATTCGTTTCTTTAAATATATGTTAATATATTTTTTTAAATGTGTTTATTTTAAAATTACTTTACTGTAATTACAGAAATCTGGCATTTTACAATTCAATCACAATGCTATTTCTGATTACAGTTTAGTAATAGTAGTAATAATACTGAAATTCAAATCTAAATATAATACCTACATTTAAAAAATCCGCCAAAAGAAAACAGCGCTTTGGTGAGCCGGCGAGGTACTATTACGTAGTAATATTAGATATAATTGGTCTTTCTCATCTGTAGTATCTATCATCTATGCCATATATTTAATAAATAATATATTGCTAGCAACGTATCTTTCCCTATAAGTTGGACGCGTGTAATGAGAGAGAGATAGAGCAACAGTAATGGGCACTAATGCGCATGCGTGTCATTGTCGCGACTTTTACCGTTGTTGACAAACCTATATTAGGTTAGGTTTCGGTGATTGACATAGATTAGGTTAGGTTATATCAAGAATATCTCGGTTTTATTCTTATCAAATTTGTTCATACATAATTCTTAACTATAAAAATATTTCATAATATACATATAATAAATAACACGGAGCATTAGGATTTGGAACATTTATTGAGGGAATCGCCCAACGTTCCACTTTTTTTTTGTAAATTCGGTCTTCAAGTCTTCGTCTTTGAAATGACATGAACAAATTCGCTGGCCAGATATGTCATCTCTCTCATTTAGATTACATACAGCTAACCATTGCTTTAGAGTATGTGCTGTTTTTCAGAATTACTCGGAAATCTAGAAATAATAATTTAATTGTAAGGAAAAAACTTTATTTACACGTTTTTTTCAAGTTATAAAAACTTGAAGAAAGTAGAGATTTATAAAAAAATATAAGCAATATAGGTAATAAACAACCAATACTTACTTATGCAATGAAATTTTCTTCATTCTGTCGGGCACATTTCCACATAAATAACATTTGTACACCACTTTATATTAGCAAATTTTTAAAACTGACAAACAAGTGACAAATTTCCAATATATCAAAATATCCAAAATTTCAAAAAATGTCACATACCGCGCATGAGCACAACGAACGCTCACTTAATTGTGCGAGCGAGAGGTTGCCATCGTCTGCACCGTAATTTTTGCACCACTTTTATCTTAACCAGAGATTTTGGAAAATTTTTGAAATTACCTTATTAATTTAGATCTCCTGATTACGAAAATGCTAAAAATAAACGGCGGTCTATAATATTTCCAAAGTTATAGGAGTTTGAAAACTTGAAACATCCAAAGTTTGGATGTGTAAATTAAGCACTTTTTTCAACTTTTATTCATTAAAACTGCACTCAGTAGACTCTATTGCACTAACTAATGATTAATCAAGCATTACATTTTAGTAAAAAAGATTTATTTACTCTATTTCAGCACGTTTATTTTGATAATAAAAATAAAAAAAAATCTAACCTTAAAATTTAGAATCAAGGATCGCTTGATTTCTTAGTAAGGGTAAGGGAAATTCCTTTGACAGCAAAACAAGAAAAAGAAAATGCTTTAAAAATAGGGTTTTCATAAATAATATTAAATGGTAATGATTAATTAATTAATAATTAGTGCAATAGGTACTAGTGAGTGGATTTTTAGTGAATAAAACTTGATAAAAGTGCCTAATTTACACATCTAAACATTGGATGTTTTAAGTTTTCAAACTGCTATAACTTTGGAAATATTGGAGACCGCCGCTTATTTTTAGCATTTTCGTAACCAGGAGATCTTAATTAATAAGGTAATTTCAAAATTTTCCCCAAATCTCTGGTAGCTACATTCGCCAAGTTTACCAAAAAATCGTATGTAACACGCTTGCGGAAATGGCCCATGACAATACTCGTGTGATTGCAGCACTCGCTATCGCTCGCGTTGCAAATTTCACACTCGTATTGTCATGATGTGTTTTCCGCACTTGTATTACAATATACTATTTCATAATAACAGTCCCGGTTTTTATTTAACTTTTGTCCCCTGCTTTATGCTTTTCATGTTGTTTAAATTATGTTTAGTAATTAAATTATTAAAAATGTTTTTTTTTTAAATATACAGATTATTTTATCAGTTATTTTTGGAATATTTTTTTGAAATTAAAGAGAAAACTTTCTAGTATTATTGTTTAAAAATTCCTACTAACAAATTGCTTCAAAGATTTATTTGCAATTTAGATGTTTACAGTGAATATTAATTAGTTAATGTATATATAATTATCATAGGTAATTATATTGTAGACAATTTATTTTTATTACTCCAATTATATTTCAGACATTTAAAAGTACTTGAGAAGAATTCCCAGTAATCTGTTCTCTAATAGCTATTTTGAGAAACTTGAGAATAACTGCAACATTTAATATGCTTTACTTTTTCTTGTAATTGTAGGTACTTTAGCACATCGTAAATTATTCACATTTTCAGAAAAAGGGAAATATTACCTGAAGATTTAATTTAAAATTAAATGAGTGTTGCTTCAAGGTAGGAAAAATAATGTGTAAATTACTATTACTACATTTTTTCGCAGTCCATCGATACCTATACCTACCCTTCTTAAAATACTGAACTAGGAAAATTGACGGTTTTGTTAAAAAATAAATTATTAGAAGTTGTACACCGGAAATATCTAAAATAATTAATTAATATTAATAATTTCCTTTGGAGTTTAATTAAAATTTCGATAGAACTATTAAATAAAAATAATCTTCAATATGAAATCCTGAACATAGCTAATGTAGTAAAAATGGTGTTGTATGTACAAAGAATTTTTCCTCCAACGAAAAGGTTTAACTAAAATTTGAAATTTTTTTGTACACAACAAAACAACATAATTGTGTCCAGTTACAAAAAAAGTTCGGTTTTCTGCTTGGATTGTAGGCGGGACTTAAAAAAATTCGACTTACCTGTTTTCCACTTGCACTGCTATATTATTTAAACAATAAGTGATATGAAAAAATATTATAGACAGAAAATGTGCGGAATTTAATACTCTACAAAATTGATTTTAGTCATTTTGTCGAAAAAATGCCGATTTCCGAGAAATAACCAAAAAGTCAAACACATTCTTATTTATAATCAAACCTCATCACGAGTATTTTAGAAAGTGTGGGTTAAATTGTAAGATATAAAAAACTGATTGATTTGAAAATATGTCCCGAAATAAATGTTGTATTCTTTAGTCGTTATTATTAAACAATTCCTCCTGTTTCAAAATTAGTAGTAATATTAACTAGGTACTAAAATCGGGATTTACTGTGAAAAATTTCGAATTACCTTTTTTCGACTCTTTGCGCTGCTATACTAATTAAACAATAAGAGATATAAAAAAATATTATAAACAGGAAATATGCGGAATTTAATACTCTATAAAATTGCTTTTAGTCACTTTGACGAAAAAATTACGATTTCCGAGAAATAACCAAAAAGTCAAAGACATTCTTATTTATAATGAAACTTATCGCGAGTATTTTAGAAAGTGTGCGTTTACTTGTAAGATAAAAAACTGATTTATTTGAAAATATTTCTCGAAATAAATTTGGTATTCCTTAGTCGTTATTATTAAACAATTCCTCCGGTTTCAAAAATATTGATAATAATAACTAATAAAATCGGGATTTAATGCGAATAAATTCAACTTACCTTTTTCCACTCTTTGTGCTGCTATGTTATTTAAACAATAAGAGATATGAAAAAGTATTATAGACAGAAAATGTCCGGAATTGAACACTCTACAAAATAGCTCTTGGTCACATTGTCGAAAAAATTACGAGTTTCAAAATATAACCAAAATGTCAAATTAATTTTGGAGATAAATTTTAATTTTCCTGTGATAAAATTGGAATTTTTTAGCTGTTATTATTAAACAATTCTTCCTATTTGGAAATTAGTAATAATATTAACTAATACAACTGGGATTAAATAATAATGTCAAATATTGATCAGTTTAATTGTGGTCTGAGTAGGGAATGTTGGCGTGATGTATTTTCATGTGCAGATGCCGAATCAAAGTTTAATGCTTTTCTTGAAGTGTTTTTATATTATTTTGAAACATCCTTTCCTCTGAGACGGGGTCTTCACATAAGCTTAGTAAGAGTTGGTTAACACCTGAAATTGATGTGGAGAAAGATTTACTGTTGTTTTTGTATAGTGTTATGAGGTCTAATCCTACAGATTCAAATAGAAATTATTATTCCGAACAAAGAAGGAAATACAACTCTTTATTAACACGCACTAAAAGAGCTTTTTTCGAGGGAACTATAAGTCAATCTGACAATAAAATAAAAACTGTGTGGCAGATAATAAACGCCGAGATCGGTAGAACGGTTAAATTGAGTTCTTTTCATGTTGAAGGTGTAAATAGTGCTGATGATTTTAACAGCCATTTTGTTAATTCCTCAGAAGACATTGTGAGGAGATTGAGGGGTCAAGGTGACATACCGGAAAATACTTTTGATTTTAATGTTGGTAATTCCTTGTTCTTTCAACCAGTTACTGCAGATGATATAAGATTAATTATAAATAAAATTAAGAGTAGTAGAGCAGAGGATATCTACGGAATAAGCTCCTACATCTTAAAGTGTTGTTGTATCCATATAATTGAGCCGCTGGCTGACGTGATAAATGCGTGTCTTCTGGAGGGTCACTTTCCTGATAAACTGAAGATATCTAAAGTTTTACCATTATTTAAGGGGGGTGATAGGGGTGTTGTCAATAACTACAGGCCGATCTCTATTTTACCAACCTTCTCAAAAATAATAGAAAATGTTATTTATAATGGTTTTTTAAAGCATATTCACGCTAATAATATTTTTTCTGATAGTCAGTTTGGGTTTAGAGCTGGATTATCTACGTCAAGTGCTGTTTCGGAGTTGGTGGAGTGTCTGCACAGTGGTTTTGAGGGAAATTGTTTTAGTTTTGGTATTTTCACCGACCTATCTAAGGCATTTGACTGTGTGTCTCATAGTATGCTTGTTGAGAAGTTGGGGAGATACGGATTCAGGGGTATATCGGGCGAACTGGTTGAATCCTATCTGGAACGCAGGTCACAGCGAGTGTTTTGTAATGGTGGGTACAGTGGGTCACTTGGGGTTGGGAGAGGTGTTCCTCAGGGATCCGTCTTGGGACCCTTGCTATTTTTATTGTATATCAATGATCTTCCTTCAAGTATTAGCACAGAAGTTGCAACAGTTATGTATGCAGACGATACCACTTTCGTTGTTTCAGACGTAAGTAGGGAATCTGCTAGGGATCTGGCATCTCGGACAGTTGCACAGGCTGAAAAATGGTTTCTTGCCAATGAACTCTTTTTAAATATAAACAAGACCGTAATTATGGAATTTACTAGTAGAGCAAAAATTAGTGATACGGGAACAGTGAAGTTTCTTGGAATTCATCTGGACTCTGGTCTGAGGTTTCAGTATCATATTGAGGTAGTTTGTAGGCGTCTATCAAGTTCAGTTTTTGCTATTAGACGTATCACTAAATTGGTGGGAAGAGGGGCAGCGCTGCAGACTTATTACAGCCTGTTTCATTCTGTAATGTCGTATGGTTTGTTGGTCTGGGGTGCTGCTGCTACGATCCACCTTAACAGAGTTTTAACACTGCAAAAGGCAGCTGTCAGAAGCATAGTGTGTGCTGGGTATAGCGATCATTGCAGGCCGATTTTTGTTGAATTGAGGATAATGTCTTTCTTTTCCTTGTTAGTTTATCAGAATTTGTGTTATATTAGGTCGCATTTGAACAAGTTTACGGCTCATTCCGGTGTGCATTCTCATGACACAAGATATAAAACAGATATTATCCAACCTTACCATAGATTGTCGAGAACGTCTGTTGTTGGGATAGCATTTTACAATGCCGTTCCACAAAGAGTGAGAGATCTCCCATTTGTGAAATTTCAGAAAATTTTAAAGTATGTTTTAACCTGTAATTGTTTGTATAGTCTTGATGAATTTTACTTGCTCGACCCAAATATATTTTTAAATTGTTTGTAGTACCATAAGTTTTTACATTGTGAAGATGTGTATATTTTTTAAACTGTTTGTAATGTCTCAATTTTATTTCATGGAAATTTTACTTTATATCTTACCGTTTTGGTTGTTTTGGAGTAATTGTTTTTTTTTCTCTCTCTTTTGCTTGTATTTTATCATATATTATTAACCTGCCACTGACTTATCTATGAAATGTGTATCGTTTCCTGAGACAAATAAAGATTATTATTATTATTCAAAAATTTCCTATTTGCCAAAAAAAGTTTAAAGTACTTTCCTTTTTGTATAATATTTATTATAAGTTGGGTTCAATTATTTTTAAGGAAAAATAAAAAAGACAGTTTTAAAACGTTATAATACTTTTATTACAAGAACAGAAAAGTAATAAAAAGTAAGTTTACATTATTTTTAATTCGTTTCCACACCACCTTGCGGTAGAACAGTCGGTGCGCTTTTTTTAATGTGGTGTCCCCTGTAGGCCTAATCCACAAAAGTACGTAAGTTTACAAGTGTCCAAAAAAGTTTGTACAAACATTTTTTTTTATACTCAATCACAATTAATACACTCTATCCCATGTACTGTCATCAACCGCATTTCGTCTATGAACGAACTGCTGAGGCTGAGGTCGCCGTTGTACATTCACGGTGTTTGTGTGCCTCGTTATCATCTCCTGCAACTCGCAGGGCATTGGATTGGTCCAGAAGAAGTCGTGGTTCAGAGCGGTGTCGGCATTGATGCGCCGTGACGGATCTAACACCAGCAACTTTTCGAGTAGATTCAGGGCTTCAGGAATACGTGCGGCATATTGTATACTTGCTGCGAACTGAAAAAAAAACATTATCAATCTACTCTAGCAAATTTTTTTTTATTATAATGTAGAATATTTTGGGAGACTACGAATGTTTAGGATTTTCCAAATTATTCTTTTAAATTGATAGAAGAGAAATTAAAAAAATATTTGAACTACGTAACAATAATTTCGTGATATTCTTTTAAAGTTATTTTTAAATACATTTTATCTACTTACATTTCTCGGGTGACCTCTGGGCATTACTGCTCGTTTGAACAACGGAGTTTTGACAACTTCCGGCCAAACTTCTGGTGTAATAGGACCGCAAACGTTTGATATCTGCGTTAATTGATCTTGATCGGAGTTGCCTGGTAGAATGGCTTTTCTCTCAAACACTTCCCCCATAATACAACCGGCACTCCAGATGTCAACTACTGGGCCATAATCACGAGTACCCAACAGTATTTCTGGTGCCCGATACCACCTCGTACATACACCAGGCGAGTACACAATTGGTTTATCAGGTTTAGCATTGTAAAATGGTCTAGCCATACCAAAATCCGCGAGTTTTAAAACACCACTTTTGGTTATTAGAATGTTGGCAGGTTTTAAATCACGGTGCATGATGTTGTTCTCATGTATGAAGTACAACCCGCCTAACATTTGTTTTAAAATACCTTTTATTTCTGCTACGCCGATTGTTATTCGAGGATTTCTCACCACTACACTTAAGTCACATTCACAAAATTCCAACACCATGTAGTAAATGGGTTCAAAAGTGTTTTTTAATGTTGCGCCAGTACGGCACACATCAATTAAAAGAATAATATTTTGATGTTTTAAGAGTTTTAATATTTTGATCTCACGAAGGGCTATTATCTTCGAAATCCTATCAGTTTCTTTCGTTGTAATCACTTTCTTCAGAGCGACGATGTTTTCTGGGCGACATTTTTCGTATGCCTTAATAACGGACCTGTAACAAAAAATTAAATGAGTATATGGTAATAAATAATCATCAGGGTTGAAAAAGATAATTCACTTGTTAAAAAAACTAACTCCTATTAGATTTTCGAAAAAACAGTCAGTATAAATTTGTACACTAAAATATTTCCTAGAAGTTTTCTTTTAAATTTTTTTGATAATACTAAAAAAGTTATTCAAAAATTTGTTGGAAATGTTGGGGAAATTTTTCAACTTTTCATCATGTCCAATAGATCTCATATTGTTGTCATGTAAAATAAATTAGTCACTTTTAAGCTAAACCATATAATCAAAATGAAAACACGATCTTATTTGTACCAGTTTTAATTTATTTCTTTCTATAAAACGCTTTTCCACGCCACCACGGAGGTAGAGTAGTAAGTAGTTAGATAGAGAAAAATATCCCCAAATGTACTTTCAATTTATTTGTTGAACAACTTTTTAA
This sequence comes from Pediacus dermestoides, assembly GCA_963942485.1. Classification (NCBI taxonomy): domain Eukaryota; kingdom Metazoa; phylum Arthropoda; class Insecta; order Coleoptera; family Cucujidae; genus Pediacus; species Pediacus dermestoides. Next base: position 22,350,101 of record OZ012626.1, on the reverse strand, counting down.
ATATTGACAATATTTAAAAAAAAATTTAAAGAAAAGTTGTAGGAAACATTTTTCTCTACAATGTTGGACTGACGCGTTTTTTTTCGAAAATCTAATAATAAAGAAGTTATACCCAAAATAAAAAATTCAACACGTAAGTAAGGGCTGGTTGAGGAGCGACGGGGTCTACGACTACAAAAACTCAGTTTTAAACTACAAGATTCTGCAAAAATTGGGTGTTGGGTAAAAAAAGTCTATTTGAAGAGGCCTTTTTTCTTCCTATTTACTGTATTAAACAGCAGTGTATTTTAGAAATTGTACAATAAAAAGGTATTTTGAAAATATTTCCCGAATCAAGTTAAATCTATTAATTTCCAAAAAAATAGGAATTCAAATTTAGCCGTTATTATAATGAATTACTTTAATACTCTTACAAAAATGGCAGTAAAAAGAATTAGAAGAAAGACTTTAGAGATTTAGAGCAACGATTTTTAAATTTTTGAACCATTTTATTATATTACATAGTAAATATTATTACTAATTTTGAAATTTCTAAGAAATAATCCACCGATCAGTCATTCCAAAATAAACATCTATTAGAAAAATATCGACCCTTAACACCCTGCAAACTTTACATTGGGCTTTATAAACTAAAATTATGGAAATTTGATAGTTGTGCACGTATTTTATTCAAATAATTAAACGTTATCATAAAATCTCTACTATTTTAGAAAGTATGAATTGAATTGTTAAATAAAAAACTGATTGATTTGAAAATTTTTCCCGAATCGAGTTCAATATACAACATACAGTCGAGTGCCAGCTAGCCGACGGCTCACGCAATCGTTGGACTAGTTGGCTCTATTTACTCTGTACTTTTGTATCAAATGGGAATACAAATTTAGCCGTTATTATTAAACAATTGCTCCTGTTTCAAAATTACTAGTAATATTAACTAATACAATAATTGTGATTTTATAAAATGGCTCAAAAATTTTAAATTTGAAGGTTTTTCTTCTAATTCTTTTAACTGCTTTACAAACTAACACAATGGAGAATCGATTCGTTTTTTACGTATTTCATTATCATTATCCTGAAATATCTACTATTTTAGTAAGTGTGAAATTGTTAAATAAAAAAACCGATTTGAAAATATTTCTTTTACTAAGTTAAATATATTTGAGTAAACCAGGAACTAAAATTAAGTGATCGAGCTAATTCTTAGTTAGAATTTAAAATAATTGAATTTCCGACGAGATTTTACCATTTTTAAACTTTTTACAAACGATTACAAACTAAAAATTTCTCTTCCAGTAAAAAGCAGTTTTCTATATACTACTAAACGGAACCTTTTCCCCATTGTGCATACAATTTAAAAAAATATAATTTAGGTACTTACCCATAAGTGCCTTCGCCGAGCAGTTTTACTTGTTCATACTTCCCAACATCCTGGCAAGGTGGAAATTTCAATTCAGGACGTGGTGAAGGAGGCGGTGGAGGAGGTCGACGATTCTCCTTATTTGTAGCAGGCCGAATATTGTTATTGGGTGCAGGACCGTGGTTTGTTTTGAGTTTTTTTGAACTACCTTCCATTTCGTAAACTGGTTTGTTACAACAAAAATACTAAACGCAAACTTTTGATATTTAAAAAATAATCGCTTTGATCACTGGAAAACTTGAGTTAGAACGCTAGAAACGTGAATTTCTGAGTACTACAAAACTCGAAGTACCGCAAGGGCACTTAGTGCAGGTCTATTTAAACCCCTGCGACCCCTCCTAATCTATTAAAGCGCTACTATTGGTCAGCATAACGTCCATTGTCACTCCCACCAGATTTGTGACTTCGAGGATTAAAAAGTTGGGATAAGGAAAGAATACAATTTACCGGATGTGCCCTTAAAATAATTTACAATTGCTCGCTTTGTTATTAGTTAGTAAACATTTTTTTACTAAGTTATATTATCTTTGGGATTTTTTTCAATTTCGTGAGTTTGTTATAGAATAAATAAAATAAAATAATAATAGGTTTCACTATTTTAGAAAACAATTTGAATTACTAATGATAATTTCACTAAAACTAATTTATAGAGCATTAGGTATACAAAAAATCGTTTTTTTATACTTTCATATATATTTTTCGTAACAATACAATACAAAAGCGATAACATTATTGAATAGATATAAAAAACGTATATATTTAAATGCGAGTTTGTTTTGCAATTTTTTAAGATTCTAATATAATCATCTTAACTTACACACTCTATCAACTTGGTATTCATTGTCTTGTACAGGAAATATTGTTGGTCTGGGTTGGGAATTATGATGTCCATTGTATACAGCCAAATATTCATACATACATATGACTAGCTCATATTTTATCCAAAAGAAATCATGGTTTAATTCGGTGACGGAATCTGCAGGTTTCCATGGATCCAACACCAATAAGGCACAGGCATAGGGTTCTATCGTGTAGCGATTCTTCAACTAAAAAAAAAATAAGCAATTAGACTGCAATTACAACCAAAGCAGAATAATTAAAGATGAGAGTTTTTTAAGAGTAATAAACAGTCGCTTTGTTAGATATTGTAAAATAATTAATCGTACCATGCATGAACATACGAGTTTAATAACTAATTTACTTAGTAGGTGCTAATTACTCAGTTTAAGGTGCTACGTCAATAAATATATTTAATAATCTACATATTATATTATGTTAAAAATTGAAAAACTTGCACTCCATGCTTTTGCTCTATTTCAGTGGCAACTTTTGATTTGGCTCATTTTATGGATATTTGTTATGTCTAAAAATTATTTGCTCTATAAAATATAATACCCCGATTAATGGACACAGTTGCCCAGACATTTATTTTATATATGTATAGAGAAATAAAAAAATGTACCCGAGTACAAGAAACTGGCAGAATAAATGCAATATGTGAGATTTCACATTAAAATATATATTTTTTTACCTATGGAGTGTTTGATTTTCGCTAGACAACACCAACTTTACTTTAAATGAAACACTCCGAATATTACATTTTTTGATCAATTTTAAGCATAAAATTATTAAGATTGTATGTACTACAATAAATTTTGCAAAAATATTAATAACTTAACAGAAAAACACTGTTTAAGATAAAATTGTAAGTGAGAAGTTTGAAAAAAGAAAGTCTAGAGAAGATTTTGAAATGCTTTTTGTAGAATTATTTTGTACGGGGTGATTGTGATTTATTGTTAAATATCACAAATTTCAAACGGTGAAAGCTTTATTTTTTATATGAAACCCCCAGTAAAATTTCTATTCTATCTTGTAGAAAATTGTGCTACATTTTTTTCCCTTTCATCAATCGAATGCTTAATAATTGGCGTAGAAGGTTTACAGAAGGTGATTTTTTTATTAAAAAATCCGTTTTCGTGATACATATAAATAAAATTATCAAAAAATGTTAATTGCCTAAGTTTCACTGAAACTAAATACTTAGTTAAACAATATTAACACCATATAGCTGCTCCAGAAGAATCCTAGTTCCAATGCCAAATAAATATAACTAAAATAACGTTTTTTCTTCTCCTGTAAAATTGCTATTTCTACAGTTTTCAATGTTCTTCTGGAGCAGCGATATAAAAATAATTAAAAACTGTCCAAGCACATACATAGAAATATTAACAGTTTAACTGCCGGGCGACCTAGATTGATTTTCTCCTAGCCCAAATTTTTTTTCTCTAATTCGAACCAAATTGGTATCTATATGTAATGTTAAGAAGAAAATTTTATGTTTTAGACAAATTTGTGAAGATTTCACGTTTTTTTTTCTGTGTGACAAAATGACTCACGTGGCGTAGGATTCAACAAAAATCCATCCTAGGCCGCTTTAGACACACAAAGCGAAGACTACCATCTTTACCTGTGCGTCGAAACGACGCACGATATATTTTCATCAAACCACCCATATCTCATCCCTGTACTGGACGAATTCATGGTAATCATCCCCAAGTTAAGTACTATCATATGAAATAAACGACTTTTGGTCTAAATGTTTCTCTACATGATATAAATTCCGAAATCGAAAAAATAAGCAAGTGATAGACGAAACATTTAAGAATTTATTTCTAAAAATAAGACAATACTACCTGAGTGCATAATTTTGTTATTCACCCAGGTAAAAACCATCGGGTAGGAATACTAGGAATACGCAATAAATTATTGTATACTCTAGTCTACGTAAATGGCTGTCTTTATATATAAGAGTAGAAAAAACTGTATCTAATAGAATAAGAAACTGTTTTGTAAGAATCCAAAAATCTTAAAATATAGAGTAGGTACCTATTCCATTTAAAATAACAAAGTTAGTGTGTGTCCTACGAAAACTGAACACTCAGTTGCAGATATTTTCAAGTTATACATATTTACTAATGTAAAATGTAAGATTTCGTTAGGATTAATAGTAAAAAAGATAATTATGAAAGACCCACACACTAGGTGGAGAATATTGTTATCTACTGGAGTAGCAGAAGAAAAATTATTCTAATTATAAAATAAATTGTTATTCCTATTCTATTAAATAATAAAAATATTTTCTTAGTTCATAAAGTTGTTTAAAATAGACATATACTGAACTCAATCTTTCCGCCCAATCTTTTAGAGAAATTCATGTTTAGCATCGAACTGGAGTTTGACCTTGGATGGTCTCGGTTTTCTCCTTAATGACATTTTAATTACAGTAGCTTTCTATAACAATGGTGACAAGAATTCCTTTAGGCAAAACATTACTCATTTATGTACATTACTGTACATCCCTAAAGTACGAACTATTTTTGTATGAAGGCAGTAACAGGAAAATTATTTTAATTATAAAATAAATTGATATTTAAAAAATAATACATCTTAAGAGATGAAAAAAATGTATTTCATGTTGAATAGTAAATACTATTTTTTCTACGATATAAAATAGATTATAAGATGACAAAAGAGTAGGGAAAAAACTGACAACACCATTAGAGTATCTTTAAAAAGTGCATTAATGTCAAAGTCTCAACAGCACAAAATGGATAAAAAAAATATTGAGCATTAAAAAAAGAACATTTTGGTTTTTCCCGAATATTTAAGAAAGTAATTAATATTCAAAATCCTAAGATTCTAATATAATTATCTTAACTTACACACTTCATCTTGGTATCCACTGTCTTGTACAGGAATTATTGTTGGTCTCGGTACGGAATTATGATGTCCATTGTATAGAGCCAAATATTCATACATGCATATGACTAGCTCATATTTTATCCAAATCATAAGGCATTGATCTAAAAGAAATCATGGTTTAATTCGATGTCGAAATCTGCGGGTTTCCATGGATTCAACACCAATAATTTTCCTCATAAAGCACAGGCATAGGGCTCTATCGTGTAGCGATCCTTCAGCTAAAAAAAATAAGCAATTAGACTACAATTACAACCAAAGCAGAATAATTAAAGATGAGCGTTTTTTAAGAGTAATAAACAGTCGCTTTGTTAGATTTTGTAAAATAATAAATCATACCATGCATGGACATACGAGTTTAATAACTAATTTACTTAGTAGGTGCTAATTATTCAGTTTAAGGTGCTACGTCAATAAATATATTTAATAATCTACATATTATATTATGTTAAAAATTGAAAAACTTGCACACCATGCTTTTGCTCTATTTCAGTGGCAACTTTTGATTTGGCTCATTTTTTGGATATTTGTTATGTCTAAAAATTATTTGCTCTATAAAATATAATACCCCGATTAATGGCCACAGTTGCCCAGACATTTATTTTATATACATATACAGAAAGAAAAAATGTACCAGAGTACAAAAAACTGGCAGAAGAAAGTCAATATGTGAGATTTCACATTAAAATATATTTTTCCTATATTTAATTTGTATTTGAATTCTTAATAAATTGCGTAATTTCTTTAAAATATTACAAACTTTAATTGTTTGTACCGGGTGTCCAAATAAGAAAGGACGCCGGCTGTATCTCAGAAACTTATTTATTTCGAAAAAAAATATTTATAATTAAAGTGGGCAAGAGAAATTGCTGGAAATAATTTTTAAGTTTCTAACTCGACCGCTAGAAGGTGTAACACTAACGACAAAATAAAAAACACGGTTTTTCTCAAAAATATCTCGAGTTAATATATGTCAAAAATAGTTATGTTGTAATCTATGCAAAATTTGGAAACATTTTTGTTTGGAGTATTTTTCTCGTTCCTGTCAAATAAAGGGTGGGGGAAGAGGCGAATGTTTGTTTGAAAAAAATTTAATAACTTTTTTTTGGCTTAACCGTTTTCGATAAATTTGGTCTCGTCTGAAAAAACGTTTATTAGGGCTTCAAATAAATATTTGACAACATTAAATTATTTTTTTCCTTGGTGCTTTGTGATAAAGTCGAAGATTTTGGTAATTTTCTCCAAAATGTTAAATGGAATGGTGCTGTTATACTAGCTAAGAAGAAAGAGCATAAAGCAATGAAAAAACATGTGAAAACCGCAAGGCAATATCTCTTTTCAATACAGAGATATGAATGAAAACATTTTTTAACCAAATTTTTGCATGGAACGGAATTAGAAAAAAACATTTACGATAGGCAAATTATTTATGCATTCATATTAATACCTAATATAATGTTAAAAATTATTTTCGTGTGTTAATTACCCGTTAGCGGGCTTTACACTCAATATCTAAGCGAGAAAATTAAGGCAAGTATAACTTTTTTAAGATAAATATATTATATTAAAATATTTACAATAAAACAATGTAGGTAACTTTGTTGACTATTCTAATTATTAAAGCATATTTCTTAAATTCGAAAGATTCTAAAATACATATGATATCTGAGTGACGTAATTTAAAATGAGCCATAACTTTATTGGCACTTCTAATTATTGGGTAGTTTGAAATTGCTGAAGGTAAAAGGCAAAAATAAAAAAGTAGGCTTTGATATAACAAAAACAAAGTAAGTTTTCTTGTCAAACACAATAAACAATGGTAAATATAAATGCATAACTGTTAAAAAACTATTTATTGCCGGTTTCCTGGTTTTCTTTTTGATTTTTTGTTTTAAAATGCCATTTACCAAGGAAGAAGGATTTGATATGTTGGAAGTATATTTTGAATGCCTGAAAAATGCAACGATAGCATCAAGGATGTATGCAGTATGCAGATTCCATGCAAAAATTTGGTTAAAAAAATTTTCATTCATGTCTCTGCATTGAACAGAGATATCGAGATGCGGTTTTCACCAGTTTGTTCATTGTTTTATGCTCTTTCTTATGAGCTAGTAATAATAGCACCATTCCATTTAACATTTTTGAGAAAATTACCAACATCTTCGACTTTGTCACAAAACACCCTCTAGCGACCAGGGAAAAAGTTAACTTAATTATGTCAGTTATTTATCCGAAGCCCTAATAAACGTTCTTTCAAACGAGACCAAATTTATCGAAAACGGTTAAGCCAAAAAAAAGTTATTACAATTTTTTCAAACAAACATTTGCCTCTTGCCCCACCCTTTATTTGACTAGAGAAAAATACTTCAAACAAAAAAGTTTCCTAATTTTGCATATACAGGGATATTCATGCACAGTGGGGCGAAGCCGGCGACCAACACGCGACAGCGTGCTAGCTAGTATGTCCCCTACCATATCGCCGGTCTCGCTTGCTGTCGCTCTCTCTAAATCTGGCTAATTTTTGCAGTACGTTGGGGGTAGATAACTATTTTTGGCATATTTTTGAGAAAAACCGTGCTTGTTATTTTGTTGTTAGGGTTACGCCCTGTAGCGGTCGAGTTAGAAACTTAAACATTATTTCCAGCAATTTCTCTTCCCCACTTTTACTATAAATATTTTTTTCAGAAGGCTGTACGATAAATACTTTCGGAGATACAGCTGGCGTCCTTTCTTATTTGCACACCCGGTACAATTCAAAAATTGTTGGTAAATATCTAGATATTCTAAAAAATTGGTTATTTGTAAAAGTGGCTTAATTTATCAGGAGAAATTGTTTAAGCCTGTTTTACAGTTCGCAATTCTCCTTGCAATACGCAATACTCTTGATCAAAGGCATGCGCAGTATAGAAAACGCGTACCAGTCACTAGCCGTTTCAAGCTCTTGCACAAAATCGGTCCGGCTGCAGATATTTTACCCTTAACCAACGTCCCGAGTCCGGTTGCTCGCGCATGTCACTAGCGTATGTATGTACATTGTACATACTGTTCAGAACAAATACAAAGTTGGGTGTAAGCCGCCGTGGTGTAGTGGCTAGAGCATCTGGCTAGTAATCGAAGTCTTGCTGGTTCGATTCCGTAGATTTTCCTTCTTTATTTATTTTAAGTAAATGCTTTATTTATTCGGCGCGGTTATAAGTCACGGACCAGGTTAGGTTGTTATATAGTTGTTATGTATAGGCTTTTTTTTCATTTAAATAATAGTATAAATCGGTACCATAATATGATTACGGGGCAATCGGACTCGGGAAGCGGGCGGAGTCGGGACGTTGGTTAAGGAAAAAATACCTGCGGTCCGGCTCGATTTTTATTGCAAGTTGCGTGCAATTCTGGGGGAAAAAGTGGTAATTTTTTTGTTACCAATCGTGCTTGTTTATTGTTGACACTCAGGTCTACCAACCTTAAATTTTTAATGGCTATCACTGATCAGTAGTGGTTTGGTGTGTTGAAACTGTGTAATTTGTATGGTTATTTGGCGTATTGTAGAAACTATTATAGTAATATCTTATAACTTTTTTTTGTTGGTATCACTTCAAATATTGTCAATTACAATGCAATTGCGAACTGTAAAACAATTTGCAATAAAAAGTTGCAGGCAAGGTACTGCAAGGTCAAATGATTGCTGCAATACTATTGCACGATGAATTGTGAACTGTAAAGCGGGCTTTAAAGTTGGGGGAGCAAGTCTTTTTAGGCTATTTCGAGTATTTTTTTCACGAAAATTGACAAAAAAACTTAATTAATAACCTAACCACTGAAAAGTGAAAGTATAGTTACCTACATCCAAAATACTTTTTGTTTTTGGTCCTGGGACAGCAGCTCCATCTTTTTATACAATTCCAAAGCTTCAACTCAAGCCCAAACTTAAACAGTGCGAAATCAACATCAACAGTAGCTGCTTGCTATTCCCTTGCATAATCGGTGATTCAGTCCATATGTTAGCATCCTTCATTCTTGTGTGGAATTTTGTTGCGGTGTATGTGGTTACAGTCCATTGAGTGATAACTGTGCCTTGCAGTAGCACCGTAATTTGACCATATTTTCATGTTTTAATAATGGTAATAATTGTAATTGTCCGAAGGTTGTTTGGGAAACTAAAAATAAATATCTGATGTGCCCAACACATGACTTTCTTATACGTATAGTATCACAATAATTACTTTTCGACCCTCGGATTCAACTATCAAAGCGCGCTATGAGAAATATAAAGTGTTTTAGGAATATCTCGTTTTTTGAAATTTTTTTGACGGAATTTCAAAAAAAAGTTCAAACAAAATTTGTTCAAAATTCAATTCTAAATCAATGTTAAAGAATAAAAAAATCTCATAAATTGTTTATTTTTCAAGATATTCTTAAAAAACCTAAAAATGTCATCAGGTAACTGTCACTTATTTTGGTGCTAGATGAAAAACATTGAATGTGGCACCCACAAATTTGTTCAAACTCTTAAATATGAAATTTGAATCAAATCCGATAACTCGTTTTTGAGTTATGGTGGATACAGACAGACAGACACACAGACAGACAGACACACAGACACACAGACAGACATCATGGCGAAAATGGTCAAAATGGATTCAGGGGCCCTCAAAACGTGTAAATCCATCAAAATCTCGAAGTCGAAAAAAATCACGATTACTATACTTTCTTATTATATAAGAAAGTAAAAATGTTTTATTAGAATTGGAAGATGATTTCGTATTACAAAGAGCTCCTACCTCTACTTTTTCATTATACATACGTACTTTCTTCAAAGCAACAAGTTTCTTTAGGCTTTAAAAGCTTTTCAAATAAATTATTTAGATCTGCAAACTTTATGAAAGAATTTGATTGATTTGCAACGTTAATTTTGACTATTTTAGAAAATAAGTACCTAACTAATTTATAGATCCTTAGGTGTGAAAAAATCGGTACCTCTTTTTATACGTTAATATATTCTTCTTAACAATGCAATACAAAAGAGGTAGAATTTAAACTATACATTATAAAAAAACTAAATAAACACACCAGTAAAATGCGAGCTCCATTGTACAATATCTTCTAAGATTATAATAAGTATAATTATCTGAACTAAAATACTCTATCTTGATATCCACTGTCTTGCACAGCTGACGTAGCCGGCTTCGGAAGGGAATGGTGATGTCGCATTTGATATGCTTTCCTTTGTGGTGCCAAATATTCGAACATACTCTGCGTATGGCTAGCTAACATTTTACCCAAATCACAAGGCATTGGATCGGTCCAAAAGAAATCGTGGTTTAATGCCGTGTCGGAATCTGCACGTTTCGAGGGATCCAACATCAGCAATTTGTCTAGTAAGTCACAGGCGTAGGGGTCTTTCATGTAGGGTTTCAGGCGTTCCTTCACCTGAACAAAAATAATTAGAACACAATTGCAAAACAATAAGTTTTTAAATAGTAAGTATATAGAATTATCTTAGTTTCTAAAATTTTTGAAAAAACTGATAAAATTTCGGTAAGGTTAAGCCAGACCGTGTGACGCATTAAGTATTACGGTCAGTTTCATAATCAAAATAAAAGTCGACTTTAGTTAAATGAGGTTTAGACTGTGATATAAGTACCAAAAATAAAAACGACCATTTCTAAACGCCATTTAAACCAAAGTCGACTTTTACGTGATTATGGAACTGCCCCTTAGTCAATTTATTCAACTTATTGTCCAGTGGTTCCAAAACTATTAGATTTTAATGATGAAAATTATGGTTGGAAATAATTCTGTCCTAGTTTTAGAACTACTGCTCGGATTTTGGTGAAATTTCCTTTGGGAACCGCTGGTCAGATTTTGGTAAAAGTTATGTTTATCTGAAAGCTAAATGAGGGTTTTATTAAAAAAAATCACTAGATAATTATAGTACAGCTTCGGTTATCCGGACATTCGCAAACTCGGACACTCCAGTTATTCGGACACTGCTTTCATTCGGACAGTTTTGTGCCTTTTACCTCTATAACCCGGACATATTTAAAAATCGTTAAAACTTCGTGATCAAACATAAACAAAGTTCGGGACTTCCCCTAATTTTCTAGTTAGGCTTGCATTTTCTTTGTCAAAGTGAAAAAGTTTTTAAAACAAAAATGAACCACAAAAAGCGCTTCTATTATTAGATAACGCTTTCTTATATCCAACAGAGGGGGCTTTAAATTTTGATCCAAACTTTAAAGTTATCTGTTTTTACCCCCGAATTGTACAACAATAATACAGTCAATGGACCAAACCTTAATCCAAAATTTTAAAGTGGGTTATAGAAAGAAATTATTATTTCACTTCATTTCTATCGGCAATGGCGATTTACCAATTGCTCTGAATAGCTACAATTTAAAGGAAGGTGTCATTAACTCACATGAATCATAGAATAATATAATGAAAAAAAATCACGATTGCGGAAAAAATTATCAAAAATAGTTGGACTCCTCTCTGGCCAAAAGAACAATACGATGATGAGGATACATACTATTATACGTTAAAGCAGCAAAAAATTGATTTTTATTTTAATAAAACTTAATAATATTTTTTAAATAACTGCTTAAGTACATTAGTAATATATTTCCTTTATTTCTTTATCATTAATAAACTTCTTCTCGCTCATTTTGCCCACTTTTTTAAATATTCCAGTAATCCGTAAAATTTTACAATCCGGACAAGGGGGAAATTTTATCTGTCCGGATTAGCGAAGCTGTACTGTATATGAATTTTTTCTGTATTTTTTCGAAGTCCTAAGTAACGCTTTAAAAAATCGCGTTTTTCGAGGATTATTGTTTTAAAATTCACAGTTTGGGAACTGCTGGTTAGATTTTTGTCCAAAATACTTTTTTTCAAAGTTAGATTTTGGGCCTAATACAATACGACAAACACATTTGACATACCTGCCATAGGTTACTAGATATTAACAAAAAATTGAAACTGTGCATATCAGTTTTTATTTAATTACTCAGCTGGTAGGAAAACTATCGTGATAAAAGTTGCACATTATTAAGGCACTTTTTCAAGGACAATCTAAATATGCAATTAACATTTTTGTACATCTTCAATTTTTTTCGAAAATAGCACCAACTTTGTTTGATAGTATTTTTCATTCCCTTTCCGTCAATGTATCACACATAGGGTCTTAAGTCGTTTCGTCAATTATAATCGAGTTTTTCTCAATCACCGTAGTTGCCTGTACAATAAAAATTGTTTATCTAGCAAATTTGAATAAAAAATTGGGTTTTGGTTCTAATAATTAAGAATTGACAAATTTCATGGAAAATAGTGGTTTAATCAGGTTTATTAACTAAGATATTCAAATAAATTGCCATTTTTATCCAAACACAAATTGCATCTTTCCACAGTCGAAATCACAGAATGTTCCAACATTTGTTGAGGAATCGTGTGTTGAGGAATGTTGTGACATGAACATGCCTGCAAAACAGCTCCTCTTAGTTCTTTAATATTATTGAACGCGTAAACATACACTTTATTTTTTAGTTAACCCCAGAGAAAGAAATCTAGGGGGGTTATATGCGGGGATCTAGGTGGATAGGTACTCACGGACCAGTAGCATGGCCAGCTAGATCCCCGGATATAACCCCCTAGATTTCTTTCTCTGGGGTTATCTAAAAAATAAAGTGTATGTTCTTATGTAAATAAAACCTGATTAAACCATTATGTTCCATAAAATTTGTCAAATCTTAATTATTAGAACCAAAACCAATTGTTTATCCAAGTTTGCTAGATAAACAATTTTTATTGCACAGCCAACTACGGTGATTGAGAAAAAAATCGATTATAATTGACGAAACGACTTAACCCCATGTGTGATACATTGTCGGAAAGGGAAAGAAAAATACTATCTTCATAATTTAATAATAAACATGTCACGGTCCATAAGAAAAAACTAAGTTAGTGCTATTTTCGAAAAAAATTGAAGATGTATAAAAATGTCAATTGCATATTTGGATTGTCCTCGAAAAAGTGCCTTAATAATAGGCAACTTTTATCGCGATACTTTTCCTACCAGCTGAGTAATTAAGTAAAAACTGAAATGAACAATTTCAGTTTTTTGTTAATATCTAGTAAGCCATGGCAGGTATGTCAAATGTGTTTGTCGTATTGTATTACGCCCAAGATGAGGTAAATTTTTTGTAATTTAACCGAAGTCGTATCTCTTGAAATAAGTGGGATCCCCATGCTTAACATTTTTATCCTGGATACCCTGTATAATACAGTCCTACACAGAGTTTAGTGTTCCTCGAGCGTCGGTAGAGGGCGAGCGCTTAGCTTACTTTACCTAAAGTCCCTAGAATAGAAAATCTGGACATTTACCGGAAGTGGCCGACAAATGGCTGTCGCTATATGTTCTAATGTTAAACTCTTCTATTGCCAAATTCTTGCAAATAAATTACTTTTTCGTGTACAATATTTTCGAGTGGCCAAAAGTGGTGAAACGTGAGTAAACTTCGAATTTTCAAACTACGCGCCAAAGCAGCTTATTGCCTATTGGATCCGCCATTTGTCGGCCACTTCCCCCTTGCACCAATCATGAAATTGACCGAAATGGCCAGACTTTCTATTCTAGGGACTTTAACTTTAACTATAGCTGCCAGTTCCAATAATATAATGATAGATAGATAGATAGATAGATAGATAGATAGATAGATAGATAGATAGATAGATAGATAGATAGATAGATAGATAGATAGATAGATAGATAGATAGATAGATAGATAGATAGATAGATAGATAGATAGATAACTTTATTGGTGTTTTATACATACATAACGCATTTACACAAGTCAAATTTACACCAATAAAACTGCAAAGAACATGACGATATAAAATTTTATACATTTAGGCACGTCAAGATGAGGACATACAGTTAAAAACATTTAAATAAAAACAAGAACCTTCCCTCAAACAAGGTTTTTTTTTTTTTTTGATATCAGAATATGAAGTTTTTAAACTCCTGAACGCTGTAGAAGGCCTGTATTGTATGTATTGTTGATTGCCTATCCACTTATTATTATTAACGCCCCCGCATCAATATATTAACTAGAATCTTTAATAAACGATCGACGGAATAATCTCTTTAAAAAGTGGAACTTTAATATCATAATGTAATACTAATATATTGCTAACATCCAATCCTTCGCTAAAAGTTATTCAAATTTTTTCAAAAAAACATTCGCCCCTTCCCCCACCCTTTATTTGACAAGATAGAGAAAAGTACTTCAAATAAAAAAGTATTCTAATTTTCCATAAATTACAGTATAGCTGTTTCTGGCATATGTTAACTCGGGATATTTTTGAGAAAACCATGTTTTCTATTTTGTAGTTAGTGATACGCCCTCTAGCGGTCGAGTTAAAAACGTAAAAAATATTTCCAGTAATTTTTCTAGGCCATTTTTACTATATGTAAATATTTTTTTCTGAAGGCTGTATGATAAATAGTTTCTGAGATACATTCGGCGTCCTCTCCTATTTGGACACCTGGTACAAATATGTTTTTAATTTTTTTAAATCGGATGTAAGGGGAATTTTTTTTTAAATTCATTTTACGCAGTTTCTCTATACATAAATATAGTAGAAGAGGCGGCTACAAAAAGTTAGTCGTCATAAGGTGGACGAACGGGAAAAATAGGAATGATAGTTTAGACCACCATAACTAAAAATGAAAGCCAACATGTTCAACCTGTCAATAATCTGCAATCATCTGTTCCACAACCAAATGCCAATAGACTTGAAGAAATGATGGCGAAACTAATGGAACGAATGGACACTATGCTAAACCTTCTAACAACCGTTGGTGCTAAAATGAAATAATGCTCCTTGAACTAAAAATTTCAGTCTGGAACGCTAACGGTTTGGCTCAACATGGCCAAGAGTTAAAATCCTTTATTTCTATTCATAATTTGGACATGCTTCTCATTTCGGAAACACCCTTTACCAAGAAAAGTTACCGAAAAATCCCAAATTATACCATTTACAGTACAAGGCACCCTGACGGTACGGCTCATGGTGGAACTGCTATAATAATAAGAAACACCATCAAACATCATGAGCTTCCTAAATACGACAAGGAACACTTACAAGCTACAAATGTCATGGTTGAGGATTATAGAAGGCCGCTAGCCTTTTCGGCAATCTATTGTCCTCCAAAACACACCATTAAAAAGGATCAATTCGATGATTTCTTCAATACTTTAAATGCTCGGTTTATAGCGGCTGGTGATTACAACGCAAAACATCAACAGTGGGGTTCTAGACTAGTGATACCCAGAGGAAGAGAACTCCTAAAATCAGTAAAATTTAACAACCTTAACTAGCTCTCCACTGGTGAACCAACTTATTGGCGAAAAATCCCGGATGTTATCGACTTTTGTATTATCAAAGGAATATCGAATAACTACCTACAAATTGCTTCATGTCTAGACTTGTCATCTGATAACTCTCCAATTATGGTTACAATTTCTTCAAAAGTAACAACTAAGCAGCAACCTCCATCATTAACCAATAAAAAAACCGACTGGAACTATTTTAGAGAGCTTCTAGATAGAGCACTACTATTAGAAATTAAGTTAAAAACCAAAGAAGCTTTAGATGAAGCGGTTGAATTCCTAGTTTACTCAATTCAAAAGGCGGCATTGAGTAGTACTCCTACTCTAGCAGCAAAAGATCAGGAGTCAGATTGTCCCATTAGCGTGAAAAAGTTGATTGCTAAGAAAAGGAAGTTACGAAGAATTTGGCAAAATACTCGCGATCCTAGTGTTAAAAACCAAATAAACAGAACAACCAGAGAAATTAAGGAGCTACTCTATCACCTAAGAAACAATTCCTTTCAAGCTTACTTAGAAAATCTTTCAGTTTCGGAAGCCACTGACTACTCTTTATGGAAAGCCACTAAGCGGCTGAAACAACCAAAACAACCAATTCCATTAATTAGAAAAACTGATGGCAACTGGGCGCGGACAGACCAAGAAAAAGCTGAAGTCTGCCAAGCATTAGGGAAATGTATTTCAACCTTTTCAAACCGAAGCATCTACAAATGAAGAGGATGAAGTTTATAAATATCGTAACTCACCACACCAAATGGAGCTACCAATCAAACCTCTTACAGTTACTGAAATTAAATCCATATACCAAAACTTGAATCCCAAAAAGGCCCCTGGTTATGACCTAATTAATGGTTATGTCTTACAACAGTTATCTGTCAAAGTCATAAAAGTAGGCATCTTGACGAAAAAAATTTTTTCCCTTAAATGGTTCACAAATTACTTCCTGAACGTAAATATATTGTTAAAAAAAATTTCCAATTTTTTCCTAGAAAAAAAATGCGTTTTTAAATTGTAGAATTTGCAATCCCACAAAAACACTCGATGACGTCGATACCCAGTAAAAACGGTTGCTATGGAGAGCACCTGTTAAAGTTAAATGAAGGGTGCATGGGAATAACTATCATAGTCACATTTTAATCATTTTGAGCAAAATGAAAGTTTCTACAGTCGTCAAAAGAACGTGACCTTTTTACATACTTAGTTATCCATACGTAAAGCTTGTAATTTTTGATTAATGAAAAAAGATTGTTAACAGTGAAAAAAGCCTATCATTTAAATGGTTAGCATAATATTGAGGTTTTAGTCAATTCTAAAATATTTTCTGCTGGCAAATATAGTCAGTTGAGCCGCCACTTTTGGTCAGCAAGTAAAACAAGATTGATCAGCAAATAATGCCCTATTAGGCAGCTCTAAAGTTAATTCTATAGCTAATTAAATACATTTGCAGCAATAGTTTCCGGACAAATTGATCAAAGTAGCGATTTTTGAATTTTTTTAGCATTATAAATCAGACTTTTTAAATCAAAATTTCTTTTAACGACAGTGGTGGAGACAGGCGAAGATCTCATTAGAATATATTTACTTGTCTACTTGTCCAACTACCTTCTAGCTGTGCCACAATTGTGCCTTTTTGAGCATCAGTAAGAAAATTTCTAGGCGTTTTACTTCAAATACTTTACATAAAATATTGTGACACAAATAAGACTGGTAATAATGCCAATAAGCAGTTATTGAGCCTATGAACATGATTTAATTTACAATGGAAAAAAATGCCTGGAAACTATTCCGTGTCGTCAACTGTACATAATAAAGAGGCAACTCGTAAGTCAGATTTAATAACATTTTGGAAAGCTGTAACACTATCACTTTTCTGTACTGTGTCTATACCTATAGCTAACCTAAATGAGGCAAGTGCCCCCACATAATTATTATAGGTACTTAGCTTATGGATATTATTTAGTTGCTGATCAATTTTATAATCCTGCTGACCAAGTAATAGGTTTGTTCCATGGCAAATTTTGCGGAACGCCTTTGACATATCCTGATTTAGTCATCGTTTTCGCTGACAACAATTTTTTCATGCATAACACTCACTTTGCCACAGCTGATAGCTGTCGTGTTTGGCATTACCCAGTACTTGTCAAAATGGCAAGTACTAGGTATTTACGTCACACCAATCACAGCTGGTTCCCAAATTGCTCCATTGATTCAAATATTTGCGTGTTTTTAATCGCAATTTTTTATTATAAACATAATTTTTAAGTTAAAAAAAATGTTTCTCCATTTATTAAAACCAACCAAATTTCTCAAAAAATACCTTTTTTCAGATTTTTGAAATATAGTGCAAGATGCCTATTATGTACAGGGTGGCCCATTTTCGAGCCTCATCATAAGGATCTCAGAAACCGTAAGAGATACAGGGTCGGTTAAATTATGGCAAAGTTGCGCAATTTGATGCTTATCAAAATGCTGTGTTGCAATTTGGAAAATTCCGAATATTTACTGAAATATCCTGAAAAAACAAAGTTTCATAAAATCTTTTTAATATTTTTCTGACGTTATTTGAAAACCAATTTTAAAACAAACAACACTTCGTCATTGCCACTTTTTATCCTCTACAACATGGCGCTATCAAATTTTAAATCCGACGTTTCGTCTTTCAAGAACCATCATCAACTTATTTTTTTTAAATACGGACCTGGATTTTTTATTTTATTTTTTGTTAACTTTGGACTACCTTAAAGCTATGACCCATCACAAAATTTGATTTTCAAACGTTTCGATGACAAAAACTGACGTTTTCTGTATTTTTAAAAATATTTAATACGACACTGTTTTCAAAACAAATTATTACTTCTGACTAAATAATGTTTATAATAGCTTTTCATCAGTATCATAAATTTAGAATGTTGAAAAATAATTTTTAGTATACTTATCTGAAAACACCTTGTTTTCATCTGTTTTTGCAATGACGTAAAGGTGACGTTTTCACAGCGCACGGAAAACTTTTCCCGATCTCCTATTCTTTTTTCCGTGCACTAAATATGACAGAAACTAAAGCATCGCCGATAATAAACAAGTCGTTGCTATGGAAATGTTAATCGTGTTTGCCTACTATTTTTACGATGTATTATAATTACTTTGAAAATAAAATGTCATAAAATTACTTCTAATCCTTTTTTTTGGGTTGTTTTTAGATAAGTATAATAAAAAATATCGTTCATTACACGTCCAGAAATGGATTTTTCGTGCTTGCATGACTTCCCGTGTTCGGCTTCGCCTCCCACGAGAATTTGTCACGCGCGCACGAAAAAATCCTGATTTCCAGACTGGTAATGAAATATACTATTGTTTTTAAAATAGTATCGTATTAAATATGTTTAAGAATACAGAAAATGTCAGTTTTTGTCATCGAAACGTTTGAAAATCAAATTTTGTGATGGGTCATAGTTTTAAGGTAGTCCAAAGCTAACCAAAAATAAAATAAAAAATCCAGGTCCGTATTTAAAAAAAATAAGTTGATGATGGTTTCTGGAAGACGAAACGTCGGATTTAAATTTTGACAGCGCCATATTGTAGAGAATAAAAAGTGGCAATGACGAAGTGTTGTTTGTTTTAAAGTTTGTTTTCAAATAACGTCACAAATAAATAAAAAAGATTTTATGAAATTTCATTTTTTTCAGGATATTTCAGAAAGTATTCGGAATTTTCCAAGTTGCAACACAGCATTTTGATAAGCATCAAAATGCGCAACTTTGCCATAATTTAACCGACCCTGTATCTCTTACGGTTTCCGAGATCCCTATGATGAGGCTCGAAAATGGGCCACCCTGTACATATATAATGCTATTCTACGACTCGGCTACCTTCCATCCCAATGGAAAGTTGCTCAGATAATCCTTATTCCAAAACCAGGAAAGCCAACAGACGAAGTTGCTTCTTACAGACCGATAAGTCTTCTTCCTCTTTTATCAAAAGTGTTTGAAAAACTCCTTCTGGAAAGACTGCGACCTATTCTTGATGAAAAGAGGTTAATACCCGATCACCAGTTTGGATTTAGGCAGCAACATGGAACTGTGGAACAAGTACACCGAGTGGTCAACAAAATTAACGAAGATCTTGAAGCGAAGCGATATTGTTC
This sequence comes from Pediacus dermestoides, assembly GCA_963942485.1. Taxonomy (NCBI): domain Eukaryota; kingdom Metazoa; phylum Arthropoda; class Insecta; order Coleoptera; family Cucujidae; genus Pediacus; species Pediacus dermestoides. The sequence continues at coordinate 22,330,399 of OZ012626.1, read as the reverse complement.
TGCTGCATTTCTTGATATATCCCAAGCGTTTGATAAGGTTTGGCATGACGGCCTTCTATACAAACTTAAGAAAAATCTCTCATACAACTATTACGAAATTTTAAAATCATACCTATCTGAAAGACGTTTTCGGGTAAAATACCAAGATGAATATACATCTCTAGTGCCTATTTCATCTGGAGTTCCGCAAGGCAGTGTCTTGGGACCAATATTATACCTACTTTTTACGGTTCATCTCCCTACTTCAAATCAAATTACCCTCGCGACTTTTGCAGATGATACTGCTGTGATGGCATCGCACTCGAATCCAAATGTTGCAAAGTAGTTTGGATAACATTCAACAGTGGCTTAAAAAATGGCGCATTAAAGCCAACGAGTCCAAATCAACTCATGTGACATTCACTATGCACAGGGAAACATGTCGCTCCGTAAAACTGAACGAACAATATCTGCCACAAGCCGAAGGTGCCAAGTATTTGGGAATGCATCTTGATCGTCGTCTCACCTGGAAGAAACACATATGGACAAAACGAAAGCAGCTTGGACTGAAATTCAGTAAAATGTACTGGTTAATCGGAAGAAATTCCCAACTTTCACTTGAAAATAAGCTACTGGTGTATAAAGTCATACTTAAGCCTGTCTGGACTTACGGCATTCAGCTCTGGGGAACAGCCAGCAACTCAAACATTGAAATACTCCAACGATTTCAGTCCAAGACACTGCGAACCATCACCAATGCTCCGTGGTACATCACCAATGAAGCCATTCATCGTGATCTTAATATGTACAGGGTGGGTGAAATTCCGTTGCCAGCATGGGGATCTCGCTTATTATAATAGATAGACCATAGGTTTAAATTTGGCAAAGTTGCCAAATTTGGTGCTCAAAAATAATCCGAAAACAATTTTGGATTATTTTGAACGGTATGTTAGAAAACTGAAAAAAACTGAAAATTACGATTTTAGATTTTCGCCTATAACTTTGCTATTTCTGAACTTTTTTTAAATCTGTAAAAACATTCTCAAAGCAACTTTTTATGCTCTATCGATCAGTAATCATCGTTTCTTTAAACATCGATTCGTTTTGGTTTTTTTAACACCAACTTCATTTTTTCTTATGGGCGCGTTTTCTACTTTTCACACCATCGGGTGAATGTTTTTACAGATTTAAAAAGTTCAGAAATAACGAAGTTATGGGCGAAATTCTAAAATCGTAATTTTCAGTTTTTTTCAGTTTTCTAACATACCGTTCAAAATAATTCAAAATTTTTTTCGAATTATTTTTAAGCACCAAATTTGGCAACTTTGCCAAATTTAAACCTATGGTCTACCTATTATAATAAGCGAGATCCCCATGCTGGCAACGGAATTTCACCCACCCTGTATATAGTACAGTAAAATTATTCAAAAATCATACGTGAAAGGTCGGAATCGTCCGGAACAAAATCAAGTTTTAGGGGTTGTTAGGGGACCTGAAGTTAAGTAATTTCCCAAGTTTGCGACCTCCAACTCTTTGCGGATTTTCCGCCATCTTGATTTTTAGGGTTGATTTGGTTTTTTGTATTTTTCGGGCTTATATTTGATATTAGCAAAAAAAGTGTCGATACCCTTTTTGTAGAGAATAAAAATCCCCACAAAATGATGTAATATAATCGTATACAAATTATCATCAGTAAACAAATTATGATAGTTTAAACATCCAACAAGTGGGATTTAAAAGTTTTTATTTTGTGTCAATCCTTTTTGCGCTACAGTGAGTGAAAGGTTCACGGGAACTGAAACGAGGCGCTCGCGGTTGCCGCATCACGCTAACATCTAACGCCTTTTTATGCGTTTATTTTCAAATATTTGTTCCTAAATAAATTTGTAATTTATTATGTATAATATTTATCGAATATATTGTATACATGGTGTTCGCGCGAAGTGGCTCACTATTGCTAACTTTGTTATTATTGGAGCTACAAAGACGGTTAAATTAGCAAACTAGTAGCATTTTTTCCACTGATTACAATGATGAAAACAGGAAAACAATTGACCATCTGGGTTTTCGTTTTTCGAGATACACATTCACAAAAATAACATTTTTAAAATGGAACACCCTGCATATTTTTGCAAAAATCGATGATACATCAAATTCTGTACAAAAAATGTCCTTATCTTTTTTTGATAATTATTTAAAATAAGCTAGTTATTTTGAAAAAAAATTGCAATTCTTTAAGAGCATCAAGTAGCCACGAAACGGAATAATTGTAATTTATTACAACCAAACAATCATAATTTTAAATTTAAGCAAGATGAAAAAAACTATTACGGAAATATTGAGAATTTTCAAAATTATATTTTATGACTATACTTGATATTAAAACTTTGGAACGATTTTACAATACCGGACGTATTAGCGATTAAATTGAATTTTTTTAAAATGATGAATAAAAGCTCTACGAATACGAATATAAAATTATCTTTGCGCGCACGAAGCTACTTTTCAGAGAAAAAACTAATTAAAAAAGTTGATTATTTGAACTTACCGGGCGATGTTGGCCAATCAAAAGCTTGTTATGACGACCGCGCATGCGAACATTCCATCATTGATGGAACGACACAAACGAACAATGAAACACTGTTGCCACTTTTCTGCACTCCTAACCAAAAATATGATTTTGTACTATTATTTACATAAAACTAACCTCAAAAAACAACCTAACAGCCTCCGGCCTTCACTTTTAATATTATCTAAGTAAATCGAACCTCAAATAACAACCTAACCGCCTCCGGCCTTCACTTTTTAATATTATGTAAGTGAAACCAACCTCAAATAACAACCTAACCGCCTCCGGCCTTAATATTTTAATAAGGAGTATCCTCTTCCCAACCCAAATGACACAGATCAATGTGAACTAAAAATATCGCTACTGTTAATATCTGAACAATGAAACAAGCACAATCAATAGCACAACACAGTCGAAATCTACTAATACAATCAGTAAAATGGCAACGATGGAATATTATAAATGTGCTTGTCTTGACTGCAAGTTTCTGATTGGCTAACATCGCCCGCTAAATTCAAATAATCAACTTTTTTTATTTTTTTTTCTGAAAAGTAGCTTCGTGCGCGCAAAAATAATTTTATTTTCCTATTCGTGGAGCTTTTATTCATCATTATAAAAAATTTCAATTTAATCGCTAATAAGTCCGGTATTGTAAAATCGTACCAAAACTTTTAAACTTTTTTTCAAAATAACTCGATTATTTTAAATAATTATCAAAAAAAGATAAGGACATTTTTTGTACAGAATTCAATTTATCATATTTTGCAAAAAAATACAGGGTGTTCCATTTAAAAAAATGTTATTTTTGTGAATATCTCGAATACCAGATGGTCAATTGTTTCTTTGTTTTCATCATTGTAATCAGCGGAAAAAATGCTACTAGTTTGGTAATTTAACCGACTTTGTAGCTCCAATAATAACAAAGTTATCAATAGTGAGCCACTTCGCGCGAACACCCTACATACGATATATTCGATAAACATTGTACATAACAAATTAAAAATTTATATAGGAATAAATATTAGAGCGACGCGGCAAGTAAGTTTCAGTTCCCGTGAACCTTTCACTCACTGTACCGCAAAAAGTATTGACACAGGAAGAAAATTGTTTAAACAAAAACTATAGGGAGTTTTACGCTTTACAACTTTTCTTTGAACTCTTTTTATTTAATATGGACGATTACCGAAATGAAAAAATAAAAACTTTTAAATCCCACTTGTTGGATTTTTAAACTACCATAATTTGTTTACTGATGAGAATTTGTATACGATTATATTACATCATTTTGTGGGGATTTTTATTCTCTACAAAAAAGGGTATCGACACTTTTCTTGCTAATATCAAATATAAGCCCGAAAAATACAAAAAACCAAATCAACCCTAAAAATCAAGATGGCGGAAAATCCGCAAGGAGTTGGAGGTCGCAAACTTGGGAAATTACTTAACTTCAGGTCCCCTAACAAACCCTAAAATTTGATCCTGTTCCGGACGATTCCGATCTCAAAAGATTATTTTACTGTACTAATAGTGTAAAAGATGAAATAAAAAGTGCTAGTGAGAAGTACCGTGATAACCATCCAAATACTCTTGCAGTGAAACTTTTGAACAGAACTTGTCAAACAAAAAGACTAAAGAGATTCAAACCCCTCGATTTACCAAATCGTTTCTAGTTTTAATTTTCTAAATTTTAAGTTCGGATTATGTTGTGGTTTATATTTAATTGTGTGTAGTGTATATATAGTTAAATAAGTTAAGTTAATTGTGAGGAATTTGTCATTGGGCAATGACCTCCCTCGTTCATTTTAGACGCCATAAAATTTACTTATTTACTTATTAATCCATATAGGATTAGATTGTAAACAAATATTTCAGAAAAAAAAAATAATAAGGTGGACGAATGGGAAACATAGGAATGATAGTTTAGACCTTTATTAAGAAGGAACGCTCAGGTTGCCTGCGAAAATCCTACCGAAACAGGGTTAAAAAAAATTTATTTACAACTTCAACAAACTTCATAGACTGCAATCACGTTTTAGATCTCTATCATTCATGTATTTCGATTATTTATCAAGGATAACAATTTGAACCAGCATGCTTCTCCCGTCAAACAAAGCAATTTGTGTAAATTGAGTCTAAATTTTAAAAATTTGTCAAAAAACTAGTGAAATGTGAAGCTGTCAATGAAATTTCAAAAGTGACATGAATTTAGATCAAGTATCACTAAAAGTACGCTTCATTTAGGCTTCCGCCTTATGACGTCAGTTTTTAATAAAAAAACATCCTCTTGAGCGGGGTTGCCGGGGTGTTCCGACAGGGTGGGTGTAGGCAACCCTATTTATTTTTGTTCATTTCGCTCTCCGCTACAATGTGGTGACTCCTTTTTGTCCACCACAATGATTATTTTTGAAATTATTTATTTATTTAATTTTATTTAACCCTGTTTCGGCAGGATTTTCGCAGGCAACCTTAGCGTTCCTTCTTAATAAAGGTCTAAACTATCATTCCTATTTTTCCCGTTCGTCCACCCTATAGCACTATATAAAAGACAGCAGACTCGTCCGCCACTTTGGATCTAAAAATCATTGTTTGTTACCGTGGCTACGCATACTTTGTGAATATATATTTAAAATGGACCAATAACGCGCCGCGTCTATGTATTATTGATAGATCCAGAATGGCGAGACGAGTCAGCTATCTTATACAGGGTGTGTCACGACGAGTTGACAGTAGACATAACTCTATTACTAAACACAATTTGATTCTAAAAATTGGTACATACCCATTATACAATGTGCTCTATTTAATGAAAATATTGCCACCTTTCTGGTACTTCCGGTTATACCGGAAGTAGACACAAACTTTGTTATTTTAAATGGAACACCCTGTATATTTTTGAATTTTTAGATACTACACTTCATTTTAGACATAAAAGTATTAAGGTTGTATGATCCTAACATTAACGGTATTATAATTATTTACACTTTTTCATTTTTTTTTATAAAAACATAGATGTAAATAAAAATTCAAATCTTGATAATGACACGTTTTTTCCAAAAAATTTTTCTCGTGTTTGAGGTAGGAATATACAAGAAATAAGCTGATGTAGTTTTGGAGAACTTGCTTGGTGTTGGTGGTTGTCCGTTCATTTTTAAAAACTTTAATCAATGATAACTTAATTTTTTTAAATGGAACACACTATATATTTCTAGAATTTCGAATTCTGCACTTAATTCGAGACATAAAAGTATTAAGGTTGTAAGGTCTTAAAATTAACGGTATTATAATTAATTGCGTTTTTTAAAAATTAATGGTCAATCACAAGCACCCTGTATAAAATAAGTTTTTTAAAACCATATTACCATGTTTCTTGTACATTTCTGCATCCACTAAAATTTGGTTTGTTTTTTGAAAGAACGTGTCATTAGTAAAATATGGAAATGTTTGACTCTAAGTTTTTGTATGAAAAAATTGGAAGAAACAATTACTTAATTAAAATAAATAAAATAATAAATAAAAATAAAAAATATTAAATTAAATATAATAAAAACAAATTTTAGTGGACGTAGAAATGTACAAGAAACATGGTAATATGGTTTTGAAAAACTTATTTTATATCTACAGGGTGCTTATGGTTGATCGTCAATATTTAAAAACCTTGGAAATTGGAATAAACGTAATTAATTATAATACCGTTAATTTTAAGACTTTACAACCTTAATACTTTTATGTCTAGAATTAAGTGTAGAATTCGAAAATGTAGAAATATATAGGGTGTTCCATTTAAAAAAATAAAGTTATTATTGATCAAAATTTTTAAAAATGAACGGACCACCACCAACACCCTGTATAAAGCAAGTTTTCCAAAACTATATCAGCTTATTGCTTGTATATTCCTACTTCAAACGTAACAAAAATTTTTTGGAAAAAATGTGTCATTGTCAAGATTCGAATTTTTATTTACATCTATGTTTTTGTAAAAAAAATTAAAAAGTGTAAATAATTTTAATACCGTTAATGTTAGGACCATACAACCTTAATACTTTTATGTCTAAAATGAAGTGTAGAATCTAAAAATTCAAAAATATACAGGGTGTTCCATTTAAAATAACGAAGTTTGTGTCTACTTCCGGTATAACCGGAAGTACCAGAAAGGTGGAAATATTTTCGTTAAATAGAGCACATTGTAGAATGGGCGTGTACCAATTTTTAGAACCAAATTGTGTTTAGTAATAGAGTTATGTCTACTGTCAACTCGTCGTGACACACCCTGTATATAGTGCTGTAGTCCAACCTATGACGACAAACTTTTTGCAGCCGCCTCTTGAACTATTATATTAATCAACGATTCGGGGCGCTTAGACTGATTTAGCAAATATCCAAAGCGCGGCGCCAGCGTAGCTTCTACTCGCAAGCACTAAGTGCTGGTTTATACAACATTACATTAAAATTAGAAGATCAATGTACGCTATTCAGTTTAGACGTTTATACAACATTACCATTACATTACATTCACATTACAAAGATGGTTATCTTTTATCTTTGTAATGTAATTATCGTAATGTGACCCTATTGCGCATGTCTAAAACAACAGTTAGCAGCTGATATGATGGGTTTAAGATGGTTCCGCATGAGATTGTTAGATTCAACTTTTCAAACTTTGAGTTCTGCATCTTTATTTGAGTTTTAATGAAGATTCGTATACTAATTTGAAAATCAACAAAAAAACAACAACCGCAGGCTGTCTTTATTGGTCGATTTTAGTTTTAATATACGAAAATATGACAAACACATGTACACATGGAGAATAACCCTTATTCATGACATGCGCATAATGTCAGAAATTACTGACCGCTGATTGGCTACATTATAAGTTTTAAGTGTTGTATAAACCAGCACTAAGTCACATTTTTTACTATACGCGGTTCATTTTTACAGTGGCTATATTAAAACAGTGGCGACAAGTATGGCTAAGCCCCGCCCATACGCCATGAGGAGGCTAATTTTAAATTGAAAATAAAGTAGTGAGTTCGGAATCCAGAAAATAAATGAGTTTTGTTTGGCCAAACTTTGCGAGCTTGTTGAAGGGAACAAAACTATGAAAAAAGTTCCTATAAACAAGAGTCTAGAAATGATTCTTAAGGGAGGTACAGTCCCCTAAAGAGGGCACATTGACGATGTTTTTTTTCTAAACGGATTGACATTATTCATTATACCAAATTTCATGACTATGTCAATCTCAGGTAAAAAACGCCGCTGACTAAATTTTTTAAATTATGTTTACAGAAATTTGTTTAGTATTTAATACTTATTCATCATACCAAATTTCATAACTTTATCTCAATCCGTTTCGAAAATATTTACAAAAAACCATCGTCAATGAGGCCTCTTTAGGGGGCTGTACTTCCCTTAGGAATCATTTCTGGACCCTTGTTTATACGAACTTTTTTCTTAGTTTTGTTCCATGTAACACGCTCGTAAAGTTTGGCCAAGCATTTCAGTTACACCCTGTATAAGGGTAGTTAGTATATTATTTATTATTATTAGTATACTCCCTACAACCAACCTTCTGCAGCGAAATACTTTCAGGTCTTAGAAGTGTACATACTTCCCATTCCCTCGGCGCGTGCTCGATGTTATTAAAAATTAATTTAATACCCCTGTATTGAGGCGCTTGAAAATTGGGAACCACTGTATATAAGAAAAAGTGGTAAATACACTTTTTGTTGAGAATTTTATAAAGATTAAATCATCAAACACATGTAAACAAACGATTAGCCTCCTAATGGCGGACGAAACCATGTGACTGCAGGAACCAATCAAAAATGACACATCTACTTGTCGCCTCTGTGTTAATACAGTCACTGTAACTTTACCTATAACTTTTTTTGTAATAAAAAAATATGAAAACAATTCATCGAATGCACAACAATGTGTTTTAGCGATACCTACAATGTTATGCACATAGGATGCACATTTTACGAGATATAACGGATTGAAACCTCGTAGTTTAATCAACAAGAGTGTTAACGAGAGCGATTAATAATGGAGACATTTAAATGATTTTCGAGATTATCAATAGCCGATTAACACTCTTGTTGATTACAATATTTTTTCGTCGATCGTTCTTTATTAGAATGAAGATAATCCAGTTTTGTTGACAAAAATCCATGATGAATTATTTCGATAGCTGCCAGTTCCAATAATATAATGTATTGTTGGTTGCCTAGCCACTTATTATTATTAACGCCCCCGCATCAATATATTAATTAGACTCTTTAATAAACGATCGACGGAAAAATCTCTTTAAAAAGTAGAACTTGAATATCATATATGTAATACTAATGTATTGCTAACAACCAGTCCTTCGTTATAAGTCGAAAGTGCGTAATAAAAGAGTTGAGCATCTATAAATGGACGCTAATGCGCATGCGCGATTCAGTTCAATCGAAACGGAGGATCCTTCCTACAACGAACGTTTTTTTTTTTTTTAGAGTGTGTAAGCTAGATGTAGCAATATATTAGGAACTTTGTAAATTTTCCATACTGTTCAACGTAAATTATTCAAATTTAGCTGAGCTGTTTAAAAACTGTGTTTTGAGCTCAATGTACTAGAATCGTATAGTACAGATGTAACAAGCGGAAAATTATACTAATTCTATAATAACTTGATATTTGTTTAGCTATGTAGCTACTAACTTTTCGTTTTTGTTCCTGTGGTAGTTCCATCTTCTTATACAGTTCCAAATTTTCAACACCAGGCCAAACTTGAGGTGTAATCGTGCCACACAACTGCGAAATCAACGTCAACTGTTGCTGCTCGCTATTTCCTTGCATAATCGGCGATCTAGTCCACATTTCCGCCATAATACAACCAGCGCCCCACAAATCAACTGGTGGACCATAATTCCGATCACCCAAAAGTAATTCTGGTGGTCGATACCATAGAGTAACCACCCGATTTGTAAATCTATTCGGTTGTCCGGTTTTACTTGTGCTAAACGCTCTGGCCAAACCAAAATCGGCGAGTTTCAGCACGCCGTTTTTTGTTATTAGAACGTTAGCAGCCTTCATGTCTCTGTGCAGAATTTTGTTGCTGTGTATGTAGTATAGTCCATTTAGAAGCTGTTGGACAACTTTCTTAATTTCGCCTAAACTGAATTTCACGTTACCGTTGGACAGTAGCCCAGCCAAATCATGCTCGCAAAAGTCGAACACCAAGTAAAATGTTGAGCGGTATTTCTGTTTTGCTGTAGCTTTCGTCCGGCATATTTCTATTAAATTAACAACATTTTCATGTTTTAATAACTGTAATATCCTAATTTCCCGAAGAGCTGTTATAGGAAACTAGAAAAAATCAGTTAGTATCAATCTCGTATATTACAAGCCGAACTTACCCCTTCTTTTTCGTTGTCCATTAGTACTTTCTTCATTGCAACGAATTTCTTTGAATTATTCCGATCTTTAGCTTTAAAAACCTCGCTACAAAAAAAATCTGTAAAAATATATCACGTAGGTATATACAATTAAAAATACTTACCCAAAAGTACCTTGTCCAATTTTCGTCACTTTTTCGTATTTGCACGATTCATCACAGTGCGGAAAATTGAAATGCTCGATATATTCTTCTTTTTCGCGCATATTTAACATAACATTATGTGGTGGAACCACAATATGGTGGTTGATGGTTTCACGTGTATTATTGTTATTCTGCATTTTGTTTTCTGTTCGACTCAAACAATTTTAGATAATATGTTATGATTGTTGGTTTATTTAGGGAATATATGTAACAAATCCCACCATTTATCAGAGTTTAACTTTCAGTTTTCAATCAACAAGTTTCATTTGATGTTTGACAATTAAAAACCCATTAAGATTGGCGTAAACAGGGATACCAACCGATAACCGATAAAAGAACTAACGGTAATTTCATAGCGAACAGAAATCTGAATAATCGAAATGTTACTATGGAACTATAGACGTATAAATAAGTAGATGGCCAAATTTTTTTATATTTTATATTTACATATTATATTTCATTAAAATATCCGGTTTAATTCATTAATTATTGTGCTAAACAAGAAACTAATTTGTAATAATTGTGACTAAAAGGTGAAAAAATAAAATTATTTGAAGAGATTGCTGTATTTTTAATATAAATCAATTTTATGTCTATAAAATATCTGATGTGCCCAACACATGACTTTCTTATACGGATAGTATCACAATAATTACTTTTCCTAAAGAAATTAAGTTAAATTTCTTGTAAAAATTTTGAGGTTTCCAGCAATTTTCAAATAGTCTCTGTCGCACTTATTGCAATACGCATAAATCTGTCCTTGTCCCACTCATTATAACCGAATTTTACGACAAAAATGTGTTTTATTTTAGATTTTTGACCTATTACTCACTTAAAAAAATCTCCCGTTATGAAATTACATTTATTTATTCATTATTATTGTTTTCGGTACCATAGAAACCAGTAAAATAAAAAAAAAACTAATGGACCGGTCCTTCTGGGATTCGAACCCGGGACCCTCTGTTTGGCAGCCATATAATGAAACACGTGGTCTACCTCGACCATCGGATTCAACTATCAACGCGCGCTATGAGAAATATAAAGTGTTTTAAGAATACAGTGGAATCCACTTGCTTATAATGGAAACTCTGTTATAATGTACTATTTTAAAGAATATCTAGTTTTTTTGAAATTTTTTTGACGGAATTTCAATAAAAAGATCAAACAAAATTTGTTCAAAATTCAATTCTAAATCAATGTTAAAGAATAAAAAAATCTCATAAATTGTTTATTTTTCAAGATATTCCTAAAAAACCTAAAAATGTCATCAGGTAAGTGTCACTTGTTTTGGTGCTAGATGAAAAACATTGAATGTGGCACCCACAAATTTGTTCAAACTCTTAAATATGAAATTTGAATCAAATCCAATAAGGCGTTTTTGAGTTATGGTGGATACAGACAGACAGACAGGATCCGCGTAAGCGACCTCGACGGTGACTTATAAAACGTTTCAGAAGCAATTCTGATAACATAAGAAGACGACCCGCGCAAGCGACCTCGACGGTGACTTATCAAAACGTCTCAGAGGCAGCTCTGACAACATAAGTACGAAGGGGAGTGGGAGCCCACCGAGGCGGCTTCTCGGTCCCACTCATGGTGTCGGACTCTTAGTGGTCGTGGTGCCGCTTTTAGGGTGAATAGGGGGATCTTGTCCCACGAGTGTGAACAGCATGCACTTAAGAATAGAGGGGGGTTTCGGCTCCGTCCTCGCCATACGGCCGTTTAAAGTTCACTGGAGCTTGTGAGTCGTATGGTCCGTGCTATCTGCGGAACATTCAGGTATAATAAGAGTCTTCGAGGAGTCTGATTGTCCGGGTCCGTGCTTGAACTTGGTCGGTGTGGTACTGTAATGAAGGTTTAACTTCACGGCTCAACACACACACACACACACACACACAAAATATATAATTAGTGCAATAGGTACTACTTAGTAAGTGCATTTTCAGTGATTAAAAGCTGATAAAAGTGCTTAATTTACACATCCAAACTTTGGATGTTTCAAGTTTTCAAACTCCTATAACTTTGGAAATATTGGAGACCGCCGCTTATTTTTAGCATTTTCGTAATCAGGAGATCCTAATTAATAAGGTAATTTCAAAATTTTTCTAAAATTGCTCTGAGTAACATTCGCCAAGTTTACCTAATAATTAACTTACCTATATGCTAAAATATTATTTGCAAAACCGGGAATGAATTTTCCAGTAATGATAAGCTCGTATAAGTATTGATTAATATGAAAGAAGAGAGCGATTCAACTAATTTAACATAAAATAATTTTATTTGCCTAAAAATGAAACAATAGTAATACAATATGCTTATTAAATGTTGGTAATTCCAGATTTCTCCAGTTGCTCCAACAAATTCCTCAGATTCGTGTCAAACAGTTCGCACCTAATGGGCATTTCCAACGAATAAAAAGGATTTTTCAATGCATAATCGGCATAAATCTCATATATCCTCCTCAACAGAGTATCCACACCCACTTGCTGCGGATCCGCAACAATCATAATCTTAACACCGGTTAGCGTTTGGAAACAATACAACTTAAAAGTATCAGCCTCTAATATCTCAATACCTGATGATTTTGACTCAGGGCTTAGTTGACTAGCAATAGCAAATAGGGGATAAAACATACTGGCTAGAAAGATTTTCTCATTTGTAGTCATTTTTGGACGACCGAATTTTAAGTTTATTGGGTAGTTTTCTTTGTCCTGGATTACCTCAAAGGCATCTTTGCCGTCGTCCAGCTGGCGACCAGTGAGGGGGACGCCGTTTATGGCGTACAGAACGTGCCCCACTAAATCGAAAAAGAAAATCATTTTCACTTTGAAAGTTAAAGTATATGAAAATTTCTACCGTGGATTCCATCTCTTTGTCCAAATTCAACCACGATTTTCTTGTTTTCATATCTTAGACTCAAATCTAAAGGATATGAAAATGTTTTTTCAGATTCCACTTTCGGCACATTGTTGTCATGATTGAATATCAAGCCACCAGATTTTGATACAATATATATTCCGTATATTACCATGTTTTTCATAAATTGAAAGAAAGTAACTGATCAATATTTAACCAAATTTTAAGTTAAATATCGTAATAATACCAATAACCTAACTTTAGCCTTTGACAGTTCATATGTAAATAAATATACAAAGTGCTTTCATTGGGATTTGGTTACAGTGTTACACTACCAGCGCTAAGGTAGAAAAATTTGTACAACATATTAGTGAGAGAAAGTAGCCTCAGAAAACTCGAGAATTTGATTACTTGTCAATGAGGTAAGGTTTGTATTGAAAATAATTAATTATAATAATGATTTACAAGAAATGAATATTTTGCATGTGTAGATATGCAATGTTGCCAGCACTACCGGTTTTTACGTCAGTCTTTTGAGAATCATTCAAATTGTAGAATGTACATACTTAGGTACTTAAATTTACATATACCTAATATTAATAATAATAAAAATATGATCATAATACTAAATGTTAGGGTGTGCAGAATACTATATATTGTTTTTGGAATGTATTGAAAATATATCCATCCATGCAATATAAATATATTTAGTGTAATGAAACCTTTCCAGTTTTATGTAAATTGTTATGTGGTATGTTTTTATGTGTGAACTTTGCCCTGAGATGTTAAAACTTTTTATTTATCTGACTGAAATCACATTCTAAATTACACTATTTCTAATATTGACCTCACTATCTAACAGTAAAAACATTTGGTCCCAGAGCAAATTCTCTAGTTAAGAACTTGTCAATAATGTCTGCGGAAATGAAAAATTTATTGAAAAAGGCTGATGCAGTCTGCTTTGATGTGGATTCCACCATAATTCAACAAGAGGGCATAGATGAACTAGCCAGTTATTGTGAGAAAGGCGAACAAGTGGCGAATTTGTAAGTTCAATAAAACATTTAGATATCAAAATTGATAAGTTTTTCCAGAACCGCCAAAGCTATGACTGGTGGTATGACCTTCCAAGAGTCTTTAAAACTCCGGCTTGATATTATTCAGCCTTCCATTAAGCAAGTGTGCAGGATGAAGGAAAAAGGATTCACTTTTTCACCAGGCGCTGCGTATGTTTACCAAGTATAAAATAAGTTACCTACCAAATAATTTAAAAATAGTCACTAAAACTAATTTGTGAAAGCAACCTGTAATGGTTCAATTTAAAGCAACATTTATTTATTTACTAGGGGAGACCGAGGAGTGTTGTAACAGAGGAGAGTTGTAACAAAGTCAATTTCTCGTAACCTACAACCATTAGCGAACTGTCAATGTCGCGTATTTATTGCTTTTTCGAAAAAGCAAATAAAAAGCGCGACATTGACAGTTACAATTGACTTTGTTACAACACTCCTCGGTCTCCCCTATTTACCTACAGGATTTTCTAATCGAAAAAAAACCGTTATTTTCATCTCTTGTTTTAAAATATACTTAGGCATGTACTAAATTAATGGCCGGTTGCACCAACCTCAATTAACTTTAATCACGTATCAAATATTTAGCAGCAGCATGTAATTGGCTATTGCTTAGCAACCAAGGCAAAACAACCAATCACATGCCGCTGCTAAATATTTGATACGTGATTAAAGTTAATTGAGGTTGGTGCAACCGGGCATAAGTGTATCTGACAAGCATTTATTTTTAGTTTATGCAAATGCGCATTTTGATATAATTAAAATAAAAAAACTGTATTATTTCGAAAAAAATATAATTTTTAAATTTTGCACTAAATTATAGGCATAAAAATACATGATATTCAGGTTGTGGGTTGTTAAAATGAACACTCAGGGCCGAATTTAGCAAGGGGCCTCCACCAATGCAATGTAGCTTTTCAATTAAAACGAAATCCGGGAAAGATTGAAAAAACCAGATATGAGTTTTGATGATCTCATACTTGCGTTTGCAAATAAAAAATCGCGTAAAACTTCTCAAGTTTAAAAGTTTAGAAGTATAAGAACAATTTATTATAAAAAACATACATAAATTACTATGGAGTTTTATTATCCCGAGAATAAAAAAAATTTAGAAATTTTAGGGCCCCCACCAAATATTGGCCCTAGGGCCTCAACATTCTAAATCCGGCCCTGTAACACTTTTTAAGTTAGGAATATTTATTTGTTTTTATTCAAAAATGTAAGCGTCTTATTAAACGCTAATACCTTTTGTAAGTAATAGAAATAGTTATTAAAAGCGGTAAGGATATGTTACCGGTGGAAGGAAATAGTTTGGTGGCCGAGGGTACCGAGGCTTCCAATGTTGCCTGACACCGGTAACCCTTAACGCTTGTGATGCTTATTACAGTTTTTACTCGATCCATGCAATAACCAAATTAAAATTTGTTCATGTCAAAGTGACAACTAAGTATAAAATTATCTAAAATAAAGTGACAAAAGGTCATATTTGATTACTTACCGCCTTATGATCGGTAAGTGATGTCTTACCGATCAGTGATTTGTAAACAAAACCTACTATTCTTTTAATTAAATCAGTAAATACGTGAAATTGACGGATGGTGCAAAAAATAGTATTTTTTCTTCAAACGTCAGAAAAATGTGACATTATACTGCTGCATTGATAATGCAAAAGTGTCACTTCGTTGCCATGGCATTTAAAAAACTTTCTCTGCTGCTGACGAACGGCATATTATAAAGACGAAAATAGTTATTTTTGTAACAAGTACCTAAAATCAAGTTTTTTGGGACAAATCCCAAAAAACTGATTTAGGTATTTGTACTTAGGTACTTAAGTAGAAGCATAGTTCATAAAACAATAAAAAAATAAGTTTCATCCCTATCATTTACATCATCAGCAAAAATTGCAATAGAACAAAATTAACAGTTTTTGTCGTCCTTATTTTCGACTTTAAGATTCAAAGTAATACGTACACTAATAAAAATAGTTATTTTTGTAACAAGTACCTAAAATCAAGTTTTTTGGGACAAATCGCATAGCATATGAGTCCCAAAAAACTGATTTAGGTACGTGTTACAAACAATATTTTTTTGTTAAAGGTCCCTAAAACACATTCAAACCTTTAATTATGTAAGATATGTAATTGACATATCATACATAATACAATTTATGTCAATGTCATTACAGCAAATATTTCTCAAAAATAGTGAACTTCGGGTTTTAAATAACATATTATCATAGTAACCAGACTGAAATAAGTCCATAAAATAAAAATAGTCCGTAAAACAAAAATAGTTCCGAAAAGAGCCATTTTACGGACTGAAATGAGTCCGTAAAATAGCTATTTTAGGGACTGTGTACAAAAAATGATATTTTTCGGACGTTTGCTGGGGTTTGTCCGGACGAGGCAAAGCCGAGAAGAATTTTAACATTTTCAATTTCTTTGTATTAGAGGTTTTGTGAAAACAATTGAACAAATCATATTGTATTTTTTCCAGAGATTATATTAGCATCAATTATTCACTTATTTTTGTCTTGGTTATTAAAATAATTAGCTTGTAACTTGGATGAGGGAAACTCTATAACTCGGAAACTAATCATCAGATTTAATTTTTCTTTGCAGATTATCCTTAAGCGTAGTTTACACGAGCAAGTAAAATTATCGCAAGTTAATGTCTGAAAGCAACTTCCAAATAATTTGCGTAGTATAAACAGTGTCTGAGAGTACTTTTTTGCTCTCAGACATTAACTTGCGATAGTTTTACTTGCTCGTGTCAACTACGCCTTAGTTTTAGTGTTCTTTAAAGCCCTGTATTCGGAGTGCGCCAATTACTGATCACCCTGTATAAATTATAGTTATTAAGGTTCTGTAGTTTTGAAATTAAAGCTCTGTATCTCCGAGTAACCGAAATTAACTTGCAATGATAACGTGAGTTCCAAAAAACTCACTCTCAGTAAGCCATGATGATAGAGATAGTTAGTGCGCTTTCACTTGGAGCGTATGGTACGAACTAAAGTTCTAGATATACAGGGTGATTTTTTTAAGGCGCCCATTAGAAAATTTTTAACTTCTAGTTGAGCTAGGGATCTGAAATTTGCAACCTAGGCATAATAGACGATTACGACTCAAAATCAAATATTTCCAAGATGGCGACACTTTCGAAAATGGTGGAAGCAGACGCCATCTTTGTTTTTTTAAATGGCAATCCCTAATTTTTATTTCATATTTGGATTCGGCACTTCATTCTGAGTACAATGAACCAAGGTTGTTATTACTTATCTGTCATAATCAATGACATATGTTAATTTTTCTCTTAAAATTTTCAGAAAAAAGGGTTAATTAAAAAATTAATATCTCATGAACCGTGAAAGATAAGTTAATGAATTTTTTTTAGTCGATTCTTTAAATTTCGAGGAATCTTTCTAGCAGTGTCTGAGCGAGGTTTCCTGCACTTTCTACGATTTTCTGAACTTGAGAATCCCAAAATGTTGAAAACTCAATTTTTTCAAATGGTACCTACCTATTCTTAAATCACCATTGGATGTAAAATCGAATTTTAAGGGGAGTTATACTAGCATGTTCTATACCTAACTCGTATCGTTTTGGAATTATTTGCATTTTTTGAGTAAATAAATAGGTTTTTTGAAATTCATAAGTAGTCTATGAACAAAAACAATTAGATAACATTTAACAGAAAATGTAATTCAATCAACGTTTTAAATGCAATATATGTATCTACAAAATATTTTCAATATGCCCCCCATTCTGCTACAGACATTTAATTGTGCGACTGTGTACAACAGCACCGGTAGCTCTTCTTATTTCATTTAGATCTTTTTGTTAGATAGCAAACAACAGAACTGGCACTGATTTTGACATTTATTTTATTGTTGTTGATAGCAACATCAATTGTTTTCGTTTATAGCCTACTTATGAATATCAAAAATTGTGGAAATCAATAAATGTCTTACCTTTTTACACAAAAAATGCAAATTATTCCATAACGATACGAGTTAGCTATAGAACATGCTAGTATAACTCCCCTTAAATTTCGATTTTACATCCAATGGTGCCATTTGAAAAAATTGAGTTTTCAACATTTTGAGATTCACAAGTTAAAAAAATCGTAGCAATCGCAGGAAACCTCGCTTAGACATGGGTTACTGCTAGAAAGATTCCTCGAAATTTAGAAAATCGATTTAAAAAAAAATTCATTAACTTATCTTTCACGGTTCATGAGATATGAATTTTTTAATAAACCCTTGTTTTTGAAAATTTTAAGAGAAAAATTGACATATGTCATTGATTATGACAGATAAGTAATGACAACCTTGGTTCATTGTACTCAGAATGAAGTGCCGAATCCAAATATAAAATAAAAATTAGGGATTGCCATTTAAAAAAACAAAGATGGCGTCTGCTTCCGCCATTTTCGAAAGTACCGCCATTTTGGAAATATTTCACTTTGACTCGTAATTGTCTATTATGTCTAGGTTCCAAATTTCAGATCCCGAGCTCAACTAGAAGTTGAAAATTTTCTAATGGGCGCTTTAAAAAAATCACCCTGTTTAAAGTAACGCAAACCGTCCGCCATTTTCGGAAAAAAGCGGCAAATTCAAAAAGCTTGCAAACACATCATATTCAATGTTAACCTCAAACATGACTTTTAAGAAAAACTTTGTTTTTAATGTCTAGAACAGTCAAAAGAGGCTTACTAGTTGCCATAATAAAAAGCCAATGAAAAACGAAAGTCTCACTCCGTTGACGGCCGTTTGATACACTGACGGAGATGACATTGGGATCGACACTAACTTGACAGCGAAATCCGCCATTTTCGGGAAAAAGGATGCTTTCTCTCTCTAACTCCTAGCCTCATAGGTTGCGGTACTTTATATATCTAGAACTTAAGTACGAACGGATCGTCAGCGCTGATGGGTTTTTATGTATGCCCGTCTTACCACCATACGCGACTTATCATACGCGCTTCATGTGAAATTACTCATTTAAGCACAAGGTACGTGCTTCATACGTCCTAACGATCAGTCCTGACCATACGCTCCATGTGAAAGCGCACTTAGACTGGTCATGTTGTTTTTAGGATCATTAGAAGTACATACTTCACTTTTGTCATGGCTTGCTGAGAGTGAGTTTTTTTTGGAACACACGATAATAATTTATCAATGAATTCTATCACAAAAAATAAGAAACATTTGTAGTAGAATCACGATACAGTAGAATGTGTGATTCCATCTATTTTACAAAATTCCCCAAATTCCCTTTTATAAAATTCCTTTTTAACATCTTTTTACAATATTTTTTCAGGGATTTGGTAAAGCTTTTGCAAGAGAGATCCGTTGACGTATATTTGATATCTGGCGGCTTTAAGTGTCTAATACTACCAATCGCAGCTCAATTAAACATTCCCGACGAAAACGTATTTGCAAACAAACTATTGTTTGATTATAAAGGTACTAACAGTAGATAACTGAATTCTCCAAACAAAACCTTTTGAAATTTGTCTGTAGGAGAATATGCTGGTTTCGACGAAAATTCACCAACATCCAAAACTGGCGGAAAGGCAGTCGTTATTGATTACCTGAAATCTAAAAAAAATTACAAAAATTTAATTCATATTGGAGATGGAATTACTGACTGGGAAGCATGCCCACCTGCAGACGGTTTTATAGGTGAAACAAGTCGAATATTTCCAAAATATCATTTGTTAAACAGTGTTATATTCCAGGATATGGTGGAAATGTTATTAGACCACAAGTTCAAGCCAAGGCTAAATGGTTCGTTACCAAATTCCAGGAAATAATAGATGTTCTTAGCGAATAACATTCTTTAATACTGTTTTATATTTTAGATAAAATAAAATGTACTACCTCTATAAACATTTAGATCTTATTTCAATGAAACTAAAAAATCATCTGACGGTTTCTGTAAAACATCTGGAGCCATCTTGTATTTACAAAAGTTTATGCTACGTTGCAGATAATCATAACTTAAACCCGCATCGTTGTCCTCGGTGTAACTGTCTCCATTTTTTGACACCTCAAAACGCGTCCACTTGTAGTAAGCACATTTTCTAGTACCTGGTGAACTTTGTATCAAATTCAGGACAGTTGGATGGATTAGTCCGAAGAATTCATTGCCACGAGGACGGGTGCTCACTACATTCAAAGACAACGCATCATTTATGCGTTGCAACAGTAAAGAATGACAAACGTCGGGAGTGTCGCCCGTTATAGGTGCACAGTTGTCATCTGAGGCTATTTCAAATCTAAAATAAAAAAATTACTCAAATATTAACAACGGAGATATACCACACTGTGTCCCAAATTGGTGGCTCCACTATGGGTAACTTCGGTATTATTATACAAAGATGGTTAAATTAGGAAAGTTTTTAAGAATTTTATGGCCTTTTCAGATTTTGAATATCTCTTTTAGTTTTGGAGATATTCGGGAAAAACCAAAATACTGCATTTTCTTTAATGCTTAATATTTTTTTTTATTATCAATTTTGTGCTGTTGAGACTTTGACATTATACATGCACCTTTTAAAGATACTTCTAAATAATTCCACATACGTGTTACTTTGGATTTTCGACTGTTATCGTTAGCTGTTATTCAACGCGACATTTTTTGAATAACAGCAAAAGAGATAATTCATACACTCATCATGCCGCGATAAAGGGATTGATTTTATTCATTGCTGTCTTTTGTTTTTTTTTTATTGAAAAATACAATTTTCAATGTCTCAACAACACAAAATGGAAATAAAAAATTTTTGGGGCATTAAAGAAAATGCAACATTTTGGTTTTTCCCGAATATGTCAAAAACTAAAAGAGATATTCAAAATCTGTTGGCTAATTTGAAATGGCCTTGAAATTCTTAAAAACTTTCCTAATTTAACCATCTTTGTATCTCCAATAATAAAGAAATTACCCATAGTGGAGCCACCAATTGGGGACACAGTGTATATTATATATCATATCTTAGTGTCCCACTAACGTTTTAGTAGTTAACGTCACATGTTCTAGTAGTTTTTAAAATGTAAAAAGTAAAATTAATTTATCTGAAATCGGTAGTAAAGAACTCAGAAATCGGCAGTAAAGTAAGTCATTATTGTACGACTTTTATATACGTTGGCTTGCATAAGTAGTCAACAAATATACTAGTTGACACCTGTCAGCCGAACGTGGTAAACGTCTAAACTAATATCCACATTCGTGATGAAAAATGCAACTTTACCGCCTTGTTACACAAATAAGTATTATTTAAAAGGGAAAATAACTACATAATTTTAGTTCGTTTTCACATTAAAATTTATTAAGTTAGGAGGCTTTGTCCACTGACAATTATTGTAGAATTTTAAAATAGTTTTGTGACAAGGTATTCGCTTTGTGCATCGCGCCACTAGCGATCAGGGTGGCCAGTTCCGGAACTTTATGTTAACAGTTTGCTTTGAAGTTTATAGACTGTTTCCCAAAATATTTTAAAAAATCACGATTACTATACTTTCTTAGTAGGAGTACTTTGTATAAGATAGTAGAAATGATTTCTGAGAAAAAAAAAGCCGTTTTCAAGTGCTCAGTGGTGAATTGTCATAATAGTACTGCGAATTCAAAATTTCAGTTTTATTCCTTTCCAACATCTAATCCTTTATTTCCACATAAATTAGCAAGACGTGAGGCATGTTTAAGTAGGTACATGCGGTACGCAGGCAAAAGTGAGTGTTAACGAAATCTGTATTATTTAAAATTTACCTCAAACATTATATTACCGTTCGCGAAATAATAAAGATTTAAAAGAGCCTTGGATGTTAAAATGGACCAAGTACAAAATCTATACATCACAATAAATTAAGATAATAAATATTTACTTCTAGAGTCATTTTGTAAGGAGCTTCAGCCACATTCGTCGATCTGATAACATTGCTTCAATTATATCGAGCGATCAAATAAATTTGTAATCCAGTCATCTATGGATTTGAATCCGTATGTCTTAAACTTGAACCATTTTAGCTTTTAACTGACATTTTATTGTAATGCAGTTCAAGTAACTACATACGATTTCGGGCTCATGGATGACTCGATTACAAATTTATTTGATCGCTCTTTACTTGTTCCAGTATTTTGACACATTTGACATTTCGGAGATGACTAGACTATGACTAGACTCAAGTGATCGACTTATAGTACAGTAAAATTATCTTTTGAGAACGGAATCGTCCGGAACAGGATCAAATTTTAGGGGTCCTGAAGTTAAGTAATTCCCCAAGTTTTCGACTTCCAACCCCTTGCGGAAATTCCGCCATTTTTGGGCGAGTAATGTATTAATATAATAAATACTCCCATACCTACTGTGTATTAATGCGAACATAAAGTTCACCAAACAGTGGTGGCGTGACGATCGGCCTTGCACGGAGCGAATGGGGTATGATATTTTGCCGCAAAATTATCTCGTATCTCTCTACTTGAAACACTTAATATAGGCGCCTTGCAATCCTTCAAGTGCTGCCCCCTGTGTCAGCCATACTAAAAGTATCGTAACCAAATAAACCGTGCTGTCAAAAGTGTCAAAGTGTACTTATATAATAAATATATAAAATATCTGATGTGTCCAACACATGACTTTCTTATACGAATAGTATTACAATTACTGTTCCTAAAGAAATTAAATTAAATTTATTGTAAAAATTTTGAGGGTTTCCAGCAATTTTCAAATAGTATCTGTCGCACTTATTGCAATACGCATAAATCTGTCCTTGTTCTACTCATTATAACCGAATTTTACGACAAAAATGGGTTTTATTTTTGGTTTTTTACCTATTACTCACTTAAAAAAATCTCTCGGTATAAAATCACATTTATTTATTCATTATTATTGTTTTCGGTATCATAGAAACCAGTAAAATAAAAAAAAACCTGATGGTCCTTCTACCGGGACCTTCCGTTTGGCAGCCAAGCCTCTATGTCTAGTCTACCTAGACCGTCGGATTCAACGATCAATGCACGCTATGAGAAATACATACAGGGTGATTTTTTTAAAGCGCCCATTAGTAAAAAGGTAGGTATTTATTGATTTTCACAATTTTTGAAATTCATAAGTAGGCTATAAACAAAAACTATTGATGTTGCTATCAACAACAATAAAATAAATGTCAAAATCAGTGCCAGTTCTGTAGTTTGCTATCTAACAAAAAAATCCAAATGAAATAAGTAGAGCTACCGATGCTGCTGTACACAGACGCACAATTAAATGTCTGCAGCAGAATGGGAGGCATTTTAAAAATATTTTGTAGATATATTGCATTCAAAACGTTGATTGAATTACATTTTCTGTTAAATGTTAATTGTTTTTGTTCATCGACTACTTATGAATTTCAAAAATCAATAAATACCTACCTTTTTACACAAAAAATGCAAATAATTCCAAAACGATACGAGTTAGGTATAGAACATGCTAGTATAACTCCCCTTAAAATTCGATTTTACATCCAAAGGTGACTTAAGAATAGGTAGGTGCCATTTGAAAAAATTGAGTTTTCAACATTTGGTGATTTTCAAGTTCAAAAAATCGTAGCAATCGCAGGAAACCTCGCTCAGGCATGGATTACTGCTAGAAAGATTCCTCGAAATTTAAAGAATCGATAAAAAAAAATTTATTATCTTATCTTTCAGGCTTCATGAGATATGAATTTTTTAATTAACCCTTGTTTCTGGAAATTTTAAGAGAAAAATTAACATATGTCATTGATTATGACAGATAAGTAGTGACAACCTTGGTTCATTGTACTCAGAATGAAGTGCCGAATCCAAATATGAAATAAAAATTAGGGATTGCCATTTAAAAAAACAAAGATGGCGCCTGCTTCCACCATTTTCAAAAGTGCCGCCATCTTGGAAATATTTCATTTTGACTCGTAATCGTCTATTATGCCTAGGTTCTAAATTTCAGATCTCTAGCTCAACTAGAAGTTGAAAATTTTCTAATGGGCGCCTTAAAAAAATCACCCTGTACCTATACGGAATGTTTAAATGCGTCCCGGTGCGCTTCGCTGCCCCCGATATAGATTTCTATAATATACATAGACAACAAATATGCACTTTTGTAAATGAGGAATATAGATAGCGCCACATGTATATTATAAATATTTTTTAAAAATGTTTTTTGGCACTTTTTATGCGGATTACCTCAGTCTATCCGAAACACACATTCTGTGAAAGTTTCAGCTCAATCGGCCGTATAGTTTTTGAGTTTTAGTGTCGTATTACAGACAGACAGACATTCATTTTTACTTTCTTATACGAAGTAATAAGAAAGTATAGTAATCGTAATTCTTTTCGACTTCGAGATTTTGATGGATTTACACGTTTTGAGGGCCCCTGATCATTTTCGCCATGATGTCTGTCTGTGTGTCTGTCTGCCTGTCTGTACAGGGTCTTTCACGCAAAAGTAACACCCCCCTTATTTTCTTACCTATTGAGATATTTTATTTTTTCAAAATCATATTTACTGTAGTTTTTTCTGAAATTTTCAAATATGCCATCAAAACTTTTTAACTTAAAAAATATACAGGGTGTGCTAAAAATGACATTTTTTTCTTGCGGAACACCCTATATATTTTTACATGAATCGATAGATCTGTTAAGCTGATTCAAAAAATATATATGACTTTGACATTTGGATCGAAAGTGGCGGAGTTATTGAACGTCAAATTTGTAATATTTGAGAAAATTAATATTTTTTTTTACCTTTTAGGAGATTTTGATTTTTTTTTATTGTATCTCCTTTTATTCTTCCTGTAAATATCAAAAAAGTAGAACACAGCTTAGTTTATAACATTATAACATTGTAGGCAATGTTGTATAATTTATATTATGAATAAAATCATTTTGAATTAAAAAAAGTTAATTGAGATCAGCACTCAGATATGCGACACCCTTGGCCGTTAGACGAACTATCCAAGATGGCGGCTAAGTTGGAACATTTAGCATTGGTAGCATAGGGAAAGAAGGGATTTATCGATTTTTTTTTAATTATAATTACATTTCACCGATAATTCGGTGACAACTATCATAAAGTCAAGTGTTTTCAATATTTTTCGACAAAGTGAAGATGAAATTTCCTCCTAAAAGTTTTTTAAGCTGTCGAAAAACAGTCCGGTGTTGTGCTCCCTTTTGTAAGAGCATGGTACATTGATCTACGGTTTCTGAATTACGCTTTAATCGAATCCCACGTTCGACAAAAACGTGTACGCGTAAAAATTTATTTCGAAATAATGAAGTGGTTAATCTACGTAGAGAGTAGTTCCAGTGTTGCTAAAGGTAAAGAATACGGACGCACACCCCAATTTTCAAAATTTTCACATATATCACTAATTTCCATGAGTAGATCACGAATCTGAAATTATTTTGTGTCGGACTCTTTTACTTTTCGAGATATAAGATTAAAGTTGTTACATTATTTTTAGCATTACTTTTTGACGTTTTAATTATGGTTTTCATGGTTACGAAAATTCTGTAAGAGGCATAGATGATAGATACTATAGATGAGAAAGACCAATGATATCTAATATTACTACGTAATAGTACCTCGCCGGCTCACCAAAGCGCTGTTTTCTTTTGGCGGGTTTTTTAAATGTTGGTATTATATTTGGATTTGAATTTCAGTATTATTACTACTATTACTAGACTGTAATCAGAAATAGCATTGTGATTGAATTGTAAAATGCCATATTTCTGTAATTACAGTAAAGTAATTTTAAAATAAACACATTTAAGAAAAAATATTAACATATATTTAAAGAAACGAATAATATACATAGGAAAAAATTCAAATTATATTTTTGAACACAAACCTTTTCAACAATGGAAATTTATTGGTTACCAGAATACAAATTTGTTTCCAAAAGAGATAAATGAGCACCAACCGATGAGCAGAAACATAAAGTTTGATCGACGACTTTCAACTCCAAATTTAAACGATCTTCTCTCCCAATTAATAAGCAGCAAGTTTGAAACATCTAAAGGAAATTTGAAAGTTTAATTTAAGATGTGCATAATAGATATTTTACAAAATTTTATATTTACCTCGTTATCGTTTGATAATTTTTGTTGTTTCGTCCCAACTTTTCACAAATCGGTACCTTACAACACTTGCAAACACCCATAATAAAAAATATCGTTAACGGAACGAATAACAAAAAGCAAAATAACAAGAATCAATAATAAAACACAATAACAATAACAAATTAGAAATACATAAATAACAAAATCGCGAATAAATAATTAAAATCTGGAAAAATATTTAGAAACGCGTTGTCTAGTTGACGTTTCCAAATTTCAGATCGAAAATGACAGATAAAATAATAAAGTCCCTGTTACAGGGAGTTTATAAAATAACAGGGAGTACAGGGACTTTATAAAATAATAGCTTACAGCGCCACAGGTGAGCCGGCGAGGTACCATTACTTTGTTATATTTTGTCCGTAAAAGATAACAGGCCATGGTAAGAGGTCTAGGGAGAATTTACTTATTCAGTTTAAGGTCGCTATGGTTACCTTCGTTTATTTTGTAATTTAATGAAAGTGAAACTTCACAAATTTATTATGTTAATAAATAGTAGAAGTATTAAATTTTAGGTAAATGCCTAGAATCGCAAACTGAATTGATGCGTCTAGCTCGTTTCTCAATTAAAAAATTGTATCCTCAAAATTTCTTATGTTTTGTTGTCGACGTTTGAAAAAAAATAGTAAGTACCTATATTTTATTCGGAGCCAAAGTGACTTTATGTTGCACGGCTGGTTCTATCTGCCGAACGTAGCGAGGCAGTTAAACGTCCAGACTCTCAACATAAACTATTGCTTTTGGTCCTTTATAAAATAAAATACTATTACTTGCACTGTATTTATAATACTATATGTACGAACTTGCCGGCCATCTTGCATATGACGCCAGCGCCGCTGTGGTAAATCCTGATCTCAATAGTATACTTGAATACTACAGAAAAAAATTAAGCAAATAGAATTTCAAAAATAAATATCCTAAAAGGTAAAAAAAAAAGAAACGTTAATTTTCTCAAATTTTACAAATTTAACGTTTAATATCTCCATCACTTTAGGTCCAAATGTCAAAATCATATATATTTTTGGAATCAGCTTAAAAAGATCTATCCATTCATGTAAAAAAAATATATAGGGTGTTCCATAAGAAAAAATGCCATTTTTAAAACATCGTGTATATTTTTCAAGTTAAAAAAGTTTTGATGGCATATTTGAAAACTTCAGAAAAAACTACAGTAAATATGATTTTGAAAAATTAAAATATCTCAATAGGTAAGAAAATAAGGGGGGTGTTACTTTTGCGTGAAAGATTCTGTACAGGGTGGGGCATTTTTCTTGTCTTTTGGGGGTTACACCTATTTCCACACTAGATAGAAAAAAAGTAATATCGCAGTCATGGGACCGAGTTTAATTATATTTAATGCCGCTACCAGATTCAGATATCTCTTGCCATTTTAGAGATATAAGCAGGGTTGGCATGATTAAATCATTTTGATTAAAATCACGATTTAATATTGATTTAAATCAAGTGATTTTTTTATTTTAATCATTGATTTAAATCAATGTTTAATAAAACACTACTGAGGAAATTAATTTTGAAAATATAACATTTTGTTAATGTCTTCTAGAGTCAGTAGAGGTCCTTTTTGCTAAATTGTTGGTTTTGAAGAAAATTCTAACATAATATTAAGTTCAAAGCTGAGGCCAGTCTGTATAACGAAACAGAATATTTATTAAAAGTTTAAAACGGACAAAGATTTATGTAATTATATTATCAAAAAAAATCACTGAAGTAATTAAATAATAATTAAATTCTCTTTATCTGGATTCTGGGAATTAAAATATTCACTGTAAGCATTACCATTAAAAAAAATCAAAAAAATCAATAAAATCAAATAAATCATGATTTAATCAAAAAAATCGATTTTTATGATTTTTTAAAAAAAATCGTGATTTTTTCCAACCCTGGATATAAGTCAAATTTGACATTTCGACGATTTCGATGAAGCGTCATAACTTCTTTATTTATGAATATTTTTAAAAACTGGAAAAACATTATTGGTCCAGTTTTTTATGTAGATTACGAATTATGAAATCAAATTTTTCCAAGGCTACTAGA
This sequence comes from Pediacus dermestoides, assembly GCA_963942485.1. Classification (NCBI taxonomy): domain Eukaryota; kingdom Metazoa; phylum Arthropoda; class Insecta; order Coleoptera; family Cucujidae; genus Pediacus; species Pediacus dermestoides. The sequence continues at coordinate 22,302,160 of OZ012626.1, read as the reverse complement.
TTTTGCTACAGAACCCAAACATATGTTTTTTTAAATGGAAACCATAGTTGGCTTTGATCTCATTTTTTTTTTTGCTTTCCCAATATATAAATATTTATATATTTATCTCAAAAAATATGATTTTCTCTTTATGTCACAAATCTAGTGTGGCATGACTGACATAAAATAAAATCAATAAACAAAAACTAGCAATAAGCAATTCTGAAAAAACTTAAATTTTAATACTAAAAAAAATTCACCATATTTACAAATAATTTTCAAATTGTCTTCCATTATGTTCAATGCATAAATTGCACCACTTTTCAACAGTTTTAATTGCATTTATATCAACAGGGGTAATTTTTCTAAAAGCTTTCTCAACATTGTTCATTAATTTATTATTCGTCCACTAAATTAGATGCCGTTTTATAATGTTTCATTTTTAATAAATCCCCAAAGGAAAAAAATTAACGGTGTCATGTCTAGAGATCTGGCAGGCCACGGTATCGGACCATATCATTTCTAAACCACCTATTAGGAAATTCCAACTTGAGGAAATTTCTAATAATTTGTGCATTATGGGATGACGTCTCTCTGGATAAATAGCTAAATATAATTCTGCAGCTTCTTTGGCATTATATCTGGATAAAATATACGATTCCACGATATCGTATTTTTGAAAATTTGTGTAATTCTGCATTATTATTGATTTTAACTTTACACGAATATTAATTTTATTGACATTTGCTTACTGTAGCATTTGTTTATTTTATTTTATCTCAGTCATGGCACACTAGATTTGTGACATGAAGAGAAAATCATCAAAAACTCAGTTATTTTTTGAGATAAATATATATATATATATATATACAGGGTGTTCGCGCGAAGTGGCTCACTATTGCTAACTTCGTTATTATTAGATCTACAAAGTCGGTTAAATTAGCAAACTAGTAGCATTTTTTCCGCTGATTACAATGGTGAAAACAAAAAAACAATTGACCATCTGGTTTTCAAGATATTCAAAAAAATAACATTTTTTTAAATTGAACACCCTATATATTTTTTGCAGAAATCGATGGTAAATTAGATTCTATACAAAAAATGTCCTCATCTTTTTATGATAATAATTGAAAATAAGCGAGTTATTTTGAAAAAAAGTTTGCAATTCTTTAAAATCAAGTAGCCATAAAACGGAAAAGTAATTTATTAAAACCAAACAATCATAATTTTGAATTTAAGCAAGGTGAAAAATACTTGAAAGAATTACGGAAATATTGAAAATTTACAAAATTATAATTTTCATGGCTACCTACTTGATATTAAAACTTTGAAAACTTTTTTTCAAAATAACTCGATTATTTTAAATAATTGTCAAAAAAGCATAAGAACATTATTTGTTCAGAATTTAATTTATCATCGATTTTTGCAAAAAATATACAGGGTGTTCCATTTAAAAAATGTTATTTTTGTGAATATCTCGAAAACCCGATGGCCAATTTTTTTCTGTTTTCACCATTATAATCAGCGGAAAAAATGCTACTAGTTTGCTAATTTAACCGACTTTGTAGCTCCAATAATAACGAAGTTAGCAATAGTGAGCCACTTTGCACAAACACCTGTATATTAAAAATATTAAATAAAATAGTAATATTTCCGTAATTCTTTCAAGTTTTTTTCAACTTGCTTAAATTCAAAATTATGATTGTTTGGTTTTAATAGATTATGATTCCGTTTTATGGCTACTTGATTTTAAAGAATTGCAAACTTTTTTTCAAAATAACTCGCTTATTTTGAAATATAATAAAAAAAAAATTAAGGACATTTTTTGTACAGAATTGAATTTGTTTTCAGCATTGTAATCAGCGGAAAAAATGCTACTAGTTTGCTAATTTAACCGACTCTGTAACTCCAATAATAACGAAGTTAGCAATAGTGAGCCACTTCGCGCGAATACCCTGTATACAGGGTGATAAGTAATTGGCGCACTCCGAATACAGGGCGTTATAGAGCACATTAAAACTAAGGATAATCTGCAAAGAAAAATTAAATCTGATGGTTAGTTTCCGAGTTATAGAGTTTCCCTCATCCAAGTTACAAGCTAATTATTTTCATAACCAAGAGAGAAATAAGTGAATAATTCATGCTACTATAATCTCTGGATAAAATGCAATATGATTTGTTCAATTTTTTTCACAAAACCTCTAATACAAAGAAATTGAAAATGTTAAAATTTAATAAAATACCTAAATTTGAGAAAAATTTTAAGTTTGGCAACCTCTCAAAGTATCCTTGGGATAAACTAAAATATGTACCTTCTATTGCCATGAAAATATTAATGAATTTCAATTGTTGTTTCTGTTTTTTAATAAAATTGACAGTACTAAATTAATTTGACGTATTGAACGTTTCTCCTTTTTTTTCGTCGAACCTATTCCAAGGACGTATAAAATAGAGGACAGAAAGATCCCCGGGGTGGGGGTTGAATTCGTGGGTCAAAAAGTGTTGCACGTTCAAATGGACTCAAGCGTACTTGATAGTTTTTACGCATGCGCCAGCAGTCAATAAGGCGCGTTATTGGTCAAGTGTTTGTTTTGGTTTGTCACTGTCATAGCAACTGGCAACGGATTTGTGCCTACACCCATCCGGGAGCTTTCTCTCCTCTATTTTTATACCTTCTTGACCTATTCACATGTTCAATGCAGTGTTGCCACTTTTATTTTCAAAAAAGTGGTCATATCTTTGCAAACAAAGGACTTACAACACTGGGGTAAAAAAATTCGTCATTTTTAAAACGTAAAGTTTATCACAGTATGCTTCGAGTGCGGCAATTACTGATCACCCTGTATATTCGGAAAGCAAAAAAAAAGATCTTTAAAATGAGATCAAAGCCAACTATGGTTTCCATTTAAAAAAACATATATTTGGGTTTTGTAGCAAAATCTAGCAGCCTTGTACAGGGTGTCCAGATTTAGTTGTAAATGCGCGGTATCTCGCTTACTAGCAGAGATAGAGAGATGCGGTTTTCGTTTTGTATAGCTTATGACAAGCTGGACCCAACTAGTGAAAAACATATAGGGTGTTCCATTTAAAATAACATAAGTTTAGTAAATATCTCGAAAATTATCGCTTCTAAGAAAAAACTGAGTACGCCACTGGAATCTACGTTCCTGAGATACCAGGTATGTCCTAAAAGTGCAAATTTTCAATTTCGCCCTGTATCTCAAAAACGAAGTGGGCTATGAAAAACCCGTTGACGGCATCTTTCGTTTCACAAAAAAGTAGCAACTTGTCGCGAAAACCGCATCTTTCTATCTCTGCTAGTAAGCGAGATAACCCGCAATTACAACGAAATCTGGACACCCTGTACTGACCTACCTGGAATAAGAGAGGGCCGGATGAAACTTTGTGAGTAATTTAAGTAAACAAGTGAAAGTTTAAATCCAAGTTTTAGACTTCATCCCCCCAAGGGGTTTTTCCGCCATCTTGGATTTTGGGATGCATTCGTTTTTCACAATTTGCGGCTTAACTAAGCACTTTATCGAAAAGTACCCCTCCTCATTTATTGTAAATAATAAAATTTCATATTTAACCATGTGTATAATGTAAATTATTCATGAATTATTTAGACAAATACTAGCATTTAAGTAAAAAATGTTTGCTAAAATAGCTTTTTTTTAGTTTTCTGTGCCGTTTATAGAAAAGTATACTTACACAAAAGACGTTAGACCTCAAAAACTCGTATTTTTATATGAATAATATGGATGTTGCATTTTTTTTAAATCCCGTTTTTTTCTGTTAGAAATGTAAAACGACTATATTAATAATACTCTACAGCAAAAATAATTTTTTTTACTCAATATTTGTACATAAAAAAACGATTATAAATTGACCGTAATTCAAATATATTATTGCCGCCCGAAAACGCTTTGAAATCGGAGAGTCCTGTGTGACGTCACGAATCTAGTTGACATTGGCATGTCTAGATATTTTTTATGCATTTGACATTTTTCGAAATAAGTCAAAATGCGGCGTGCTGCACTGTGGAACTAGATACATGACGTCAGCAGTCTTTTGGGCCGATTCGGGCGTTTCCGGGCAATGCGTGGAAATTTCAAATTTTGCAATACTTTTTATTTATTTACTTGGAAAGTACGGACCAAAAATTTTTTTAAAAAATATTGATAGTGATAATTTGGTATCAGTTTTTCAAAAAAAATTATTTTGAAAATCATGCAAAGTCCCTATTGTTACAATTAAAAATTCTGACGATTTATCAAGAGTTGGCAGACTTTTTACTTTCTTATACGAAGTAATGAGAATTTACATTATACACATGGTTAAACAGGAAATTTTGATACCTACAATAAAGGATACTTTTCGATAAAGTGCTTAGATAAACCGCAAATTGTGAAAAACGAATGCACTCGTAAATCCAAGATGGCGGAAAAACTCCTTGGAGGATGAAGTCTAAAAGTTTGATTTAAACCTTTACTTGTGTACTTAAACTACCTACAAAGTTTTATCTTGTCCTCTTATATTCCAGGTAAGTCAATGAGTCAGTTCATTGAACCTGCCGTGTAGAGCTCCATTTTCAGGCGCTGGTGTAGAAAATTGAAAATTGTAGAGCTTTTCAAGGCCTATCTTTTTGGATTGATTATACTTTTCGATTAATGGCACAGGAAAGCTAAAAAAGTGAAAAATAGTAGTTTATGCAACAAGGTAGGAATTGAGAGATTCTGACGAGTGTGAAAATTGCGCCAGAGCGAAGCGAGGACGCAAGAATACGAGGCAGAATCAATTCCTACCGTGTAGCATACTCTATTTTTTCCCATACCTGTACGAAAATGGCCACTTCTTTAGCGTGAAACACGCGATCAAATTAAAACAACATAACACTGACATTTTACTTGACACTGTGCGGTGAGCAAATCACCTTGACAACGCATAAACAAACACAAATAACTCCTGCATATCAGTAAAGGAATGGCTATCCAAGGGGGCTTTGTACCCACATTTCACGCAAATAAAGTGGCCATTTTCGGGTAGGTATGGGAAAAACTCTATTTAAGCCCGCAAATTTTTCACTAGAATGCTCGTAATTGTTTAAATAGTGGATAAATTACTTGCTCAATATACATGGTTCGATAGGGAATTTTATGATTACAATAAATAAAGAGATACTTTTCGACAAGGTGTGCGTATTTACGCCGCAAATCTAAAAAAACCAATGCACCTTGAAATCCAAGATTTGGAAAAACCTCCCGAGGGATGAAGTCTAAAACTTGGATTTAAACTTCATTTTATAGGCCCCAATCCCCCAATTATCCACAAATTTTCATCCTGCCCTCTCCGATTGCGAACTAAAATTCTAGATTGCTTGGGCTATTATCACTGGTGAAAAACCCTGTATACCTAGTTTCAAACCATTGACTGTTAAAAAAGTGAATGGGCTCTACTCACCTAGGCATATCGTTCACATCAGAAATTTTGCAAGTATACATGCATTTTTTCGTCGGATCCTTCAAGTTTCCATAAATTCTCGTTGAAACATACCCCACAGGGTAAATAGCATCTTCTGTATGAAACTCGGATCTATCCGAAATAACATCACCCAAAGAATGTATCGTCAATCGGCCTAATTCAATAGGAAATACTGGCCTTCCTGTATTGTCCAATGGAATTGGTTGTACAATTTTCTTACGGCTCTTCGTTGAAACTTTCCTGGATTTTGACGAAGGTACTCTACGATCTCCAGAAAAACTTTACACCCGATTTAAACTATACTATATATTTGGCTTACCGAAAGTCACATGTGAATGCGATTTCTTTCTGGATTTTTTATTATCTGCTGTAGATGTACTGTTTGAACCTTGGGTGCCTCGTGATGCATTTTGTACTTCCAAAGCAACTTGTGGTTCGTATTCGCAAAGTTTACGCAACAAGAATTTGCGTTCTTCTTTACGGATAAGAATGTTGACCTGTACTTCTTCTAACTCATCCACTAAAGCAGCATTTTCCTAATAATGAATATGGATAAATACTGATTGTATTTAGAAAAATGATTAAATAGGCTTACATGCACATATTCACGGATAATCTGTTTTAAATAGCTTAATTTACGTTGGTAGTTTCCTGGAGGACGAACCGAATTGTGTTTTCGCATATTTCTCAAATAATTTTGCCAATAAACAAACTTTTTCTAATTTTATAAAATAACAACGGAAGGTTATGTTAACTTTGACTGGGAATAAACTTCTTCTTCTTCATCATGATAAATAAAAGTAGACAATCTAATATAACCAAAACCCCAAACTTTGTAACCGACCGAAATAATTTTACTCTTTAAATATTCGATATAATAGAATAAATTTATAAAAAATAAAAGAATAACGACACAAAAATTTGAAACGTACTTAGCACAGGTAATATGAATAAATGCGCCCGATCAGCAGGTATGCAAGCAACCATGAGAAATTCGTCATCAAATAAAAAGTGCTAAAATTTTTTCGCTGGAAGACCATGTAGGTTGGTCAAATACTACATTATGATTGGAACTTGATGAAAATGTGTAGTAGATTTCATTTATTTCAAAGTATCCTACATATATTGATTTATAATAATTGTTCAGTTATGTTTTTAGTGATTTATCCAAATTATTATCCTGATTTTTTCATATTTCTACTGTATTGTTGGTTGCATATAAAACATACCTGAATTTACATTTTTAGGATATAGATACAATACTTTTTTTTAATAGTATGTTATACTACGACGCTATAATGAAAGCTATTATTCCTGAGGATGAAAATTACAACTCGAGCGAGCGAAGCGAGCGAGTGTTGTAACATCTGAGGGAATAATAGCTTTCATTATAGCGAGTTGTATACTATACTTTATCTACGACGAAAATCCATCTTCAATATCATTTTCCACATTTTCCATTATAAAATGACACAACACGTACAACACTATCAGTATTTTGACAATTATTTATTTACACTGACATTTTGTTTGTCATGGTTTCCATGGCTATTTTCAATTTCACAGAAATTGTGATTGTTATACTATTTTTTCATTGGTTCACAAGCATGGAATAATGGAATTTATATGGAATAATGAATTCATTATATTGCAAGAACCACAAATATAATACATATATTATATATTAGTCGTAGATAAATAATATTACTGACGTTATCCTCGAAAATTAAAATTATGATAATTATTTATTCTCAGAAATAGATTTAAGTGCATAATTTGAAACAAAGCGCGAATTCAATCAAGTTTCCTAACCAATTTCATTTTCACCAATGAAATGTTACATTAAATAGAATCAAAATCCAAACTACATTTTAAAGCTGGACAAATAATTAGGTATATTAAATAATATGTTTAATTATGGTTAATTACCACAACATACACATAATGTAGGTAATATTGGTAAAAATAGTTAAAAATATGATTCACTTAGTAGAATTCGAAATTAACCAATTACAACACAGTAAAACGAAACAAAATCTAATCAGAATTAACGAACTTTTTGAGAAGTCTAAGCTAGTGATTTCAAAAAATTTATTTGTCTCATCACCACAATTTTATCCAAAATGACAAAAGACAGACTTACTCAAAGCACAAGTACTCCGCAAAGTAGTGTTAAAGAACTTTTTATCGCTTCATTATCCAGTATCGGTTCACCGAATTCTACTCACGATTATGCAGAGGATTCCAGTAACCTAAGTGTGATTAGCGATACATCAGGAATCCCAACAGATGCCAACCAAAGTTTGTCAAACGAATATTATTGTAAGCTTTCTCTGTTTACCATCAGTGTTTTGTAGGCCACAATGACTATTATGCATTCTTCAATTCCAAGAAAAAATTTAAATACCATGGAAACATTTGGAAAGTATACAAACCGAAAAATGATGGTCTCTACAGTGATATTTCGAGGGATCCTCACAACGTGGAGGTTAAAAATCAATGTAACTAATGTATCACCTTTCATTATCAATTTCTTTCATAGAATCTAGCAAAACTTCTGTTGAGGGAGTCACCTAAAAATGCTGTTTGGAAGTTATTACAACTATTTGCTGATATCAGTGGTTTTCAAAGCTTTTCAATTAAAGATGCATACATATTTGAGGAGCCGAACGCTAACCATGTAGTAAACCAAATGGAAACTAAACTGGATCTCCATTTTCATGTAATAGTTATTTACATATCAAGTCATGAAAATTATCTAGGTACTAGGTACAGGACGAAGAGAAGCATTATTGAGAGAACGAGGCCGTAAGGCCGAGTACTTTTAAACTTCCTTAGTCATGGAATAATAATTTTCATGACGTGTTATGTACTTATTATAATATTTTACCTGAAACCTTTAAGAAAGTCAAACTCTCAAGACTATTTTGATTCAAAAAAACTGATCATTGCAAGACTAGTACTGTAATATTTTATATAACGCGGTCATGTAAAATATTACGGTACCTACTTACTAGTCTTGCAATGATCAATTTTCTTGAACCAAAATAGCCTTGAAAGTTTGACTTTCTTGACGATTTCAGGTAAATTATTTTATTATACAGGGTGTTTCAACTCAAAGTGGACAACGTAATAGAGGTTGTAGATCTCATCGAGACTAACACTTTTTTCAAATTATTATTTTTTATTTGAGCTTTTGTTTTCGAGTTATCGACCTTCTTTTGTTTTTACACAAACCTCTTTATCTTCATTATTTATGGCCGGATTTTAAAAAATTAAAGTTTTTTTAAATTGTCAGTTTGATATCAACAATTTTTGAGTTAAAACTTTTAAAAAAATATCAACAAACAAAATGGCGACCAATTTTCTTTGGAGCAGACTTAGAGCTATCCAAGTTCAAAAAAGAAAACTGGTTGGTTTGGTTTTAGTGTTTGGTGTGCCTTAATAAAAAATCAAGTTTTGGCATATAAGATTTATGAGGGAAATCTAACTGGTGAACGGTACTACCAATATTTAAATGAGAAAATTGTTGATGAATATTTGAACAATTTATCGTTCAGCGATAGAAGTCAGTTCTTCTTACAACACGATGGTGCACCACCTCATAATATGTGATCAGCTAGAGAATTGCTTAACTCAAAATTCAGATATAATTGGTTTGTTACCAATGGGCCAGTTAGATGACCACCAAGGTCACCTGATTTGACACCTTTGGGGACATATTAAAGATAATTCATATAAAACTGAAAGTAGAAATACAGAAGTACTCAAAGCCAAGTTTACGCAATGCCTTAACTCCGTGTCAAATATTCAAATTTCGAATGCGCACAGAAGTGTCATGAAAAATGTATTGTAGTTAATAGACGTAATTTTGAACTTTTTCTTTGAGTTGTTTTATATAGATATTAATTTTAGATAGCGTCGTGTTTATATGTATGTCGTTTGTTGTATTTTCATTTTTATTATAAGATTTTTTTTAATTTAATATCAAAAATTTACATTTTTTATTTTTCAAGAAGAAATTGAAGGAATAGCCCCTACATATTATATATATATATATATATATATATATATATATATATATATATATATATATTTGAAAAGAGAAAAAAATGCCCTTTTCAATAAAGTGACAGCCCACTATGACTTCCATATAAAAAAATAAAATTGTATGTCATAACCTAAAAATAAAAAGACATTTTCAAAATCTGTTAACGCCATTGCATTCACATCAAAAAAGTCCTTGAAGAACGTGCAAACGCCATTTCTCTAAATTCACAAACAACCGAAATATAGACTCAAATCGAAATCTCAAAAAATCGAATTTTCGGCCATAACTCGAAAACAAACGACGATCGCTAAAATTTGACTTCACCGTCAAGGGTTTCTCCAAAAAAGAGCTCGACGATGCACGGTCAGATTTTCAATATCTGTTATGGTTTAAAAGTTACCCTATAAAAACATCGAATTTTGCCCACCCTGTACCTATGTCCCGGATCGACGCAACTATAGCTGTAAATGTTCAAATTAGACAAAAGACCTCCAAGTCAAAGCCCACGTGGGAAAGTTGTATTTAAATAAGTTAAAATATTTTTGGTGACATGTTTCGATCATTAGATCATCCTCAAACCTATAATGTTTTTACAATCAAACAGACCTTATGCGAAGAGAGCTGTAAATGACCAAAAATTTTTGAAGCTTCGTTAGAAAGTAGTTTTCGACATGTTTTCGTTTTTCTAAAATCAAGTGTGTGCTTTAACAATAAGAGAAAAACTAATTGTGCTCATAGTACAGTAAATAGGGACAAAAAAGGCCTTAAATAGACGTTTTTTACCCTACAGCCAATTTTTGCAGAATCTTGTAAAGGGTCACCCTGAAAGTTTAAAACTGAGTTTTTGTATTCGTAGACTCCGCCCTTTCTTCACCAGCACTTAATTAAAGTTGATTTTTTTATTTATTAAATAACTTCTTTCCTATTAGATTTCAAAAAAAACATCAGCACAAAGTAGTAGAGAAAAATATTTCCTACAACTTTTCTTTTAAATTTTTATCGATATTGTCGATACTTAAAAAGTTATTCAACAAATAAGTTGACAATTCTGGGGTAAGAGTAGTACATAGTACCTAACTAGAGAAAAATTTCCCAAAAATGTTCAACTTATTTGTTGAATAACTTTTTAAATATTGACAATATCAAAAAAATGATAAAAGGAAAGCTCTACTACTTTGTGCTGACGCTTTTTTTCGTAAATCTAATAGAAAAAGAAGTTATTTAATAAATAAAAAAATCAACTTTAATTAAGGACTAGTGAAGGAACCGCAGAGTCTACGAATACAAAAACTGAGTTTTAAACTGATAGGGTGACCCTCTACAAGATTCTGCCAAAATTGGCTGTAGAGTAAAAAAAGTCTATTTCAACTCCCTATTTACTCGAGAGATACAGTCAAATGTGATTAAGAAAAGTTATTCGCAATAAAAAGTTTTCTACTATACAAATTTTCAAAACATCGTTCGACAATTTATTGTTTATTATATTCCTTGGCCAAACTTTACCAGCGTGTTATATGGAACAAAACTATGAAAAATATGCCTATAAACAAGGGTTCAGAAATGATTCCCAACGGAGATATAGCCCCCTGAAGGGGGCACATTGACGTTGGTTTTTTCTAAATATTTTCGAAACGGATTGACATTAGAGCCATGAAATTTGGTATGATGAATAAACATTAAATACTGAACAAATTTCTGTAAACATAATTTTTAAAGTTTAGTCAGGAACACCTTAACCTGGGAGGGGTACATTTTGGCTCCTCAGGGTATTATAATTGTCATTTTTGTAAAATGCGTCAGTAAATTGTATAAGAAATCTAATCTCTCGTTTTTAGTTAGGTATACTTTAAGTATTAATAATACCTACTAATAGGTACTTCAAAAATTATCATACTTGGCCGATATTCTTGTAGTTTTCCCCAGCGGCGCAGTAAGGAAATTTCTCGGGGGGATGAGGACATTAACTCAGCTAAAAGTTGATGTACAGGGTGGCCCATTTTCGAGCCTCATCATAGGGATCTCGGAAACCGTAAGAGATACAGGATCGGTTAAATTATGGAAAAGTTGCACAATTTGATGTTCATCAAAATGCTCTGTTGCAATTTTAAAAATTCCGAATACTTTCTGAAATATCCAGAAAAAAACTTATCAACTTATTTTTTTAAATTTATACCTGGATTTTTTATTTTATTTTTTGTTAGCTTTGGACTACCTTAAAGCTATGACCCACGGTATAAGAAACTATGGTAGTGCATCTCCTATACTATACCACCTTTAATATTGAATACAAATAATATCTGGTACCACTGGCGACCACCAGTGCGGCGCTACGGACGGATCAAACACTCGCTCTGTGTATAACCAATTTGTCAAGTGTTTGTTTTGGTTTGTCACTGTCACTGTAACTGGCAACGAATTTGTGCCTACGCCACCCCGAGAATTTTCCTTATACACAGAGCGAGTGTTTGATCTGCCGATAGCGCCGCACTGGTGGTCTCCAGTGGTACCAGATATTATTTGTATTCAATATTAAGATAGGAGATGCACTACCATAGTTTCTTATACCGTGCTATGACCCATCACAAATTTTTATTTTCAAACCAAAGAATATATACAAAATGAACAAGAAGCGGACACTCTCGTCGGCGCCTTTGATGTTTTGACACCCAGATTCGGTGACCTTGCGCCATTTTGTGGGGGTGCAGAAAGGGAGGGAAATTTAAATTTAAATCCTTACCTTTCTATATTGTCTTGAGGAAATCGAAAAAAACTTATTGTACCATCGTTGCGCGTGGAGCAAGCTTTAACCGCACACGAATAACCACGTTTACGTACTTTTTCCATGATTGAGATTATTGCCAATTACATATACTAATTACTCGTTATATTAAAATTAGGTTAGTGTCTCTCACACTGACAAGAGTCATGATACTATTAACCAGGTATGTTCTGGCGCATCTTAGGTAGGACTGGAGCAAAAATCTACAAACTTCAAGCAGCGGCATCCAGGGCGACCATCTAGGATTCCCCTGGGTTAGGTGCCTCGTTGCAAATTGCAAATACCTAATTAAGGTAAATATAAAAATAAACTAAAGATAATTTACACAGTAATGTTTCGTTATTCGAGTTATATTTTCACGTAAAAATCACTGATTTCTTGCGTTTTATAAAAAACGCAGTTTGGATTTAAGGCGGGAGCGAAAGAAGACGACAGCCTGGGATGATGCGCAGACTGACTCCAAACGCGTCCGCGGGAAGCACATACCTGGTTAAATAGTATCATGGTTCTGGTAAACCTGCGCACTGGAAAACGTGCCATGGGAAAACGGTTTACCCCCACTACACGACTGTCGGTTCTTGTTCATTTTGTCTATATTCTTTGTTCAAACGTTTCGATGACAAAAACTGACATTTTCTGTATTTTTAAAAGTATTTAAAACGACACTGTTTTTTAAAACAAATTATTACTTCTGACTAAATAATGTTAATAATAGGTTTTCATCAGTATCATAAATTTAGATATTTATTTTTTACCTAACTAATAAATTTAGAATGTTGAAAAAATTATTTGTTTTAAAAATAGTGTCGTATTATTTTTAAGAAATACTGAAAATGTCAGTTTTTGTGATCGAAACGTTTGAAAATCAAAATAATTGAGATGTGATCGAATAGTACGCCACTGGTGCCCCTACAAAATCGAAAATATGTTCTTAAAATTGTCCTTAGGGAGGAGGGTAGGCATGCAAAATTTTGTTTGAATCCAAGCTTTTTTATGGAAGTTATTGTAAAAAAATAATTTTTTCTAATAAACTTCAACACCCTGTATCTTTCTTAAGAATCGAGATAGAAGTATATAATATACATTTTTCCGATTCAGGAGAATATACCATTAAAGTTTGCTCGATTAAAACTGATACACCCTGTATAGGTCTCGAACTGATATTAACATATTATAATATGCACTTAATTCTAGACAAACAACAAATACTTATTTCAAGAAAAGGGTAATATGGTTGATGTTTTGAAAAATGCAGTCTTTTACTTTTTGGAACAGTTAATTTACGCCGGAGATGGTATGGATATACTGTTTAATCCACTATTTGAAAAACATGTATTTGTGTTTGTGAGAGCTATGTCTAAGGCTGAGAAAATTCGAGCTATACGGCACACTGGAGCGGTTTTAGGTAAATAAGCCATTAAGACAAATCGATCAGCTAATTTTATTTCATTTGCAGCTGCGAAAATACTCACACCTCTAACAACTGTATACAATGCCAAGTATCTTGATGAGATCACTGTAAATGAAGCCAAAAAAAAGAAATTAGAAGGATATATGAACCAATTTTACATAATATTTTTTAAGAATTGGTAAGAAAACATGATTCTTTATAAACTGGTACCTTGTACCATACTTGTTCATACTCAGTCATATTTGTATTTTTACTTTCTTATACGAAGTATAAGGATTTTTTGGTATGTGAAAAGGGGCTATCGCTATCAGAGAAGCTTAAATCCGGATTTTCGTATTGCTATGTGGTGGCTTCCGGTCGCCATATTGGAAAACGCGAATCGCTCCATATCTCCGAAACTATCAGTTTTAGCGGAAAAGTTCTAAGGGCCAAAGTTGTAGATAATGGAATTGTATTTCTTTTTTATACAGGGTCCGTCAAAACCCTGACATTCTTCTATAAATTCGTTAGGTTTGGAAATAGAAAAAAAATTTAAAGACAAAAGTTGTCAGAAATTTACTGCTCCATAACCTAAAATTATTTCCATTTACACAGGGTGTTTAATTACGGCTGGACAGCTACTTACTTCGTTATTTTAAATGGAACACCCTGTATATTAATAGATTTTCAGTTTCTACACGTAATTTTAGATGAAAAAGTGTGAAGGTTTCATATTTTTAAAATGAACGGTTTTCGAGATATTTACACTTTTAAAAAAAAATCACAAAATTAGAGATTTAAAAAAACGCGTTTATTTTAGTTATACTTTGTAGTTTTTTAAAAATTATTTTGGAGTTCTAAAAAGTAAGGTCTAGGGAATATTGTGATAAAAAAATCTGAAATTTATAGTATACAGGGTGTTTGCAATTGACCGTCAGTTTCCATTGATTTGAAACAACGAAAACTCTATTTTTTCAAATGGAACCCCCTGTATATTTCTGACGTAGGTTGTAGAGATTTAAATTCTCTACCTTTTTTTATAAAGTATTCGCTATACCTAAACTTAATATTTTAGGAGATATTTCAAATAATTTATATCGTATGAGAAATTCTATTCTATTTATTGAATTTAGATTGCCATGGAAATAAAAAATGCTTTATTCTATTTTAAAGTTGTAGAAAACTACTCGTATACTCCGTTTGCTGAACAAAATGCCAAAATAGTAGTTTAATAAACAAGAGTGTTAATAAGAGCGATTAATAATCGAAACGCTCACGCGTTAATGAGTCGAGGTTATTAATCGCCGATTAACACTCATGTTGATTACAATATTTTTTTGTCGATCGCTCTTTATTAGAATGAAAATAATCTAATTTTGTTCCATGGCAAAATCCAAATTCTGACATAATATGCAATAAGTCAAAATACCACTGACATAATTAATTAATTTCGGCAGGTGTCAGTTCCAAATGCATGTTTCAATAATATAATATATTGTTGGTTACCTAGCAAATCTCATAATCTCAACAATGTTTTTAATGTGCATGTATGCATTAAACTGAGTTATTAATAAACTCCTTTTATTACATTAACTAGATCTTTAATAAACGATCGACAAAAAATGTTTTTTTCAATAGTGCTTTTCTATTTAATGGAGAGAGTAGAGAAGAGAAAATGTCGACATTTCTCAAGTCAGCTGAGCAGACTTGCGAAGGTAGTTTAAGTACTTTATTTATGCCAAAAGTAAATCTTAATCTTAAAATTATAAAAAAAGATAAATAATAAAAATTTGGATGGCTGCAATTAATCTTCAATTTTCAGAAACAAGAAAAGAAACCATTTCATAAAATCATAACAAAATTAAATAAATACAATAAAAAAATTTACAACTGAAAGTCAATTAAGCAAGTGTTCAAAGTGACGTCCGTTCTCCTGAAGACACATACCGATTCGACGTTTAAAAGAATCTTGAGTTTTTAGGAGCACTTGTGGAGTTATCGTTCTGACCTGAAGGCTGTAGTAATTCTCATTATCTTCATATTATTTGCAGTCGTTGAAAGTTCCTGATACACTAGTTCTTTAATATAGTCCCATAAAAAGATCTATAGCCGGCTAACGTGTGGATCCTCATCTCCCTAAAAGCATTTTTTATTTCCATGGCAATCTAAATTCAATAAATAGAATAGAATTTTTCATACGATATAAATTCTTTGAAATATCTCCTAAAATATTAAGTTTAGGTATAGGGAATACTTTATAAAAAAGATAGAGAATTTAAATCTCTACAACCTACGTCAGAAATATACAGGGGGTTCCATTTGAAAAAATAGAGTTTTCGTTGTTTCAAATCAATGGAAACTGACGGTCAATTGCAAACACCCTGTATACTATAAATTTCAGATTTTTGTATCACAATATTCCCTAGACCTTACTTTTTAGAACTCCGAAATAATTTTTGAAAAACTACAAAGTATAACTAAAATAAACGCGTTTTTTTAAATCTCTAATTTTGTGATTTTTTTTTAAAGTGTAAATATCTCGAAAACCGTTCATTTTAAAAATATGAAACCTTTACACTTTTTCATCTAAAATTACGTATAGAAACTGAAAATCTATTAATATACAGGGTGTTCCATTTAAAATAACGAAGTAAGTAGCTGTCCAGCCGTAATTAAACACCCTGTATAAATGGAAATAATTTTAGGTTATGGAGCAGTAAATTTCTGACAACTTTTGTCTTTAAAATTTTTTTCTATTTCCAAACCTAACGAATTTATAGAAGAATGCCAGGGTTTTGACGGACCCTGTATACACTATTTTTCTGTGCGGGCAATATTTTTTAGGTGATGTACATTTGAAAATTATTTTGTCACTTTTTCCATTTTTATCGTTTCCGGAAAAAGTTACGTACACTATTGGACAAAAGTAAAGCTACAACTATTAATTTTGAAATATGTGAACAGAAAGTGAAACTTACATTTAAAAACATGAAAAATATGATGTAATTAGTTTTCTATAGTCAAAAACATTTGATCTGGAGATTCATACTTTTATAATATTTCTTATTAAGCTCGATAAAAAATGAAAACCAAATTGTGGGAAAAAGGAGTCGGACAAAAGTAAAGCAACATTTCAATTTTATTAAACTAACTGAACACTGACACAATATGAAACAAGTAAACAATAAATATAATATTTAGTAATTTATTGCATACTTACCCATTATTTGCAATAATTTTAACGCATCTTCTTGGCATCGAGGAGATTAATTTTTGTATAACACCTTTCGGAATATTCCTCCAAACATCGCTGATTTTGTCGATCATCGCTTGGTTCTAAATAATTCCGTTCTAATTCGTCTCTCGACCTCTTCCCACAGATTCTCTATTGGGTTAAGGTCAGGTGACTGGGCTGGCCAGTCCAAAATTCGAAGACGTACTCTTATTGGCTACTCTGTTAGTATGCGTGATTTGCATTTTGGGTCGTTCTCATGTTGGAAAATGAAGTGTAAGGGCACTTCCATTCTGCATAAGGCAGCATTGTGTTTTGGAGAATGTCCCTATAAGCAAGCCCATTCATGATGCCATCATTGAAATGGACGGGGCCGACGCTATTCCATGAGAAAAAACCCCATAAGAACAAGCTTCCATGGCCATGCTTTACGGTTGGTGTAACAAACTTTGGATTAAACCTCTGACCTACTGGTCGTCTTACACGACGCATTCCATCGGAATTAAAAATCGTGTACCGGGTTTCATCGCTAAAAAATCTTTTTTTCCAGTCGTCCACGGTCCAATTCAAGTGAGCAAGTGCAAAGGCAAGTCGGGCGGCCCTGTTTCTTGCTGAAATTAGAAGTTTTCTTGTAGGTCTTCTACTGAACAGCTTTACAGCAACCAGTCTCCTTTGAATAGTCCTACAACTAATATTTAGGCTCGCAATTTCTTCAATACTTGGAACTGATTTGAAAGGGTCATTCTGACTAATTCTTTTAATTAATCTATCCGTGTGGATTGTGGTTTTCCGTGGTCGTCCGGATTTTGGTGCAGTCTCTAGATGTCCTCTTTCATTGTAGCTGCTATACTCCGGAATTATTTAGAAACAAGCAGGCGTTTATCGACAAAATCAACGATATTTGGAGGAATACTCCGGAAAGTGTTATACAAAAATTAATCTCGTCGATGCTAAGAAGATGTGTGCAAATTATTGCAAGTAATGGATATGCAATAAATTACAAAATATTATATTTATTGTTTACTTGTTTCATGTGTCAGTGTTCAGTTAGTTCAATAAAATTGAAATGTTGCTTTACTTTTGTCCGACTCCTTTTTCCTACAATTTAGTCTAAGAGCCCGCAACGCAAACCTTAACCATTAAAATAGCAGTATGACACGTATATATTATGAAAGATTGGTAAAAAAAGTGTACAAAATGCTCGGTCTGTTGCGCCGCATTTAGCCGGAAGTTAACAAAATTTAATTATTTAGAGACTCAAAAACTCAAAAAGTTGCATAGATTTAGGCGTATATATATAACTGGTTGCCTAATTTACTATTTAAATTTTATAAACCGACTCAATTTTTTCTCTTACTTTTCTTTGAAAATAGCAGGTTTTTAAGATCATTACGTTGTAGCTGGCGATTTTCGCTACAACACGGTTAAGGTCTATCGCCACTCGGCCGACCAGACACCCTTGGCAGACCCGCTTCAAAAATGTATTGAATCAGAAATCATTACCATTGGGAAAAGCAACACATAAGAGGTATCAAATTAAAGCTCATGATTTCCACTCAACAAATAACCTGGTGTGTCGGCATAGAAATGGTCGGAAGTACTTGACAAACCAAAATTTATTTGAGTCATCATCATCAATTATCATCATCATCTAAAATCAAAAATCGATCCGTGTATACCTCCGCGATTCAACGTACGTGTCATCGATGGTTTTTATTTTTTTGCATTTATTTGGTTCTTCTTTACCACAAACGTTTGGAAAAGTTTCTGAAACAATTTTAATGAAAATTTGTATGACTACAGCAACAGAAATTCATCTCATTTTTGACCAATATTTCACAGCATTCATCAAAGACATGGAACCCCGAAATCGCGAAGAAGAAGATATTCCACATACAATAATTTGACCGAACCAAGTAAGGCCGAACGATTTCTTGAAGAGTTTGCGAAATTGAAATCGACAATGTGCTTATTGTTACCAAAAATCAAGTGATTTCCTTGTATCTCAAGCAAGAAAGTCGACTCTCTGTGGCGGACTAAATTTCGGTCTGTCAAGTACTTCCGACCATTTCTATGCCGACACACCAGGTTATTTGTTCAGTGGAAATCATGAGATTTAATTTGATACCTCTTATGTATTGCTTTTCCCAATGGTAATGATTTCTGATTAAAAACATCTTTTGAAGCGGATCTGCCAAGGGTGTCTGGTCGGCCGAGTGGCGATAGATCTTAACCGTGTTGTAGCGAAAATCGCCAGCTAGAACGTAATGATCTTAAAAAGCTGCTATTTTCAAAGAAAAGTAAGAGAAAAAATTGAGTCTCATAAAACCAACATAAAATTTAAATAGTAAATTAGGCAACCAGTTATAAATATACGCCTAAATCTATGCAACTTTTTGAGTTTTTGAGTCTCTAAATAATTCAATTTTGTTAACTTCCGGCTAAATGCGGCGCGACAGACCAAGCTTTTTGTACACTTTTTTTACCAATCTTTCATAATATACAGGGATATTCATGCACAGTTGGGCCAAGCCGGCAACCAACACGCGACAGCGTGCTAGCTATTGTGTGCCCTACCATTTCGCCGGTCTCGCTTGCTGCCGCTCTCTCTCTCTAAATCTGGCTAATTTGTGCAGTATCCATAAATGAGATAAGGCAGTATCTTGGGGGTATACGTGTCATACTGCTATTTTAATGGTTAAGGTTTGCGTCGCGGGCTCTTAGAATAATTGGTTTTAATTTTTTATCGAGACTTAATAAGAAATATTATAAAAGTATGAATCTCCAGATCAAATGTTTTTGACTATAGAAAACTAATTAAATCATATTTTTCATATTTTTAAATGTAAGTTTCATTTTCGGTTCACATATTTCAAAATTAATAGTTGTTGCTTTACTTTTGTCCAATAGTATATGCAACCTCTTATAAAAAATAAACTACGTGAAATTTCCAATATTTTTTCATATATCTTTGATGATGGTGCGATTAAACACTCCAAAGTTACAGCTCCGCAAAATCAGCCGCGCGCGATTTCTCATACGTAGTTGAGTGTGCGTTGTCATGTTCACCCAAGATGTAAATATGAAAATGTAAAAAAATGTTTTTTATAGAAAATGTGGTAATATAGGTTTCAAAACAGTTAAACTCTCAAAATGATTTTTACTAAGTAATCAAATATTTGAAATTATAATCTTGGAAGTGTACTTGTTAATGGAAACTATACTGTTTTGGAAATTTTAAATCTTAATTGTATATTTAGGAGTAATTGTCTTTGACATATTTTACAATCGAAATTTTAATATAAAATTCTTAACGTAATGTTTTTAAAAAAATAGTGAAACCAGTTTCGTAAATTTGGTTTTTTTTCCACCGGGATACAGATTTTTTGGGTTTATACAGAACATAAAGATGTAGGTAATAAAATATTGCGTTAATTTTTTTTCTGAATAGTTAACACAGAAGCACAGATTACAATATCCAGAAGAATCTCTCAGTGTCGGCACCTTTGATGTAAAAATGCCCGATTTAGAATGGCAGCGATGTTCTTGGAGGCACGAAAACAATGAGCTAAAGAGCAATGGCGTACTAGCTGAAGGTGGGAGCCACTGAAATGCATGTAGTTTATATGTATTTCACTGGTGGGATGGGAGCATGCAAGTGGGAGATAGATGCGCCCGCTAAATGCCCCAATTCTTTTTTAGGGGAAGAGATCTTTCTGGATATTGTATTATGTGACAGAAGTAAGTTAATTATGAAAATTGTTGAAATTTAGAAAACTCACTGTAAGAAAACTTAATCTTCAGCGCCATCTAACATATAATAGTGTTCTATACAAATCTAAGTACAGTTATCTGCATATTTTCAGCGCCATATAAGTTGTGTTGTTGTTTTCCACCGGGATACAGCTTTTTTGGGTTTTTACTTTCTTATACAGTGGGCCCACTGTTAAGTCGCCGATGCTATGCACAGAAAATGACAGAAGCAGGAAACTGTTTTACCACTAGTACAATCGGACGAAGAAAAAACATGCAATTTGTATATAGTAACTGCGAAGATTTAAGTTAAAACACATTTTTCTCCAGATTGTATCGGTGTTTTGAGGCGAAATACGCATGTTCTACATAGTGGCGAAGATGGGGAAAAAGGATGCGCACACAATGGGATCGGTGCTCTAACACTGGTCCCAGTGTACAAAGTATGGAAGTATTGTAATCGTGATTTTTTCGACTTCGAGATTTTGATGGATTTACACGTTTTGAGGGCCCCTGAATCCATTTTGACCATTTTCGCCATGATGTCTGTCTGTCTGTATCCACCATAACTCAAAAACGAGTTATCGGATTTGATTCAAATTTCATATATTTAAGAGTTTGAACAAAATTGTGGGTGCCACCAGAGGCGGATCAAAGATATAATGCGCCCCAAGCTGAACCAAAATTTGCGCCCCCCCTTGACATTATTTGTCTTTTTTGTAACAAGAACATGAAATGAAAAATAAAGCAATTTTTTGTTATTATATGCAGGGTGATCAGTAATTGGCGTTATAGAGGCGTTATAGAGCACATTAAAACTAAGGATAATGTGCAAAGAAAAATTAAATCTGATGGTTAGTTTCCAAGTTATATGTCCGGTTGCACCAAGCTCTGCTAAATGCTCAATTTACTAATTGCGCGTTTAAAATTTAGCAGCGGCAGCTTATTGGGTCTTTTAAATTTGTTGCCACGCAACGCAGCAAATAACAATCATTTAGCCAATAACATGCCGCTTTTAAATATTTACCACGCTCTTAGTTTAGCAGAGCTTGGTGCAACCGGACAATAGAGTTTCTCTCATCCAAGTTACAAGCTAATTATTTTAATAACCAAGACAAAAATAAGTGAATAATTCATGCTACTATAATCTCTGGATAAAATGCAATATGATTTGTTCAATTTTTTTCACAAAACCTCTAATACAAAGAAATTGAAATTGTTAAAATTTTATAAAATACTCAAATTTGAGAGAAATTTGAAGTTTGGCAACCTCTCAAGCTTGCCTTGGGATAAAGTAAAATACCTTGTATGAAAATATTAATAATGAATTTCAATTGTTGTTTCTGTTTTTTAATAAAATTGACAGTACTAAAATTAGTTTGACAAGTTCTCGCATCATAAAATATTGAACGTTTCTCTTTTTTTTTCTCGTCGAACCTATTCACATGTTCAATGCAGTGTTGCTACTTTTATTTTCACAAAAGTGGTAATATCTTTGTAAAGAAAGAACTTACAGCACTGCGGTAAAAAATTCGTCATTCTTAAAACGTAAAGTTTATCACAGTATGCTCGGAGTGCGGCAATTACTGATCACCCTGTATATCCTAATAAAAGCACTCGGTACTCGTATCTGCTATCTATATTCCGACTTTTCAGACTTGCAGAGATATTTTTTAACTTTTTTTGAGATTTCTCCTATTTCATGAAATATGATCAAATAATATCTAATTATTTAAAACTAAATAATAAAAAAAAAATTGCAGGAAATTTTGCGCCCCCCAAATTTTGGCGCCCAAGCGCTAGCTTCTTTTGCTTACTGGTTAATCCGCCTCTGGGTGCCACATTGAATGTTTTTCATCTAGCACCAAAACAAGTGACAGTTACCTGAAGACATTTTTAGGTTTTTTAGAAATATCTTGAAAAATAAACAATTTATGAGATTTTTTTATTCTTTAACATTGATTTAGAATTGAATTTTGAACAAATTTTGTTTGAACTTGTTTTTGAAATTCCGTCAAAAAAATTTCAAAAAAACTAGATACAGTAGAATCCGTTTATAATGAACTTCAGAGGACCAAGTAAAATAGTCCATTATAACAGAGTGTTCATCTCATCAGAATAATTACTAATTAAACAAATACATATGTATGTAATTTTTTTTATTGAAAAAAGATAACTAACACATTAAACTATACATAAGCAGGAAAATAAAACCGAATAACTTATATAATATTAGATATTTTGAAAAAAGTCGCTTAGTTTTGTTTGGATCCGCGGTTTGGTTATATAATACGCACTGGCACGCACTGGTCAACGCCGTGACACAAACTACAAAAGCGACATCAGTTCGCACTTCGCAGCTTCTTTTCGATTGCGTCATAATATTTTATGTTTATCGGGGAAGTACCGAATCGCTCCGGTTGTAATGGACCAAATAACGAATTTTGGTTCATTATAGGCGAGAGTCTATTATAATCGAATCCATTTAAACCGAGGATTTTACACGTGTTTGTACTGGGACTTTTAAAATAGTACATTATAACAGAGTTTCCATTATAAGCGAGTTCATTATAGGTGGATTCCACTGTATTCTTAAAACAGTTTATATTTCTCATAGCGCGCGTTGATAGTTGAATACGACGGTCGAGGTAGACTAGACATAGAGACTTGACTACTGCCAAACGGAAGATCCCGGGTTCGAATCCCAGAAGGACGGACCATTAGTTTTTTTATTTTACTGGTTTCTATGGTACCGAAAAGAATAATAATGAATAAATAAATGTAATTTCATACCGGGAGATTTTTTTAAGTGAGTAATAGGTCAAAAATCTAAAATAAAACACATTTTTGTCATAAAATTCGGTTATAATGAGTGGGACAAGGACAGATTTATATATATATATAATCGTTAAACCTTAGTATACCCGAAGGTGTTAAGGATAAAAGTAATATTCAATTATAAACAAAGTCTCTCCATTTTTTCTTGTTCTGTGCCATGATTTTCCCTTCTGTCCACGTCTTGGTTTTCTTCTTCAAATTCTCAGCAATAACCTCATTCCACTTCTTTCTTGGTCTGCCTCTTTTCTGTTTTTGGTTTGACTTTGCTTCCCATATCTTTGTTGTTTGCCTATTTTTCCCCATTCTTACGAAATGACCAAACATAAACTAACTAAATTCCATTCTATTCCATTAAGAAAATAGCCTCAAAAAATGAATTAAAAAATTTACCAATTAGCGAACGTGTACCGATTTTTGATAAGCCACTGATTACCAATAAATTAATGAAAGTACAAAAGTGTACTTTTTATAAGAAAGCCATTCATAAGTTATTATAATCAACTACAGAGATTGGTTCTTACAAAGCACAATACGGCCGAACGACAAAAAACAAAGAAAAAATCAAATTTTCAGCAAAAATTCGGTATCTTATAAAATAAGGGGGATATCAAAATTTTGAGAAACAGGTTGTTTTCCCATTAAGTAAGGACTAAAAAAATCTACATCAAAAAAATATAAAAAAAAATTTGTGGAATCACGGTAGTTATAAAATTTGACAAAAAAGAAGACTTTCTTTCATACCCTGTAGATAGTAATGTACTTCAAAGTAAAAAAATCGGATAACACTATCGTTTTCTTAATTAAATTATCTTTGAAATCCTGAAAACCGCATGTTGATATCTTTTCTATTTTTCAAAATATTTGACTTTAAATTCAACCTAAAAATTTCAATTGGCCAGCAGTTTATTTGAAAATTGCTCGAAACCCTCAAAATTTTTACAAGAAATTTAACTTAATTTCTTTTTAGGAAAAGTAATTATTGTGATACTATCCGTATAAGAAAGTCATGTGTTGGGCACATCAGATATTTGTGCAATTTGTATAAAATTTGTCTTGAAAAATTTGTGTCGTTTTTTTCTACCGGGATACAGGTTTTTTGGGTTTATACAGAACATAAAGATGTAGGTAATAAAAGATTGCGTGAATTTTTTTTTCCGAAAAGTTAACATACCGAAGTCATAAGATAATAATAATGTGTCGTGGGGCGAAGCCATATACATATAATAAATATACTGGCTATAAACGACGGCGCAGCTTTACTGAGTGGTAGTGGAAAGCAGATAGAAGATCACGCCATTTTTACTCTTAGAGCCCACGTGACTATAACCTAGCGTCCTTGCTTTGGTTTCAAGTTGGTGTGT
This sequence comes from Pediacus dermestoides, assembly GCA_963942485.1. Taxonomy (NCBI): domain Eukaryota; kingdom Metazoa; phylum Arthropoda; class Insecta; order Coleoptera; family Cucujidae; genus Pediacus; species Pediacus dermestoides. The sequence goes on along the minus strand of OZ012626.1, from coordinate 22,277,296 downwards.
TATAGGGTAAATGCGACAGTACTTGGCCAGTATGAACGTAAACCACGATATTATAAGATTATTCGAAATCCTACTCTAGTGGTATATAGGATTAGAGTTTACTTATTGTTTCCTATTTCCGGTTTAGTTCCTAATTCAATCTCTAGATGGCAGCACAATTTGTGAACATTCTTGTATATCGAGATCCTTCATTTAAATTTCGCGCCACTTCTAATAGTAAAAATGGTGGACATAAAATCTACCCGGTCGGTCGTCTCTCTTGCCCTTTCTACTATTTCCATTTCTGTGGGCGAAGCCCACGGGTATCAGCTAGTTTGAATTATAAATATCAAAAAATTTAAGTAGAGGAAAAATTTTTTTGAAATGCACATAACCTCAAAAATATTTTCCACGAAAAAAAGTGTACATTTAAATAAAAAATAATAGTTTCGGAGATATGGGGCGATTCGCGTTTTCCAATATGGCGTGCGGAAGTTACCATATAGCAATACGAAAATCCGGACTTAAGCTTCTTTCATGGCCTTCTTTCATTTTTGAGAAAATAAAAACTTTTACAAACAACACGAGTAGAAAATAGTAGTTTAATCAACAAGAGTGTTAATGAAGGCGATTAACAATCGAAACGATTTTAACGCGTGAGCGCTGCGCTTTACTTTCATGTGACTCCGTATGGAGTTAATTCTCCTCGCTCCGCTCGGCGCTTACACCTGCATACTTCGTCACATAAAGTTTCGCTTAGGGCCGGTTGTATAAAACTTTAATCATAGTGTTAAATTTTTATTCTCCAAAATTTCTATAGTGACAATTGTAATCAACAATCGTTTCTATGGCAGTTTATCCTTTTTGGAGGATTATCTTGCGATTAAATTTTTATACAACCGGCCCTTATATTCCTAATAAAATAAATATCTATTATAGGAGGTTTAATAAAGGATAAAGCTATGCAGAGCCAAGTTTTGTTTATAATACTTTGTTTGGGATTATTTTCAGTAAATTATATGACGATAAATGCGTGAATGTTCGTCTGGATTATGCACTAGAAATAAGAACATGGTTCCTGAATTGTCCACAATTTTTCCTAAAACTGGGCTGCCATAATTGTTTGACCTCGCTCATGCTTGACCAGGTAATGCTCGTATTTTAATTGCATCAAAATTTACTAAACATTGTAAGTTTAGTCGAAACAGGTGCGTCTAGCTGTTTTGGATTCTTTATTACAAGTAATAGAAACTGGAGATAAAGGTGACAGTGAAAAAATATTAAGGAACGATTCTGTAGTGGAAACGGTTTGTGGACGTTTTGAAGACGTATCAACAACTGTTGCTGGGAAAGCTTTAGATGTCTTTTATGTTATACTGAAACGGTACCTACAATAAAAAGCTGAATAAATTTTGTTTCAGTTTTAAACGAGATAAATTTTTAGATTTGGTCATTTATTTTTGACAACTGGTCGAGTGAATAGCATATTGAAATCGATTTATAGCAGTCATTACTCTGAAGCCAACAAGGCTGCGAAATGTCTTGTTGATATTCTACGAAGAGATAATTCAACAAGCGAGAGATTCGTTAGAAAATTGACAAATTTCGCTGCACGGGTTTGATGATTTAACCATTGGTTACAAAGTATCTATTAATTTTTTTTCCACAGAATCCTGCACAAATATGTTTGTTTGTTGAGGCATGTTTAGAAGAGTGTCCTGAGCTTAAAGACTGGAAACTGTATTTGAATATTTTTTTTGTTGATAAGATTGCTGAAAATAAAAACTCAACACTTCTAACAGTTATGTTCGAGAGTCTTCACATTACCATCGAGGGACAGACTAGTTTGCTCAGAGTTTTTCCCAAACCTGCTAACGTTAATAGTAGAGATCACAGTCGAGTGGCCGAGGTTTTATTACCGCAAATGGTAAATTTGTTCCAAAAATTTTCAGGTAACACTGAGAGTTGGTTGAAACTATTGAAAATTGTAACTTTCGTTAAATATGAGGGTTTCTTGGGCGTTAACGGGAAGGTAAGTGATGCATTTTTTTATATTTAGAAATATTTTTGTGATTTTAATAAATGTTTCAGCATTACAAAAACATTCTTGCATATCTAGTAGAAACTTTTGAAGTGATTGATGATTCTAAGCTTATTGTTAGTATAGTAGAAACGTTTCATTATTTTTACTCCTACGAAGGCTCATCTTGTATTAAAGATTGGGCTATATCGAAAATTGATGCATTGTGTGTAACCACCATCGATACATTTTTAACATTGAATTTTGTAAGTAGATTTAAAATTAAGAGAGTTTTAGCCTCATGTACTTTTTGTAGACTGATCAATCTGAGTTTGAATTGGTTATTTCTTCAAGAAAATTAGCGGTGATTTGTCAACATTTTAAGTGGATTAAACTAAAGAAACAAGTGAAGTGGGATCATCTTCTCAAATCTATGACACAAATCGGTTATATTGAGGTAAAATAATAGCAATATACAGGGTGTCCACCTAGTGCGCGGGTCTTCCATATCTCCTTTATTATTCAAGCAAGCAAAAAAATTTCAAGAGCAAATATGCTTTATTCCTGAATGTGCATAATTTAAAAATATTTTCCACTATACAGAGCGTTCAATTTTTGCTGGGCGCACACCAACTTTCTTATTTTAAATGGAACACCCTGTATATTTTTACATTTTTGAATTTCTCGTTTAATTCAAACCACAAAAGTATTAAGGTTGTATGTACCTTAAATTATTAGTTTTCCATTTTTTTGGATTTTTTCAAAAATTTTCACGGATATGAACTTTTACAAAAATATTAATATCTTAACAAATTCTCAGTCTTTTCGAAAAAGCAAAGTTAAAAAGATAAAAGCAAAGTCCAGGGAACATTTTGATGTATTTTTGGTGCAAATAACTTATACAGAATTGAAAATTTACACTTTTAGGGCATACCTCGTATCTCGGGAACGGCTGAAGATATTGGAAAAGTAAAAACTGCATCTTATACCGATTTTTACGTAGAGTCCAGTGGCGTACTCAGTTTTTTCTTAGAAGCGATAATTTTCGAGATATGTATTTATTAAACTTATGTTATTTTAAATGGAACACCCTGTATGTTTTTCACTAGTTGGATCCAGCTTTACAAAGCTTTACAAAAATATAAAACACTCTGTAATTATTTTCTATATTAACCTAGAAAGTGACAATTTTCAAAAATTCAGCCAAAAATTTTATAAGTAGGCTCTGAAAAATAAGAAACAAATGTCATTATTCATACAATAGAAGATTTACGTGCTGTCACAGAAAGAGAATTTAGGGATTTACAAGCACAATCTCTCAATGTGTACTTCCCTTCAAAATCGTTTCTGTACCCTTGCTTATAGGAACTTTTTTCATAGTTTTGTTCCTTTCAACACGCTCGCAAAGTTTGGCCAAACAGAACTCATTTATTTTCTGGATTCCTAACTTCTTTATTTTCAATTTAAAATTAGCCTCCTCATGGCGGATGGGCGGGGCTTAGCCATACTTGTCGCCACTGTTTTAATACAGCCACTGTAGATCCAACTAGTGAAAAACATACAGGGTGTTCCATTTAAAATAACATAAGTCTAGTAAATATCTCGAAATTTATCGCTTCTAATAAAAAACTGAGTACGCCACTGGATTCTACGTAAAAATATGTATAAGATGCAGTTTTTACCTTTCCAATATCTTTAACCGTTCCCGAGATACGAGGTATGCCATAAAAGTGCAAATTTTCAATTTCTCCCTGTATCTTAAAACCGAAGGGGGCTATGAAAAAACCGTTGACGGCATCTTTCGTTTGACAAAAAAGTAGCAACGTGTCGCGAAAACCGCATCTCTCTATCTCTGCTAGTAAGCGAGATACCCAGCATTTACAACTAAATCTGAACACCCTGTACATATCAAAGAAACGAACTGGATATGTTGTATTTATTAGGAGAGTGAGTTAGAAATTGTCTATTGGCTTCCCGCATGTATGCTGAAAGATATGCCAATAGAAGGTATCCCCGTGAGGATTGTTTTAAAAAGCTAAACGAAAGGTTTAAACCTATTGGTAGCGTAAATTATGAGAGAACTTTCCGATAAAATGAAATCAGTAAAGTTAACATAATTCTTACTGCAGTAGTTGAAATCCCCATTCTAGCGTGAGAGAAATTAGTGAAGGATTAAACTTAAGTAGAAGCATAGTTCATAAAACAATAAAAAAACAAGTTTCATCCCTATCATTTACATCATCAGCAAAAATTGCAATAGAACAAAATTAACAGTTTTTGTCGTCCTTATTTTCGACTTTAAGATTCAAAGTAATACGTACACTAATAAAAATAGTTATTTTTGTAACAAGTACCTAAAATCAAGTTTTTTGGGACAAATCGCTGTTTCCGGACGAGGCGAAGCCGAGTCTGGAATAGCATATGAGTCCCAAAAAACTGATTTAGGTACGTGTTACAAACAATAGTTTGTTGTTAAAGGTCCCTAAAACACCTAAAACACATTCAAACCTTTAATTATGTCAATGTCATTACAGCAAATATTTCTCAAAAATAGTGAACTTCGGATTTTAAATAACGTTATCATAATGGTAACCAGACTGAAATTAATCCGTAAAGCAAAAATAGTCCCGAAAAGAGCCATTTTACGGACTGAAATGAGTCCGTAAAATAGCTATTTTAGGGACTGTGTACAAAAAATTTAATTATCGGTCTCAGCTCTAAGCGCACTATGCAGTTTTTCGTAAAAAAAAAGATTATTATTAAAGATATTAAAATAAAATAAAATCTACTAAGTTTAGGTATAGGGAACCCTTAATAAAAATGATAGAGAATCTAATTCTCTATAGGGAGTGGATACTAGTCCGGTTCCGGACTTTTTATTTATTAGTCGCCCGGTAATAATTTGAACTGCGCATGTCACTAGACTGTACTTTTTTCTTTTAAATAATCGCATAAATCGGTACCATAAATATGATTCCGGTTGCCGAGATTACCCTTGCCCATAAGCCATAAGTCAGTCAGCGGATGACTAATTCTAAATAAATCGTCCGGTAACCGGTATCTAGTGCCTTCTCTATAACATAGTATAAACATATACAGGGGGTTCCATTTGAAAAAATAAAGTTATCACTGTTTAAAATGTGATATTTACGAATAAATTACAAACACCCTGTATAAGCTAATTTCACCAAAAATAAACCAAAATGTTCCCTGGACTTTGTTTTCATCATTTTAACTTTGTTTTTTTGAAAATAGTGTGAATTTGTTAAGATATTAATATTTTTGTAAAAGTCTATTGGGATTTGACATGGGGGCGTAGTTAAAACCAAAATGGCGCAGACAAAATTGAATTTTAAATTGCGTTAACTGTCAAAGAACATTGTTTGGAGGTTATGGCAATAAGTATGGAAAATATTTGTCTTTGGGCAGGTACAAATCCTGCTCAAAGAAATTTTATTCCGGGAGAAAGAGTTTCAAAAGCAGGTCATATCGTCAAATGTGGAATAAACAGTGAAAAAGATCGTGAAGCCAATGCATTAAATTTTGCGGCTTTCTGTTTGCAAACCTCGCAATTGAACGGACATTTGCATCAAATTGAAGGCAAAACTGTTAATGGAAAGATTCAATAGGTCGTGTGTTCGTGCAAATCCGGTTTAAGTGAACAGTGTAAACATATATTGGCCACCCTCTTGTATTTACATCGGTAAATTTCAAATTTCGAATCTCTCTTTAATTTTTTTGAGTTTAATACCACTGTAGAACTGAAGTAAAGGATCTACCAATTATAACTAGCACGGACAAGAAGTGTGAATGGAATAAACTACAACATAAGGCACTGGAGCAATATGTCGCTGCTCCTTTAGATGACCATAACTGTTTCAGCAAGCCTTCAAAAAAAATAAAATTATCTGGAAATTGTGAAGCAGCGGCGAAAGAAATAATTATTAATCGACTGCCAAATTCTTGACTGTTGCAACCATTCACCCAGCAATACGTTCTGGACTTTTGTTATACAACGTGGCGAAAATCTAACACCTTCTTCCATGTTTAAACCGAAAACCGATATTTCCAACAAATTACAATTCATTAATTGAATAAAAGTTTCGTCTGACTGCACATTTGTCCTACTTCTCATTTTCACCATCAGCTGTCATATCGACACATGTCAAATCCCAATATCCGTGAAAATTTTTGAAAAAATCCAAAAAAATGGAAAACTATTAATTTTAGGTACATACAACCTTAATACTTTTGCAGTTTCAATTAAACGGTAAAACCAAAAATGTAAAAATATATAGGGTGTTCCATTTAAAATAAGAAAATTGGTGTGCGTCCAGCAAAAACTGAATGCTCTGTATGATGGAAAATATTTTCAAGTTATGCACATTCAGGAATAAAGCATATTTGTTCTTGAAATTTTTTTAACCGCCCTTGTGAATGTGGTGACGTCAAAAAAAAAGGTTCACCTAATATTTTAAAAATTATGTGCTTTTAAATATCAGCTGTTTTCCTAGCGCTTTACCGGCCACTTCCCTTTTTCTCTCGCGTCTCTAAAATATTCCGATTGATTCTGTTTTCTCGGAGTGCGTCACATAAGTATATAAAAATACCCAACGTCAATTCGATACCCACCTGGGATCTCGGAAACTATAAGAGATAGAAAAAATGTTAAATGAGACATAATTTGAAACATGTGATTATTCATGTGTAATCTCTTTTGTTCCTAAATTATCCTGAAGGAACTGCTTAACCAATTTGAATTTTGCAAAAACATTAAGACTTAATTATAAACACGCTACCTATATTAGATAATTTTCCTGTTAAATAAGTATTTATTACTCGTGTTAACGTTTCAGGAAATCAACAAAAACATTCTTATATGCTGTCAGTGGTATCTAGTGTGGACTTTGAGGAATCTCATCGAAATTTCAGATGATTCCCAGATAGAACCCCAAAATCAACTGAAAAATCAAATGAACTGTGAAGTGCTCTACAAGAATTTAACTGAATTTATAACTCTCTGTTACCATATCATTGGTACTATGTCTAAAGTGGGTCCAATCCACTTTACTGTAAGGAGAAACTTAATACTATATTCGTTTCTTAATTTGAGTTGTTCCAGACCTTTAATTGCTTGTGTGAATTGCTCAGGATTTTTACTCAGAGTGTTAAAGAACCCACTAAAAAATATAAATATTTTCATAGTCTATTCAAAATTGATTCAGAGGAACATAAAAAAATATTAGTAGATTTTGTGGGTAAACATGTAATAGAAAACAAGGAAAGTACGACTTCGGTTTTACCTGTTTTTTGAGTTATATCTACTTTTTTCCATTCTTTTCAGTGCCGCTGTCTGACAGACAATCATATTTGTTAAGAATTGAGGAATTGGTTTACTTATCGATCCTACCTCCACAATATCTAGCCAATATTTATCGCTTCTACCAATCTGTAATTATTATGCAATATTAATTTGCAAATTGTTATGCGGGTAAATTATTTTAGCATAATACCGAGTTCGGCGAATTAATGGAACACAGTATGAATGAAATGCAAAAACAAAAAGGGCTAAACATGGTGGTTTTGTATACTTTTACCATCATCTACGAAGAAATTTACACTAATTTCCACCCTATTGATATGAATCGAAGAGACTGCAAAGAGTTAAAGGTACATACCTATCTCAGGGTATACAGGGTGATTTTTTTAAAGCGCCCATTAGAAAATTTTCAACTTCTAGTTGAGCTAGGGATCTGAAATTTGGAATTGGAACCTAGGCATAATAGACGATTACGAGTCAAAATGAAATATTTCCAAAATGGCGGCACTTTCGAAAATGGTGGAAGCAGGCGCCATCTTTGTTTTTTTAAATGGCAGTCCCTAATTTTTATTTCATATTTGGATTCGGCACTTCATTCTGAGTACAATGAACCAAGGTTGTCATTACTTATCTGTCATAATCAATGACATGTTAATTTTTCTCTTTAAATTTCCAGAAACAAAGGTTAATTAAAAAATTTATATCTCATAAACCGTGAAAGATAAGTTAATGATTTTTTTTTAATCGATTCTCCAAATTTCATGGAATCTTTGTAGCAGTAACCCATGTCTGAGTGAGGTTTTCTGCGATTGCTAGGATTTTTTGAACTTGAGAATCACAAAATGTTGAAAATACAATTTTTTTAAATGGCACCTACCTATTCTTAAGTCACCATTGGATGTAAAATCTAATTTTAAGGTGAGTTATACTAGCATGTTCTATACCTAACTCGTATCGTTTTGGAATTATTTGCGTTTTTTGTGAAAAAAGGTTAGATAGATAGATAGATATTTTATTTAATGCAATCAATTACAATAATTTTACACACGTCAACACAGTTTTAAAATTAGATCAAGTGATCAAAACACACAAAACAGTTTAAGATAAACCACTGTAGGAGATTGCGAAAATCAAGGGGTCCCCGACGGGTACGCAAGAACCCCCACCCAAAATACATCAAACAAAATAAATTAATATAGTACAAATTCAGTACAGGACAATAGTAACAACACAGTACAACAATAAAACATCAACATTCAATACAGAAAGACACCCTACAGCACAACAATATCACAGACATACAGGAGGCGTGTCAAGAAACTCGCCCGTTGTGTAGAAGCAGTGAGAGAGCAGATATCTCTTCACAGCTAGCTTGAATTTACTAAACACTAGCTCTCTCACGCTTTCAGGTAGCACGTTGTATAATTTCAGATTTAGCGAATTTCTAGCCGATTTCTCTAACCTGAACCTGGTTAAGACCAACCTACTGGACGATCTGGTATTATGCGTGTGGACGTCCGAATGAGTGATCAAATTGGGCCTGCCCCTATGGATCTCTAACAGTTGGTGATATATGTATAGGGCTGGAAGTGACATCACACCAAGCCTCACAAACAGTGGCCTGCAATGGTCCCTACACCCCACGCCAGCCAACACTCGTACTGCCCGCTTCTGCAGCCTAAAAGCCCTGATTGCATTTGGAGCATTGCCCCACAGAACTATTTCATAGGACAGATGAGAATGAAAAAGCGAGAAATACGAAGTCAACAGGGTTTCCGGACTCAGTATTTTCTTAAGTCTTCTAAGCAAAAAGCTACAACTTGACAACTTCCCACACAGTTGATCTATGTGACCTGACCACGATAAGGAATCCTCAAGGGTGATCCCAAGCAGCCTCGCACTTCTGCCCCCAGCCCTTCGTCTGTCCGAAGTGAAGGTAAACCTCCCCGTCTTGTCCGAGTTCGATCTCAGACCGTTTGCAGCGAACCAAGCATCAGCCCTCTCCTCTCCCAATTTAACCTTCCGATCCAGGTCAGTCCCGGCTGTCCCCGAAAAAATAATTGAAGCATCGTCAGCGAACAAAAAGCATCCATCCGGCAACAGACAATCTATTAAATCATTTATATAAATAATAAATAAAAGAGGCCCCAGCACTGATCCCTGGGGAACCCATTGACTCAGAGGTAATGTTTTCGACTGTCTGTCACCCAGAACAACATACTGCGTCCTGTTCGCGAGATAGGACCTCAAAAGAACCAGCGGCAGCCCCCTCACCCCGTACAGATCCAACTTCTCCAACAACAGAGAGTGACACACGCAGTCAAAAGCCTTGCTGAGGTCACACAGAGTGGCAGCACAAGACCCGCCCCCCTCAAGGCTCCCGACCACGCCAGACTCCACCCTGAGCACCGTCTGGATCGCGGACCTACGCTTCCTGAATCCAAATTGAGCATCACTCAGCAGGTTTCTACTCTCAAAGTAGTCAGCAAGCCGAACCTTGAGAACAATTTCAAAAACCTTACCGAAATACGGAATAATAGATACGGGCCGATAGTCGTTGGGTGAATCTCTGTTGCCAGATTTAAACACCGGTATGACCCTGGCCACCTTGAGTGCGTCCGGAAACTCGCCCCTCCCTATGCAAGCGTTGAAGAGAGCGGTCAACGGGTTTGCAATTGTATCTGCGGATTCCTTGACGATTTGCGAATTAATCCCGTACATATCGGCCGCACTAGAGTTACTCAGTGAATCAATGGCACCCGTGACCTCGCGTTCTGTCACATCGCCCAAAAAGAAAGAGCTATGATGTGAATGTACAACCTTCATGAGATTACTTGAATTTAGTTTCAAACTGGGTAAACCTTTAATAGTAGTCCTTCAGCTAGGGGTCAAAAGGTAGGAAGTAAAAGCGGGATGAGACGACGCAGTGTTTTCTGAAGGTTTTTTGGTCGCTGAATCCGAACCCGTGCGTCGTTTTTCAATAAAGTGGTGCAAACAAAAGTTATTAACAATTTATTGTTTAAAACGCAATCACTCGAAAAGTATAGATTTTACCGAGCATTTTACCAAAAAAAGTTTCAAACAAAAGTTGTTCAAAATAAAAAGACTCTCCGAAAAGGTCATATGATATTTTGTCACAAAGTCGCACGCACAAAAATTATTAACAATTTATTATTTAAATGTTTAAAACGCAATAACTCGAAAAGTATACATTTTTCCAAAAAAAGTTTCAAACAAAAGTTGTTCAAAATAAAAAGACTCCGAAAAGTTCATATGGTATTTTGTCATAAAGTCGCACGGACAAAAGTTATTAACAATTTATTGTTTAAATGTTTAAATTAACTCGAAAACGGAAAGTAAGTATACATTTTACCAAAAAAAATTTCAAGCGAAAGTTGTTCAAAATAAATAGACTCTCCGAAAAGGTCATATGGTATTTTGTCATAAAGTTGCTCGGACAAAAGTTATTAACAATTTATTGTTTAAAATGCAATAACTCGAAAAGTGTACATTTTACCAAAAAAAGTTTCAAACAAAAGTTGTGCAAAATAAAAAGACTCCTAAAATGTATGCTTTTTGGTTTGTTCCGTTTTAAACAATAAATTGTTAATAACATTTGTTCGAGCGACTTTATGACAAAATACCATATGACCTTTTCGGAGAGTCTTTTTATTTTGCACAACTTTTGTTTAAAACTTTTTTTGGAAAAATGTATACTTTTCGAGTTATTGCGTTTTAAACATTTAAATAATAAATTGTTAATAATTTTTGTGCGTGCGACTTTGTGACAAAATATCATATGACCTTTTCGGAGAGTCTTTTTATTTTGAACAACTTTTGTTTGAAACTTTTTTTGGTAAAATGCTCGGTAAAATCTATACTTTTCGAGTTATTGCGTTTTAAACAATAAATTGTTAATAACTTTTGTTTGCACCACTTTATTGAAAAACGACGCACGGATTCGGATTCAGCGACCAAAAAACCTTCAGAAAACACTGCGTCGTGTCATCCCACTTTTACTTCCTACCTTTTGACCCCCAGCTGAAGGACAATAGGTATTTTAGTAGGTATTTATTGATTTCAACAATTTTTGAAATTCATAAGTAGGCTACAAACAAAAACAATTGATGTTGCTAACAACAACAATAAAATAAATGTCAAAATCAGTGCCAGTTCTGTTGTTTGCTATCTAACAAAAAGATCTACTTAAATGAAATAAGAAGAGCTACCGGTGCTGCTGTACACAGACGCACAATTAAATGTCTGCAGCAGAATTGGGGGCATATTGAAAATATTTTGTAGATATATTGCATTTAAAGCGTTGATTGAATTACATTTTCTGTTAATTGTTTTTCTTCATAGACTACTTATGAATTTCAAAAATCAATAAATACCTACCTTTTTACTAAAAAAATGTAAATAATTCCAAAACGTAGGTATAGAATATGCTAGTATAACTCCTCTTAAAATTCGATTTTACATCCAATGGTGACTTAAGAATAGGTAGGTGCCATTTGAAAAAATTGAGTTTTCAACATTTTGTGATTCTCAAGTTCAAAAAATCGTAGCAATCGCAGGAAACCTCGCTCAGGCATGGGTTCCTACTAGAAAGATTCCTCAAGATTTAGAGAATCGATTAAAAAAAATTCATTAACTTATCTTTCACGCTTCATGAGATATGAATTTTTTAATTAACCCTTGTTTCTGGAAATTTTAGTAGAAAAATTAACATATGTCATTGATTATGACAGATAAATAATGACAACCTTGGTTCATTGTACTCAGAATGAAGTGCCTAATCCAAATATGAAATAAAAATTAGGGATTGCCATTTAAAAAAACAAAGATGGCGCCTGCTTCCACCATATTCGAAAGTGCCGCCATCTTGGAAATATTTCATTTTGACTCGTAATCGTCTATTAAGCCTAGGTTCTAAATTTCAGATCTCTAGCTCAACTAAAAGTTGAAAATTTTCTAATGGGCGCCTTAAAAAAATCACCCTGTATTTATATTAAATTGTAGCCTTTTAACTTTATTTTGTTTTAGTATTTAATTAAGCAATTTATGATATCCAAATTTTATAAAAACAATAAAAAAGAAGTGCAATCCCTGACTATACTTGCAATAGCTTACTCTGTGAAAACTGAAGAAAATGCTGAGTTTCTGGATTTTACTCAATATTTCTTCAAGGACTTTGACGCTGATTTAAAATTGGCGATGTAAATTTTTCTTCAATTTATGCTGCAAATTAGGTATAACATGTTTTTTGTAGTTACAACTATTTTTTGAAACGTGTACCAAATAAGAAGAGAAAGATGGATGTGTTTTTGCGTTTTAAGGCTAGTTTACTAAATAAAGGTAAGGTTGGTTAGGTTTTTTGGTTTGAAAGCGATATGTTTTTTCGTATTATCCAAAGTAATTTGTAACCACGGTATAAGAAATTATGGTAGTGCATCTCCTAACTTAAATAGTTTCTTATACCGTGTTTGTAACCGTTCGTCTTGTTTACTCTAAACTCTAAATTTTTGTCCTCCAAATAAATTCCCTAACAAGTTTTTCGATGTCTTTGATTTTCTAGAGTTCCAGAGAATTCTGTTTCAAGAGAAATATTTACTAATATAAAAATGTACGTTATTATATTTTTGAGTTAAAATATAACAAATATTAATCTTATTTACAAAAAACCAAGTTCAGACGTTTACAAATCGGGCTGAATTCATTTTTCAAGTTTACAACAGCTACCTATTTAGTATATTTCATTTATCAGTTTGTTTGTTGTAGGTAATGGAAATAAGAAAAGAGTAAAGCCGATTCGATGTAACACACCTGTGAACATAGAAGTAGATGATTCACAGTAAAATATGTTATTACTTTTACTGTATGTTTTAGTTAAGTCTATTTATTTAAGCTCTATTCAAATTGGTTAATTCATTTCCTATACATTGTAGTTAAGGTTGTTTATTTAGGTACTAGTTTTGTTCAAGTTAAATAATTATAATTTATTTAAGAAAGTTTGTATTTGTTTTTATTTCTTATATGAAGTCAGACTCTTGGAGATTCTTAATGTTGCGATAAATCGCTTTCTACCGGAAAAAGAACTTAGGGCCAACATACAAAGACCGCAAGACAAGTTGGTTTACGAATGATCTCAGGCACACGAGGAACATTATTTTACAGCTCATTAACGAAATCTATGTAAACACAGGTTATCTTAATGACTTATAGTAGAAGAGACGGCTGCAAAAAGTTATACGTCATAAGGTGGACGAACGGGTAAAAATAGGAATGATAGTTTAGACCTTTATTAAGAAGGAACGCTAAGGTTGCCTGGGAAAATCCTGCCGAAACAGGGTTGAAAAAAAATTATTTACAACTTCAACAAACTTCATAGATTGGAATCACGTTTTAGATATCATTCATGTATTTCGATTATTTATCAAGGATAACAATTTGAACCAGCATGCTTCTCCCGTCAAACAACGCATAATTTGTGTAAATTGAGTCTAAATTTTAGAAATTTGTCGAAAAACTAGTGAAATGTTTGGGTATTGTGACGTTGTCAATTACATTTCAAAAGTGACATAAATTTAGATCAAGTATCAGGATAAATGAAGCGTACTTTTAGTGATACTCGGTCTGATTCTACAACTTTTTAACGACCGTGACTATGTAACCACTGTGGTTGTTGCTACAGTACGACGTTTTTGATTGGTAGTTCTCATAGCAACAACCACAGTGGTTAATAAACACGGTGGTTAAAAACTTACAGAATCGCACCGACTATCACTAAAAGTACGCTTCATTTATGCTTCCGCCTTATGATGTCAGTTTATAATAAAAAAACATCCCCTCAAGCGGGGCTGCCGGGGTGTTCCGACAGGGTGGGTGTATTTATTTTTGTTCGTTTCGATCTCCCCTATAATCGGTCTGATTCTATAACTTTTTAACGACCGTGACTATGTAACCACTATGGTTGTTGCTACGGTACGACGTTTTTATTTATTTATTATTAATTTACCTCTAGAATATTTTTACATTGATTACTATAAACTCATACCTAATAAATCACAAAGTTTTATGAAATATAACACATTTAACATTCTTCTTAAATTGTATCAAGGATGAACAAAACATATTGCACTCGTCATAATATTTATTTACTGTCTTGGCCATACGATTCAAACTTAGGTTTAATCCATAATTAGTACGATGGTACCTAACTATTCTGCAGTAACTTAAATTTTCTAAAATTACGAGTAGGAATATGGAATTTAAATAATGCCAAGATATCAGGAGAATTTATGAGATAATTCAGAATTTTTTCAATTCTATTTATGTGAGATAAATACATTGGTGACCATATTATAGAACAATACTCCACACTAAAGTTGTGTACAAAATAATTAGACATCTTATGTCTTTGAATTCTTTTGTATGTCTTAATATGAAACCGAGAGTTCTGTTAGTTTTTGCTATTACAATGTCAATATGATCAATGTAGATGAGTTTTGGATCCAACCATACCCCAAAATGTATAAATTCTTTCAAGTTCAGAACCATCAATTATGTAATGATAATATGAGGGGCATGTTTGTCGCGTAAATTTCATCGTCTTGCATTTAGAGACGTTAAGGGATAGACCATTCTCTTTACACCAACTATTGAACACATCTAAATCATTTTGTAGTTGGTATTGATCATTAATATTTTCGATGCGTTTACATATTTTACAGTCATCAGCAAAAAAAAGGAAATGACACTTAGTTAATACGCTTTTGATGTCATTTAAGAACAACAAGAAAAGGATAGGACCTGTATGTGAACCTTGCCCGATTCCGGAATATACATTAATTTTTTTAGATTGAAATCCATTTATGTATACAGTTTGATTTCGATTACTTAAAAAAGATCTAATGCAAGACAGTATAGTGGATCACAAATGTAATAAAAATGTTCAAGTTTATGGAGTAATAAAGATATAGGTACTCTGTCAAATGCTTTCTGTAGATCGGTGAAAACACAACCAACAGAGAAACTCTGTTCAAATGAAGTTGTGATGAAGTTTGTAAAAAGCAATAGGTTAGTTTCAGTACTCCTACCAGATACAAATCCATGCTGTTCCTCAATGATAACATTGGAAACATGAGAATAAAGTGCATTAGATAGTAATAAGTCAAATAATTTTCCAAAGTTAGAAATTATACTGATTGGTCGATAGTTATTTACTTGAGATTTAGAACCCGATTTATGTACTGGGATTATTTTGGAGGTTTTCCATAGTAGTGGGAAAGTGCCATCACGTATGCATTTATTAAATATTAAACGGAGCGGATTACAAAGTGATTCACTACAGTTTTTGACAAATATACCAGGTATATCGTTTATGCCCGAGGAATTGTTTTTTAATGAGCAAATTTCTTTAATAATGTCTTCGTTTCTAATGGTGAAAGAAGTAATATTATCGAGATTCGTACTATAACAGGTTTTATTAAATTTGTAGTTATCAATATTATAATTTTGTTTTTGAGTGGTAGTTATCATATTAGCAACAACCACAATAATTAATAAACACGGTGGTTAAAAACTTCGCACCGAATGTGGTGACTCCTTTTTGTCCACCACAATCGGTGCGATTCTGTAATTTAGTTAAAAGGGAAAAAAATTACTTATATATTTTTAGCTGGTTTCACATTAAAACTTATTAAGTTAGGAGGCTTTGACCACTGACAATTATTGTAGAATTTTATAGTATATTATACAGGCTCTTTCATTAAGAGTGGCCACCGGCCATATCTTGGAAACTACTGGGCATAGAAATTCAGAGAAAAAAATTTCATTGCTAAAGTGGCCATGAGAAAATTCTGGAAATTATTTTTAAGTTCCGCATTTCACCGCAAGGGGGCGCAACTGAAAAGAAAATATTAAAATTTTAAATTTCTCCGAAAATTCCCACATTAAGGTATGCCTTTGGTAACATCATTAAAAAGCTTGGACAATTCTGCATCATTTTGGTTTAAGGCTCATTGGCGTACCGACCTTAGTAAGAGTGGGGGAAGCTATTGAAAGTGTAATCATTTAAATCGCTGTAACTTCTAAACGACTTATTCGATTTTAGTAAACTTAAGCTTGTTTGGAAGAGAAATGTAGGTACTTTTAATTATCGCATCGAATGGTACATGATAGTTCCTAATAAAATTGCTAGAGGGTGCAATTTGTAATAATAACGGTTTTTTTTATTTTATCCCGAAAACTTAAGGCGCGTCCACATTAGTAAAAATTTACGTTGTGCGTTGCATTCGCCACAAATTTTTATGTCTGATAAAATTTTATGCGAGTGTGGACGTGTTCGCCGCATACAAACGCACGCAAAAATTTTCGCCACATGCAACGCACGCGATCCGTGGCTTGTCGGTTTTTTTTTGACATCAAAGGGATTTGCGCCGCAACATCGTTGTAGTGTGGACGTATTTTTGTTATTTGTTGTATTTGCTACTAGGTACTCAAAACAACGCACAACTACACACACGTGTTGATCGGGGACTCACGGCACACAACGTAAAAATTTGCGCAGGTAGTTTGATAAATTTGCGACGCAAATCTTTGTGGCGGATCCTACATTCAACACACAACGCAATTATTTACTAATGTGGACACGCCTTTAAATTTGGAACTGAATTATGTCAGTGGTATTTTGACTTATTGCATATTATGTCAGAATTTGGATTTTGTCATGGAACAAAATTAGATTATCTTCATTCTAATAAAGAGCGTTCGACAAAAAAATATTTTAATCAACATGAGTGTTAATCGGCGATTAATAATCTCGACTCATTAACGCGCTCGCTGCGCTCATGCGTTAAAATCGTTTCGATTATTAATCGGTCTTATTAACACTCTTGTTTATTAAACTACTATTACTGTCTAGTCCAATTTAACGTTCCGAGTCAAGACACAACTTGAAGTAGGCACCGAAGCATAGGTAATTTAAACGAAAATCACGAGTAAAACGGGCCCCTTATTATTTTTAAAAGTTAGTACGCATATGTCCAGAATGTGCCGTTGCTAAGCAACCAGTACTCATTGCGATAACGCGAAACCACTGCGCAGTGCGCACCCTAGGGATCGTCCATAAATTTAAATTACGCTACGTGCTCGGAGGAGGGGGTCTAGGTAATCGTCACGATTTGTTTCGATAGGGGGAGGGGGGTCGACCTCCGTGTTACGCAACGCTTTGAACTTCGAAATTGAACTTTATTATTTTAAATTTACCGCCAGTCCAGCATTATTTATTATTAAAAAATTTCGAAAGTTGTTCAGCAATTGGGAAAAGTCGGAACAGAACCAGATACGTCTCTCATTTGGGAATTTCCCTTGATCCGTGGCATTTCTTTTCTCCTCGAAATTCTCGTCAGTGTTCACTGTTGGTTGTTCTTTGTAATGTCTTTGTGTAGCTATTTCTTCAACATCCACTGCAGTTTCCAACTTTTTCAATGCTATGCCTATGTTTGCGCTTCAAGTTCTTTATCAGCTTCCTGTTAAGACTCAGTTTTCATAGCGGTGCGCTCCTCTCTTTTGCGTTGAATGTCTCTGTCGCGTTTTCTTTTTTTTTGGCAATCTTGACAACGCCCGGAATTGGAATGTGGTTTTCTAATGAAGAAGCCATTGGGGCATTTTGATTTTTCGTCACTTCCCTCGCAAATGTTTAAACACACTATTGCCTTTAGGGCGAAGTATAGGTCCTTAAAGCATGTAACTCGTTCCAAAAGTTGATACTTCACCGGGCGACCTTCTGCGAAAATCTGAAAAGCAAAAAATTATGAGTAAATCTCAGTAATGAGCAACACTCAAGGATGTATAGAGACAGAATATGCGTCTCGTGTGAAGGAACGTTTTCCGTAGACTCGAGGAGGTTTGTAGTCCTTTCTCGTGATGTCACGAGTGGCGGGAATATGATTGGCAATGGTGGGGTCGGATAGTGCTGTGGTTGTGTGCATCAGCTGTTGAGATGTATAGAAAGTATAGGTGCGAGAGAAAAAATCGAAAGTGGAAGTTAAGACACACCCACCACCTCGACTCTATAGTCCCCAACAGACGGACGTGGATGACTTAAGACATGTACAGTCCAATTTTTAAAAGAAGCAACTTTCGTCATCGACTATATTCGCATTAATTAAGAAAAACACGTATGTCGCAATTGTTTCTTCTATAAATGACGACATTCTGAGATGCGAGATGCCGGATGTCATATCATATGATGAGCGATGCGCTGTATGCTGTATGCTCTAGTAGTCTAGTCTACGATGGTATTTAAGCACTTGTCTTTGACCAATAAAGCGTAGCAAAGACATGATTGTCCATACTTGTTCTTTTCAACATGTGATGCATGACAATAACGTTGCGCGTAACTCGACAATAAATTCGTGACGAAAGTTGATTCTTTTAAAAATTGGACAGTAGTGCATTTATCTACACGCATGCAATAACGTCATTGTGTAAGCAAAATTATCTCAAGTAGTTGAATGCACAGTCTATAACTACGAGACGTTAATTTAAGTTTTTACTTGAAATCTTCTACGTGCACGAATCAACGCGCGTACAAGTCTTAACGTGTAGCGGCAAATAAAATAATTACGCACGTGCATTATTCAGTAGCGCCGTAAAGTTAATAGTCGAATTAATGCTTCTTCAATAATATATGCGCACGCCACTGCCTCTAAACCCACTGCCTCATCATTTGAAAACATCTTTCATTCTAAAAGCTAAACTATAGATTAAGTTCGCGCGTCTGTAGGGAAATCCAAGTGCACGTTATTGCATGCGCGTAGATGAATGCACGTACAGGTCTTAAGTCATCTACGCCCGTGTGTTGGGGCCTTATACGGCACGTTTTCGTACGTGACTGAGTATACGAAGTCGCATATCCCGTCTCTATTCTATACATGCTTGCTATCTTGCTAACACTATTTGTAACATGTTTATAAGTGGGGGGTTTATTACCTCAACAGTCATGTCATTTTTTACGAGAATTGATCGTGTCACGGTCATGTTAATTTCTCTCAAGTAAACGAAAGATAAGGAAAATTTTGTTTGAACAATCCCCCAATGCGGAAATATGTCGTTGATTGTCGAAGATTCCCAGTCCTTAATGAGAGATGTTAAAGAGTAGTCTTCATTTGTTGAGGAATGGTGTGCATAATGCGGAGAATCAGATTGCACCGGGCTCTTCACCGATGAATTTTCATTGTCGGATATTGTATATGGTCGCAAAGGTCCACAATTTCTGGTTGTTGCTTCGTGAAAACTTGGTTGTTGCTCATCGAACTTTTCACTACTACGCCTATGCTGACGCTTCAAGTTTTGTATCAGCTTTCCATTAGACTCAGTTTTCATAGTAGTGCCTTTGTTCCTTTTGCGTTGAATGTTTCTGTCCCGTTTTCTTTTTTTTTGACATTCTTGACAACGCCTGGAATTGGAATGTGGCTCTCTAATGAAGAAGCCGTCAGGGCATTTTGATTTTGCGTCAATTCCCTCGCAAACGCTTAAACACACTATTGTCTTAAGGGCGGAGTATAGGTCCTTGAAACATGTAACTTGTTCCAAAAGTTGATACTTCACCGGGCGACCTTCTGCGAAAATCTGAAAACAAAAAATTATTAAACCTCAGTAATGATCAACAGGATTATTTGTAACACGTTTATGTGTATTATAAGTGGAGGGGTTTATTACCACAACGGTCATGTCATTTTTTACGAGAATTGATCGTCTCGCGGTTACGTTATTGTCTCCCAAGTAAACGAAAGTTAAGGCAAAATTTGATTGAACAACTCTCCAATGCGGAAGTATGTCGTTGTTTGTCAAAGATTCCCAGTCCTTAATGAGATATGTTATAGAGTAGTCTTCTTTTGTTGTTGAGGAATGGTGTGGATAATGCGGAGAACCAGATTGCACCGGGCTCTTCACCGATGAATTTCCATTGTCGGATATTGTATAAAAAGATCGTGAAGATCCACAACTTCCGGTTGTTGTTTCGTGAAAACTTGGTTGTTGCTCATCAACATTTTCCGTCGATTCCAACGAAACGATCAATTTTTGTGGGTTTCCTTCATCCTCTTTGGGCTGTGTTACATTACATAAGCATGGGTTTGATTTTACAAGTACGTTGTCTTGGTTTCGACCTTTAGAAAGACCACTGGCGATCAGCAAGCTTTTATTCTTGTCAGGTTCAGATTTCCTCATGTTTGAATCCGGCTGAGGATGTTGAAGTTGTTCGGGAACTTTATCAGGGATTTAAATTAAGTTTGTCGAGGAACTCAGATACACAAATTGCTAAATTGGCAGTGGTGACTTCTGTCAGTTACTTGTTATTTGTTTGCCATGTGAGCATGTGAACCATAGACCATAGAATATCTAATAATCCATAGACTGTGAACTAGAAATAAGATAATAAGAGGGAAGAAGGTGGTTAGTAGAAAACATCACGCAGTGATGTCTTGTAGTGTTGCCACCCGTAAAAAAATGATTCTGAAAGTAAACTTTTCTCTAAAAGACGTTTTTTAAAAGTCCAGACTTCTTATTAATATTAATAAAATATTGTTATTGTCACAAGCAAAGAAAAGATATCCCAAAAATAATTTTAATTAAAGCAGAATTCTCAATGTAATTTTCAACACAAAGCGCAAGTCGCGAAAAACTCATGAAAGTGACTGACCTCTAGTGGCGGCTGTTTTAATCACTATAGAGCGGTATTTTATTGAATTTACTTGGAAAATTCGTAAGTAGTACTAGTAAGTAATAACCTATTTAACAAAAAAAAAACCAATGAAACATCTACAAACACATACAGAAAACAAGAACTCTACGAGCACAACAATGAAACACATGTCTAAAGTTGTTTTCCTTTCTATTTCCGACATCTTGAACGTTTAATAGCGCCATCTTTGAGTCGGTGAATTTTGAAAATTTTACATACACTTAAGGTTAATTTACAAGTTTTGAGAACAATTAAAGTTAAAATTTGAATTGTTATTAGATAATAACTTGTTGACAACATCATATTATGATGCAAAAATGTACTTATTTTTTATCAAGTGATAGTTATGTAAATTGGTATGGATATTACTAAAAGTTGTCCAATTGAAATAACACGATTTCTAGAAAAACCACCCTTAGTTCCTGTTTGTGCAGCATCCGTTTATGTTATTGCTTGTCTATGTGTTATTGTTCCAAAATTAACCTCTACATGCCTTGTAGAAAATGTGTTTCATCTCAATACATAACTGCTTTTATTTGTAAGTACCCCAAACTAATTTAATAAATACAATGTCATCTAGAATAGCTCAATGACAATAGATAATTTGTGTAGTAATAAGTAATAGATAAAAGAACTGAGAACTGACCAAAAAACATGGACATAAAAGTAAGTACCTGACATTAATATTTTTACAACAAACTTACTAATCTGGGTATATTTTAGAATATATCCTATGCAGCCTTCAGAGGCCTTTATGATAGTTTTCGAGGTATGTTTACAATTTTTTATTTGGACAAGGAAATAAACCAAAGAACTTTGTCGAGATTATCACCAACAAGATCAAATGCTTCCCTCAGACGGAGCTATTCAAGGGAAAGCACACCGTCAAGAAAATTAAAGAAACATGAGTATGCAGATGGGTACCGAACAGGAAAGCAAAAGACTACTACTTGGTATATTTTTAGGGAATCCCAGGTGCAATATAAAGTTTTGCAATGCGGCCTGCTAAACGGCGCCATATTCCTACTTAGCCTATTTCTATTTGAATACCTTGTGGTGCCGACTACGATAAAGTTAACTAGTTATTTAGTCGGAGAGGAACCATTTATGGAAAATGTAATCTCGTATACGAAAACATTTGGAGTCTTATTTCACTCACTGTGGATTATTCCGTTGTTTTTTTTATCAAAGTTTATTAATGCCTTCTGGTTCCAAGTAAGCAGATGAAAAATATTAATAGGAAGTTGAAAACGTTTCTTTTTATAGCATATTGCAGATTCTGCTTATCGATACAGCAGAGGAAGGCCGTTGTTCATGCAAAGTTTAAGTAAACTATTGGCAGACTCCATTTTCAGCATAGTTATAGAAACGCTATTTTTGATACAAGCCGTGATTTCCAGTTATATACCGATTTATTTTGTTGCGTATGTCGTATCACTTATACAAATGTGTATGTTGTATTCTTTGTATGCATTTGAATACAAATGGATCAATATGGGATGGGAATTACACAAACGTTTGGATTATATCGAAACCAACTGGCCTTATTTTATAGGATTTGGTTTGCCTTTAGCAATTTTTACGCAAATATCTGGCTCGTTGATTATAAGGTAATAATATATACCTAATTTACAATCGTTTTTTAACCAAATTTTTTGTTTTGTTTCAGCGGCTGTATATTTTCAATACTTTTCCCATTTTTCATTATTAGTGGGAATGACTCAACTCCAGTAACCGGAGCTTGGTAAGATTATTTTATGTTTCTTCAAGTATTTTTCTTAACATAATTTTTCCATTTTAGTAACTATCGCTTGAGATTATTTTCACTGGTTGTAGTTTTGTCAAATGTACTGTTTAGTAAATCAGTCGAACTAACACGTTCGAAATCGAATGTAAAACCACAACAGAATAAACAAAGCTAATCTTCATTTCAGTTTTCTCATATAACATTTTTTTACTACAGACCGATGTTGTTAGAAACGGGTTTTTTATTTTTTGTTGTTTTGTGATTTTATAATACAAATGATGTAATGTCAGTGCTAATATTGTATTTTGTACTTAACAATTAAATTTTGTAAAGACGTAGTTTTTTACTTCCAAGTCATTGTAGTAATTGAGAATTTTGGAATCTGCTATTTTGACTTGTGTTTATTTGCGATAACTCCTAAAGGACCATTTTGATTTTAACGAAAATTTTCATTCTTATGACATCTAATAGTATTTAAGAAGTGGAAATGTTGATTTTGTCGTTACAGGAAGTATGTAATTACGACACGAATCAACTCCCTACACGCGTAATATGAGGAAAGGTCCAAATAAATTGTGGGCTGATTACTATGTGCGGTATTAGCGAGCTTTTAAAAAATTTAATAAAATTATAGATATTCTTTGTGTGTGCAGAGTATGTATGTATGTACAGGGTGTCTCAATTTCGATGGGAATGGAGGGTTTCACCCATTTCTAGGCGAGATAGAAAAAAATGGTTTTCGCAATACTGTGCTCGATTTTTAAGAAAAATCGATTGGTAAAAACCATATCTTGATATCTCTAACCGTTATTAAGATATCTTTAAAAAGTAAGATTTGGCCGATTTTTAAAGTGTCATAACTTTTTTGTTTATTAAAATATTTTAAATCTGTAAAGTGTTTGTTGTAGTAGTTTTTCACGTAGAATAATGTGCACTAGATATAACATTTTCTTTAACAACGCCTACTAATAATATTCAAAACATTTAATTTACGAATTTAAAAATATAAAAACGTATAATTCAGTAAGATATAAAAATAAGTATACCAAGATATATATTTTTGAAAATATAAAAAAATAAGCAATTTTTTAATGGCATAGCCAACTATGGTTTGCATTTAAAATAAGAAAGTTAGGTGTAATAACTCGAAATGTATTGAACCTAGAACAAAAATTTCTAGTGTACATTATTCTACGTGAAAAACTACTACAACAAACACTTTACAGATTTAAAATATTTTAATAAACAAAAAAGTTATGACACTTTAAAAATCGGCCAAATCTTACTTTTTAAAGATATCTTAATAACGGTTAGAGATATCAAGATATGGTTTTTACCAATCGATTTTTCTTAAAAATCGAGCAAAGTATTGCGAAAACCATTTTTTTCTATCTCGCCTAGAAATGGGTGAAACCCCCCATTCCCATCGAAATTGAGACACCCTGCACAGCTTTTGGTACGGCATTTCTTTTCACGACGCGCAATTGAACGTAAACTTCTGCAAAGAATATTCATGTTACTATAAAAATAGTTGCAAATAATTCGTCCGTTTTTTTTATAGCATAAGAACATTAGGTACCTGGGAAGTTATAATCGTCTCTTTGAAAGTGCAGTGAACAAACCAGCATTTCCTTACCAGAATATTTTACATTTAACTTCCTGAGCGAGCCACTCCACACGTTTGTCAACGAGTTCAACAGTGCCAAATACATTCATTCTTTCAATTGTAGCATTACCACGGGATGAGAGGCTAATCGCAGCAAAGTATTCCATCAAATTCAAGGTCACGTGTAAGGGCAAGGGTTATTCCGGCATCATCTTATGGTACCGATTTATGCTATTATTTAAAGGAAAAAAAAACCTATACAAAACAACCTAACCTGGTCCGTGACTTATAATCGCTCCGAATAAATAAAGCATTTAATTAAAAAAAAAAAAAAGAGAAATCAATGGAATCGAACCAGCACCGCGCGGATTAATAGGCAGATTCTCTACCCACTACGCCACGGCGGCTTGTGCTAGAAGTGGTATTTGTTCTGGATAAGAAGAGTACACGAAATACTTTGCTGTTAGTAGCTACTCCTACCACGGGCTGGCACTTTATGGAAACTCAAATTGTCATTTCTACGTTTTTAAATGAAACACTCAAGGCAAAACCTTTAAACTGAGTCGTATTGCTGGTTGCCTTTGAAACTGTTAAAGATGATTTTTGTCTAAATCACCCAGGCCGATCCGTTCGTACTACACTACTGCGCATATGCCAATTCTTACTACTACTGTTCAAAACAAATACTGTGTTCAACACTTTTCAACATAAGCAGTCGTGGTGTAGTAGTTAGAGAATCCGCCTAGTAATCGAGGTGGTGCTGGTTCGATTCCGCAGATTTTCCTTCTTTTTTTTAATTTTAAGTATATGCGTTATTTATTCGGAGTGGTTATAAGTCACGGACCAGGTTAGGTTGTTATGTATAGGCTTTTTTTTCCTTTAAAATAATAAATAGCATAAATCGGTACTATCAATATGATTCCAATTGCCGAGATTACCCTTGCCCTGTTGCGTATGCGCAGTGAGCGGATCGGCCTGGGTGATTTAGCTTCTCGTTAAAGATGGGATAAGAGTGAATGTGCTTAGCAAAATTAGCTTGCCTAAATGTACCAGCTGATTCTACGTTCAAACACAATGTAAAAAGTTTCAATAAATATAGGTTGGAAAATGCTTCCTAAGGAGGCTACAGCCCCCCGAAAGGGGTACCCCAAAGAGGAGTTTTCTGTAATATTTTTGCAACTGTTTCATAAAATTTGGTGAGTTTGAAGCTTTTATAATTTGCCGCATATTTCTTTTTCCAATTTTCAGAAATTTTGCCACGGGCGTCACATTCAGGGTGGGTGCTGGTTACATTATGCCACATATTTTTTGTGTGGATAATTTTTAAATTTTTTATATCAAATTATGAAACTTGGTTTATTTTTAGACAAAAAAGGTCTTCTAAGTCGATCTTTGTATCTTGAACCGTTTTCGAGTAAAATCGTTTTGAAAAAATCACGTCCATAAAAACTACACTAAAGCCTGTATAACACGATGGTAAATTTTACATAAAATTTGCATGTAAATTTTATGCTTTTTTCAGGGCCGGATTTAGCACGGGGCCATGGCCCGACCCCGGGGCCTCCACCAATGCAATGTAGCTTTAAATTAAAACAAAATCCGGGAAAAATAGAAAAAACCAGATATGAATTTTTTTGAATAAAAAATCGCGTAAAACTTTTCTAGTTTAAAAGTTTAGAAGTAAGCACAATTTATTATAAAAAACATACAAAAATTACTATGGAGTTTTCTTTTCCTGAGATTAAAAAAAATTTAGAAATTTTGAGGGCCCCCACCAAATATTGGCCCTAGGGCCTCAAAATTCTAAATCCGGCCCTGGCTTTTTTTGACGCTAAATTTTCATGTTATTTTACTAAAAGGTGTTTGCAACGTGTGCTAATTTTTATGTAAAATTTGCTTGTTACGCCTACGCATTTTATTATTTGTATCTTTTTGTTATTTAGTTAGGTACTACTGTCAGTTGTTAGTCACATACGCCATATGACTGAAGCAAAGTTTAATGCGCATATTTACACGCAGTTTTGACACAAAATTTAGAACAGGTTCTAAATATTTGATGAAATTTGAAAATTATACATAAATTTTAGCAAGAAATTTTCTGTATGCAACCACGTTAAAAATTTTATGAAAAATTTCATGCTAAAATTTATCAAAAGTAGACAATTGATTAAAATTTATAGGTATTTATTACTTCATTTAATATTTCTTCGTCAAATATTAATAATAAAAACAAAATATCAAAATACTTTTTTTTTTCAATTTTGTGATTATTTTTATTAGTTTAGTTTTTATGGACGAGACTTCTTCAAAACGATTTTACTCGAAAACGGTTCAAAATTCAAAGATCGACTGAGACGACCTTTTTTGTGTAAAAATAAACCAAGTTTCATAATTTGATAAAAAAAATTTAAAAAGTATCCACACAAAAAATATGGGGCATAATTTACCCAGCACCCACCCTGTATGTGACGCCCTGGCAAAATTCCTGAAAATTGGAAAAATAAATATGTGGCTAATTATAAAAGCTTCAAACCCAAGAAATTTCATGAATCTACCTCAAACAGTTGCAGAGATATTACAAAAAACTCCTCTTTGGGGCCCCCCTTTCGGGGGGCTGTACCTAGATGCGCTAATACAATGAAATTGTCGAAAAAAAAACCCACCACCTTAAAAAAATTAGGCGCGGCAATTCCTCTTGACCTGTGCTTTAGGGTCATTAGATAAGTCTAAAACCACCTAATGGTGAGGATCCTAATCGATCTCGTAAACCGTAAGAGATACAGGGTCGGTTAAATAGGACAAAATTTGAGGCATTCGAAGTGTAAAATGAATCTGTCATCAAAACCGCGATATCTCTTTTCGTTCCTGAATTATTCTGAAAAATCTGAAAGTCGATTTTTTATTTTTCAGTCTAGTTCGGTTATTTCATAACCGATTTTAATTTAGTAAAAACATTATTAGAGCAACTTTTTATGGTCTACACGATTAGATAAAAAAATTTTTTTCGACGTTTCGTTTTTGTGAAACCATCATCAGGTTCATTTTTTCTTATGGGCGCCATATTTGTTTTTGATGTCATATTTAAACATATTTTTTCCTGATTAAATAAATACATTATTATTATTATTATTATTATTATTTCAATGATGTATCGCACTTCATGGATATCTTTGATTTTAAGATCAGTTTTTCAAAAAAAAAATGTTTAATTTGCAAAAAAAATTATGAAACAAATAAAATAGTACACATAACGAAATAAATCATTTTGAACCATTGCATCAACTGTGAAATTTATTAATAATAAATCTTTTTTCAAAATTTTATATTATTTTTAATAATTTAATAAATTATTAGCAGGTAATAGTTTATAAACTATAAGGTATGTATGTCATAAGAATAAGAAAAATAAGAAACGTAGGCTATGCATAACAAAATTAAACAAATAACATGGGTACATATTATAGTGGCCAATTGTTATTGTATTAACATGAATATAATTTATAAGAACGAAGACAAAATTAATACTAATAATCAAATAAAGACGTATTACAGTTAATGCTTGTTATGAATATCATAATTTATACCTATCCTAAAAGAAGACACCCTCATATTTAAAGAGTTAGAAAGAAATTTAAAAGAACATGGATCATTTTGTGCCCCTAGAAGAAACTACGGGTACCTATCGCCAAAATGTAGAAAATGTTATTATTCAGTCTGTCCAGAATAATCTCACAAATTCAATTAGGAAGATTGACGATGATGTGGATACATCATATTCAATTGTTCAAAATGATTTATTTCGTTGTGTGTACTATTTAATTGGTTTCATATATTTTTTTTGTAAATTAAACATTTTTTTTTGAAAAACTGATCCTAAAATCAAAGATATCCATGAAGTGTGATACATCATTGAAATCAGCAAAAAATATGCTAAAATATGACATCAAAATCAAATATGGCGCCCATAAGAAAAAATGAACCTGATAGTTTCACAAAAACGAAACGTCGAAAAAAAGTTTTTTGTAGCTAATCGTGTAGGTATACCATAAAAAGTTGCTCTAATAATGTTTCTACTAAATTAAAATCGGTTATGAAATAACCGAACTAGACAGAAAAATAAAAAATCGACTTTTTTAAGATAATTCAGGAACGAAAAGGGATATCGCAGTTTTGATGACAGATTCATTTTACACTTCGAATCCCTCAAATTTTGTCCCATTTAACCGACCCAGTATCTATTACTGTTTACGAGATTGTAATGGTGAGGATCGAATTTGAATCACACTGTATAAAATAGTATGGTATGACTATTATCGCATTTTTGGATTCTAAAAGAGGTTCTAGACACGTTTTGTAGAACATACCCTATGCCGTTATCGG
The DNA here is from genome assembly GCA_963942485.1 of Pediacus dermestoides. NCBI lineage: Eukaryota > Metazoa > Arthropoda > Insecta > Coleoptera > Cucujidae > Pediacus > Pediacus dermestoides. The sequence goes on along the minus strand of OZ012626.1, from coordinate 22,248,494 downwards.
TCATTTTTAAAATATTTCAAAATAGAATTTATTTTTTTTTGCAACCTGGATAGTTATGTTTAAGCGGAATAATTTCTAATTTGAAATATTTCAAAAACTACTGAAAAACCGCATAGGGTATGTTATACAAAATATGTCTAGAATTTCTCCTAGAATCCAAAAATGCGATAAAAATCATACCATCCAATTTTAAATAAGCGAGCAAATCGATGTTTTATACTAAACTGCTGGCCAATTGAAACATACCAAGCGAATTTTTAGGTTGAATTTAAAGTCAAATATTTTGAAAAAGAGAAAAGATATCAACATGCGGTTTTCGAGATTCAAGAGATAATTTAATTGGAAAAACAACAGTGTGATACGATTTTTTTATTTTGAAGTATGTTACTATCTACCGGGTAGGAAAGGAAGTCGTCTTTTTTTTCTTAAACTTTAAAACTACCAAGATTCCACAAAAATTTTTTACTCGTGGCCACGAAATTCTTATACAGCCGCCGCCATTTAACTCTATTAATTTGAAATTTGGCATGGTTTGATTGTTGAAAGGAATAATCTTTTTGACGTTTAAAACAATCTGACAGTTCCGGTTTTACCGGAAGGGCCTAACTAACTTTCAATTTTTTTTTAAATACAACCCTACATTTTTTCCGTAATAATTAGATTCTACTTAAAATTACCTTTTTATCGACATATCGCATGATGACATTTGCTGTTAAAATGGCGGCATAATTAATATTGCAAAACCCTGTTCAACAATATTTTTAATTTAAAAAAAAATCGGTATCTTATAAAATAAGAGGGATATTAAAAATTTGAGAAATTGGTTTTTTTCCATATTAACCAGGGACTAAAAAAATGGACATCAAAATCTCGGTACTTAGCTATAAAGTTTGAGAAAAAAAAGACGACTTTCTTTCATACCCTGTAGATAGTAACGTACTTCAAAGTAAAAAAATCGGATCACAATTGTTTTCCCAATTACTGAAATTATCTCTTGAATCCTGAAAATCGCATGTTGATATCTTTTCTCCTTTTCAAAATTTAAATTCAACCTAAAAATTCGCTTGGTATGTTTCAATTGGCCAGCAGTTTATATTATGTATTTGTTTTATTCGATGCTCAGTTCTTTTGTTGATAAGATATACATGTGAATGATCAAAAAAAATCCCCAAAAACTTACATAGGTACAGGGTCTTTCACGCAAAAGTAACACCTCCCTTATTTTATTACCTATTGAGATATTTTAACTTTTCAAAGTTCTATTTACTGTAGTTTTTTATGAAATTTTCAAATATGCCATCAAAACTTTTTTAACTTAAAAAATATACAGGGTGTGCTAAAAATGGCATTTTTTCTTATGGAACACCCTATATATTTTTACATGAATCGATAGATATTTTTAAGCTGATTCCAAAAATATATATGACTTTGACATTTGGACCAAAAGTGACGAAGATATTAAACGTTAAATTTGTAAAATTTGAGAAAATTAACATTTCTTTTTTTTTTACCTTTTAGGATATTTTAATTTTTTGAAATTCTATCTGCTTTATTTTTTCCTGTAGTATTCAAGTATACTATTAACTTTTTTAATTCATAATGATTTTATTAATAATATAAATTATACAAGATTATTTAAAATTATTATTAAATTATACAATGTTCCTACATTCGCCGGTTGCCATGAATTAAAAAAAAGTTATAAACTAAGCTGTGTTCTAGTTTTTTGATATATACAGGAAGAATAAAGGTGATACAATAAAAAAAAATCAAAATATCCTAAAAGGTAAATAAAAAGAAATGTTAATTTTCTCAAATTTTACAAATTTGACGTTTAATATCTCCGCCACTTTTGGTCCAAATGTCAAAGTCATATATATTTTTGGAATCAGCTTAAAAAGATCTATCGATTCATGTAAAAATATATAGGGTGTTCCATAAGAAAAAATGCCATTTTTAGCACACACTGTATATTTTTCAAGTTAAAAAAGTTTTGATGGCATATTTGAAAACTTCAGAAAAAACTACAGTAAATATGATTTTGAAAAAATTATATATCTCAATAGGTAAGAAAATAAGGGGGTTACTTTTGCGTGAAAGACCCTGTACCTAACATTTTTTCCCATCTTTAATAGTTATTTATATTATAAGTGGGATATGAACATCATTAACATAAGAGTCTGGAAATTGCAGAACGAGTCGTAGACGAGTTCTGTAATCAGACGAATATGTTAATGTGTGTATATCCCACGTGTAATATACAAGATTTTATCTTCTACCGTCCAAATAATTAAAAATGAATTTTGAATTTATCTCCAACGACATCGCTCAGTAGTTGTTGTCAAGTTGTCGTACTGGACTACCTAACCTAAGTTGTGTAAAAACTAGCCAGCGCTACACAACAATGAATTTGAATCATAAATTTTTAAATAATTAAACGATTTATACACCAAGAAATCTGGGACGTGGACCGTGTTATATTTATTATTAAAATATAAAACTAATTTATTATAAAATAAAACTAAAAATTTTTTCAGTTATCTAACGTGAAGTTAGGGTTTTTTCTAGGTAGATACGCTATTATAAAATTCTCCAGGTTTCAAAAAATCAAACTTAAGAGTATGAAGTGTCATTACTCAATGTTAATCACAAATTTTAAAGAATTAAACAATATATATTATATTATAATTAGACATTTACAAATATAAACTTTCCTATAAAGATACTAAATTGTAAAAATTGTGTTATAAATACTTGTAAGAAAGAATTTTCTTGTTGAAATTTCAGTGTGGTAATGATTTCTTTAAAACACATGTTGCGTAATAATCTGACTTACCTTACTCAAATTAATGTCAAATCAAGGCTATTATGAATTGGTAGTAGATAAAAATTTTTATTTGGATATCCCTGTACATATTTTTCCTTTTTGTTTCAGTCTAATTTCTTTACGTACTTCAAATTTATTTCTGTACTGTTTGAAACTCAAAGATTAATATTTTTAAGAAATTCAACGCAAACATTTATTCATAATCATAACGGTATAATTATATAAAAGTTAAATTACAAAAACAAATATTTCAAGACTGTTTCGGATGTCTCGGCTTGGTAACACCAACATAGCCTATAACTTCCACGGGTCTAGTTCCCAAGGTAACGGGATTATGAATTTCATTCTGTGCTTCCGCTTCAGTTTCAAATTCAGCTGTTGCCGCCACAGCAGCTGCCTCTGCTAGATCAGGGGAAACCCCTATTGTTGCAGCTTCAGCTGCCTTAACAGCTCCAGCAAAGGCACACATCGCCTCAGCTTTCGCTAGTTTATCCACCGCATCAGTTAGAGCTGTATCGGGTTCCATCCGCATCTGACTATCGATTTCAATGCCACTGGCACTGGCTTCACCTAGTTTTTCCAATGTACCTTTTGACATGTTTAATTTATGTAGGGCTTTCTGGGACGCGAGGGCCGGGTCTACCACGCTGGGTCCAGGTGATGAAGATCCGGAATCACGTCGTTTGCGAAGTTCTTTTTCCACTGTACGGTCGAACCTGGTACGAGAGTATTATTTTAATTTTTGATGGAAGGTGTATGTACAGTGGGCCCACTGGTAAGTCGCCGATGCTATGCACAGAAAATGACAGAAGCAGGAAACTGTTTTACCACTAGTACAATCGGACGAAGAAAAAACATGCAATTTGTATATAGTAACTGCGAAGATTTAAGTTAAAACACATTTTTCTCCAGATTGTATCGATGTTTTGAGGTGTAACACGCATGTCCTACATAGTGGGGGAGCTGGGAAAAGTAACTGCGCACACAATTATTTCGGCGACTTACCACTGGGCCCACTGTACCTACATTTTAAAACTTCGGAAACCGAATATCTCTGAAATCTTTAATTAAGTAGCACATCGTTGATGACATTAGACTCATCCATAGCACCAAATTTTCAAAACTTTATCCAATGGTAGGTATAAAAATTTCATGAGATCCCAAGAAAATTTGCGAAAAATATTGCTTTAAAGTTTGCATAAACAGCAGTTGAACATCTTTTTTAATTCAAACGATATTCGGAATGGAAAGTTCTAAATTGAACACAACACCAAATTGGTAACGTAGATTTTTTAAGATTAGAATAAATTATAATAATTATAGAATAAAAAATTAAGTGTACATGGATTTTACCATTCTATAAGAGACTCTTGTTTGGCTGTGCCAACTTGAATATTTCCGGGATCGCGTTCTTCCCCAAGAAGAAATCGACTGTCTTTTCCTGGAGCTTGAGGTGGTTCAGAATGTCCGGGTGGAATCTTGAAAAAATTTGTGAATATTGTTACATTCTTTAAGTATACAGGGTGTGTCAGTTGACAGTAGACGTAACTCGGTTACTAAACACAATTTGGTTGTGAAAATTGGTACACGCTCATTACACAATGTGGTCTATTTAATGAAAATATTGCCACCCTTCTGGTACTTCCGGTTATACCGGAAGTAGACACAAACTTTGTTATTTTAAATGTAACATCCTGTATAATTTTGAAATTTTAGATTCTACACTTCATTTTAGACATAAAAATAGGTATAAGGTAGTATGATCCTAAGATTAATGGTATTATTGATATTTACACTACTCACTTTTTTTTTACAAAAACATAGATGTAAATAAAAATTCAAATCTTGACAATGACACGTTTTTTCTTATGTTTTATGTAGAAATGTACAAGAAATAAGCTGATATAGTTTTGGAAAACTTGCTTTATACAGGGTGTTGGTGGTTGTACGTTCATTTTTAAAAATTTTAAACAATAACTTTATTACTTTATTACTTCGTATAAGAAAGTATAGTAATCGTGATTTTTTCAACTTCGAGATTTTGATGGATTTACACGTTTTGAGGGTCTCTGAATCCACCGTAACTCAAAAACGACTCATCGGATTTGATTCAAATTTCATATTTAAGAGTTTGAACAAATTTGTTGGTGCCACATTAAATGTTTTTCATCTAGCACCAAAACAAGTAATGGTGATTTTGTTCGACTTCGAGATTTTGATGGTTTGATTTACACGTTTTGAGGGCCCCTGAATCCATTTTGACCATTTTCGCCATGATGTCTGTCTGTATCCACCATAACTCAAAAACGACTTATCGTATTTGATTCAAATTTCATATTTAAGAGTTTGAACAAAATTGTGGGTGCCACAGTCAATGTTTTTCATCTAGCACCAAAACAAGTGACACTTACCTGAAGACATTTTTAGGTTTTTTAGGAATATCTTGAAAAATAAACAATTTATGAGATTTTTTTATTCTTTAACATTGATTTAGAATTAAATTTTGAACAAATTTTGTTTGAACTTTTTTTTCAAATTCCGTCAGAAAAACGAGATAGGTACAGTGTGGTCCAGTTACGGTGTCCTCGTTATTATCTCAGAAACAATTAGGCACAGGAAAAAAAGTTGTATGTAGAAGTTGTACAGTCTAGAGCATGCTACATTTTTTAAATAAATTTATTTATACAGGGTGCGTCATTTTCATGTGGCGATATAAAGTTTCATTTTTTTAAATGGAACATCCTGTATTTTACCCAAAATTATGATTTCTCGTCCAATTTACGATAAAAAATATATAAAGTTTAATATGCCTATTATTGATAGTTTCCAAGATATTCGAGAAAATATTTTGAAAAATAATATTATATTTTTTATCGTAAATTGGATGACAAATCATAATTTGGGGTAAAACACTGGGTGTTCCATTTAAAAAAAGGCAACTTTATATCGCCACATGAAAATGATTCACCCTGTATAAGTATTATTTTTTCAAAAATGTAGAATGCTATAGACTGTACAACTTCTATATAAAACTTTTTTTCATGGACCCAATAGTTTCTGAGATAATAACGAGGACACCGTAACTGGACCACCCTGTACCTATTGTAAAAACTCTTATACAGGGTGGTCCAAGTTGAACGTCATTCATTTTGGGAGGTGATAGAGCATCATGAAAAGTAGACTTTTATTAAAAAACTTTGCTCAAAAATGTTTTATAACAAAGATACAGGGTGTCAAAGTTTGAAATAAAAACTCGTTTTCTTAACATAACTTCTAAACCACTTGAACGATTTCCATTAAATTTCGCACACAGAGTAATGTAGTACATTTCAAGATAATGATGGGGTTCCTTTATAAAAAAAATCTCCAGTGCCGTAGATACTGGGGGCCATTCCACTTTTCCCTCCAATTTTCGACGCCACTGGATATATTGCGAGGAAAATACAATTTTTGGATTGTCTGTTTAATTTAGAGAAAATAGTTACTCTCTACAAAATTTAATTTAAGGTTTCGTTTTTGGAATATTTGAGTTTGAAGGTTTGGAAACACAATATCAAATGCTGTGCTGAATTAAAGAAAATTTCAGTTAGATCTGAAAAATGCCATCAGTCTTGGCAGCGATTAATTCCGTGGCTAAAAGAGCTTGAAAATGTATCATAGCCTATTTTTGAGAACTTATTAAAAAATTTTCTTTAATTCAGCATAGCATTTGATGTTGTGTTTCCAAACCTTCAAACTCAAATATCTCAAAAGCGAAACCTTAAATAAAAAATTTTCAAAAGTAACTATTTCCTCTAAATTGAACAGACAATCCAAAAATTAATGACGTTTAATCTGGACCACCCTGTATTTCTCATAGTGCGCGTTGAATCCAAAATCCGACAGCCGAGATAGACAAGTGACTAAACCAAACGGAAGGTCGCGAGTTCGAATCCCAGAAGGACCATTTTTTTTTTTTATTTTAGTGGTTTCTATGGTAACGAAAACAATAATAATAAATAAATGTGATTTTATATTAAAACGTATTGAATGTCGACTGCATGTGATTATTGGCTACCCCTTCAGTATTTTCCAAAGATTAAAACTGTATCATGGTAATGTATAAGAAAGTCATGTGTTGGACACATCAGATTTTTTTTTTATGGAATAGGTACCCTATAAGTATATTTCTGCATTTTCGAATTCTACACTTAATGTTAGACATAAAAGTGTTAAGGTTGTAAGGTCTTAAAATTAACGGTATTATACCTAATTAATTACGTTTTTTTTAATTTTTTCATACAAAAACTTAGATTCGAAAAATTCCATATCATCAAACATGGTAATATGGTTTCGAAAACTTATTTTATACAGGGTACTTGTGGTTGATCGTTAATTTTGCTTATAATTTTAACTTGAATTTTAATAAGTAGAAAATCATTATGCTAAATGTACCTAGGTAGTAAATAGGTACCTACATTTCAAACTAGAGAAGACTGGGCACTTTCGGACTAAAATTTCGAACGCCCCTGAAACCTTACTATTAGCATTGATTATCGTATTTATAGTATGATAATCAATGCTATTAGTTATATGTATATATTATTTACTATATTACTAGATACTATTTACTATACAATAGTTCCGCCGCTGACTTTTTTTTGCGGAAATTTTTCTCCTATATAAAATTACCATTTTGTGATATTTGTGGCGATCTTCGAACAACAGGTAGGAAAAGGTCGCGCCGCTCGAAAATTCGGACATTTTTAATTGCTTATATTTTGTATAAGAAAGTGTGTACAGGGTGGGGCATTTTTGATGTATTTTCGGGGTTACACCTATTTCCACACTAGATAGAAAATAGTACATATATTGTAATACAAGTGCGGAAAACGCATCATGACAATACGAGTGTGAAATTTGCAACGCGAGCGATAGCGATAGCAAGTGCTGCAATCACACGAGTATTGTCATGGGCCATTTACGCAAGCGTGTTACATACGATTTTTTCTACGAAAACGTGGAATTCGTAAAAAATAAAATTATTTGTAAATCTTTTTCTAATTAAAAAAAACATCAAGTGAGTTTGTTGTCGTAGAACTGAAAGCTCATAGCTGTTGACAGTTTACAAATTGTGTCCTGTCATCGAAATAATTTTGATTTTGAGATCAAATTACGTGAATATAAACATGGAGTTTCAAAATTAAAGCGAAAGCGATGAACTAATGTGCACTCCTTCGGTTCTTAGATATTAAATAAATGTTACAATTATAACTAAACGTAAGTACTTCTTTATGGTTTTGTTTGCGTGCGGAAAGTTTAAAAAATGTGTGCGGAAAAAAATTTCCACACTAATTTTCCGTACTAGTTTTTCAAAAGCCTACTTTGAAGTTCGATTATCTTGTCAGAAGAAACGTCATTCCGCATTTTCGTAGAAAAAATTTAATATCGCACTCATGGGACCGATTTTAATTACAAATGTAATGCCGCTAACCAGATTCAGATATCTCTTGCCATTTTAGAGATATAGGTCAAATTTGACATTTCGGCGATTTCGATGAAGCGTCATAACTTCATTATTTATGAATATTTTTAAAAACTGTAAAAACATTATTTGTCCAGTTTTTTATGTAGATTACGAATTATGAAATCATATTTTTCCAAGGCTGCTAGATTTTGCTACAGAACCCAAACATCGTTTTTTAAATGGAAACCATAGTTGGCTTTGATCTCATTTAAAAGATCTTTTTTTTTGCTTTCCGAATATATATATATATATATATATACATTTATATATTTATCTAAAAAAATAACTGAGTTTTTGATGATTTTCTCTTTATGTCACAAATCTAGTGTGCCATGACAGATAAAATAAAATAAACAAATGCTACAGTAAGCAAATGACAATAAAATTAATATTAAAATCAATAATAATGCAGAATTACACAAATTTTGAAAAATACGATATCCTGGAATCGTATATTTTATCCAGATATAATGCCAAAGAAGCTGCAGAATAATATTTAGTTATTTATCCAGAGAGACGTCATCCCATAATGCACAAATTACTAGAAATTTCCTCAAGTTGAAATTTCCTAATAGGTGGTTTAGAAATTATATGGTCCGATACCGTGGCCTGCTAGATCTCTAGACATGACACCGTTAAATTTTTTCCTTTGGGGATTTATTAAAAATGAAACATTATAAAACGGCATCTAATTCAGTGGACGAATAATAAATTAATGAACAATGTTGAGAAAGCTTTTAGGAAAATTACCCCTGTTGATATAAATGCAATTAAAGCTGTTGAAAAGTGGTGCAATTTATGCATTGAACATAATGGAAGACAATTTGAATATTATTTGTAAATATGTTAAAGTTTTTTTAGTATTAAAGTTTAAGTTTTTTCAGAATTGCTTATTTATTGCTAGTTTTTGTTTATTTATTTTATTTTATCTCAGTCATGGCACACTAGATTTGTGACATAAAGAGAAAATCATCAAAAACTCAGTTATTTTTTGAGAAAAATATATAAATGCTTATATATATGGAAAGCAAAAAAAAATCTTTAAATTGAGATCAAAGCCAACTATGGTTTCCATTTAAAAAAACCTTTGTTTGGGTTCTATAGCAAAATCTAGTAGCCTTGGAAAAATTTGATTTCATAATTCGTAATCTACATAAAAAACTGGACAAATAATGTTTTTACAGTTTTTAAAAATATTCATAAATAAAGAAGTTATGACGCTTCATCGAAATTATCGAAATGTCAAATTTGACTTATATCTCTAAAATGGCAAGAGATATCTGAATCCGATTAGCGGGATTAAATTTATAATTAAAATCGGTCCCATGAGTGCGATATTACTTTTTTTCTATCTAGTGTGGAAATAGGTGTAACCCCCCAAAGACATCAAAAATGCCCCACCCTGTACAGAGTGGAGCATTTTCGATGGGATTACAGGGTATCTAGGATTTCTGTTGCAGTTAGAAAAAACGTTGTTTCTATTTAAAATTGGTTTGGTTATTTGTTTAATTATTTGTTTAATAAAATGTTTCTTTTGTTGTAATTTTTAGTTTTCGTAACAAGTTAGCTGAGACAGTCATTTGTTTCACAAACAGATCAATCACGGCACACCTACAGGGTGTCCGGAAATTAGGAGCAAAAAACTCGGGAACTGATTCTACTCGAAAAGTTAATGTGACAAGTTCCTATAACATTTTTCCGAAAGTTCATTAATATTGGGGTTACAAGGCCCAAAGTTTTTTTTTAAATCAATTTTTTCCAATAACATTTTTTCTAAATTTTGATGATGCCCGATTGAAGAGCATCGAAAAGTCTTCAAAAAAGATCCTCTTGTTGAATAACGATAAAACTAGTAGTTTTCGAGAAAAACGCGCTTCTGTTTAATCTTGAAAATGAGCTGTAGTTAAGTAGTTGGTATTCATTTAATGCAAGCAAATTTTTTAAGGCGTTTTTCTCGAAAAGGACTCGTTTTATCGTGATGCAGCAAGAGGATCTTTTTTGAAGATTTTTCGATGCTCTTCAATCGGGCGTCATCAAAGTTAAGAAAAAGTGCCTAACAAAAAAGTTCTGGGTCTTTATCCAAAGGTCAACGTCAGTTTCGACTCTTTGACACTGGGGGATTTACCTCAAATTTGGTGCAAGAATTCAAATAAACATTAGTGATACGTGTGCCAAATTTGAAACGAATCGGTACACTAGAAAAAAAGTTACTGGAAAAAATTGATTTAAAAAAACAATCTTTAAGGCCATGTAACCCTAATATTAATGAGCTTTCGGAAAAATGTTATAGGAACTTGTCACATTAATTTTTCATGTAGAATCACCTCCCGAGTTTTTTGCTCCTAATTTCCGGGCACCCTGTATAATAGATTTATTCTTTTTTAAACTGAAAATATGCAATTACTTCGTTATTTATAAAAATAAATATATGATGTTATATATTTTTGGAAAGCTGAGAAAAAATCCTTTCTAATGAATCCATAGCCAACTATGATTTCCATTTAAAAAAATACAACTTTATGTCATAACTCAAAAACAAATGAACGGAATTAAAATTTGATTATATCATCTTGTTTCAAATTAAAATCTCTATAAAAAACATATAAAGTATTTTTTTGTAACTTTTCAATTAACCGAGATACACTGACTTGAGAAATTCGGTAAAAAATCAGTTTTTGCTTGTAACTCAAAAACAAAAGAAGTTAGACATTTCGTGTTTTCACCGTTCAATTTGTCTTAAAAAGTTGACCCAAAAATGTGCCATCCGTTTTTTTCTAACTGCAACAGAAATCCCAGATACCCTGTAATTCCATCGAAAATGCTCCACCCTGTACATATGTATGCAGGTAATCGTGATTTTTTTCGACTTCTAGATTTTAATAGATTTAAACGTTTTGAGAGACTCTGAATCGATTTTGGCTTTTTTCGACATTATGTGTGCCTGTCTGTTCGCGATAGCTCAAAAATAAGGACTTATCGGAATTAATATAAATTTCATATTTTAGGGTTTGAACCAAATTTTAGGTCACACATTAAATCTTTTTTATCTAGTACCAACACAAGTGGAACTTAGCTGAAGACATATTTAGGTTTTTTAAGATGATCTTGAAAAGGAAACAATTTAGGAGATTTTTTAATTTGCTAACATTGATTCAGAATTCAATTTTCAACATATTTTATTTCAACTTTTTTTTTAATTCCGCCAAAAAAAATCTACCGAAAGGATTCGAATAGATCAAAGCTTTTTTTGATATACCTAGTATATTACATAACGAGCATGGAAAGTAGCAAATAACATATGTATGAGTGTGAATAGTGTGATGTATTATGCACGAGGCGACAGCCGAGTGTGTAAATAACACGAATATATTAGTGCTCTTTTCCTGTGAGTTGTATACGCTATTTTTCCCATAACCAAAAATAAAAAAAAATTTCCTACAATCGTTAAGGAATTTTACATTCCCACACGCAAAATGAGTGCGAGAAGTGACCAATTTCCGCACTCATTTTGCGTGTGGGAATGTTTAATTCCATTGTTTGTTTGACATGTTTGTTCCATATGTAACCACTCTAACTAGATTCTCACATTAAAAAAAGCAAATTCAGATCTTGAAAAAACTTACAAAAAAATCAAAATTAGGATGATTCTAAGCGATTGTAGGAAAAACGTTGTTCATAACATTTGCGGGAAGACGATTCCGAAACGAAAGCAAGAGTTACCAAAACAAAATATTTGATTTTTGTAATCATGAATTTGAATTTGCATGAATTTCGGAATCGCTATCTTCCCGCACTTGTTATGAAAATAACTAGGTACATCATGATATCATTATTACAAAAGTCAAATATTTGTATTTAATGACACTAATGACAGTCGTTTACAAGTTATACCAACCTTTCTAGTATGCTGTGTACACATATCAATTCCAAAAAGTAGGCGCGAAACCACACTGAAAATATCTGATGTGCCCAACACATGACTTTCTTATACGGATAGTATCACAATAATTACATATCCTAAAGAAATTAAGTTAAATTTCTTGTAAAAATGTTGAGGGTTTCCAGCAATTTTCAAATAGTCTCTGTCGCACTTATTGCAATACGCATAAATCTGTCCTTGTCCCACTCATTATAACCGAATTTTACGACAAAAATGTGTTTTATTTTAGATTTTTGACCTATTACTCACTTAAAAAAATCTCCCGGTATGAAATTACATTTATTTATTCATTATTATTGTTTTCGGTACCATAGAAACCAGTAAAATAAAAAAAAAGTAATGGTCCGTCCTTCTGGGATTCGAACCCGGGACCTTCCGTTTGGCAGCCATATAATGAGACACCTCGACCGTCGCATTCAACTATCAACGCGCGCTATGAGAAATATAAAGTGTTTAAAGAATATCTAGTTTTTTTGAAATTTTTTTGACGGAATTTCAAAAAAAAGTTCAAACAAAATTTGTTCAAAATTCAATTCTAAATTATTGTTAAAGAATAAAAAAATCTCATAAATTGTTTATTTTTCAAGATATTCTTAAAAAACCTAAAAATGTCTTCAGGTAAGTGTCACTTGTTTTGGTGCTAGATGAAAAACATTGAATGTGGCACCCACAATTTTGTTCAAACTCTTAAATATGAAATTTGAATCAAATCCGATAACTCGTTTTTGAGTTATGGTGGATACAGACAGACACACAGACAGGATGGATTCAGGGGCCCTCAAAACGTGTAAATCCATCAAAATCTCGAAGTCGAAAAAAATCACGATTACCATACTTCCTTATACTTCGTATAAGAAAGTAAAAAGTAAACGTGTATTTTTACTATGATAATCATTGGCCACCAAGTGACCCATGATAATCATAGTAAAAGTACGTAATTCGGTAAAATTACATGTTTCACGGGATTTTATATAAAATATGTAATTTTAAAATTACAGGAATATTGTACTTTTACCAGATAACGCGCAGACAAACTATGTGATTGGTCAACGAATTACATAAAACCTGTAATAAAGTACAATAATCATATTCTTTTATATTTTTATGTAATATTACAACTTTTTGGACTTTACAACAAAAATGTAATTTTCACAATAAAATAAGTAGGTACTTACTAAAAAAGTGTAAATTCTACAATAAAAGATTAATTTTTACAGTTCTAGTTATATAAATTATATGTAAAAGTACATACATTTTTTTCAGTGCACGTCCTAACACACAAAATATCACACGCTGTGCGTTAGGACTTGGTTTCGCGCCTAGTTTTTTGAATTGATATGTGTACTTTCTTAGGGGGTTGTGGGAAAAAATTATTGCTGTGGTGGATTTTTTCCGAATGATTCTTCAATATAGTTGAATCGTTCTAAATATTTCTGAATTGATACGAAGACACCCGAACTCACCTGAAAAATATAATAACTAAATTAATATAATGTCATTATCATACAGGGTGTTCGCGCGAAGTGGCTCACTATTGCTAACTTCGTTATTATTGGAGCTACAAAGTCGGTTAAATTAGCAAACTAGTAGCATGTTTTCCGCTGATTACAATGGTGAAAACAAAAAAACAATTGACCATCTGGTTTTCGAAATATTCACAAAAATAACATGTTTTTAAATAAAACACCGTATATATTTTTACAGAAATCGATGACAAATTAAATTCTGTACAAAAAATGTCCTTAATATTTTTTGATTATAATTTAAAATAAGCGAGTTATTTTGAAAAAAAGTTTGCAATTCTTTAAAATCAAGTAGCCATAAAACGGAATAGTAATTTATTAAAACCAAACAATCATAATTTTCAATTTAAGCAAGTTGAAAAAACTTGAAAGAATTACCGAAATAATACTATTTTATTTAATATTTTTAATATACAGGTGTTTGCGCAAAGTGGTTCACTATTGCTAACTTTGTTATTATTGGAGTTACAAAGTCGGTTTAATAAGCAAACTGGTGGCATTTTTTCCACTGATTATAATGGTGAAGACAGAAAAACAATTGGCCATCTGGTTTTCGAGATATTCACAAAAATAACATTTTTTATATGGAACACCCTGTATATTTCTGCAAAAATCGATGATAATTTAAATTCTGAGCAAAGAAAGTTCTTATGCTTTTTTGACAATTATTTAAAATAAGCGAGTTATTTTGAAAAAAGTTTTCAAAGTTTTAATATCAAGTAGCCATGAAAATTATAATTTTGTAAATTTTCAATATTTCCGTAATTCTTTCAAGTATTTTTCAACTTGCTTAAATTCAAAATTATGATTGCTTGGTTTTAATAAATTACTATTCCGTTTTATGGCTACTCGATTTTAAAGAATTGCAAACTTTTTTTCAAAATAACTCGCTTATTTTAAATTATTATCAAAAAAAGATGAGGACATTTTTTGTATAGAATTTAATTTACCATCGATTTTTGCAAAAATATATGGGGTGTTCCATTTAAAAAAATGTTATTTTTTTAATATCTTGAAAACCAGATAGTCAATTGTTTTTCTGTTTTCACCCTTGTAATCAGCGGAAAAAATGCTACTAGTTTGCTAATTTAACCGACTCTGTAGCTCCAATAATAAGGAAGTTAGCAATAGTGAGCCACTTCGCGCGAACACCCTGTATATCGTATCAATCATTATTATTGGCTACGGTTTCAGAACTTTCCAAAAATCACAATTAAATGCGTATTGAATAAGAAATTCAAGTGTTGCACACATCAAATATTTTTGTTTATAAGCGCCATATTGGCAAGTCCCCGGGGCATAGAAATTAGATAACTAGTTTTCCTCATTTTAGTTACATTATTATCTATAGTTTTTTTGAACTCAAAACCTTAAATGAATGGACTATTTTAAAGATATTGTTGGGCATTTAATTATTATACCTACTCAACTTTGTCTCAATTTAACTGAAAGTGTGTATTTTCAAATAAGCAACATCCCTATACCTTTTGAGAATTTCACCCACCCATCTTGTAGAGATATCTCAAAAATGTATTTGAAAAATCTTTTTCAGAACCCTGTATGTCTCAATCCTTTGATTTTGTCCTCTAGAACAATCATGTAATTAATTTTTTGGCACACCTTTCAGGTATTTGTTGTTTTGGATGGACATTTCAATGGACCTTCCTGTTAAATATTGCTTATTTTTGAACAACTTGTCGGAAAATTTATTCGCAGTAATAAATTCTCAATTGTATATGGAACGATCAAATATTATTCATTTGATTTGAAAGTTCCTTCACATTTAAAAACAATTTTACACAAAAAACTGATTTTGTCTTCGATACCTGTCCCTGCTCCACTAAGTCCGCAACATTCACATCCTTAGGCATCATCCAGCCCATATTATAATCAAGTTGTTGACCAAATGCCTCTGGGTCACTCGATGTACTGTACTGACCGGGAGTTTGCCTAGACATTGGTGTTGGCATCCGCCCAGACGAAAAATAATGTGGTAGAAACTGCGAACATCACAAGTGCAAATTAGAAATAAAACAAGTAAGAACTTCTCACCTACCTGAGACTTAGCCAACATTGAGTTAATTGCTGCATCATTTATATACACTGGTGTGCGATTTATGCTAACACCGCCACTTCTTGAAGCAGCAGTAGGTGCTCTATTAGCAGGAGTTCTAGATGGGTCAGAACGGGTTGTTCTCTAAAAAAACAGCAATTACAATATGTTTCAAATTTAAATTAGAACTTACATTATTCGGGTTGCAGTCACACGAATTTGAATTCATAGTTCTGCTTAGATATTTTTGGTGTCTAGAGTTTGGAAAGTGACAGAAATTTGTGGTTCCAAAAATCAAAAATGTAGAACTATTTTTGACATTACTTGGTGCTATAAGAGCCATCGCAGATGGATTGTTTTATAAAAATAAAGCTTGCACAAGTGCATAATTTCTAGAATAATTGTTTATTTTTGTATAATAGGTGGTACATCAAAAATTATAATACTAAATATTCATATAACGATATTAACATTAAATTTGAATAAGGTCAGTGGTTGTCTCCATATTGTCTAGGTTTTTACTGATTGTCTTTTTTATTTCATCCAACAAACTTCTTATTTTGACGAACTGTAAAATTATGACAGTAAAATTACTATTAAGACAAAAGCAATCTAAAAGTTTTTTTCTTACAATATTACTGGGAGGATTTTCATTGATGTCCACGAAATAATCGCCAGCGTCTGTGGATGACCGAAATCTAAAATGACGTGATAACAAATTAAATTTTTTTTTTATCTTTTCCGCTGAATTATCTACCTGTAATCGTCTATGTCTCTTTTGGCTGCAACTCCTCTGCACATGGGTACTCGAACATATTTTCTGAAAAAAAAATCAAGAAACACCACTATGGGAAAAAGAGCTTGGAATTTTTTTTTGTTACCTGCAATCTATTTTTCCCTCGACAAACGAGACATCTCCAAATAAAATAGTTAGGAGAAATATAGATGAAATTACACAGTAGTATAAATTCAATTTTTTCCTTGGGAAGCAAATCTGTAGAAAATAAATTATGTATATCCTATAGTTATTGTAAAATTCGATGTCTTACATAAATTTCATAATTGGAAAAAAATACTGAATGTTTTTATATAGGTAAGACTTATGTGGACTATAAAAAGAAGTTTGACTAAAAATTTTCATTGTGATTTGCGTAAGCTTATTAATTCAATGTTCTTATCTTTTATTGTCAGCATGGTTACAAGAAACTTATATAAACTCACCATTATTCCGCAGGAGTTTTTACGCGTTATCACTGACACCGATCTGCGATTTGAAATCTGGTCAAATGATTGCAAGAGACGATTTCAGTTCATTTCAACTTCTCTTGCGCATATCAAGAAAACAGCTTAAACTGGTCATTTATAGGAAAATCATATTCAAATTGGAATTTATTGGAGTACCTTTTCACTGTATCAAAGACTTCTAAAAGATTAATTTTTCCATTTCATTTAACAAAACAATAATATTATAAGTAGGTACCTATCGAATTTTGCTGTGCTCATATTGTGTAAGTGTAACTAAGTGATGACAAGAATTTAATGATAACACTCATCATGATATTGCATAGGTAATTAGAAAAAAATTACAAAAAATACCGATTTTAAATTTGGCGCGCAAATACCACCAACCTAACAACAAAATTTATAAATAAAAAACATATTTTATAATAATTATCAAAGTCAAATATCTGCATTGGAACTGATAAATTATCATGAATATATTTGTGCCTATAAAATATCTACTAATTTGTGTCTTTAGGCAGTAGGCACTATTGTATACCTCTTACCCCCTCGCCTTTACATATTTATTCTTTTTCTACTCCGTCTTGTTCTGCTCTGCGTCGTGGTGGTTTGTTCGGTATTCGATTCATAAGTGATTTGATAGTGTTTGGTTTTTGTCCAGATCTTTTGTAGCTGCTGCCAAATCCTTCATAGTTTTTAATATTCCTTGCTACATTATTCCCAACGAAGCACAAACGTAAGTATATGGTGCATAAATCTTGCCTTACATGATTTTCAACGGTTTCCTATTGATTTTCCTAACCGTCCATTTTCCACACAGTCTATAGGATTTTTTCAACTTACCATAAATTTCAGATGCCGTGTATTAAACTGCAATCATCCGATGGTGAGACTTTCGATGTTGATGTGGAAATAGCAAAATGCTCAGTGACAATCAAGACTATGTTAGAGGATTTGGGAATGGACGACGATGAGGACGAAGTTGTACCATTGCCAAATGTTAACTCAGCCATCCTTCGGAAGGTGATTCAATGGGCTACTTACCATAAAGACGATCCTCCACCACCGGAGGACGATGAAAACAAAGAAAAGCGTACTGACGATATTTCCTCGTGGGATGCAGATTTCTTGAAAGTTGACCAAGGTACTTTGTTTGAGCTTATACTTGCTGCCAATTATTTGGATATTAAAGGATTGCTGGATGTGACATGCAAGACAGTGGCCAATATGATTAAAGGTAAAGCACCGGAAGAAATCCGTAAAACCTTCAATATTAAAAATGATTTCACCGCATCCGAAGAAGAACAGGTTCGCAAGGAAAATGAATGGTGCGAGGAAAAGTAAATTATTGTATTTGTGATTTTTTAAATATTATTTTTGTTTTCCACATGGATATTTACTACTGGAGCATCCATGTATCTGTATTTTTTATTCTTTTCTGAAATTAAATAACTAACTGTACTTTTTCTTATTTATTATTTTCTCAGAAAGCCATTAGAGCTATTAAAAGTTATGTGCTATGAGTTTGGTAATATTTAAGTTATATTTAGATATCAGCAATAAAATTTAATATTGTTATGAAAGGAAATTTAGTGAAAGATTTGATTTTATGTTCCAATAACGATTACTTTAAGAGCTAACTTAATTTTACTGTTCATTAAATTATATAAAGGTCACTCATACGTATTGAGACAAACAAGTTAGAAGTTGTTAGTTAATATCTATAACAATAAAATGGACGGTTTCATTTTAAGAAATATTAATTTCTATAGGCAGTGGCGTAGATAGGGGGAGATCAATGGGATCAATCCCCCATGAGTCTACGAAACATATAAGAGAACAGAGAACCAGCTGAAATGTTGACAAGTGCCATCTGTCTAAGTCGAACCCCCCCCCTCGCAAATAGCAATGTACGTCACTGTCTATAGGCATATTTTTCATGTCATGATCATTTTTTATGAAATATAAATTACAAAATTAAAAAACCATTTCTATTATTTCAACACGACCTTAAAACAACTATTGACATTTTAAAATATCCTTAAGAATGTGGACTATTGCATAAGCTTTTACCAGTTTTACCTATATGACAAAACCCATTGTCTTTTAAAATTAGCTTCATTTCTAGTCCAATTTCTACAATAAAGATTGTAGTACGACTAGTATGTAATACATACATAGAAATTCAAAATTTTCATATCTTGTCTTTAAGATGACACCTTATTAGTCACTATGTAGGAAGAGCTACGAACTCCTTAGTTTGTAAAGAGCAATCAAATAAATTTGTAATCGAGTCATCCATGAACCCGAAATTGTATGTAGTTACTTGGGGTGAGTTCGCGTTGGAACTCGGAGAAAACCGAGAAACAAGTTTGCGTTTTTGTTGACGCTCGAAGAAAGTTAAAATGCGTTCGTTTTGAAGATCGGAGATTTCTCGGAGCTTCTCACTTTTCCCCGATATCATAACGGGTGCTCAAGGGGAACGCATGCGCACTTTGGATGTAAACAGTGCAAACGAATTTTTGAGGTTAAATTAAATATCAATTTCTTGAGTCATGCGTTCATGTGTATTGTATTTATTTATTAAAGATTCCTTCTCATCCTCGTCATCAAAAAACATATCACAAACAAACTTTATAATTTCATAATCCATTGTTTAAATCTGACGAGTACATCAAGCAAATCTGTTAATGACGTCACGATCTCCGAGAAAACTTTTCGATATCCGGAGTTCCAACGCGAACTCACCCTTGAACTGCACTGCAATAAAATGTCAGTTGAAAGCTAAAATGGTTCAAGTTAAAGACCATAGATGATAGATACTATAGATGAGAAAGACCAATGATATCTAATATTACTACGTAATAGTACCTCGCCGGCTCACCAAAGCGCTGTTTTCTTTTGGCGGGTTTTTTAAATGTTGGTATTATATTTGGATTTGAATTTCAGTATTATTACTACTATTACTAGACTGTAATCAGAAATAGCATTGTGATTGAATTGTAAAATGCCATATTTCTGTAATTACAGTAAAGTAATTTTAAAATAAACACATTTAAGAAAAAATATTAACATATATTTAAAGAAACGAATAATATACATAGGAAAAAATTCAAATTATATTTTTGAACACAAACTTTTTCAACAATGGAAATTTATTGGTTACCAGAATACAAATTTGTTTCCAAAAGAGATAAATGAGCACCAACCGATGAGCAGAAACATAAAGTTTGATCGACGACTTTCAACTCCAAATTTAAACGATCTTCTCTCCCAATTAATAAGCAGCAAGTTTGAAACATCTAAAAGAAATTTGAAAGTTTATTTTAAGATGTGAATAATAGATATTTTACAAAATTTTATATTTACCTCGTTATCGTTTGATAATTTATGTTATTTCGTCCCAACTTTTCACAAATAGGTACCTTACAACACTTGCAAACACCCATAATAAAAAATATCGTTAACGGAACGAATAACAAAAAGCAAAATAACAAGAATCAATAATAAAACACAATAACAATAACAAATTAGAAATACATAAATAACAAAATCGCGATTAAATAATTAAAATCTGGAAAAATATTTAGAAACGCGTTGTCTACTTGACGTTTCCAAATTTCAGATCGAAAATGACAGATAAAATAATAAAGTCCCTGTTACAGGGAGTTTATAAAATAACAAGGAGTACAGGGACTTTATAAAATAATAGCTTACAGCGCCACAGGTGAGCGGGCGAGGTACCATTACTTTGTTATATTTTGTCCGTAAAAGATAACAGGCCATGTTAAAGACATACGAATTCAAATCCATGGATGACTCGATTACAAATGTATTTGATCGCTCGATAGCTCGATACAATTCGTTTAACAATCATGCCTCATCGTCCATTCTCGAATAGTGACTAAATATGCTGATACTGTATTTGTGTATATATTTTGCAATGGAAGCTAATGTTGCTTGCCTCAAATACATCACGAGATTTTCGGACAGAAGATTTAATATCAATACATATCAACTAACGCCGAGCGGATGGGTTTTGCAGTATGCAGTTCTTGTCCGAAAATCGTGTGGCGTATTAATGCCGAGCACCATTAACGTTTCTATTGCAATGTCCGTACAAAAATGTAATACATACCAGGACATTTTTTTAACTTTGAACATAGTCCCTATGTTCAGTTTGAAAAAACACACCTCAATATTTAGGTAATCAAGTAACAAATTTTACATGAAAATAGGTATATACTTGACAAATAAAAAAAAATAATGTCAAGTTGTTTGAATTATTATTGTGATAAAATAAATCATAATAGTTATTTATGATACAAGTGTTAAAAGTAAGATGTTATTTTGAGAGTGGGGAAGATTGCGGAACGAGCGCAGCGAGTGGACCAACCCTACGAACAAAATAAAGTCACTTTTAACACGTAAATCATACCCTATTTTTTCTACAAACACAGTAAAACATTTTTTGTCATGGATTGCTTGACCACGGGACTATGAAAACAACCATATCTTCAATTAAAGTGTTAAAAATTATTCTTTTGGCAATAACTCTGAAACGAACGAAGATATCGAGCTGCGGTTTTCAAGTTTTTTCTTGCAAATTTTATCTACTTTCCGATTATGATTTCATAATTATACCATCTAATTTAAGTTTTCGGGATAAAATAAAAAAAACTGTTATTATATCAAATTGCGCCCTCTAACAATTTTATTAGGAACTATCGTGTACCATTGGATGCGATAATTAAAAGTACCTACATTTCTCTTCCAAACAAGCTTAAGTTTACTAAAATCGAATAAATCGTTTAGAAGTTAGAGCGATTTAAATGATTACATTTTCAATAGCTTCCCCCACTCTTATTAAGGTCGGTACGCCAATGAGCCTTAAACCAAAATGATGCAGAATTGTCCAAGCTTTCTAATGATGTTAATAAAGGTATTCCTTAATGTGGGAATTTTTGGAGAAAATTAAAATTTTAATATTTTCTTTTTAGTTGCGCCCCCTTGCGGCGAAATGTGGAACGTAAAAATAATTTCCAGGATTTTCTCATGGTCACTTTAGTGATAAACTTTTTTTCCCTGAATTTCTATGCCCAGTAGTTTCCGAGATATGGCCGGTGGCCACCCTTAATGAAACAGCCTGTATAAAATGTTTTAAAGGCCTCTACACACAATGGGTCAACATAAGCCATCACCAATAGCACACCAATAAACGCCCACACATTGACCCAGGTGTTGGCTCAGGTGTTCAGATGATTCACTAAATAAGGAAAAAATTAAGATTTATTTATAAAAATAAAGTAGAATGCTTTGTAGTATCATCTCTCAGGTAGTTGAGTATCAGCTGATCGTACTTTCGTACCAGGTGTTCTGTGCTCTCGTACTGAATGATGTGCCCATGTGTGGGCATGCGCTAGCATCTGCACCAACTTCCTTTGATGTGCGCTCCAAAAACCGATAACTTAGCCATCGTCAGCCACGCTTGGCGATCATACGCAAACCTAAGCAAATGCGCTCTCTACATAATGGCCCATTGCAGTGTGCCATCATGATGGCCCACTGTGTGGAGGAGCCTTAAGAATATCTAGTTTTTTTGAAATTTTTTTGACGGAATTTCAAAAAATTTGTTCAAAATTCAATTCTGAATCAATGTTAAAGAATAAAAAAATCTCATAAATTGTTTATTTTTCAAGATATTCCTAAAAAACCTAAAAATGTCTTCAGGTAAGTGTCACTTGTTGTTATGGTGGATACAGACAGACATCATGGCGAAAATGGTCAAAATGGATTCAGGGGCCCTCAAAACGTGTAAATCCATCAAAATCTCGAAGTCGAAAAAAATCACGATTACAATACTTCCTTATACTACGTATAAGAAAGTAAAAAGGATTAGAAGTAAGTATAATAAAAAATATCGTTCATTACACGTCCAGAATACTATATTTCATTACAAGGGCGGATACAGAATTTTTTTGGGGGGGGGGCGGAGCCCAAATTTTTACATAATAAATAATATAAACAAAACAAACATAATTTTTATTAGATTATAATAATTATATATACAATTAATTTGAAATTTACTTGATTCAAATTTAAACTACAAAATCAATTTTTCGCTTCCTTTTTCTCGCAAATCTTGAGTACTTGTTTATTAAAATATTAAAAATTAAAACACAAATGTGCATAACAGTCCTAGCAGTTTCCCAGGGTGGTTTTATGATTGCCATCTGGCTGTTTGTCTATTGACGCAGAGGCGTGGATTTTTTATTATACTTATCTGAAAACACCTTGTTTTCATCTGTTATTGCAATGACGTAAAGGTGACGTTTTCAGAACAGCGCACGGAAAACTTTTCCCGATCTCCTATTCTTTTTTCCGTGCACTAAATATGACAGAAACTAAAGCATCGCCGATAATAAACAAGTCGTTGCTATGGAAATGTTAATCGTGTTTGCCTACTATTTTTACGATGTATTATGATTACTTTGAAAATAAAATGTTCTAAAATTACTTCTAATCCTTTTTTGGGTTGTTTTTAGATAAATATAATAAAAAATATCGTTCATTACACGTTCAGAAATGGATTTTTCGTGCTTGCACGCGCGCACGAAAAAATCCTTTTTTCCAGACTGGTAATGAAATATACTATTTCGTGCTTGCATGATTTCCCGTATGTCACACGGGCACGAAAAAATCCTTATTTCTAGACTGGTAATGAAATATACTATTATGTGGCACCCACAATTTTGTTCAAACTCTTAAATATGAAATTTGAATCTAATGCGAAAAAGTCGAAAAAAATCACGATTACTATACAGGAATAATAAAAAACAACGTAGGTACTTTATATAAAATTTAACATCTAGTTTATTTTACAACTCTTTTATTATAATACAAGTGTAGAATCATGAAAAATAAAATAAAACTAGTTTTTTACGACTATTAAAAAAGTCGGCTTCTACCAAAAGTGTTTGTTTTTCATACACGTAGATTACTTCGCCCAGTAAATCTCTACACTCGTGAAAAAAGTATCACTTTTAACACTAGTAGTAGAAATAACTGTTTACTTTCAAGGGCATTAAATGGAGAACAAGGATTTTCTTGCCCATTTAATAAATATTTTTCTTACATAGAAAAATGACTGTAAGATTAGAAAATGGCTCTTTTGCTAGTAGAACATAACACAACCTTTAAATTGTGGAAGATTATTTAAAGAGTTTAGAATAAACTTTCTTTTCTTTTTTCAAATAAATCAGCTTAGATTTTTTGGTCATGTCTAAAGCAGATTTAATCTTTTTATCACGTGGATGTAGCGCAATAGCCAAATTTAAATCGTCTATTGCCGCATCATAATCTTTCAAACCTATCCGTGCTTGTGCCCGCCTGTAAAAAGCTTTAACATTACTACTTTTCTTTCTCAAAACTTGATTACACAACTCGATGACTTGTTTGTAATCTTGCTTTCGTAACCGCACTGCAGCTAAGTTTAACAGGGAAATAATACGAATGTTGTTAATTTTCTCCTTGTCGTAGTTTTGGAGATGGCTTTCATACCAATCAATATATCTCAGTGCTTTCGTATATTTTCTATCCGAATCGATAAAATTATTTTTCATGAAGTAATAATTGCCCGATTCTTTGATGTTGTCTATGGCGTGTTCAAATTCTTCACCATTGAGTTCTCTTGCTTGGTCCCAATCATTGGGCCATGCAGGATAAACATCCGACGTTCCATCACATTCTCCAATGTTCCACGATTCGCCTGTTTTTAATTCACCACAATTTTCGATTATTATGTCCTGAAAACAGTATGCAAATATTTTTTAGCGACTTTCAGTTAAACCTGCCCACCTTCATGGGTATGTCGTTAAGACGAGGTGCGTCAGACATCTCCACGATTAAGTTGAGACCCTTCACAACTTTGCCTACAATAACATTCAGCCCATCCAAATGGTGACATGGTACTGTTGTGATGTAAAACTGGGATTGATTGGTATTGGGTCCTTTGTTCGCCATACCAACCATTCCTTCTTTAGCATGCTTAAAATATTGGTTTTTCACATATAGAATTATAAAATAACGTAGAGGAGCTTACGAGGATGTCAGTTAAGTTTTCATCATCAAATTGATCGCCGTATATGCTTTCACCAGCTGTACCGTCTTGTTTAACAATATCACCTCCTTGAACCATACATTGCGGCACAACTAAAATATAAAATTTAATAATTTGAGTATTTTATTGGCAACCTTTTGGAATACCTCTATGAAATTTAGTTCCGCTGTAACATAAGGGTTTTCCATGTTTTCCTATTCCTTTTTCACCGGTACACAAAGCCCGAAAGTTTTCTGCAGACTTTGGCACAATATTATTAAATAATTCTATCACAACTCGACCTCCTGAAATATTTTTTTTAATTATTAAAAGTTCTTATCGCGACAAGGTCATTTATTCTATTTTGTTTATCTTACCTTTTACATTTCCAAATTTAATATCAAAAAATACAAAACTTTTTGGTGTGGCGTCACCAGACATGTTTTATTAATTCTGTACAATATAATTAAAATAAACCTAGTTAATACATATTTTTATATACATTTATTATGAAATATGTAGGTAAATAAACATAAAACTAATCGTCTTCTTCGTCAAAAACAAACCATAGAATACCTAGTAATAGAAGCGTCAACTCCATGTTACGCCTATGGAAACGGCGGAGACATTTTGTTTCGCTAACTGCGCATGACCTGGTGCACAAAGAAGAAGAAGAACTCATCTCAATGCTTTTATTTTTATTTAATTAATTTCATAAGTATATTTAAAAACAAAGTTTAGTTTTTTTTAATGAATTATTAAAAACAATAAAAAAAACTAAACATTGTTTTTAAATATACCTCAGATGAAGGAATATGAAAACAAGAACTACTTAATTGGTTATAGGTATATTTATTTAATAAGTGGGAAACGCAATTACAGTGAAAAAACAATAGAAAACTTAAGAATTGTACAACATAAGAAATAAAGAACAAATGAACAACTTTCAAAGTAAAAATCTTAAAATTATAACAAGGTAAAAGAAAGATTAATTTATTACACTATTCACAGACGTAATTTAGGTACTTACTTACACTATTCGCCATGTGCACGTGTACGAGTGTTTTATTTCCTTATGTCAATTTGTAATTTACCTAAAAACAAACATCATATTAGGTATTTATTTACAAATAAATGCAAATAAAACTTAATCAGATCTAGAATCTAGGTTATGTTTGACAAGTTACAAGTACTGGATATCTAAATTTAGTTATATTTCAGAACTGGTACGTATCAAAATGGTTAAAATAACTAAATGAATACAGGAAAACTTACCAATTTCGTATCGCCAAATCCCAAAATGTTAAGAAATAAAACATGATGAAAACTTTCACAAAGTAACCGACAAACATCAAGTGCGCTGCACCAGATGTTGAATAACAGTAGTGACACCATGGGTATGAAGCTCCTATCGGCAGAGGGACATCATGGTCACGTGATTTTTCGCCATTTTGCACCCAATCAATCACCCTTTAATTATGCTGTCTTCGATCTAGTTCTATTTTTCTGTGATACTGAGTTTGCGCAGTTAGATAATTTAAGTAACTTTTGGGGATTTTATTGTTAATGGCACTACTACTTCTAGTGGAGCACCCGAGCCGAGCACCCAATTATTTCGGTTTCATTTCGGGTGCACCCGGCAGCCGCCAGCCATTTGATGTATGCCATGTGGTGTGAATTTTTTATTTCCCAACTTTTTCTGTTTGGGCGATACGAAATTGGTAAGTTTTCCTGTATTTATATTTAGCTGTATTATCAATTTTAATAATTACCATTTTTACTGAAATATTACTAAATTTAAGTGTAAATATTTATAACATTTCCATCATAACCTAAGATCTGTTGAAGTTTTATTTGCTTTTATTTACAAATATTTTTACCAATAAATGTGTCACTAAATTCTCCATTCCCATATACGAAACATTATTTAAGTAATATATTGTTTATATTTCCAATCTAATAACTATAATATTGTTTTTAGGTAAATCACCCAATGAATATGATGGAATAATAACTAGAGATTAATAAATGCACTGCGATGTAAGTACCTAAGTCCCCTTGTGATAAAATTAATTTTAAAGTCTTTAATTCTTAAGTTATTAATTGTTTTTTTTTGCACTGTTATTATTTACAACTTAAATAAATATATGAACAATTATGTAGTTCTTGTTTTCTTAGTCCTTTATCTTAGGTATATTTAAAAACAATATTTAGTTTTTTAATGTGTTTTATAATGCCATTAAAAAGCTAAATTTTGTTTTTAAATATACTTATAAATTTAAATTAAATACAAATATTAGTATCAGTTCCTCTTCTTCTTCTCACAATAGGCACCCAGTCATGCGCACTTAACGAAACAAAATGTCTCCGCCGTTTCCATAGGCGTAACACGGAGTTGACGCTTCTTTTACTAGATATTCTATGAGTGACACCACTGACCACTATCAATGAAATTCCCTAAAAGTTACTAAAATTTCTATTACTGCGCAAACTCATTAGCACAGATCATAATAAACTAGATCGAGAACATATTAAAAATGCGACGCGGCAAGCGCCAACTGTGGCCCAGTGCAGTACTAACATATGGTGCTCAATGAAGTTATTAGCGATCTAGTTATTATTTATCTAGGACCATGATGCCCTTCCGCCAATAGAAGCTTCATACCCATGTAACCGACAAACTTCAAATGCGCTGCACCAGATGTTGAATAACAGTAGTGACACCACTGACGACTATCAATGAAATTCCCTAAAAGTTACTAAAATTCCTATTACTGCGCAAACTCGTTAGCACAGATCATAATAAACTAGATCGAGAACATATTAAAAATTCGACGCGGCAAGCGCCAACTGTGGCCCAGTGCAGTACTAACATATGGTGCTCAATGAAGTTATTAGCGATCTAGTTATTATTTATCTAGGACCATGATGCCCTTCCGCCAATAGAAGCTTGAGGCTGCTTCCCCATGCGTCCGTATCATAGATATCTTACTCTTTCTAAATAGATAACTAAAGTATATGGGCTGCGCGATGAAAAAGTGCGACAAATTGAAGATTTCAATAAGGTCGAAAATCGTGATTCCGGGGGTATTTGTACTTGCGCATTTGCTTTAGCTTTCTAATTAGAAAGAGTAAGATGTATGTGCAAAAGAGATGGCTTACAGGGGGTAAACATAAAAAAGCAAATTCCCTAAAATTGGTCTGGCAACCAACATTACAGCACGGTATTGAAATGTGTTTCGGACCTATTACAATATTTTGTTTGAATTCGCGGGCGCAATATTAACTTGTGCGCAAGTCCAAATACCCCCGTGTGCAGTTTCAATTCGGCTCATTCATGGTTTTATGCAATGGCTATCTATTTAGAAAGAGTAAGATATCTGTGGTCCGTATCTACGGATGTCCGTAGGCTATTTTACGTATACGTAAAATTTGCCTGTCCCAATGAATGGTCCGTATCGGTGGTCCGTATATAAATTACTGAAGAAGAAGAATAAACTTTAATGATTTTTAATCTAACATTTTTGTGTATAATTATATTAATAATAAGTAACGTGTGATTCTTTAAATTTCCATTCTAGGTAAGCCTTGGAATTTGAAGGTACGCGCCGAATTGATTCATGTGTTGTTGTCAGTGTCAAACAACAACCAGAAAACCTAACTTTTTTTGATATTTAAAGAAATGAGGTGTAATCAAAGACATGAATTTTTTTTCCACCGCCAACTCAGAATGGAAATTTAATGAATCACACGATATCAATGGATTCTATGTCGTTTATTTGTGAAAACTGCATTTATAAGAATGATTCAGCGGTTATATCTTCAATATTTATTGCTAGAGCAATTTGAAATCGTCGAAAATTCTGGACAAGACCTATTTTTACAGAACAGTGAACAGAGCAGATATTTGTATGGGCTTAGTAATAATTTAATAAGAGAACTAGAAAAAAATGACCGAATTAAATATTTTAATTATTTGAAAATGTCACACATTCACACAAAATTCTCGTCTTCTTCAACGTTTTACGGACCAAAGTTAAACTTAAGGTATGGTCCGTAAACCAACCGGTCAGTTATTTTGACAGCGGTTCCCGTTCCGAAATGTTGGTTCGACTGTAACCGACTAATCGAACCGGTGATTCGGACCATGAAACAACGGTTGACTCGAACCACACTGACCGCTCTAAAAAGCACGGTCCGTCTGGTTTGTCTCTTTGTCTGTCAATTTATTGTCATCTTTTTTAACCTATAATATTTAATTTGTGGACTGTTGTTAAAAAATTACATTCAAAGCATTATTTCAAAGTAAAAAACTTCTGATTCATGAATTATCTCGACCGGTTAGTGCGGTTGGTTTACGGACCATACCTTTAAAGGTATGGTCCGTAAACTTGTCGGTTTACAGTTGACATTTCCTTGGTCGATGCGCGGTTCGCTTAAACAAGAATGATTACGGAACAGTAATGGTTAGAATATTTTGTGGTTAAAAATACTTAAATTTTGGAAAAAATTTCCCTAGAATCCCCTAGATTTATGAAATTTAAATATAATCCAAAATAAAATTATAATTGATGGGTAAATGATAAATCTGAAATAAATTTATTACACTCTAAGCCAAGATCAATTTGCTCTAAATTAACAAAATTTCGAGATAATTCATGAATTAGAAGTTTTTTACTTTGAAATAATGCTTTGAATGTAATTTTTTAACAACAGTCCACAAATTAAATATTGTAGGTTAAAAAAGATGACAATAAATTGACAGATAAAGAGACAAACCAGACGAACCGTGCTTTTTAGAGCGGTCAGTGTGGTTCGAGTCAACCGTTGTTTCATGGTCCGAATCACCGGTTCGATTAGTCGGTTACAGTCGAACCAACATTTCGGAACGGGAACCGCTATCAAAATAACTGACCGGTTGGTTTACGGACCATACCTTAAATCAACTCCATCCGTATTGACCTTGAGTTCGTCCGTATGCATAGCAGTTCTTGTCTATTGGCTTATGTTGATCACGTGGTTGATACGGATCCGTATTTACGGATGCATGGGGAAGCAGGCTCATACCATAGATATCTTACTCTCTCTAAATAGATAGCCATTGCATAAAACCATGAATGAGCCGAATTGAAACTGCACACGGGGGTATTTGTACTTGCGCACAAGTAAATATTGCGCCCGCGAATTCAAACAAAATATTGTAATAGGTCCGAATCACATTTCAATACCGTGCTGTAATGTTGGTTGCCAGACCAATTTTAGGGAATTTGCTTTTTTATGTTTACCCCCTGTAAGCCATCTCTTTTGCACATACATCTTACTCTTTCTAATTAGAAAGCTAAAGCAAATGCGCAAGTACAAATACCCCCCGGAATTACGATTTTCGACCTTATTGAAATCTTCAATTTGTCGCACTTTTTCATCGCACAGCCCATATGCTTTAGTTATCTATTTAGAAAGAGTAAGATATCTATGGCTCATACCCATGAAACAAACACTCAAATCAAGAAGGTATAAAAATAGAGGAGAGAAAGCTCCCGGATGGATGTAGGCACAAATCCGTTGCCAGTTGCTATGACAGTGACAAACCAAAACAAACACTTGACTAATAACGCGCCTTATTGACTGCTGGCGCATGCGTATAAACTATCAAGTACGCTTGAGTCCATTTGAACGTGCAACACTTTTTGACCCACGAATTCAACCCCCACCCCGGGGATCTTTCTCTCCTCTATTTTATACGTCCTTGACTCAAATACATGAAAATGATCAGAGATAGTGTAGCCAACATTGCATAAGAAAACAACTATTATTACTTTCTTATACGAAGCCACAGATATCTTACTCTTTCTAAATAGATAGCCATTGCATAAAATCATGAATGAGCCGAATTGAAACTGCGCACGGGGGTATTTAGACTTGCGCACAAGTAAATATTGCGCCCGCGAATTTAAACAAAATACAGGGTGATTCAAAATTCGATGTAGATATTTTAAGGACGTATTGTTGGGATCAAAATAAGACTTTTTTTTCAAATAAACATGTGTCCTAAAATGCACCCCCTCCGAGCTACAGCCACTGTAAGTTGCGTAAAAAAAAACGATTATTTAAAATTGTGACTACAATAACGAATCAAATCTTCTGAAAATTGGCATGGCCCCCTTTTTTAGACACTATATTTATTTTTTGCTTCAAAAATTATGTAAACCCAGTTTTGGGGGAGTTTGGAGGGGGGTCCACACTTGTATGTAGCTCGGAGGGGGTGCATTTTAGGACACATGTTTATTTAAAAAAAAGTCTTATTTTGATCCCAACAATACGTCCTTAAAATATCTACATCGAATTTTGAATCACCCTTTATTGTAATAGGTCCGAATCACATTTAAATACCGTGCTGTAATGTTGGTTGCCAGACCAATTTTAGGGAATTTGCTTTTTTATGTTTACCCCCTGTAAGCCATGCTTTTGCACCACAGATATCTTACTCTTTAGTAAGATATCTATGCCTCCTAGTAACACCTGTAATGCATATTCGTGATACCGTGATCTTGCTCTTATCGAATTTCGAACAGGATGTAGAGTTATAACATTGGCAACCCTAGTTTCGTGTTTAAAAAAAATAAAATAAAAATAATAAAATTTAAATATTATACCGCATCCACAATATTGGGCGATTTGCCATGTCTTAGAAAAATATGTAGCTGCACTTTACGATGTAATTTTTGGTCAAATATCTGTAGGATTATTCGACACAGCAGTAGAAGAAGAATAAAAAATTTAACCTTATACTAATGACATCCGTCAACATTAGTTGTCAAGATATATAAACAGCCCAATATTGGGTGATAAAAATGTATCAAAATGCTTGCGGTGCTGCAGCTGCAAGTGCAGGAGGTTGTGTGGAAACCGACAGAGATTGTCATAGTTTAATATCCAAAGAGCCCGTGGTACCTGCCATTGAAAATGACTACAGTGGTTTTGATATTGTCAAAGCAACACAGGTACTTACTACTTACTTAAACTCAGTTGAAACTTTCTATAAGATTTAATTTTATATAAATATTTAGTATGGAGCCCTTAGTCGAGTTCAGGAATTGGTTGAAGCTGGATATAATGTAAATCAAAGAGACAGCGAAACTGTAACATTGCTCCACTGGGCAGCGATAAACAATCGTAAAGAAATTATGAAATTTTTCATAGATAAGGGGGCTGAAGTGGATGCTGTGGGTGGTGAACTAAACGCGACACCGTTACATTGGGCTACAAGGCAAGGTCATTTGGAGGCAGCTGTAATATTAATGAACGCATGTGCTGATCCTACATTGCGTGATGCTGAGGGTTGTTCGTGCATTCATTTGGCTGCACAATTCGGCCATACGGCACTTGTAGCCTATTTTGTTGCCAGAGGTGTTAGTCCTGATCTCACTGATAGATCAGGAATGACGCCTTTAATGTGGTGTGTTTGGAAAATTTGTAGTTTAGATCCGACAAGGTTGTTATTAACTTTGGGAGCATCTACGAATTTGGCGGATCACCAGGGCCTTACTGCACTGCATTATGCCATTTTAGCTAGGAATACAACAGCAATATCTACTTTAATTCTACAAGTAAGAATTAGGGACAAGATTTCATTCTATGAATGGCAGTTTTATGTAAATGAATCTTTCTAGGGTCATGCTAGTCTTAATATACCAAATCATAGAGGGGATACGCCTTTATCAATGCTGCAGTCCCAATTAGGATCCATTTGGATAACACCCAAGGTTGCAGATTATATTAACGAAAATGCTAGTAGTTCTAATTCCAGAAGCATATTTTATAGAATAACAAAAGATAAGGTGAGTTTAAATGTGCCCAAATTTAGAAATTTTACACAAAATAATGATGTTGAATATGATTTTTACTTTCTTATACGTAGTATAAGGAAGTATTGTAATCGTGATTTTTTTCGACTTCGAGATTTTGATGGATTTACACGTTTTGAGGGCCCCTGAATCCATTTTGACCATTTTCGCCATGATGTCTGTCTGTGTGTCTGTCGGTCTGTATCCACCATAACTCAAAAACGAGTTATCGGATTTGATTCAAATTTCATATTTAAGAGTTTGAACAAAATTGTGGGTGCCACATTCAATGTTTTTCATCTAGCACCAAAACAAGTGACAGTTACCTGAACACATTTTTAGGTTTTTTAAGAATATCTTGAAAAATAAACAATTTATGAGATTTTTTTATTCTTTAACATTGATTTAGAATTGAATTTTGAACCAATTTTGTTTGAACTTTTTTATGAAATTCCGTCAAAAATTTCAAAAAAACTATATATTCTTAAAACACTTTATATTTCTCATAGCGCGCGTTGATAGTTGAATCCGATGGTCGAGGTAGACCATGTGTTTCATTATATGGCTGCCAAACAGACTGTCCCGGGTTCGAATCCCAGAAGGACCGATCCATTAGTTTTTTTTTTATTTTACTGGTTTCTATGGTACCGAAAACAATAATAATGAATAATAGTTATTTATATTATAAGTGGGATATGAACATCATTAACATAAGAGTCTGGAAATTGCAGAACGAGTCGTAGACGAGTTCTGTAATCAGACGAATATGTTAATGTGTGTATATCCCACGTGTAATATACAAGATTTTATCTTCTACCGTCCAAATAATTAAAAATGAATTTTAAATTTATCTCCAGCGACATTGCTCAGTAGTTGTTGTCAAGTTGTCGTACTGGACTACCTAACCTAAGTTGTGTAAAAACTAGCCAGCGCTACACAACAATGAATTTGAATCATAAATTTTCAAATAATTAAACAATTTATACACCAAAAAATCTGGGACGTGGACCGTGTTATATTTATTATTAAAATATAAAACTAATTTATTATAAAATAAAACTAAAAATTTTTTCAGTTATCTAACGTGAAGTTAGGGTTTTTTCTAGGTAGATACGCTATTATAAAATTCTCCAGGTTTCAAAAAATCAAACTTAAGAGTATGAAGTGTCATTACTCAATGTTAATCACAAATTTTAAAGAATTAAACAATATATATTATATTATAATTAGACATTTACAAATATAAACTTTCCTATAAAGATACTAAATTGTAAAAATTGTGTTATAAATACTTGTAAGAAAGAATTTTCTTGTTGAAATTTCAGTGTGGTAATGATTTCTTTAAAACACATGTTGCGTAATAATCTGACTTACCTTACTCAAATTAATGTCAAATCAAGGCTATTATGAATTGGTAGTAGATAAATAAATGTAATTTCATAACGGGAGATTTTTTTAAGTGAGTAATAGGTCAAAAATCCAAAATAAAACACATTTTTGTCGTAAAATTCGGTTATAATGAGTGCGACAAGGACAGATTTATGCGTATTGCAATAAGTGCGACAGAGACTATTTGAAAATTGCTGGAAACCCTTAAATTTTTACAAGAAATTTAAGTTATTTCTTTAGGAAAAGTAATTATTGTGATACTATCCGTATAAGAAAGTCATGTGTTGGGCACATCAGATATTTTCTTAAATTGTTACGTTTAACATCTATATTTCGCAGAATAATAATAATTAATAGGGTAAGGTCTGTGTACATAAATTTATGTCGGTTAATGTGAATTTTTACTTTCTTATACGAAGTAATAAGAAAATATAGTAATCGTGATTTTTTTCGACTTCGACATTTTGATGGATTTACACGTTTTGAGGGCCCCTGAATCCATTTTCGCCATGATGTCTGTCTGTCTGTATCCACCATAACTCAAAAACGAGTTATCGGATTTGATTCAAATTTCGCATTTAAGAGTTTGAACAAAATTGTGGGTGCCACATTCAATGTTTTTCATCTAGCACCAAACAAGTGACACTTACCTGAAGACATTTTTAGGTTTTTTAGGAATATCTTGAAAAATAAACAATTTATGAGATTTTTTTATTCTTTAACATTGATTTAGAATTGAATTTTGAACAAATTTTGTTTAAATTTTTTTTTGAAAATCCGTCAAAAAAATAAGTTTTGTCGTAAAATTCGGTGATAATAAGTGGGACAAGGACAGATTTATGCGTATTGCAATAAGTGCGAGAGAGACTTCCGAAATTTATTTGAAAATTGCTGGAAATTGAAACACGATATTTACAAGAAATTTAACCTAACCTTAACTTAATTTATTTAGGAAAAGTAATGGTACTATCCGTATAAGAAAGTCATGTGTTGGACACATCAGATATTTTTTATTGTGTTTTTATATTTCAAACAGTCGAAAGCACAAATTTTAAACTTGATTTTTATGAACAAAAGTTGTTATGAGGTCGAAATGATATAAATGTACTAGTATCAATAGTATCGCGATTTTTTTTTGGATGGATTTTTAGTAAAAAGTCAGTTTTGTATGAATACCGGGTACACATATGAATAAAGTTGTTTTTTTTTTTGGAAATTTGAAACATCTTGTGGAGGGTATCAGCTACAACAGTAAATTACAAGTTATAGTTATCTTACCTCATCTTCATTAGAGGAGACAGTTTTATAGCGCAACATGATTTTATTCATTGGTTTTATAAGTTTATAAGCTTATATTCCCTTACAAACGGAAAAAAACAAAATACTGGACAACTAGCCAGTACGACTATACAAAAACTAGAAAACCCGATAATTGAAATTATATAAATTAAATTTAAAATTGAACTTCTTATAGTTTAAGATATTGTAACTATTCAAAACTATGGTGGGCCATATGTCCGACACCCCACAAATTCACGATATTGTTTGGATCACATCACTGGAAAAACTTTACAACAACAAAGTAGGATAGCAGATGGCCCAAAAATAATTCTCAGTGTATCATGACAACTTGCACAATCATGATGGCTACCAGGAACTCATATTTTTATACTATTATTTACATATCAGCTGATACAGTCGAACCTCTATAACTCGAATTTCAAGGGACCGCGAAATTAGTTCGAGTTACAGATATTTCGAGTTAGAGAGGTCAAAAATACATTGTATAATATACAGGGTGTCCCAAAATTAGCCTGCCAAAATGTACCAGCTGATTCTACGTTTAAAAATAATGTAAAAAGTTTTAATAAATATAGGATGAAAACTGCTGCAGCCCCCCGAAAGGGTGGCCCCAAAGAGGAGTTTTCTGTAATATCTCTGTCACTATTTGAGATAGATTCATGAAATTTGGTGAGTACGAAGCTTTTATAATTTGCCACATATTTCTTTTTCCAATTTTCAGAAATTGTGCCAGGGATGTTGGGTAAATTATGCCCCATATTTTTTGTGTGGATAATTTTAAATTTTTTTATATCAAATTATGAAACTTGGTTTATTTTTAGACAAAAAAGTCGTCTCAGTCGATCTTTGAATCTTGAACCGTTTTCGAGTATAATCGTTTTGAAGAAGTCACGTCCATAAAAACTACACTACTAATAAAAATAATAATCACAAAATTGAAAAAAAAATTTTGATTTTGGAATTTTGTTTTTGTTATTAATATTTGATGAAGAAATGCTAAACGAAGTAATAAATACCTATAAATTTTAATCCATTGTCTAATTTTGATAAATTTTAGTTTTGTGATTATTTTTTTCTACGAAAATGCGGAATGACGTTTTTTCTGACAAGATAATCGAACTTGAAAGTAGGCTTTTGAAAAACTAGTACGGAAAATTAGTGCGGAAATTTTTTTCCGTACGCATTTTTTAAACTTTCCGCACGCAAACGAAAACAAAGATGTACTTACATTTAGTTATAATTGTAACATTTATTTAATATCTAACAACCGGAGGAGTGCACATTAGTTCATCGCTTTCGCTTTAGTTTTGAAACTCCATGTTTATATTCACGTAATTTGATCTCAAAATCAAAATTATTTCGATGACAGGACACAATTTATAAACTGTCAACAGCTATGAGCTTTCAGTTCTATGACAACAAACTCACTTGATGTTTTTTTTAATTAGAAAAAAATTTACGAATAATTTAATTTTTTACGAATTCCGCGTTTTCGTAGAAAAAATCGTATGTAACACGGTTGCGGAAATGGCCCATGACAATACTCGTGTGATTGCAGCACTCGCTATCGCTCGCGTTGCAAGTTTCACACTCGTATTGTCATGATGCGGTTTCCGCACTTGTATTACAATATACTATTATTACTGTAGTTTTCATGGACGTGATTTTTTCAAAAGCATTTTACTCAAAAACTGTTCAAGATACAAAGATCGACTAAGACTACTTTTTTTTGTAAAAATAAACCAAGTTTCAATTTGATACAAAAAATTTAATAATTATCCCCACAAAAAATATGGGGCATAATATACCCATCACCAACCCTGCTTGTGACGCCCCTGGCAAAATCTCTGTAGTTTGGAAAAAGAAATATGTGGCAAATTATAAAAGCTTCAAACCAAATTTCATGAATCTATCTCAAACAGTTGCAAAGATATTAAAGAAAACTCCTCTTTGGAGTCCCCCTTTCGGGGGGCTGTAGCCTCCTTAGGAAACATTTTACAACCTATATTTATTGAAACTTTTTGCATTATTTTTAAACGTAGAATCAGCTAGTACATTTTGGCAGGCTAACTTTGGGACACCCTGTAGAAAATTATACAGGGAACTAAAGCAAACTTCGACTTATAGGGAACTTCGAGTTGTGGAGGTTCGAGTTATAGAGGTTCTACTGTATTTTAATTTTTGTATACTCGTACTACTTGTGGCTGGTTGCCTGTTTGTCCAGTATTTTGTAATTTCCCGTTTGTTAGTTAGATCTGATGATGGCGTAGAGCCGAAACATGTTATCTAGTTGTTTGTAATTTATTGACATTATACATATTTGTGGATTGGACTAGGTTTGTTCTGCTTTTAGTGTAAGAGAGTCTGAAAACATGCCTGATAAATATGTATGAATTTAAACATTATTCAAGAATATTTTTTTGCATTTTTTGTTAGATAATGATTTGATGATAAATAAAAATTAAAAAGGCTCTGAAAAAGTTGTCTTAGATAAGCAAAAATGTCAACAGAATGAATAAATTTGTCTCGTTTAAAACCACTTAAACATTATTCATTTTGGCTTTTTAAAAATATGTGATGTGTCCAACACATGACTTTCTTATACGGATAGTACCACAATTACTTTGCCTAAAGAAATGAAGTTAAATTTCTTGTAAAAATAGTGTTTAAATTTTGAGGTTTCCAGCAATTTTCAAATAGTCTCTGTCGCACTTATTGCAATACGCATAAATCTGTCCTTGTCCCACTCATTATAACCGAAATTTACGACAAAAATGTGTTTTATTTTAGATTTTTGACCTATTACTCACTTAAAAAAATCTCAAGGTATAAAATCACATTTATTTATTTATTATTATTGTTTTCGGTACCATAGAAATCATAGAAACCAGTAAAATACAAAAATTATTTGTCCTTCTGGGATTCGAACCCGGGACCTTCCGTTTGGCAGCCAAGCCTCTATGTGACACTAGTCGGATTCAACGATCAACGCGCACTATGAGAAATATAAATCCCGTTTTACAGTTCACAATTCATCGTGCAATAGTATTGGGAACTGAAACGACCCCGATGGGGGGCGCTGCAGTCGTAAGCTTGAAAGAGAGTCGCTTTCAAGGTCGCACAAATATTTACACAGGTTTATATGAACGGTGTCGTCATTTAACGCAAGTTTTTTTATTTTTGTGTGTGATTCTTTTATTTATGTTTTTACAATATATAAATTATCACAATGAAACTCAGTTTAATCGAATTATTTCGGTCCTAGATGCATCAGAACTCGAGAAATTTAACAGAAGGTAAGTAATAAAAAATATTTGCAAGGTTAAATTTATTTTTCCTCTTAATATTGTAATTATTTTATGGAAAAAGCAATTAATTTAGTTAAAGTTAGAAGAAGGGAAAATGTAACAACAAATCATTTAAAAGGTACATGTATTTTTGGATGTCATCAAACATCTTCGTTGGCAAAAATATCATGGCGTTTGCAATTGTTAATACATACTATCAACTGTTTTAATACCAACAGATTCAGTCATTCCTGATCACGCTGTAGTTTCTACTATACGCCAAATAACCAAATAACACAGTTTCAACACACCAAACCACTACTGATCAGTGATTACCATTAAAAATTTAAACTTGGTAAACCTGAGTGTCAACAAATAACAAGCACGATTGGTAACAAAAAAATTACCACATTTTCCCCCAGAATTGCACGCAACTTGCAATAAAAATCGAGCCGGACCGATTTTGTGCAAGAGCTTAAAACGGCAAGTGATTTGCACGCGTTTTCTATACTGCGCATGCTTTTGATCAACAGTATTGCGTATTGCAAGGAGAATTGCGAACTATGTAAAGCCCGTTTTACAGTTCGCAATTCATCGTGCAATATTATTGCAGCAATTATTTGACCTTGCAGTATCTTGCCTGCAACTTTTTATTGCAAATTGTTTTACAGTTCGCAATTGCAATTATAACTGACAATATCTGAAGTGATACCAACCAAAAAAAAGTTATAAGGTATTATATTAATAAAATATATATATTAACACAGTTTCTACAATACGCCAAATAACCAAATAACACAATTCCAACACACCAAACCACTACTGATCAGTGATAACACTGATAACCATTAAAAATTTAAACTTGGTAAACCTGAGTGTTAACAAACAACAAGCACGATTGGTAACAAAAAAATTACCACATTTTCCCCCAGAATTGCACGCAACTTGCAATAAAAATCGAGCCGTACCGATTTTGTGCAAGAGCTTGAAACGGCAAGTGACTTGCACGCGTTTTCTATACTGCGCATGCCTTTGATCAAGAGTATTGCGTATTGCAAGGAGAATTGCGAACTGTAAAATGGGCTTAACACGGACTTGAGTGTTTTAAGAATATCTCGTTTCTTTGTAATTTTTTTGACGGAATTTCAAAAAAAAGTTCAAACAAAATTTGTTCAAAATTCAATTCTAAATCATTGTTAAAGAATAAAAAATCTCGTAAATTGTTTATTTTTCAAGATATTCCTAGGTAAAAAACCTAAAAATGTCCTCAGGTAAGTGCCACTTGTGTTGGTGCTAGATGAAAAAGATTTAATGTGGCATTCACAAATTTGTTCAAATTCTTAACTATATGAAATTTGATTCAAATCCGATAATTCATTTTTGAGTTATCGTGGATACAGACATACACACACAGACAGACATCATTGCGAAAATCGTTAAAATGGATTCAGG
Source organism: Pediacus dermestoides (assembly GCA_963942485.1). Classification (NCBI taxonomy): domain Eukaryota; kingdom Metazoa; phylum Arthropoda; class Insecta; order Coleoptera; family Cucujidae; genus Pediacus; species Pediacus dermestoides. The sequence goes on along the minus strand of OZ012626.1, from coordinate 22,208,031 downwards.
AGCTCTCAAAACGTGTAAATCCATCAAAATCTCGAAGTCGAACAAAATCACGATTAGGTAGGTACGGTAGGTACCTACTATACTTTCTTATTACTTCGTATAAGAAAGTAAAAACCGAATGTTACGTCTGCAGACATACTGTATATCTTCCGATTTTATTAAAAATGTTTTTCGACTATACAGGGTGTCCCTGAAAGGTCTGTAGAATAAACTACCACAAGTTTTTGGGCTCAAAATAAGTTATTTGAACCAAACATACCTTAGTCCAAAAGTTCTTCCTTACTGAGTTACAGGGCGCTAAAAAATATATTTCCAAATAATTTTTTAAGTATATCTACAGAACGGTTTAAAGTAGACATTTGAAACTTGGTGGGTTAATAAGTCTATAAGAAAGCCACAATGTGTTGGTATTACAACCAAAATAATATTGTTCAGTAACATACTTATAGGGGGCACTCAGGGCTTTTTTGGATATTTTTTGTAGGCGATTGAATTTTTTTACAAAATAACAAGAATTACGATAGATACGCTCAAGACACGTAAAAAAGGTATACTTGTTTGACTTGCGTTAACTCAACTGTTTGCGAGATATTTAACTATGAACAAATTTTTTGCTATGAAAACAATTTGTGACTTACCCTATAAAGTCAAAAATATTGGGTCACTCTAATTCAGCTGATTCTACGTCTAAAACTAAGCATAAATGGTTATAGAAACCGACCCACAAAACAATTTCGTTACTAAAATACAGGGTGTTAAAAGTTGTCTTTCTTATTCACCCTGTATCTTTTTAAAGTATATCTACAGAATGGTTTAAGATAAGAAATTATGTTTAGAGGTGAACGTAGAATTACCTGTATTAGAGTGACCCAATCTTTTTGACTATACACGGTAAATCACAAATTGTTTTAATAGCAAAAAATTAAATATCTCGCAAACAGTTGAGTTAACGCTAATCAAACAAGTATACCTTTTTTACGTGTCTTGAGCCTATCTATCACAATTCTTGTTATTTTGTAAAAAAATTCAAACCCCTACAAAAAATATTCAAAAAACCCTAAGTCCTCCCCTTTAAGTACGCCACTGGACAATATTATTAGGGTTGTAATTCCAACACAATATAGCTTCTTTATTGACTTATTAACCCACCAAATATCAGCTCTCTACGTTGAACCGTTCTGTAGATATATGTACTTAATAAACGATTTCGAAAGATATTTTTTAACGCCCTGTAACTCAGTAAGGAAGAACTTTTGGACTGAGGTATGTTTGGTTCAAACGACTTATTTTGAGCCCAAATACTTCTGGTAGCTTTTTGTGCAGACCTTTCAGGGACACCGTGTATGTGTGTAAAAATATGACTTTGAACTACAACTCTTAAATTAATTGTGATTTCTTTTCAGAGAATACGCTGGTGGTGTATGGTGGGCACCCCTTTCTTGGCTTTTTATATAGCTGGTGCTATTTTGAGCACCAGTTTATTAGTTTTAATAAAAATCTTTTTGTTGGTGTGTTTGTATATAGTAATTCATTACATCGGTCAAGTACTGTATGATGATAGATTAATGGCACTATTACCTTTAAGTATTTATTTATCAACTAAGTTGTGGATGTATTTCACATGGTTCATCTACATTATGCCATACACTGACATTTTAACCACCGCTATCTTCCTTTCAAGTTCTGGATTGTTGTGGTACTGTTTTATTAAGTCGTGGTTGGGCGACGCAGGCGTCATATCAACCTCACAACAACTACAGTTCCATGTAAGTGTACAGTCTTTATTTCTATTAAAGCGCAAGATAACCTTATTCTTTTTCAGACTATCATAGAGCTAGCAGAGCGGGGGCCTAACGGTTTTGAGCCATCAACATTTTGCTCAGCTTGCTTAGTGAGACGTCCACTCCGATCAAAACACTGTTCAGTTTGTAATCATTGTGTGGGACGGTTTGATCATCATTGTCCATGGGTAGCAAATTGCATAGGTGATTATTTGAAATTAAATTAACATAAATATCTACCAAATATTGCTCCCGTTTTGTAGGTGCGAAAAATCACAAATATTTTATGGGCTTTCTGGCTTGCTTGGTGCTTATGTGTTGCCAAATGTTATACGGCAGCATAAAATACTGGCAAAATGAACCATTGTGCAATATTACCTCGACTTCGGATGGGTTTTGGGAAGCGGTCCTTGCCATTGGTCGTTGTGACACGTGGGTTGCTTGGGTGGCGGTTAATGCCCTTTTCCATTGCATTTGGGTGTTTATGTTGTTTACTTGCCAGACTTATCAGGTTAGAGCACATTTTAGTACCTATGATTTTCATAATTCATGATTTTTTTAGATATCATGCTTGGGGATGACGACTAACGAAAGGATGAATAGAGGGCGCTACAGTCATTTCATAAGCAATGGCGGTAGGAGCCCGTTCTCCAAAGGTCCACTAAAAAACTTAGTGGAATTTTTCGAATGCACTTGCTTTGGTTTTTTCAAACCTGATACCAATGACTGGTTGACTAGTTTTGATTTAGACAATAGTATTGAACACCAACCACTTTTAAAAAATAAGGAAAACTTTCAATATGTATGAAGATATTACAAACACAAATTGATGACTGATTTAATAGTGCACTTTGAATTGGATTTTTTTTGTTCTCTTTAAGTGTTGAGCTTTGTGCTGGTAGTTGTTTAGGATGCGGTTTTATGAACATTGAAACGAAGTTTTGAGCAATATTTTTCTTTTATCGTTCTTTTAACAGGTCTACAAATACAAATCAGAAGGTACTTACTTAATAATAATGTTGATGATGAAAAATAAGGACTTTATAAACTATCAACATATTCAACAAAAATAAGCGTCATGATTTGAAAAAAGTAATTTTACTTCTAAATATGTTAAATTTGTCGAATATTACTATTCACCAACCTTTCGTTTTGGAAGTAAATGCTTTTCTGCTGTAAAGTGAACATTATTTCATTTCAAATATTAAAAAACTATTACACGTAATGACTGTACCCATTGATATTTTGTTGTAATGAAAGATTTCCGCTCTATTTTCCCTATTTTCCACAACTGAGATGTTGACAGTTTATAAACATCTTAGAAGCGGTGTTAACCAATAAGCAATTCAATATTAACATTCGCTTATATTGCATTCAATCGACATACAATGAGTTTTTTATCAGTCCCCATAGGGATTTACATGGTAAAATCTTTAACTCGTGTTAATTGTTTTTCTACTGCGAATTTCAAAATGATTTTTGGCACATTATTAGTTTGCATCTTTTTTTTACATGTTCTAGTATGTAGTTTGTAAAATGTAAAAAGTTAAATTAATTTATTTAAAAGGGAAAATGCTTCGGAAATGCAAGATATCGCATGTTTGCATCTTTTTTTACATGTTCTAGTATGTAGTTTGTAAAATGTAAAAAGTTAAATTAATTTATTTAAAAGGGCATATAATTTTTGCTCGTTTTCAGGTTAAAATTTATTAAATTAGGAGCTTTGTCCACTGGCAAACAAATAAATAATCCAAAGCTATCACATCACTTGCATGTTTTTATCAAGTGTGACCGACTTTTAAAACGTGAAATATTAGTTTATGCAACAAGGTAGGAATTGAGAGATTCTGACGAGTGTGAACTCGAGGCAGAATCAATTCCTACCGTGTAGCATACTCTATTTTTTCTCATACCTGTACGAAAATGGCCACTTCTTTTGCGTGAAACGCGCGAACTAATTAAAACAGCATAACACTGACATTTTGATTGACACTGTGCGGTGAGCAAATCACCTTAACAACCATAAACAAACACAAATAACTCATGTATATCAGTAAAGGAATGGCTACCCAAGTGAGAAATGTTACCTCCACTCCTTATTTTCCGCGACTACCCTAAAAAGGCGACTTTGTACCCGCATTCCACGCAAATAAAGTGGACATTTTCGTGTAGGTATGGAAAAAATGTCTTTGTACACCACTGAAGGAAAAGTGAAATTTGTTACGGCGTATATTAAAGGTGTCTCGAGGATACGAGATAATTTTGGGGGAAATATTCAAATCGACACATACCTTGTCACAAAACTATTTTGAAATTCTTCAATAATTGTCAGTGGACAAAGCCTCCTATCTTAATAAGTTTTAATGTGAAAACGAGCTAAAATTATGTAATTATTTTTCCTTTTAAATAAATAAATTTTACTTTTTACATTTTAAAAACTACTAGAACATGTAAAAAAGATGCAAACTAAGAGTGTGCCACAAATCATTTTGAAATTCGCGGTAGAAAAACCATTAACACGAGTAAAAAATTTTACCACCTAAATCGGTTGCGGTCCTTGAAAACTTAAGACGCTGACAAATCCAAAATTTTGTCATTGAAAAATGCCCTGAAACTGAAGTTTTTAAAATGCCATTTCGAATGTCACGCAAATAATACGAATCAGTGTCGTTGAGTAGATAAAATTACTTCAAATTTAATTTTTGGTAGAAAAAAACAATGAACCTAAATTTTGTAAACAGAAATAACTAATATTTTGTTATAGCACTATCCGAATCTATCTATAACGCTTTGGCGGCGTCTTGACATTTATAACACTGTGTTCTGCACATATTCCAACGGGATTTCATTCCAGGTTTTTTAATTTTAATTTTAAAAATTACGCACGACTCTGTCGACACTGACATTGTCATCCTTGATGAAAACCTAATTTACGCTTTACGAATTTTCAAAATAGCAAAGATTATGCCAAAAATGAATGTCTTAGTTTTCAACGGCCGCAACTGTACAGGGTGATTATTTTATCTGTGGAAATGCGTTTTTCTTGTAAACGACTGAAGGAAATTAAATTTTGAAAAAAGTGTTATATACCTACTGGATGTGTCACTCAAAATTAGGATAGAAATATAGACTTTTTTGCACGATCCATCAAATTCGCGTATTTTTTAATTACTGATCGGTAAATATCTTACCGATCAGATTCTCGCCTTCTGATCGGTAAGTAATGACATTTGAAAGTTTTGTCACTTTATTTTAGATAATTTTATAGTTGTCACTTTGACATGAACAAATTTTAATTTGGTTACTATTCTTTAATTAAACCCATAAAAACGTGAACGTTAAGGGTTACCGTTCTCCATATATAATATACTATAATATGCATGACGCTAGGCGTCGCGACGATTATTCTTATTATTTAAAAAGTTATGATCCAATTTAAATTATTTCTGTTCTAACTAAATTTTGAAATATTTTTAACAGTAGGCCGAGTTTTCCCTCAAATACTAAAGTAAATCTTAGTATATAAAATAAAGTAGGATTAGAAAAAACATAACCTGTTATTTGTCAACATATTACAACAACAAAAAACTTAATAATACCTTAATTAAACAAAAAATTTAATGAAAAAGTTGATTATTTTAACAATTGTTCAATATGAGTAGGTACCATTGTTATCTAAACATAAATTAAAACGTTTTCTTATTTCATTATATGTGACTTTTCTTAAAACATTAGCATTAATTTCAGCGCAGGCATCGAGAATCTTTTGCTTTAAATGATCTATATTATTAGGCCTTGTTTTGTAAACTTTATTTTTAAGAGTTCCCTACAAGAAAAAATCGAGAGATGTTAAGTCTGGGGACCTAGGAGGATATTCTACTGACCCGTAAGTTCCCATCCACCTGTCTTCATATTCTATATTTAAATAATTCCGCACAATAGCGGCATTATGACAAGGAGCCCCATCTAGTTGAAGCCACAAATATCTTCTAATCTGAAGAGGCACATTTTTTTTTGTTTAATTTAGGTAATAATAAGTTTTTTGTTGTTGTAATATGTTGACAAATAACAGGTTTTGTTTTTTATTATTTTATATAATAAGAATTACTTTAGTATTTGAGGGAAAACTCGGCCTATTGTTAAAAATATTTCAAAATTTCAAATTTAGTTAGAACAGAAATAATTTAAATTGGATCATCACTTTTTAAAAAATTAGAATAAAAAAACTTGGTTTTTAGAAAAAAGACTCGAAATTAAAAGACCTTTCCAATGATATAATGAAAGTGGTATGTTGCTGGAAATTTTTTTGAAGCGTCGCGACGCCTAGCGTCATGCATATTAAAGTCTATATTTCTATCCTAATTTTGAGTGACAGCTAGTAGGTATATAACACTTTTTTCAAAATTTAATTCCCTTAAGTTGTTTACGAGAAAAACGCATTTCCCCAGATTAAAGAATCACTCTGTGCTATACATATGTCGATGTTACATTCATTTAAAAAGCCAGTGATACCCGTTCCTGGGTTTTTATCAATAGTAAATGTCATATGTTTACCTAAGCTTCCTATGCCCATTGAACAAATAATTTTTAGGAGTATGTATTTATTTTTAGTTTTAGTTTTCTTAACATTTCTTGTTGACTAGAATTACACAAATAATATTTGTATTTTGCTTTGTAACAAACAGCATTCTTCTATTTCATAAACTATAAATGTATCTGGTTGTATTTTAGTTATATTCATTAATTTTTGATAGGAGTTATCCAATTTTTTTAATTTTTAAAATGGTACATAACCTAATAGAGTAAGTACCATTTTACAAAAGAAATGTTAAAGTTGAATATGTTTTTTCAAAAATTTTTATTTAAAAAGAGTTACCTTTAATCTTTCATCTTAATTTAAATTTTATATGTAATGGTTTTATTTTGATATAGTTATTGAACGTAAAAAGTGAAAGCACTCCTGACATCCTTTACTTCTTGAAAATACCAGTACAGTCGCCATTAAAAATATTTCAAAATAACGAACAAAACTTAAAACGCAAGTCAGCAATACAAACTATTTTAAAATTATTATATTTCATACTTTTTTATTTTAGAAATAACCCTTTTCTGGTTAGGAAACTTATAGTATTGTATTGTTACTTATGCCCAAATAATTTTATTAGTTATTATTATTTAATCTATTCCTCACAAAACACAGTTTATCATATGTGTAAATTTTTATGAAAAACAATTTCATATTTGTGGTAAAATATAATCGTAAAAAATAGTAAAAAAAACATGTTTATTACCTCTTGTTATCGGCTTATTATTGTGTTTCTATTCTTCCTCGCTGTATTCTATACGTACATTCTGTTATTAGTCGTTTTTATTTCATAAAGTATTATATTTATTTCTATTTTTTACAAAATATGTTAAGGAGTTACATGTATATTTTTACAAATGTATGTAATATTTATTTATTGACCATTTTCGAATACACGTTACTAACTTGTGATAGTTCATATATATTTAATTAAATATAATAAGAGTCTTTTTACGTGCTCATGATAAAGCATAAATACTATTTCGTTACATAGTTTATATCTGGACGACTTTTTTTTACATTATGTATAATTTTTACTGTTATAAAGCTATTGCAAGTGATAGGTCAGGTAACATAATACCATTTCTAAACAGCTACCTGGCATTATTGTGCAGGAAACATTCCAAAATTTATAGTTTTTTTCATAATTTAGATGTAAGAATGTTATTTATTTTTATTTGAATGTTACAAACTTAAAACCAATTATAATTGTACATAAGCTTTAGTAGTAGTTTTATTTTTACCCAAGCTATCATAGAAAATTTGTGAATAAAATAATTTCTAGAGTTAAATATTTTACACAATTTTAATTAGTTTAATTCATTTCACACATTATTTATTTTAAAATTATCTAATTTTAAAATGGGAAGAAATGAAACTGAAAATTTGCTTTATAAGTTTTAAGAGCTAATTATTTAGATAATTGGCGAATTTTATTAAAAAATATTTTCTATCAAAATTATTTTTTTATGAAAACTAAAAAATTAAGCTGAAAAAATATAGAATCCAATCCGCACGCTAGTTTTAAAATTTTCCAAAATTTGTGATTTTTTAAATTTCCCACCAGGAAGTTCCTCTTAGTACACGCACCAATTTCGTTGGCAATCCTGTTTGTCAAGTCAAATTAGATGCATTTCATTTGTCATTATTATTGAGTTAATTGTTTGTATGCGACATTTTTCACATCAAAAATTCTAAAAATATTTTTCACGTTATTATTTTTATCCAGAAAGTTCCAGTTGCAAATACCATGTACAAACCATCGTTCTAATTACTAACGGAAGTTGCCGATCGTATACGACAGATACTACCAAAAGCTGTCAGTGTTCTCGCAAACAACAAGCCTACGGCCAGTAAGTCTTTTTCTAATCTTTTTTGCCATAATTTAAGCACAAATTTAGAGTTTTGTTCAGTTCTTTTTCTGTATTTTGTATTCAGGTGAGTGTTATTCATATGTTAGCAAAATGGTTGTTGTAACTTTGTCTGTGGATGGTCAATAATTTGTTAATTCCAAGAACGGAATGTTAGCATGAATGCGTCATAGATCTTTTATTTTTACTTTGGGAAATTATTATGAGTGATAAAAGAAAAATATCTGACAAAACTTTCGTTTTAGTAGTTTAAATTGAAAATAACAGTTTAAATTTTTTGATTATGCACCTGATTTTTATAAAAACGTGTAGGTAGACAATAATTAACGTGAAACAAAAATGAAGTATTGTACTTAGGTACGATATTTAACCAAACACCATTAAGAATAATAAGTTGGAATTTAATTGCAATTAAAATCAATGTTAATTGTGTTTCTTATGGCCTCGTGTATGGCATTGATTCATTCCCCGAAATTTTTCATCGTGTACTTACGGGGGGCGTGTTCAAAAAATCTGCATAAAATAGTTAAATCCAGGTAGATAATTCGAATTTTTTTTTGTCGGTTTGTGCAACACCTGTACATGAATATGAGTAGGCACCAGTGATAAAATGTAGACGTCTTTGGTATGTGCCGGTCGGGACCTTGAACACGGGCTTGATCTTACGTTTTTAGTTCCGGTCGACGACCTGTCTTTGTTATGGGCCGGATGATAGAACTCGCACACACTATCGATAAAATAACTCAATTGTCCTGGGTTCAAGAAATTTGCAATTGGAATTTTTGCTTTTAAGTACTGAAACAAAATTCCAAAGTAATTACTTTATTGTCCACAAAACTAATTATTCATGCACTTATAACTGAATAAACTAATCGATTAACGGCAATTTATGCTAATTCGGATCGTTATGGGAGCTTAAATCTTTTACAAATTTTGTTTCATTTTTTGTATTGTCCTTGTTTCGCAGACAAGGTGTTATTCAAGGGCGTTACAAAATATAATAAAATAATGTTTGTCTTGAGATTAAAAACTCTGTCTAGCCTGCAGATTATTATTTGACAAATTAGCTCAACTTCAAACAGTTCAAACCAGACAGTCACGTTTAAAATGGTTTAATTAATACAATCATTACTCATCTTTTGCATTGATTTATCAGCTGTGTTATCGACTTAAAAATAATTTAAATATTTACATATTCGACTCATCAAAACATTGATACGCAAGTTTTATTTTTGTAATTTTAGCAACCAGTTTTTTTACGCAGTTTTAAAACAATAGGAACAGATTTGATTTATTTCTGTCTTTATCGCAGTAAATATAATCTTCTCCAGGTTCACTTATTTGTCGGGACGACCATAAATAAACACTCTTCTTGTTATAATATTTATTAATTATATTAGGTATTAACGTATAAAACCAACTTTAGTCTTTTAGACTATCAAACTATAACTGTTAATGTTTATTCGATCTACACGGCTTTTGCCAGGATGTTTATATTATAGGTGATTCAGCACGCTATATGGAGTATACCCTTCCTGACATATTGTTTACTAATATTAGCCAAGGGTTCCCCTATATCAGTATGCTCTATAGAAAAGGGAATTTAAATTATTCATCTCCTTAAAAGCTTTCTTTGGAAGACCAACGCAACATTTTGAACTAAAGCTTTTTGATAGTAACGATTTGTAATGGTTTAATTTATACGTAATAGGAGAGGATGTAATTACCTTTGTACATCCTAATATCTCATAAAATTTAATATATGAAATTTTCTAAAAAAGGTTCTGGTTTTAAATTAGTACAAAATAAAATTTGGGGAGTTTCAGATATTAAAGACGTTTACAGTGCAACTAGATATTTTAATTTTCTATGCAATTTTTTTTCCTTTTTCAACATTGTCTTTGCACTTGGAACTATTTCTTAAAATTAACACTTAACTGGTGACGTGAAATTTTGGTACATAAACGGTGACGTGGAGTCGGCCAGGGTTCGACCGATACATATCGCCGATAAATATGATATTTATCACGATATACATATATCGATATTTATCACGATATACATATATCGATATTTATCACGATATACATATATCGATATTTATAAAATTATAAGCAATGATATACAGGGTGTTCGCGCGAAGTGGCTCACTATTGCTAACTTTGTTATTATTGGAGCTACAAAGTCGGTTAAATTAGCAAACTAGTAGCATTTTTTCCGTTGATTACAATGGTGAAAACAGAAAAACAATTAACCATCTGGTTTTCGAGATATTCACAAAAATAACATTTTTTTAAATGGAACACCTTATATATTTTTGCAAAAATCGATGGTAAATTAAATTCTATACAAAAAATGTCCTTATATTTTTTTGATAATAATTTAAAATAAGCGAGTTATTTTGAAAAAAAGGTTGCAATTCTTTAAAATCAAGTAGCCATAAAATGAAATAGTAATTTATTAAAACCAAACAATCATAATTTTGAATTTAAGCAAGTTGAAAAAAACTTGAAAGAATTACGGAAATATTACTACTTTATTTAATATTTTTAATATACAGGTGTTCGCGCAAAGTCTTTCACTATTGCTAACTTTGTTATTATTGGAGCTACAAAGTCGGTTAAATTTGCAAACTAGTAGCATTTTTTCCGCTGATTATAATGGTGAAAACAGAAAAACAATTGGCCATCTGGTTTTCGAGATATTCACAAAAATAACATTTTTTGAATGGAACACCCTGTATATTTTTCCAAAAATCGACGATAAATTAAATTCTGAACAAAGAATGTTCTAATGCTTTTTTGACAATTATTTAAAATAAGCGAGTTATTTTGAAAAAAAGTTTTCAAAGTTTTAATATCAAGTAGCCATGAAAATTATAATTTTGTAAATTTTCAATATTTCCGCAATTCTTTCAAGTTTTGTTCAACTTGCTTAAATTCAAAATTATGATTGTTTGATTTTAATAAATTACTATTCCGTTTTATGGCTACTTGATTTTAAAGAATTGCATACTTTTTTTCAAAATAACTCGCTTATTTTAAATTATTATCAAAAAAAGATGAGGACATTTTTTGTTTAGAATTTAATTTACCATCGATTTTTGCAAAAATATATAGGGTATTCCATTTAAAAAAATGTTATTTTTGTGAATATCTTGAAAACCAGATGGTCAATTGTTTTTTTGTTTTCACCATTGTAATCAGCGGAAAAAATGCTACTAGTTTGCTAATTTAACCGACTTTGTAGCTCCAATAATAACGAAGTTAGCAATAGTGAGCCACTTCGCGCGAACACCCTGTATACTTATCAATTTTAATAATAATCAAAATTAAAAACAGATTGGGACCTGACAACAGTGACAACACAATTTAAATAAAGAGCATGCAGCTGCAGATTGCTTGCGCTTCTGATTCAGATAATAACCTTTTGAAATTGAAATTTGATGATTTTTTTGGTTAGACTAAAAATTTGTGTTATTTTTAATTTTTTAATTATTTTGTTTACTTTTTTTTCAATAAATTGATTAAAAACCCATTTTATTGTTAATTTATTAATTTTAGACCTGAAATGCATAAGAAATAAATATCAAAATGTTGATAAATATCTCATATTCAAGGTGTTTTTGAAATAGGGGGTCAAAATTTAGGAGCATGTAGAGCAAGTCAAATGATAAAGAAAACCTTTATAAAATTATGTTTAAAGTGCTTTCTAAAATGCCAGTATTTATAGTCGTTCCTTAAGACGCCCTTAACTTCGAGGATACCTTAAGGACACTGTTTCGTATTATAGTCGTTCCTTTTGAGTACGATGCGCTCCTCGAATTCTTACGTGAAATCAAGGAAGGCAGCATTCCTTGGACGGTACGGGTACGGTGAATATGGCCAACATGTAGCAAAATCCCTCTTGGCTTTGCCACACCATAAAAATAAATAACGGTGTTTTTAGGCGTCTTTTTGGCTATAGCGACTATATTTAGTGCATTTTAGCATTTTAGTTGATAAATGGAGATATTTTATAATATTAATTTGAAAATAGATAAAAATAAATGTAATCATAATAAAATAACCAACTTCACGCAGTAAAATAACTAATGCTACCAACATGTAAATTGGAAATATTCCAGCTGAGGGATCCTCAACCGAGGTTTGTTTATAAGACGGACACATGTCTTCGCATCCAAGGAATCCTTACGCAAGGCATCCTCGAGTGAAATCTGAAGGAACGACTATACATACGGGCATAATGCCCGTATTTATAGTCGTTATTAGGTTTACAAAATATGTGACATCACAGGGTAGTCGGCTGTTTCCGGAACGTCGTCGGTTTATTAAAAAAATATGTATTTTAAACATTAATTTCTAATTTATTAGACGTCTAAAAATTATAAAACAAATAATTTCACGTAAAAAAATGTTCAAAGTTTTTTTTAAAAAACTTTTTGAAAAATGTGCAAACTCCCAATTGACTCGCGTCATTTAAAACTGAATATAGGAAAATAACTCTATATGTTCAACGGTATAAGATCCTCTCTGTATATTGTTGTGTTGATATTTTATATACATATGTACATACATATAAACAAAATGGCCAAGAAAAGCAATAAAAATGTGTTATCACATTTTCAAAAACGTATAATTACAAATACAGCGTAAAGTCTGAAAAAGTCAACTAGGAGTGAGGTGGAGTCTGACAGTGAAATAAAAATTCGTAAAATCCAGGCTAATATGCTGGTAACATTTTGTGAAACTACTGGAGGAACCAGATGTAAATAAACCAAAAAGAAAATGTAAAAATTATTAGAAAAAATAGGAGTGTCACAGACTCCACATCATCCGTTAAGGGTTAATAGGTTAATAGTTAATTCCATCACTGGAAATTTGCTGTAACGTGAGACGCGATGTATAATTTGAATGTTCATTTTGTAATTCGGACAGGTTCTTTAAAAAGTTCTAACATTAGTTTATTAACAAAGTTTTATGGGTTAGGAAGTCACATTGTTGTATTTACTTATTCAGATAATTTAGCCAGATAGCATAACATTTTACTCCATTAAATTGTTGACCAAAAAAAATTATACCAATTAATCAAGAAAACATCAATTAATAACGTATTTATACATTTTATACGAAATATTAGCACACAGATTTAGGAAAGTTATAGTTTTAAAATATTTATTATATTATATGCAAAAATTTAAATAATAACAGTTTTCTTTGATTGTCAGCAAGCAAAATTGATTACAAAATACTAAAATAAATATTTTTGAAACACTTATATTTCTCATAGTGCGCCTTGAACCCGACAGCAAAGATAGACTAGTGACTAAAGGGACTTGGCTGCCAAACGGAAGGTCGCGGGTTCGAATCCCAGAAGGACCATTTTTTTTAAATATTTTACTGGTTTCTATTGTACCGAAAACAATAATAATAAATAATAATTAAATGTGATTTTATATTAATAACGTATTGAATGTCGACTGCATGTGATTATTAGCTACCCTTCCAGTATTTTCCAAAGATTAAAACTGTATCATGCCAATGTAGAAGAAAGTCATGTGCTGGACACATCAAATATTTTAAGTGAGTAACAGATCAAAAATCTAAAATAAAACACTTATTTTTTGTTCTAAAATCTGGTTGTAATGAGTGGGACAAGGACAGATTTATGCGTATTGCAATAAGTGCGAGAGAGACTTCCGAAAATTATTTGAAAATTGCTGGAAACGCTCAAAATTTAAACACGATTTTTACGAGAAATTGAACTTAATTTCTTTAGGATAAGTAAATGTGGTACTATCGTATAAGAAAGTCATGTGTTGAACACATCAAATATTTGATAAATGGCACATGAAAGTTTAAAAATTGAAAAAACTCTATTTCAACTTCCAAATTTTTCACTAAAATGCTCGTAATTGTTTAAATAATAGATAAATTACTTGCTCAATATACATGGTTCGATAGGGAATTTTATGATCTACAATAAATAAAGAGACATACTTTTTGATAAAGTGCCTAGTTAAACCACAAATGGCACAAATCGCTAAAACAATTGCACCCTTAAATCCAAGATGGCGGAAAAACCTCCCGAGAAATGAAGTCTAAAACTTGGATTTAAACTTCCTTTTATGGGCCCCAACTACCCACAAAGTTTCATCCTGCCCTCTCCGAAGAAAATTTATCCGGGTTCGATCACATTGCTATTCGTGAGTGAAAGCTATGCTGGCGCCGCGCCTCGGATATTTTCAAAATTAGTCTAAGCGTCCCGAATCGTTGATTTACAATATAGAAATTGCGTAAAATGATTAAAATAAAAAATATCTGATGTGTCCAACACATGACTTTCTTATACGGATAGTATCACAATAATTACTTTTCCTAAAGAAATTAAATTATATTTCTTGTAAAAATTTTGAGGGTTTACACACACACAGAGAGAGACATCATGGCGAAAATGGTCAGAATGGATTCAGGAGCCCTCAAAACGTGTAAATCCATCAAAATCTCGAAGTCGAAAAAAATCACGATTACTATACTTCCTTATTACTTCGTATAAGAAAGTAAAAATCACTATTGCCATACACCATTTTGCGAGGGAAAAGACACCGACGAAAGTTTGCAAAAATTCCCCTTACATGCCGATTTCAAAAAATTAAAAACATATTTGTATACAGCCACTTTTGTCTATCTGAATATACCTAGTATGGGATTTCAGGTACGATGCTTTTTACTTTCTTATACGAAGTAATAAGAAAGTATAGTAATGGTGATTTTGTTCGACTTCAAGATTTTGATGGTTTGATTTACACGTTTTGAGGGCCCCTGAATCCATTTTGACCATTTTCGCCATGATGTCTGTCTGTATCCACCATAACTCAAAAACGACTTATCGTATTTGATTCAAATTTCATATTTAAGAGTTTGAACAAAATTGTGGGTGCCACAGTCAATGTTTTTCATCTAGCACCAAAACAAGTGACACTTACTTGAAGACATTTTTAGGTTTTTTAGGAATATCTTGAAAAATAAACAATTTACGAGATTTTTTTATTCATTAACATTGATTTAGAATTGAATTTTGAACAAATTTTGTTTGAACTTTCTTTTGAAATTCTGTCAAAAAGTTTAAAAAAAAAACGCGATATTCTTAAAACACTTATATTTCTCATAGTGCGGGTTGATCGTTGAATCCGGTCTAGGTAGACTAGACATAGAGGTTTGGCTGCCAAACGGAAGGTCCCGGGTTCGAATCCCAGAAGGACCATTACAGTGCCACCAAGCTAACAAAAGCCCCGGAAAATATGCGAACTACTTTTAATATTTCTAGGCGGGAAAAGTTCCGACCAATTGAAGACCATATCTAGTACTCCGTACACTCGTTTCAAAAAGTCAAAACTGTCAGAATTTAAACTCACATATTTATTAAATTAGCTAAATAAGTAATTTGCGTTTTATGGTTTGATTTTTGGTTCTATTGCTGTTGTTGTTACTTGTTCCTGTTTGGGTTATTTCGTTTGTGTCCAAATACGAGCATTTTCGGTCCTGGTAAGTTATTTTAAACCATTGAAGACTAAACATTATGCTTACTTTTGAAGACAGAGTCGGTGAAAATGAGCGGTAAATGCAAAGCACGAAAAATTATTCATTCCGAAGCAAGGAATGTTATCGACTTTTTTGATAGACAAAAACAAGCTGGTGAATGGAATGGACATACCCGTTACAAAAAGCCACTGAAATAGCTGCGACGGCTACAGGAAAATATTTAAATAGAATAAGCATTTCTTCATTACTATACGTTGTTTTAATCCCCTAGGCAAAAATGCTTGACAGTTGTCATTTCATTTCACTGTCATTCAAATTTATCGGCACTTCATTTTACTTTTGAATGTACCAGTAAAACGACTGCAGCTCTGTACACGCCCATTTTTGAT
Source organism: Pediacus dermestoides (assembly GCA_963942485.1). Taxonomy (NCBI): domain Eukaryota; kingdom Metazoa; phylum Arthropoda; class Insecta; order Coleoptera; family Cucujidae; genus Pediacus; species Pediacus dermestoides. The sequence continues at coordinate 22,191,864 of OZ012626.1, read as the reverse complement.
TTTATAAGCCTGGTCCGACTAACTTTTTTTTTACTGGTGTTTATGGTACCGAAAAAATAATATTGAATAAATAAATGTGATTTTATACCGAGAGATTTTTTTAGGAAAAGTAATTGTGATACTGTTCGTATAACAAAGTCATGTGTTGGACACATCAGATATTTTATAAAGAAGATTCCGTTAGCTTCACTCATACCTATAAGTAGAACTAATATTTTGCCCTCTGTTCTGACTCAAAACAATTCTATAACAATTAGCAGCAGTTTTTGTAATTTTATAGGACAAAGTTTCTAAGTTTTCTGGTCTTAAAATAAACAAGTACACTGGGACCAGTGTTAGGGCACCGATCCCATTGTGTGCGCATCCTTTTTCCCCACCTTCGCCACTATGTAGAACATGCGTATTTCGCCTCAAAACACCGATACAATCTGGAGAAAAATGTGTTTTAACTTAAATCTTCGCAGTTACTATATACAAATTGCATGTTTTTTCTTCGTCCGATTGTACTAGTGGTAAAACAGTTTCCTGCTTCTGTCATTTTCTGTGCATAGCATCGGCGACTTAACAGTGGACCCACTGTAGTAGTAAATCGGAAACATACAAATGTACGCAATAATATTCTATAGCTAAAATTTCGGTCTACATTCTGTTGTGTTTGCCAAAAAAATCTTTAAACTTTATAAATCAATTCTAAAAAATAAGGAGATGAAATGAAATTTGCAAAAATTTTGTTATTGTTAACCAAGATTACTCTCGTAAAAAATTAATATTAACTTTCGGTATAAGTTTAGTTTTAATTGACGTACCCTTGTTTTAGAATCTGAAATTAACTACGATTACAAATTATTGCTCTAGGTTTTGTGTTAAGTAAAAGTTAACCATGGTTAACCTTATTTTAAATTACAGTATATACGTTGTAAATATGCGCCCTCAAAATAATAAATGTACCTCCTACATATTTTGTTTTTTTGTTTAGATATAGGCCAAATAAGCATTTGATATTGACTGCACAGAAGGCCAGGAATTTGAACCGCTTGCACGTTCATCCATCACGACGGAGAGCCCCAGGCAAACGGGGCCACAAGCTCGTGTTTCGGGGAAGGACAGTGTTCCCCCCGCCAAGCGACGCTGGGTCCCTCCATCAACTTTGCGACATCAAGATGCGCTCACACCCGAATCCCGTAATGATTTGGTCTTCCGCAAGGTGCGCGGCATTCTTAATAAACTCACACCTGAAAAGTTCAAGAAGCTGAGCGATGATTTGTTGCGCGTCGAACTACAATCAACAACAATTTTAAAAGGTGTTATCATTCTCATATTTGAGAAGGCCCTCGACGAGCCCAAGTACTCGTCTATGTACGCACAACTGTGCAAACGGCTAGCAGAAGAAGCACCGAATTTTGAACCTGCGGATAAGACGTGGACATTTCGAGTTGTGTTGCTCAATAAGTGTAAGGCTGAGTTTGAAAATCGGGCAAAAGCTTTGGAACAGCACAGTTATCGTGGTGACAATGCTGAGGAAGAGGAGGAACGTCGCCAGCTTGCCAAGCGCAAGATGCTGGGTGAGTAAAGTAGGAATTTAATATAGAAAATAAATTTATATCCTTTTTTTTTTTAAGGTAACATCAAATTCATCGGCGAGCTCGGTAAATTGGAAATTGTCTCCGAAAGTATTTTGCATCGTTGCATCAAAGAATTATTGGTGCGACGCGGCGATGATCCCTCAGAAGACTTGGAATGCCTATGTCAAATTATGCGGACCTGCGGCCGCCTCCTGGACTCCGACAAGGGTGAAAACCTCATGAACCAGTACTTTAACAGGATGCGAAAGCATGCCAACAATCCGGAATTACAACCAAGAATCAGATTTATGTTAAAGGATATAATTGACCTGAGGCAAGATGGATGGGTACCTAGAAAAGCAGCAGTTGTGGAAGGACCTATGCCCATTCAGCAAATCCGACCGGCTGAAGATGACAGGCCGGCTTATCGCAATCGTAACCAGCATGATCGCGATTCGGACAGGTCAAATGCGCCGGAACTATTCCGGCATTCGATGAAAACACGAAGTGGATTCGATGAGATTATGATGGGCATTAATTTGACACAAAGTCCGACGCTTATTTCAGCTAATCCCTATAGCCACAATGGATTTGGTGGTCAACGGGAAGGCAACTATAGAGGTCACAATAACCAACGCTCCGGTTACAACAACTTCAACAACCAACGTGGACAACACAAACAAAACAACTCCAATTTACAATACAATAATCGTAAGTTTAGATCTAAACTATCTATTAAAGAGATAGATTATGTACTAAAATGGAAGAATAAAGCATCATTCTATAGGGTTTGTTTGGTGGGAAGGTTCAAAATTTTCCAATTAATTCGCAGTCCTTTCAATACTTCGCCCAAAGCAAATAAATGGAAGGAAACTTACACAAATGCCATTTACATTCATGGAGTATAAACTATATCATCACTGAGAATTGAGACTTGGCGCATGAACACATGCAGAATTTTTTGTAACGGGTGTCCAATAAGTCTTTCAGTCAGGGCGGCTGTGGAGTGTTTTGCTTTTCATTAATAAACACAAAACTTTAACCGTTACAACCTCACCTCAAACAAAACGTTATTTAAGACGACATAATTAATGTTTTATGATGGTTACATGAAATAGTATATTAAGTATGGAGAACGGTAAGGGATTTTTACCGTTCGACATGCTTATAACATTTTTTGCACGATCCGTCAAATTCACGTATTTATGGGTTTAATTGAGGTTTTCAATAAAACAACGTTCTCTGTCCCTCCTGACGTCACAAGACACCCTAATGACCGTTGCCATTGCGCATATCATCTATCTCTCAAAATTGAAAACCTTAATTAAAGAATAGTAACCAAATTAAAATTTGTTCATGTCAAAGTGACAACTATAAAATTATCTAAAATAAAATGACAAAACTTTCAAATGACATTACTTACCGATCAGTAATTTCTAAACAAAACCTACTATTCTTTTAATTAAACCAGTAAATACGCGAATTTGACGGATCGTGCAAAAATTATATTTTAAGTTTTCTGTTTCTTAGTGAAAAGAAAAATACTCCATAGCCGCCCTGACTGAAAGTCTTATTGGACACCCGTTAGTACATAGGTACTAAGCAAAAATTTTATTATAAGTGACTACATATATGGTTACCAAGATTTATTATCTGTATATTATCCGAAAGTTATGGAATTCCTCCATAAATGTCAAGTTCCTGTTTTAAGTTAACTCATTATAGGCGGATTCCACCGTTCGACACCCCATACTGTCTATCTCTTTAAATCTATGGTTCACGTTTATTTGCTAAAATTAATTTAATCTTGTATTTAATTACCTTTAGAAACAAACAAAGAATTAGCACCTCGTTTCAAACGAAATCTTATCGTGGCCAAAGAAGACGTGGGTGAAGTTGAACTTAGACCTAGTTCTATGCTGTTGTTTAATAAGGCATCAGTAAAAACAAACAACATGATGAATAATCGCTCTATAGAGCCAACATTTACCCCGCCAACTATTAAACCTGCTCCAACACCTTTATTAAAAGAACCACTACCAATAAAACAACTGCCAGCTGAAAAACCGAAACAGTCGAAAAAGGACAAGGTAATATAAATTGATTCTACTTAAGTTCATAGGTTGATGTTGTTTTTTTAGGGTCCAAGTAAAGAAGAAGTTACGAAAAAGTTTACAAGTTTGCTAGACGAACTGTGGAAAGGCGATATAGATCTCAAACAGGCCGTAAACTCATACAAGGAACATAAAGTTCCCGATAAACATCTCAAAGATTTAGTGTTGACTGGTTTGTCTTTATCTTTGGAGAAATCAGGTATGTTTTTAGTTTCTTCCTCATTTCCTAGTTTAATAAGTCATTTTATTTTTACAGAAGGAGAACAAGAGAAATTGATAAAGTTGTTAAGTAATCTAAAGGAAGAAAATGCTTTAAACGGGAACAGTGTGCAAGAATCATTTAAGTCATTATGCCATGTACTGGAAGAAAGGGAAAATGATGATTCAAAATCCATTAATTCGACTTCAGTTCTATTGGCCACTGCCATATCTGAAGATCTTATAAATCTGTCTGAAGTTGCGACACTTACTGATAATGGGGCACATTATCCTTTGTTTTTATTAATGCTTCAGTATCTGCATAAAAAGTGTGGACGTTCTGATTTGTCGACTATATTTAACAAATGCAAAGTAAGTTTTTTTTATTCCGTCGAAAATTTAGAAGTTTTTAAAGGTTGACTTCTACATGTAGATCCAAATTAAGTTCGGCGCTGTTACTCATATTTCCAACAATAACTAGAGGGTGTCCCAAAATTATTAAATTCATTCACATATACTATTTGGTTACATCAAAGAATTAAAAATTGTCGTAAGTTCGACGTTCTAAAACCTTTTGAAGATTGTACTTCTTGACAGTTTTTTGGACGTAACTTTTCAACGGTTTCAAATAGACATCTTTGTCTCTTCAATTTTATTGTTGTACTAGAAAAAAAAGTTCAATTTTTAATTATGGGAAATGAAATTTTGTAAAAAGAAACAAAATTATGAAAAACACAAACAAATATGTAAAGAAGCTATACATATTTGATTTGCTTTAAGTCAACTTTTTACTAGAAAATTAAATTAGAAATTTTGTTTCTAGAAAGTTAGAAATACTGGTCAATTGTCTTATGACAGGCTTCCTTACTTAGATTGTCTTGTATTGAAAGTGATTAAACCATTCAAAAGTTATACCTAAAAATCATTGAAAAGTTACCATCTTCAAAAGATTGTAATTTTCCTATCCTTGGGTTTTCGTATATCGAACATACAGATTTCATCGCTTTAGGTTCTCAAAACAAAATAAAAACTATACGTCTCAAAGTGCTTCGTTTCTCAGATACATGACATCGAAATCATACACAAGTAATATACAGGGTGTTTCAGGAGGAACAGTAAATATTGTAGGAGGTGGTAGTATGGACTATTTTGAATAAAAAAGTTCGTATAATCATGTGTCCAGTTTAGATTTATTTTAATTTTTTTTTTTTTTTATTTCCAATTCCACTTCAATGAACTTTCAAACCCAAAGTCGTTGGTGAGATTTTTTAAAATCAACTTTGAATTTAATTAATATTAATTTTTTATTTCATTAATTAACACGTTAACGACCATCAGGATTTTGGTATATTTGTCCACTGAGCCAATTTTTTTTTTCATTTATTTAGTGTAATTTTGCCTTAAAATGTAATAATAATAAATCATTGTGGCGAGTTTTTGTACCCAAATTTCCAAAAATTTGAAAGCCGCGGCCCAGGAGACAAACATCGTTTGACTGCAGTGATCCTTATCAATTTCGCGCTTATTCGACACTCGACGCATGTCAAACATTCTTTGAGCCATTTGAGTTTTTATTATTGTAGTTTTTATGGACGTGACTTTTTCAAAACGATTTTACTCGAAAACGGTTCAAGATTCAAAGATCGACTGAGACGACCTTTTTTTGTGTAAAAATGAACCAAGTTTCATAATTTGATATAAAAAATTTAAAACTTATCCACACAAAAAATATGGGGCATAATTTGCCCAGCACCCACCCTGTATGTGACGCCCCTGGCAAAATGTCTGAAAAAAGAAATATGTAGCAAATTATAAAAGCTTCAAACTCACCAAATTTCATGAATGTACCTCAAATAGTTGCAGAGATATTACAGAAAACTCCTCTTTGAGCCCCCCCCCCCCCCTTTCAGGGGGCTGTAGCTCCATTAGGAAGCATTTTTCATCCTATATTTATTAAAGCTCTTTGCATTATTTTTGAACGTAGAATCAGCTGGTACATTTTGGCAGGCTAATTTTGGGACATCCTGTATACCTTCTTGTCCATACTATCACCCCCTAAAATATTTACTATTCCTCCTGAAAAACCCCGTATACACGGTGTCCCTGAAAAGGTCTGTACAAAAAGCTACCACAAGTTTTTGGGTTCAAAAAACAAAACATACCTCAGTCCAAAAGTTCTTCCGTACTGAGTTATAGGGCGCTAAAAAATATCTTTCTTTTTTAAGTATATCTACAGAACGGTTTAAAGTAGAGATTTAAAATTTGGTGGATTATTAAGTCTATAAGGAAGCTACAATGTGTTGATATTACAACCAAAATAATATTGTTCAGTGACGTACTTATAAGGAGGGATATAGTTTTCTTTTTAATATTTCTTCTAGGGAATTCAATTTTTTTTACAAAATAAAAAGAATTAGGATAGATACGATCAAGACACGTAAAAAAGGTATAGTTGTTTGACTTGCATTAACTCAACTGTTTGCGAGATATTTAACCAAAGAATATAGACAAAATGAACAAGAAGCGACACTCTCGTCGGCGCTTTTGATGCTTTGACAGCCAGATTCGGTGACCTTGCGCCATTTTGTGGGAGTGCAGAAAGGGAGGGAAATTCAAATTTAAATCCTTACCTTTCTATATTGAAAAAACTTATTGTACCATCGTTGCGCGTGGAGCAAGTTTTAACCGCACACGAATAACCACGTTTAGTTACTTTTTCCATGATTGAGATTATTGCCAATTACATACCTATTACCCGTTATATTAAAATTAGGTTAGTGTCTCTGACACTGACAACCTAACTGACAAGACTCAAGAGACAGTTTCTGGTCAGGATACTATTAACCAGGTATGTTCTTGCGCATCTTGGGTAGGACTGGGGCAAAAACCTACAAACTTCAAGCAGCGGCATCCAGGGCGACCATCTAGGATTCTCCTAGGTTAGGTTACTCGTTGCAAATTGCAAATACCTAATTAAGGTAAATATAAAAAAAAGTTAAAGATAATTTACACAGTAATGTTTTGTTATTCGAGTTATATTTTCATGTAAAAATCACTGATTTCTTGCGTTTTAAAAAAAAAGCAGTTTGAATTTAAGGCGGGAGCGAAAGAAGACGACAGCCTGAGATGATGCGCAGACTGAATCCAAACGCGTCCGCGGGAAGCACATACCTGGTTAAATAGTATCATGGTTCTGGTAAACCTGCGCACTGGAAAACTGTTTACCCCCACTACGCGACTGTCGTGTCGGTTTGACAGAAAAAACCTCGTGCTTCGCACTCGGTTTTTTTAAACTGTCAAACGGACACTCTTTGTTGCTGTGCAACAAGTTTTCGTAATTTAACCGGAAAATCCAAAGCACTTATTATATTACTACTGAAAAAATTTTTTGCAATGAAAACAATTTGTGATTTGTCCTGTAAAGTCAAAAATATTGGGTCACTCTAATTTAGCTGATTCTACGTCTAAAACTAAGCATAAATGGATATAGAAACCGACCCACAAAACAATTTCGTTAGTAAAATACAGGGTGTTTAAAGTTATCTTTTTTATTCGCCCTGTATCTTTTTTAAGTATATCTACAGAATGGTTTAAGATAAGAAATTATGTTTAGATTTGAACGTAGAATGAGCTGTATTAGAGTGACCCAATATTTTGACTATACAGGGTAAATCACAAATTGTTTTAATAGCAAAAAAAATTTTCAAAGTGAAATATCTCGCAAACAGTTGAGTTAATGCAAATCAAACAAGTATACCTTTTTTACGTGTCTTGAGCGTATCTATCATAATTCTTGTTATTTTGTAAAAAATCCCCTACAAAAAATATTCAAAAAAAAACCTAAGTCCTCCCCTATAAATACGCCACTGAACAATATTATTTTGGTTGTAATACCAACATAAGACGCTGTGCAGGTGGGTGGAGTCTACTCGATTTGCTACACTAGCGCATAAGGCGGCTTAGTTGAAAGTACCGGGACCTGTGGTGGTTCAATTTTAACATGTAAACAAACGGAGAAGACGCGCTATGCGGATTAAAAAACCGCAAAATTATTTAATGTTTCTGGAATGAACGAGTTCCACTGCTAAAAAATACTATTATTCACTAAAAATACACTCAATAGAACCTATTGCTCTAACTAATGATTAATCAATCATTACGTTTTAGTAAAAACGATTCATCTTTATGTATTTATTATAATATTATAATATACTTTGATACTTTTGACGGCACGGTTTATCTGGTCAGGATACTTTTAGCATAGCTGACACAGGGATTGCACGGCACATATAGACTTATTAACTAAACTTCGTAATGATTTGTAAGGCATTACTGACAGCTGTGACAGCTTGGCGATGACATTATTATTATTGGCCCAACGCGCAAACTAACCCAACGCATGTTGGAACCACAATTTTTGAACTATGCTCAGTCCATGTAGTATATAGTCTAAGAGCCAAATACATATCAACAGAAACCTGCCTTAAATTGCGATAGTTTGTCCTAGCGCCATCGGAGGTCGCTAGCATCATTCATTTGAAATCCCCGTCTACGGATTGTATAGAGAGGATACCTATCACAAGTAGTAGTGACGGGACATATAACGGCGCCGACTTAGGCGTGGCTTCTGAGTCTGACTCACGCTACTGACCCGCGTCTGATGCGCGTTGTTACGTTAGTAACGTACAGGGTGGGCAAAATTCGATGTTTTTATAGGGTAACTTTAAAACCATAAGAGATATGAAAAATCTGACCGCGCATCGTCGAGCTCTTTTTTTGACTAACCCTTGATGGCGAAGTCAAAATTTAGCGATCGTCGTTTGTTTTCGAGTTATGGACGAAAATTCGATTTCTTGAGATTTCAATTTATGTCTATATTTCGGTTGTTTATGAATTTAGAGAAATGGCGTTTGCACGTTCTTAAGGCACTTTTTTGAGGAGAATGCAATGGCGTTAACTGATTTTGAAAATGTTTTTTTATTTTTAGGTTATGACATACATTTTCAGTTTTTATTTGGAAGTCATAGTGGGCTGTCACTTTATTGAAAAGAGCATTTTTTTCTCTTTTCAAATATATATAATATGTAGGGTCTATTCCTTCAATTTCTTCTTAAAAAATCAAAAAATCTAAATTTTTGGAATTAATAATATGTATTTCGCATATTTATCGCAGTAGACGAATGTCATGATGAGAAACCTCGGCGCGCCATTGAGATCCAAAATCAGGGTTGGTTTGATTTTAGTGTTTGGTGTGCCTTAATAAAAAATCAAGTTATGGCATATAAGATTTATGAGGGAAATCTAACTGGTGAACGGTACTACCAATATTTAAATGAGAAAATTCTTAATGAATATTTGGACAATTTATAGTTCAGCGATAGAAGTCAGTTCTTCATACAACACGATGGTGCACCACCTCATAATACGAGATCAGCTAGAGAATTGTTTAACTCAAAATTCAGATATAATTGGTTTGTTACCAATGGGCCAGTTAGATGACCACCAAGGTCGCCTGATTTGACACCTTTGGGGACATATTAAAGATAATTCATATAAAACTAAAAATAGAAATACAGAAGAACTCAAAGCCAAGTTTACGCAATGCCTTAGCTCCGTGTCAAATATTCACATTTCGAATGCGCACAGAAGTGTCATGAAAAGTGTATTGCAGTTAATAGACGTAATTTTGAACTTTTTCTTTGAGTTGTTTTATATAGATATTAATTTTAGATAGTGTCGTGTTTATATGTATGTCGTTTGTTGTATTTTCATTTTTATTATAAGATTTTTTTTAATTTAATTTCAAAAATTTAGATTTTTTTATTTTTCAAGAAGAAATTGAAGGAATAGCCCCTACATATTATATATATTTGAAAAGAGAAAAAAATGCTCTTTTTAATAAAGTGACAGCCCACTATGACTTCCATATAAAAAAATAAAAATTTATGTCATAACCTAAAAATAAAAAGACATCTTCAAAATCTGTTAACGCCATTGCATTCGCATCAAAAAACTGCCTTAAGAACGTGCAAACGCCATTTCTCTAAATTCACAAACAACCAAAATATAGACTCAAATCGAAATCTCAAAAAATCGAATTTTCGGCTATAACTCGAAAACAAACGACGATCGCTAAAATTTGACTTCACCGTCAAGGGTTTCTCAAAAAAAGAGCTCGACGATGCGCGGTCAGATTTTCAATATCTGTTATGGTTTAAAAGTTACCCTATAAAAACATCGAATTTTGCCCACCCTGTACAACGCGCATCAGGGGCGAAGCCCGAGACACGCCTACTTCGGCGAGATCGGCGTCGCTATACGTCCCAAATCGCTGTATGCATGGAGATAGGTTGTCAAGTATCCTCTCTATACAATTCGTACCCCGCCTACACACTGAATTATCTATATTATTACTTGTGTATGGTTACATAGAAGATAATATATCCAAATTTTGATGGAAGCCGCCTTCAGTACTCATTGTATACTTAATGGTCCGTATTAAGTAACCGTAATTATCTAGAACTAGATCATTAATCTGCTAACTTTAGCAAAGCCACTTTGTAATGTTTTACCAAGAAAAATGTAAAATTAGTGACAGCTTTAGTTAGTCATGGAGATAAATGGAGCTATTCTCTATTGAAAATGTTATATAACATTCTGTTAAATCTATGTTATTTGACATTTCAACAATGTTTTATATTGTTCAAACGTCAAATAACATAGATTTAACAAAATGTTATCTAACATTTTCGATACAGAATAACACCAAAAATAGGTACTAACGGTAATATGGGCCATTGTCATTGTTTTTGGAATATTTAATATTTGACTAGCTGTAATTTTTCAAACAATCTTGAAAAGTATGGTCTATATAGTTTATAGAGCATTGAAAGGGTTGCAAAAAGATTCTTGGAAGATTTGTAGAATCAATCAAAATACAAGAAATTAATGTTTTTCTGTAATTATTGCATTAACATTTATATGTTTACAATTGCAGAATATTTTCTTATAACTGAAAAGCAAAGTAAATTTCAAAAATCACGGTTACTAACTACATTTCCTTATTGCCATACAAGAATGCAAAAATATCTGATGTGTCCAACACACGACTTTCTTGTACGATAGGGATTTAATTCTGACCTTTGAAAAGAACTAAAGCCATAGCCATAGTTTTAATATTAGTGTAAATTAATTTTGTTATTTTATTCTGAATGAGATATCTTTGTATCAATTCGGAAATAATCAAAATGGATACAGCAATATTGCGATGTATCGAAAAAGCATCCGGGAACAATTATTCAGCGGTAATAATTACATATACCGAAAAAACGACTTCGGGTATATTTGGGTCCTTTCGTTACGTGAGAAATATAATATTGGAATTTCAATATAATATTGGAATTTCTCGCATTTTGCAAAAAAATATTTAAAATTTAATTCTAAAGCAATATTAAAGAATAAAAATATCTGATGTGTCCAGGACATGACTTTCTTACACGATACGGATTTAATTTTGATATTTGGAAAGTATTGAAGCCGTAGCCAATAATCATTCAACAATTTATTAATATTAACCCAAACTTATTTAATTACTTACATATTATTTTATATCGAGAGAGATGTATCTTCGTATAGACAGAATGGATTCTGGGGCCCTCGAAACGTGTAAATCCGTCAAACTCTCGAAGTCTAAACAAATCATGATTACTATAGGTACTTCCTTATTACTTCGTATAAGAAAGTAAAAATTTGCTGTTTCCGATGAGGTGGTTTTAATGGCTTATTTCTGTCTTATGTTAGATACTCTACAAATATAAATGGTTTTAAGAGATCAGTAATTTAGTTTAGCAAGATAATGCGCGACTCTACAAACGACAAAAATATTTAATCAGAACTTATTGGCTGAAATTTAATATAGATTAGAGATCGACCACTTGGAGTCCATAAAATTCAAATTAATAACACTAAGGCCTGGTTGTATCAAACTTTAATCGTGGAATAATTCACAAAAAAAAACAATTTTATCCAAACAATTGTTTCTATAGTTATTTTGAAGGATTAAAATTTACCACTGATATTACGGCTTTATTCAACTGGCCCTAAGTTAAGACAAGTTCTGCAATCCACAGCCACCCAGGATTGAAAAACTCTTTGTACACCCGTTACAAATGCTCAAAGCCACTTTGAAACAGGGACCCGTGTGATCAAGCGAGATCGTCGACATGGCAGAAGTACGCTGTCGGTCGCCGGCTCGCCAACTCGCCGTGTCCCTCCTCATTGTAGGCTGGCTCTAGATTTTGGTCGTAAGTGCGAATATTCGCAAAATCGGTTGATCGTAAGTGGTACTTGCCTTAGTTTAAATTGCATGTTTGTTTCAGATTAATTTATTGACCCAACTGCAAGAGTGCGACCGCACCAAAGAGCGCTTATCTGAAATCCTCGACGAACGTGATTTAACTTTCCTCTATCCCCTGTTACAAATTCAGGCTGAGCTTAGCAAACAATTACAAGCCGATCCCAATCCACAATCATTTTACAAGTGGATTAAGGAGAACCTAGATCCGTCGAATTTTACCGATCCGGGTTTTATCAATGCCCTGATGACCGTTTTACTGAAATACATAACCCAAGAGGCATCAGCCACAATGGGCGACGAAAAGGCCATATCGGAAAAGGAGAAAAGTATGCTGGAACGCTACCAGCCGATCCTGCATGCTTTTCTACGCGAGAAATCCTCACTGCAACTTGTCACTGTGTATTCATTGCAAGTGCATTTTTACTCGTTAGGGTTTCCTCGTGGACAATTGCTCCGCTGGTTTATGGCCATGTACGATTTGGAGATTGTTGATGAAGAAGCTTTCCTTAATTGGAAGGAAGACGTTACTGATGCGTATCCTGGCAAAGGACAAGCCTTGTTTCAGGTTAGTTTTATTATTAAGACAGTTGGGAGGACTTCCATTTCTAATGTAATTTTGTTGCAGGTAAATCAGTGGCTGACATGGTTGCAGGAAGCCGAGTCCGAAGAAGAAGAGGGCGACGATTAAGCTTGGCAACTCAGTCAGATTAGGCAAAGTTTATAACATATATAATATAATTTAAGCAATTTTTACTTTTGTTTTTGGTGTAAACAGATATTTTTAAAATATGTATCTTCAGGTATACTGTTAACAGCGTTTTGTTGTCCACTGTGAACTACATGATTTAGTAGAATTGTATCTAATTGGTCAATAGTTTCTATGTATGAATGCAATTTTCCCTTACGTTTTATTTAAATGGATACTAGCTAAAGTGATTGTAGATGTGTAAGTTTATATATTGCATGATTGCCATCAAAATTGTATGTGTTGTCAATCGTACAACAAAAAAAACTGACTGTTATTGAAAAAATATTAATTAATAATAATTGTAATTGAGCTTTTTAATCTTTTATAAAAATGTGTTCTCAATAATTTTATTGTGTCCAATATTAGTGTATTTTTTCTCAAGTATTTTGTTATAAAATCCTAGAATAATTTTACTAAACACTTAGATTAGTTTATGTCTCACTGATATAAATAAATACAAAAAAAAAAGATAAGTTGAGTTTTATGTTGGCTAAATAAAAGTGAGAGATGGTTTTTTGCCATCTAAATTTTATGTACAGTATTAAAAATTAACGAGGGAAACATACTAATAGTAGCTTAACTGAGATTTATTTAGGTTTAGCCAAAAACGAAATAGATTCGAATATTTTATTGATTTGATTTCCATTTGCACCAGACGTAGATGTTTGTATGATAGAACAAAATGATGTATTGAGAATAATTAATTGAAATAATATACGTTTGTCGGCGAAAAAATCGTTCAAAAAGTGTTTTATTATTTTCTAAAAATATTCAACAATAGTATCTTATTTTATGAGGAGCTTAAGTGATGTTTTATGTGCTGAGGCTGGTGTTTGACTGACGAACGAAGTGAATCAGACAAAAGTAGCCGAAGCACATTAAGCAACTTAAGCTCCGAATAAAATATGCTATTTTTCTTCAAACGCAAACAATTCATTAAATTGTAAAATTATTAATTGAAATTTTAATAAATCAACTTTGATTATTAATTTGACTTATGACCAGGGGCGTTTAAGTAGTACTTTACCTGTTGCCGGCAATAAAGTGACACTTAAATACATATAATCAGTACAGCAGTTAAATGACGTTTGAAGAAAAAATCATATTAAACTAATGTCGGGTTTCGGGTTAAGCCTTGTATACATCGTCGAGCGATTTTTGTATCTCCAGGGGCGGATTTGTAAAGAGCGATCAAATAAATTTGTAATCGAGTCATCCATGAACCCGAAATCGTATGTAGTTACTTGAATTGCATTACAATAAAATGTCAGTTGAAAGCTAAAATGGTTCAAGTTAAAGACATACGAATTCAAATCTATGGATGACTTGATTACAAATTTATTTGATTGCTCGATATATAGATAAATGTCTTAGACAATCGGATGTTGGAAGACATAAATATAATTTATTTTTTTGTGGCGGAAATTCTAAAACCAGGACATTTGTGCGTCCCGAAGACCTTTTTCGGGACAGGGGGACACTGCCCCCAAAATCGGGACAATCCTGGAAAACCGGGACATCTGGCATCCCTATTCTGGAACAAAATCGCAGAACTTTTGTGTCCCGTTTGAAATGGGAGACATGAGACAATTGTTAGACAATGTTGCGCGATATTTCATAGTGTGGACATTGTGTCCAATTTTTCTCTGTGAGCCCAGGAGAACGCTTCTTGTTTTTTATATTTTTTTGTTTTTTTTTTATCAAGATGTGGCCTACAGAGGAAGTTATTAATAATTGAAGATTTTCACGCGGCATCTCTTGTTTGTGGGATGTGACTAGTCCCGAATATAAAAATCGTACAAAGAAAAAAAATGGTTATCGAAGAGCTAGCTCAAAAATATGAAGTATTAGTAGGTGATTTGGAAAAAAAATCATAATTCGAAAACAGCTTTTCATCGGGAGCATAAAGAAATTGATTATTCGAAGAAGAGCGGGGTATCTCCTGTAAAGATTGCTTAATTTGCATACTACGATCATTTGGACCCCCATATGCAATAAGGAACCAAACGCCAGTAACACAGTTTCGAGTAAACTTGCGCGAAAAAATATGTCCATCTAAAAATTATATCAGGATTAAACAAAAAGTGAAATAAAATCTTTTATTGCTTTATTGTTTATATAATAATTTTACACAAGCATATCAAACAAAAAATTAAAAAATTCTAAATTAAAAGAAAAAAATGTCGCTTGGTGCTTTATTGCTAATTTGAAAAAGAACATTTTAATAACTTACATAATGTATAAAACAATAATATAAAAATATTTAAAAAAATGTTTTCTAATCGCTGTCACTTCCTAACTGAAAATCTAACGTTCCGACATTATATCCATCAATATCTTCCTCAATTAATGAGTCCCCTATTAAATGTAAATAAAACGGCTGATCTGCAGCTGGAATCAAATGCATATAGGATTTAATATCATCCAGTTTAGCCTGTGCTACTGATTTTTCATCTGGCCAGAGTGTTTCTAAGTTAATTAAAAAGATAGACTTATCTGTGTTAGGAGGTCTACCCTGCCTTCTTTTTATATTAACTTCGAAGTAGTCTGCGCCATGGTGGATATTTTTCATAAAAATACTATACGGTTTATCCTGTTGTATCTTAATTTCCTTAATATGGAGCCACGTGTCTTTTTCAGGTGATTTCGTCCTTAGGTTGAATTCTGTTAGGAATATTTTTCTATAACTGGATAAACTAACGCAATCATTTTGATTCTCTTCTTTATACAACTTATACATAAGTGGAAGTGTTGTCCCAATGGGCAAAAATTCTTGTTCATTTCTTGTTGCTCTACAGTAATAAGACTTATACCTCGGAAATTTATTTATATGCTTTATAACGATATTTCTTTGCTCTTCTAACATTTCCAACAACATAACCAACTGTTGGATCTATGTTGCAAAAAAGGATTCTGCAAAAAAAAAATTAAAGTGACCATTAGAAAATCATGGAAATTATTTTTAAGTTCCACATTTCGCCGCAAGGAGGCGCAACTAAAAAGAAAAAATATTAAAATTTAAATTTTCTCCAAAAATTTCCACATTAAGGTATACCTTTGGTAACATCAATAGAAAGCTTGGACAATTCTGCATCATTTTGGTTTAAGGCTCATTGGCGTACCGACCTTAATAAGAGTGGGGGAAGCTATTGAAAGTGTAATCATTTAAATCGCTCTAACTTCTACTTATTCGATTTTAGTAAACTTAAGCTTGTTTGGAAGAGAAATGTAGGTACTTTTAATTATCGCATCCAATGGTACACGATAGTTCCTAATAAAATTGCTATTTGATATAATAACAGTTTTTTTTTATTTTATCCCGAAAACTTAAATTAGACGGTATAATTATGAGATCATAATCGGAAAGTAGATTAAATTTGCAAGAAAAAACTTGAAAACCGCAGCTCGATATCTTCGTTCGTTTCAGAGTTATTGCCAAAAGAATAATTTTTAACACTTTAATTGAAGATATGGTTGTTTTCATAGTCCCGTGGTCAAGCAATCCAATGCAAAAAATATTTTTAAACTTTATGCTTGTGTAGGTTTGTCAATCATTATGCCAATAAGGGCCCAAAAACTACTTTAGAATTAATAAAATAATCATGGAAAACTTCGAATATAGGCATAATTATTCTAAGTTTTTTAAAAATAAATCTAGATAGCGTGAAACAAAAAAAAAGTGTTTTTATCAGTAGTAATATAATTACGGTTAAATTACGAAAACTTGTTGCACGGCAACAAAGAGTGTCAGGTGGGCAGTTTAAAAAAACCGAGTGCGAAGCACGAAGAAGTATTCTAATTAAAAGCTTGAAAAAAAATAGTATATAATACACGGCGGCGAAAGCCTACTAATTGCCTCGCATACATTCTACTGCCTCGGCTAGCGCCTCTGCAGTGAAATGTATGCTCGGCTATAATATGAGCTTTCTCCGCCTGGTTTATAATATACTATTAATCAACAAGAGTGGTAATGAAGGCGATTAATAATCGAAACGATTTTAACGCGTGAGCGCAGCGAACGCGTTAATGAGTCGAGATTATTAATCGCCGATTAACACTCATGTTGATTACAATATTTTTTTGTCGATCGCTCTTTATATTAGAATGAAAATAATCTAATTTTGTTCCATGGCAAAATCCAAATTCTGACATAATATGCAATAAGTCAAAATACCACTGACATAATTAATTAATTTCGGCAGGTGTCAGTTCCAAATGCATGTTTCAATAATATAATATATTGTTGGTTACCTAGCAAATCTTAACAATGTTTTTGATGTGCATGTATGCAATAAGCTGAGTTATTAATACACTCCTATCAATACATTAATTAGACTCTTTAATGAACGACCGACGGAAATAGTAGTTTAATAAACAAGAGTGTTAATAAGAGCGATTAATAATCGAAACGATTTTAACGCGTGAGCGCAGCGAGCGCGTTAATGAGTCGAGATTATTAGTCGCCGATTAACACTCATGTTGATTACAATATTTTTTTGTCGATCGCTCTTTATTAGAATAAAAATAATCTAATTTTGTTCCATGGCAAAATCCAAATTCTGACATAATATGCCATAAGTCAAAATAGCACTGACATAATTAATTAATTTCGGCAGGTGTCAGTTCCAAATGCATGTTTCAATAATATAATATATTGTTGGTTACCTAGCAAATCTCATAATCTCAACAATGTTTTTAATGTGCATGTATGCATTAAACTGAGTTATTAATACACTCCTTTTATTACATTAACTAGATCTTTAATAAACGATCGACAAAAAAATTATTTAATTAATTTTAAATATTATTTCTATAAAATAATTTTGTATATTTATTGGCCCTATCGTCACAATACTTACCTACTTGAATAATGTGTACCTAAATTCTACTCTTTCTTAAAGAAAAACACTTGTTGCAGTACCCATTTTTACTTACATGAAGTTTGAAGTAATAATGAAATATAGTTAAAAAGTGATTTTTTTACTTTGATGAATTTACACGTTATGAGGGCTCCTGAATCCATTTTTAACATTTTCGCCTTGATGTGTCTCTGTATCCACGACAACTCAAAACGAAATATGGATTGATCTAAATTTCATATTTAAGAATTTGAACAAAATGGTATAAAGTAATAATTAAATTAATTTGCATTAATATTACCCAACAAAAGATCCAATGTGGACAGCACATGATTATTGGCTACGGCTTCAGTATTTTCCAAAGATCAAAACTATACCTGCATCGTATAAGAAAGTCATGTGCTGACACAAGATATTTTTAATGTGGTATTTCCAATTAATTGGAATCAAAATTAAATGATATGGGTATTATTGAGTTTTGAGCGGAATAATAATTACTTGCATCCTTGCATACATTTTTATTAAATATTTAATAAATAAAAGTTTTTACAATATCTTAAAGCGTTATAATATAGGTATGTATGTACAAAAAGTTTTTAAATATTTTGGTTCACTTAACTATTTACATAATAATGTTCCATAAAAGATAATATAACATATAATTTAAAATTTGTACAAATATAATTGACTCATGAGGCGTTGTTCAGATCAGAGTTTATGGTTTTAAATGAACAAATAAATTATCAATAAATAACTATTCGACAAATTCTTTTGGAGTATTACAATTTCTGTTTTATGATTATTCAAAATTAATATTTGCTAGTAATTTAAACACACTTCCTACCTATCCGATATAGCTGCTTTAGATTAAGGCTCACAGTTTAATTTTTATTTATCTCTCACAATCAGTTACAATAATAACAATACATCAATATATATAGTTATAAAAAGGTGTTCTCTCTCTAGGCGTGTAAAGTAATAAAATAATTCAATAAAATAACAAATTAAATAAACAAGAACCCCTTTTTAGACTACACAAAGCTTTACACAATTTTAAGTTTTAACAATAAATCTATAAAAATGCACTTTAGCTTGAATTTTCAAAATGAGTATTATTTATTATAAGTATTAACTTTTGTAAAGAACAATATTTAATAAAATGAAAATATTCAGCAGAAATTGTAAAAAAAACTACATGTATACAAAATAAATTTCCATTACAACCTGTTTTTTCGAGTCCGTTTCACGTCTATTATTTTTAAATTAATACATCCGAATTCTATTAGCAAGCAAATAAAACTGAGACATCAAAAGGCACATCAATGGCTAAATATCTTATATAATAACATCAATTGCCACATCAATGTTATAGTTCAAAAAAACAAAGCATATCTAAAAATTGCTAATAGATATTCAGGTACAATCGTTTATTTTTGGAATAAAATTCGTAAAAATATTTTGGTACTGGTTGGGGGCATGGGGAGAGGTACTTTCTTTAATGACGATAAAATATTACCATCATACGAAAATATTACCTCCCTAATAATTGTTTTTAATATTCATCTAGGTTCTGCTTACAACTAGTGGACAGATTCATTGAAGCCAAACATTTAAATATTGTTTAAAAAAATTAAAACAATTCAGTTACATTTTGTTATTATCACAATTATTAATATACTTTTTTAGTAGACACTGTATAAGGTGTCAGTAATATAAAGACTATTTTATTTATCCTTTTTACATAGCTACATCATGTATGTATAATAAACAGCATTAAGCAAATTTGGAATAACCATTACTCTAAATATATTTTTCAAAAAAAAAACGACTCTTAGAACAATAGTTCTAGGAACACATACCAGATCAGGACACTTGCTTTAAAATTTTATACCTCAGGAACACACAATAAATCTGGCGTTTTCTTTTTTTTCAACAAATAAACATTCATATGATCCTTTCCTTTAACATAAACATATCCCCGTGGCTCAAAATCGTACTTACTTTCCAACACTTGCAAACAACTCTCTCCTACTTGTATTCTTCCATTTACACCCGTTGAGTCCATTCTGGATGCAATGTTAACTGCATCACCCCAAATATCATAATAAAGCTTAGTATTGCCAATCACAGCTGCGGTTACATCGCCAAAGTTATACCCAACGCGCAAAATCAAATTAAACTCCAACAAATCCCTGTTAAACTCATTTACAACCTTCTGCATTTCTAGAGCAAAATCCATAAGGGCGTACAGATGTTCATTCGGGTCTTTTTGCTGCTGACGCATGTGCGAGTTTAGTCCACTAGCTGCCATGAACGTTGAGCCGATGGTTTTGATTTTTTCTACGGAGCGAAAGTTTGATCTTTCTAATAACTCATCGAAATCCCCAATCAATTCGTTTAAAACCCGCAGAAATTCCTTACCGCCTTCATAGCTTTCATCGTACATTTCGTTGAAATTCACAATGCTGGCAAAGATGATAGCAACATTTTTGAAGTTTTCGGAATATTTTGCGTCTTTTTTTAGCTGGTCTGCAACATGTTCGGGTACTATGTTATAAATCAGGTAATCTGCTTGGTTTTTCAAGCTTTGTACATGGATTTTGTCACGATTTGCAACAAAATTTGCGTGGAAACTTAATCGGTAACCAATCTCAAACTCACGATTGAGCAACCAAATTAAAACCAACAGTAGAAATAAATTCAACAATATATCGGATTTATAATAGTTGCAACGTGGAATTTGCATGATTTGTACGTTGGTTTTAGTTATATTGTAAGTTTGGTCAGATATTTCTATTAGAGGTTTTGTATAATGGGTCACATTGTTTAGAATCGTAAAATCCTCGCAGGAGATAGTCAGAAATAGGGTCACAAACACTAGACAAAATATAGTTGCAAAAATATTCTTCAACCAACAGTTGAGCTGCGTGAAATTACAAAAATGTACAATACCCACAAATAGTAAATAGGTATAAAGATGTAAGTCTGAGTAGGACATATTTTTAATTGGTATAAAGTTAATCACAGCCGAAATAAGCGGTAAACTAACCAAAATAGAACCAAATAAATTCCAACGAAAAAAACGCGACATACAGAAGAAAAACTGATCCGAATACCGAATCACTTGACTGAAGCAAAACGCCAAACCAACTGCCTGTACCGTTATAAAAATCAGAAAAGTCGACATCCAAAGAATGGAAAATCGACAAACCAACACCACACCAATGGACACAACCAAAAACACAAACGCAGACACAAACATATCCAAATACGTGTTGAAACTAGAGTTGGCTAATGTTGGTATATCCGAGTGGTGGTCGGTGTTAATCGAGTGAACATTCACACGAAATTCCCGTTCCATTTTCTTGTTCGTAAAAAATAGGGTAAGTTGTGACAATGGTGGTTTTATGAAATATGAACAACGCGATTTGGAATTGTCTTGAACACATTTGATTAGTTGTCTGTCGGATTGTTTGCGCAGATTCTGGATGCATTCACCGAATTTATCGAAAAATGGTCCAGGGATTCGATTTACTTGTGGCGTGTAAATTGAGCTTTGACTTGAAGTGTAATAGCCGGACACTCTGTGCTGGTTTGACTCGGATGGAAACAATGAATTGTCTATCTGAAAAAAGAAGAAATATGTATATAATATGGTGTTATGAATTTTTTCTACTCATATATGAAAATAGCCATTTTTCCATGACATACTCTACTTGAAACTTCTAAATTTTTGTCTACTGCGAAAATAGTCATATTCTATCTAGAGAGAGAATATCAAAATTTCAAATTTATGATTTTCTTCGTGATTTTTTTAATCAAAATACTATATGCACTAAATTTACATAAATTTTTAATATCAATTCATTCACTTAAAATAGTTAAAATAAAAACTAAAATATAATTTTGACGTTTCACTTGAAATTTATCACCTTAAATAATTTTAAAAAAAATTGTAGTTTATAATCCAATTTATTAATTACAGTATCATAGAAAAAATATTACTACTCGACATGAAATACGTTTCTTTTTCGTTCGTGAGATTGCCTCACTCGCTGCTACATAGCTTGTGTACAATTCTTACCTCACGAAAAAAAACGGTATTTTCATGTCTTGTTGTAAAATATAAGTACTACTTTTTAATAATTTTGTGAAACCAATAAGAAATTAATATAAATGACATTTGTGATTTTTAAAAACGATAGATAAGTATAGGACAAAAAGACAGTGTACAGGGTGGAGTATTTTCGATGGGATTACAGGGTATCTAGGGTTTCTGTTGAAGTTAGAAAAAAACGGATAGCACATTTTTTGGTCAACTTTTTAAGACAAATTGAACGGTGAAAACACGAAATGTCTAACTTCTTTTGTTTTTGAGTTACAAGCAAAAACTGATTTTTTACCGAATTTCTCAAGTCAGTGTATCTCGGTTAATTGAAAAGTTAAAAAAAATACTTTATATGTTTTTTATAGAGATATTAATTTGAAACAAGATGATATAATCAAATTTTAATTCCGTTCAATTGTTTTTGAGTTATGACATAAAGTTGTATTTTTTTAAATGGAAACCATAGTTGGCTATGGATTCATTAGAAAGGATTTTTTTTCAGCTTTACAAAAATATATAACATCGTATATTTATTTTTTCAAATAACGAAGTAATTGCATATTTTCAGTTCAAAAAAGAATAGATCTATTATAGGTGTGCCATGATTGGTCTGTTTGTGAAACAAATGACTGTATCACCTAACGAAAACTAAGAATTACAATAATAAAAACATTTTATTAAACAAATAATGCACTACAATCCGTGTTTTAGTAAAGTGAATTGGAACTAAACATATTTTGTGAGAAATTAATGTATTTTAAATTTTTTACAAAATATAGTTTATAAGTAAATTTCGAACTGGAGTCAATTCTTTAAAATGCATAAACTACATCGTTTTTCGACAGATTTTCCTGCATTTAATATAATAATTATGCAAGTGCCTAATTTTTCTAAAAGACATATCCACATTATTTTGTAGTTCCTCCATTGTGTTTGATACATTTTTAAATGCTTCATTTTTTAAATAAAATATCTGATGTGCCCAACACATGACTTTCTTATACTTACGGATAGTATCACAATAATTACTTTTCCTAAATAAATTAATTTACATTTCTTGTAAAAATTTTGAAGGTTTCCAGCAATTTTTAAATAGTCTCTGTCGCACTTATAGCAATACGCATAAATCTGTCCTTGTCCCACTCATTATAACCGAATTTTACGACGAAAATGTGTTTTATTTTAGATTTTTGACCTATTACTCACTTAAAAAAATCTCCCGTTATGAAATTACATTTATTTATTCATTATTATTGTTTTCGGTACCATAGAAACCAGTAAAATAAAAAAAAACTAATGGTCCGTTCCTTCTGGGATTCGAATCCGAGACCTTCCGTTTGGCAGCCATATAATGAAACACATGGTCTACCTCGACCATCGAATTCAACTATCAACGCGTGCTATGAGAAATATAAAGTGTTTTAAGAATATCTAGTTTTTTTGAAATTTTTTTGACGGAATTTCAAAAAAAAGTTCAAACAAAATTTGTTCAAAATTAAATTCTAAATCAATGTTAAAGAATAAAAAAATATCATAAATTGTTTATTTTTCAAGATATTCCTAAAAAACCTAAAAATGTCTTCAGGTAACTGTCACTTGTTTTGGTGCTAGATGAAAAACATTGAATGTGGCACCCACAAATTTGTTCAAACTCTTAAATATGAAATTTGAATCAAATCCGATAAGTCGTTTTTGAGTTATGGTGGATACAGACAGACAGACAGACAGACACACAGACAGACATCATGGCGAAAATGGTCAAAATGGATTCAGGGGCCCTCAAAACGTGTAAATCCATCAAAATCTCGAAGTCGAAAAAAATCACGTATACAATACTTCCTTATACTACGTATAAGAAAGTAAAAACCTAACAGAAAGAAATCTAGAGAGAGATCTAGCAGGCCACAACATTGGTCCGTAAGTACCTAACGATCGGTTAGGAAATTCCAAATTTAAATAATTTCTAGTTTAATAAAATGTTTTTACTTTCTTATACGAAGTATAAGGAAGTATAGTAATCGTGATTTTTTTCGACTTCGAGATTTTGATGGATTTACACGTTTTGAGGGCCCCTGAATCCATTCTGACCATTTTCGCCATGATGTCTGTCTGTCTGTCTGTGTGTGTCTGTCTGTCTGTCTGTATCCACCATAACTCAAAAACGACTTATTGGATTTGATTCAAATTTCATATTTAAGAGTTTGAACAAAATTGTGGGTGCCACATTCAATGTTTTTCATCTAGCACCAAAACAAGTGACAGTTACCTGAAGACATTTTTAGGTTTTTTAGGAATATCTTGAAAAATAAACAATTTATGAGATTTTTTTATTCTTTGACATTGATTTAGAATTGAATTTTGACCAAATTTTGTTTGAACTTTTTTTTGAAATTCCGTCAAAAAAAATTAAAAAAAAAACTAGATATTCTTAAAACACTTTATATTTTTCATAGCGCGCGTTGATAGTTGAATCCGATGGTCGAGGTAGACCATGTGTTTCATTATATGGCTGCCAAACAGAGGGTCCCGGGTTCGAATCCCAGAAGGACCGGTCCATTAGTTTTTTTTTTATTTTACTGGTTTCTATGGTACCGAAAACAATATATAATAATGAATAAATAAATGTAATTTCATAACGGGAGATTTTCTTAAGTGAGTAATAGGTCAAAAATCTAAAATAAAACACATTTTTGTCGTAAAATTCGGTTATAATGAGTGGGACAAGGACAGATTTATGCGTATTGCAATAAGTGCGACAGAGACTATTTGAAAATTGCTGGAAACCTTCAAAATTTTTACAAGAAATTTAACTTAATTTCTTTAGGAAAAGTAATTATTGTGATACTATCCGTAAGTATAAGAAAGTCATGTGTTGGGCACATCAGATATTTTAAACTGAAAATATGCTATTACTTCGTTATTTAAAAAAATAAATATACGATGTTATATATTTTTGGAAAGCTGAGAAAAAATCCTTTCTAATGAATCCATAGCCAACTATGGTTTCCATTTAAAAAAACAGAACTTTATGTCATAACTTGAAAACAATTGAACGTAATTAAAATTTGATTATATCGTCTTGTTTCAAAATAAAATCTCTATAAAAAACATATAAACAATTTTTTGTTAACTTTTCAATTAACCGAGATACATTGACTTGAGAAATTCGGTCAATAATCAGTTTTTGCTTGTAACTCAAAAACAAAAGAAGGTAGACATTTCGTGTTTTCACCATTCAATTTGTTTTAAAAAGTTGACCAAAAAATGTGCTATCGGTTTTTTTATAACTTCAACAGAAACCCTAGATACCCTGTAATCCCATCGAAAATGCTCCACCCTGTACGTTATTTTTTTACGGTACATAAACTGGGTCGCCAAACCACAGTCATCACTCATCACTGCATTCTCAAACTAAGAAGAAATATTGTTGAAAATTTAAAATTATGATCCACTGCAAAATTTCAAGACGATCGGCTTACATCGTTTTTTTTTAGATGATGAACAAAAAGTACCGCATTTATTAACAAATTTTATCATCAATATTTCAGAAGTTGGTTTTACATTTTTTTTACAATTTTTCTTAGTAATTTTTTGCCGTATTATGAACGATGAATAGTAAATAATCATCAGCAACTATTGGTTTTTGAAAAACTGTTAAAGCTTCATGGGAGCATTCGATTTTTCCTATTCATAATTTTCGAAACCCAAAGGAAGTTTTTCAACTAGAAAAATCAATAGTATTAGTCTGATATCAGTGGGTGATTCACTACTTATCAAAAATTTGAGATGAGAAACTAGACGAACTAGAAGAAGAATTAAAATCGATCACATGGAATGGTCTAGGTTTAGTCGAAGTAAGAAGGAAAGAAGAACACTGTATCACATTAGACTTTGGCAACATTATATTTTATAAAGAAGCAAAGGAAAATGAAAACAATATAGGTGGAGTTAGTTTTCTCATAAATAAGAAAATAATAAGAAATGTCAAAATATATCATGCCTTTTCAGAAAGAGTAGCATATATTGCACCACAGAATATTCAGGCATCAGACTAAGAATAGTAATGAAAACAAGGAACTAGAAATGATGATTGAAAAAATAATACAGGAAAATAAAAACATAAATAGCCTAAGAAAGGGATTAGGAAGATCAGTAATGAATCTAATTAAGGGGTATAAAGGGAGAAGAAGTAAGGGATGGAGATAAAATACTAAAAGAAATAGAAGTTTTACAAAGATTTGAACGCACAAAAGGTGCCTCCACCATGGGAATAAAGACCAAATTAACAACAAAATCACAAATGTAGGATCCGAAGAAATCCCAGAAATAACTAAAGAAGAAATACGCGAGAATGTCAGAGCCCTAGAAAACAACAAAAGTCCCGGACATGACGGAATAAGTGCTGAAATACTAAAAGAAGGATAAGAACACCTAGTCGCAGCTTTAAAAATACTTTTCAACAAATACTCTGTTACCAGTAAATAAATTGCACATGCAATTAAATGTATGACTTTGAAAAGTTTTATGGGACTCAAAGCTGTCGCCGGCTCTTGTACAGGGTGTCCCATTTTCGACACTTTTTGTGGGTATTGGCGTTATTATCAAAGATAGTGTTGCGGTTTTCACCTTCCTGTCCTACTTTTTTACGAAACGAAAGATTCCGGGGTCAAATTTGTCATGGTTCTCTTAGTTTTTAATCTACAGAGTGATTCTCAAAATCTTTGTTTTTTAGACACCCCTCGGATTTCCGTTATGCGTCTACTTATCAAAAAGGTGAAAACTGATCTTGATAGAGTTTTTTACGTAGAATTCAGTGGCGTAGGTAGTTTTTGTGTAAAAGGTTGAGTTTTTGAGATATTGCCCAAACTTATGTTTTTTTAAATGGGACACCCTATATATTATTTTTTATATTGATTAAGCAAAATTTGGGCTTTCCAAAAATATATAATACTTAATATTTATTTTGAAAAACAAAGTCAAAATTCGATATTTTTAATAATTTTCTTTATTTATAACAAAATTCAATTCTGAATCAATGTTAAAGAATAAAAAAATCTCGTAAATTGTTTATTTTCCAAGAAAATATAAAAAATAAATATATAAAAATAGCGTAGTCGCACTACGCAACGACTAGCTTGAAAGTTTAACCGACAAAGCCGCCATCTCCCGTGCCACCGCCACCCTCGAGTTTCCCGTCCTTATTATATTATGTTCCTGTGTATATCATCAGAAACGAATTTTTATCAGCTGTGAATTCAAGTGTTTTGCGCATGTGCCATTATGGGTAAGGGTTGTCGTAAAAGATGTAAAAATTTCGCGCAGGTCCAAGGTTGTAACGTTCCATCTTTATTATAGTTCAGTGGTTTGGATTCAGTCTGCGTATTATCCAAGGCCGCCATCTTGTTTCGCTCTTGTTTCAAATTCAAACTGGTTTTTTTATAAATGGCAAGAAATCAGTGATTTTTACATGATAATTTTATTCATAGTAATTTCGACCAATCATAATGCGGTATTGGACCAACCTACATGGTTTTCCAGCGATAAAATTTCGATAAAATTAATTGTAGGTTTTCCATAGTAACAATATAAATAACAAAATTTGTATAAGAATTAATTTGTAATTATATATTATTATGATCTGTTACTTACATTAATATGAAATAAAATAAACTGTTGTGTACATTCATAAAATTATCTTAACGAATATAATACGTGCTTTGGATTTTCCGATGGTTAAATTCCTCAAACTTCCTGCACAACAACAAATCGTGTCAGTTTGACAGAAAATACCTCGTGCTTCGCACTCGGTATTTTTAGACTGTCAAACTGACACTCTTTGTTGCTGTGCAACAAGTTATCGTAATTTAACCGGAAAATCCAAAGCACTTATTATATTACTATTGAAAAAATAAACTCGAATAGCGAAAAGTAGTGTGTAAATTATCTTTAAGCGTAGTTTACACGAGCAAGTAAAACTATCGCAAGTTAATGTCTGGGAGCAAAAAAGTACTCTCAGACACTGTTTACACTAACCAAATTATTTGGAAGTTGCTCTCAGACATTAACTTGCGATAGTTTTACTTGCTCGTGTAAACTACTCTTTAGCTTATTTTTATATTTATCTTAATTGGGTATATGCAATGTACAATGCGGCACCTAAAAAAAAAAAACAAATACGGGGAATTTAAGATGGCCGCCTTGGATGTCGTTGGTTGAAGTTTATTGGGCGAGAGCGGGGATCGCATATCCCCCACTCCTACCCAAGATGCGCAAGAACATACAGCCGTGGAAACAAGTCTTTGCCTCGGGTGGCCCATATTCCGAACGAAATGTCAGCTAAATTCGCTCATTTGATCAGTACCAGTAGGGGCAACATTCCGAAAATAAAATTAACAACTTTAATTAGTAAATAAATAAATATTTATAATGAATAAATAAATAAATTAACAAATAAATGAACTATAAAAAAATTACTTAATCACTTTCAACATCATAATCATTATCATCACTTTTATCACTGCCACAACCTACATTTATTACTAACTCTTCAGTTCTCACATTAACAATAGTCTCGTTTTTTAAGTATTCGTCTTCGCATCGTATTACATGGTCACATCGCTTTTTCCATTCCTCCACCGTAATTGCATTTATTTCTTCCTCCGCTTTTCTCCATACGTCTTTAGTAGTAAACTTTACATTACTGGATGCAACTTTATTTTTTATAGTAGCCCCAATCATTTCTATTGGGTTTAAATCTGGGTGGTACGGAGGAAGCAGTAAAACTGTATCCCCATGTTCCTTTAATAAACGGTCGAATTTATAGATGACGTGATTATTCGTCTTATGTTGCTTTATGAGTTGGTATAAATGGGGTTTCAACATTTTAGGACGAAAACTCACTTGTTTTTCCCTAAGCCAATCAACTATTGTCTCTTTTCGAGAAGTTGAAGTAGGAGCACGATTTAATTGCACGTTGTGGTAAGGCGCATTGTCTATTACCAGAACTGAATGTTGTGGTAAATGAGGGATTAATTTTTCTTACAACCATTTTTCGTAATTTGTAGAATTCATCACATTATGGTTAGTCCAGTCAACTTAGTCAAATTTCAATGTTGGCCAAAACATTAAATTCGAAACGCATCATTTTTTACGGGTAGTTAGGGGGTCGGTCGTAAGAAAATCTTAAATTCAAAAAAGGTGAAACCAACTCCTTGGTAAACCGGCGCCATCTTGTATTGAAAAGTGAGTCCAGTTTTTCGCGAATAACTCGGTTTCTTAGGATTTCACGACAAAAAGTGTTTAGAGAAAAATTGTTGGAAATAAAATTCTTCATATTTTTGCATCCATAACAATTTTCGATATTTTCATCATTTGTCGAGTTATTGCTCGGTTTAACGATTGCAAAAGAGAATGAAAATGCTTTTTGCATGGTTTACTCATTTTCTATCATTCCAATAATAAAAGTGGTTATGATGAAATAGTTTAAGCTCTAAAAAACCTTCAATTTGGTTTTTAAACAATGTTTGTATGACTAATTGTTAACGTACCCGAGCGCGTCAAAGTGTACCCAGTCAGATATACAGATTTCAGAATGACTACTAGCCGAATACTAAGACAAGGACAGATACCAGAGCATGGTGTACGACCATGCGTTGCTCTCCGTCTCACGCAATCGTCGAGCTAGTTGGCAGTAGTTATAAGATAAAGTCCGGTCCATAAGTAAGGAATAAATTCATTTTAAGCTTAATGATAAACTTTTAAGGAAAATCCTGAAACAGGTCGATTTTTATTTTGAAATTATCATTTTTACTTTCTTATACAGGGTGTCTCACGCTTGTGGCCTATTAGAAGTATTAGGAGAACCAAATGAGATAGAGATTTATAAAATAGCAAATAACTGGAAAACAGTTAAAGTTAGGTATAGAAACACCTGATATGAATAGATAGAGATTTTCACGTTCTATCGAATGATGTAGAATAATACATAGTGTCCCATTTAAGAAAAATGAGTTTTTTGACATTTTATGAGAACGAAATGTTATGAATTAAATATCGCCCTGTACATAATAGTTTTGAAATAATTTGCCATGGACAGAAGCCACAAAGTCCCATAACGCTACTGTGAAAATTTCAGTTTTTTATCTTCACTTTTAACGAAGATATTACAATTTAAATGTGAATTGATTTTTTGTAAAAAGTTTAGATAATATTTTTTTTCTCGAAAACGGTAAAATTTAGGTATAGGATTTTTTATGTCAAAAGACTCAGAATTTCTTGGGGAATTAGAAAAAAAATATAAATACAGGGTATCCCATTTAAAATAACGAAGTTGGTATCAACTTCCGGTATAACCGGATGTGCCGCCATCTTGCAAATATTTTCAGTTGATAGATTATATGAAGCTAGGCCTGCATGCAAAATTTCAGCTCTCTATCTCATTTGGTTCTCTTAATACTTCTAATAGGCCACAAGCGTGAGACACCCTGTATAATAAGAAAGTATAAGTAGTAATCGTGATTTTTTCGACTTCGAGATTTTGATGGATTTACACGTTTTGAGGGCCCCTGAATCTATTTTGACCATTTTCGCCATGATGTCTGTCTGTGTGTCTGTCTGTCTGTATCCACGATTACTCAAAAACGAGTTATCGGATTTGATTCAAATTTCATATTTAAGAGTTTGAACAAATTTGTGGGTGCCACATTAAATGTTTTTCATCTAGCACCAACACAAGTGGTACTTACCTGAAGACATTTTTAGGTTTTATAAGAATATCTTGAAAAATAAACTATTTACGAGATTTTTTTATTCTTTAACATTGATTTAGAATTAAATTTTGAACAAATTTTGTTTGAAATTTTTTTTGAAATTCCATCAAAATTTTTTATTTTTATAGTGGCGCCATCTATCTCTGATTTACAAAAGTGCATTATTTACATTACAGAAATCTATACCGTTGAGGAAATCTATTGTAGCAATATTATTTGAAAAGATCGACGACTACGTTATTATGTTTTAAAAATTTTAAATTAATATTTTTCAATAAAAATCGATGAAAATAATGTAGTTTTTGATATCATTTGACGCGCAATAAGTTTCTCATTCCACTGATAAAAAAATATTTTCCCTAGGCCGAATTGGCGAGCAAGAATTCACCACACTAATGTTAAATCCTTATGTTCAGGTTTGAAAACGGGCATCCGGTATATTGATATATTGTAATGCAATTAAATATTATTGAAAAAACGGCGCAAAATAGAAAACTATCGTGGGGCGAAGCCCGCGGGGGACAGTTAGTAATAAATAAATAAATGTGATTTTATATTAATAACGTATTGAATGTCGACGGCATATGATTATTGGCTACCCCTTCAGTATTTTCCAAATATTAAAACTGTATCATGGCAATGTATAAGAAAGTCATGTGTTGGGCACATCAGATATTTTAGCATATAAATAGTACGTATGACCCCCTCTGAATTATGACAACCCCCCCGAAAATTTTAAACTAGAAAAAGCGTCGTGCGGCACCTCGTTCGAAAGGGATTTTGATTCTTTATTCACCAGTAAATTTGGGGCATTAATTAATAAGAAAATTAAGTTTTAAAATGTAAGATTTTGTTAATGTCTTGTAAACTCAGTAGAGTAGAATGTAATACATATAATATAATTATCCCAAAAAATTTCGGCAATTGTCTGTAGAGTCGTTAGTGAAGAATTCGTAGTGACTTTCAGGAAATTAGTATTTTTTTGCTTGATTTTATAATATAATTGATAAATTTTAAAGCTTGAAATTTTTTTTATGATTTTGCAAACATTCGCCCTTTTGCATTTTTTAAAAATTGCTTAGTTGGTGATTTGGAAAGGCTCTAAATCGTCAGCTGAAAATAAAATTCAAGCGTTATAGTCAAGAAAGTAAAAAAGAAAAGTTTATCGATGTGAATCGGCAATCGATGTCGTAAATCCGACCTACTCAAGTATGTATAAATATGCATTGAAAAAAATTCATGAAATCGGCAAATTTTTCATACAAGTCGCATTTTTAATCAACCGATCCCCCACAATCGAGATGTTCGCTACGACCCTGCTTGTAAACTCATAGTAGAGGTATTTTTTACTAAATTGGCTACCTCTATTATGAGTTCAGAAGACATTAACAAAACCTTACATTTTAAAAATAAATTTCTCATTAATTAATGTCACAAATTTAAAAAAATTTATACTGGTGAATAGAGAGTCAAAATCTCTTTCGAACGAGGTGCCGCACGACGCCTTTTCTAGTTTAAATTTTTCGGGGGGGTTGTCATAATTCAGAGGGAGTGCATGCAGAGGGTACTATTTACATGCTAAAAAATGACAATTTCAAAATAAACATCGACCTGTTTCAGGATTTACCCTAAAAGTTCATAATTAAGCGTAAAATGAATTTATTTCATACTTACATGGACCGCACTTTATATCTGACTGGGTGCACTTTGACGCGCTCGGTTACGCTAACAATTAGTTGCACAAACATTGTTTAAAAACCAAATTGAAGGTTTTTTAGAGCTCAAACTATTTCATCATAAACACTTTTATTAATGGAATGATAGAAAATGAGTAAACCATGCAAAAAGCATTTTTATTTTCTTTTGCAATCGTTAAATCGAGCAATAATTCGAGAAATAATGAAAATATCGAAAATTGTTATGGATGCAAAAATATGAAGAATTTTATTTCCAACAATTTTCTTCTAAACACTTTTCGTCGTGAAATCGTAAGAAACCGAGTTATTCTCGAAAAACTGGACTCACTCTTCAATACAAGATCGCGCAGGTTTACCAAGGAGTTGGTTTCACCTTTCTTGAATTTAAGTTTTTCTTGGGACCCCCTAACTGCCCGTAAAAAATGATGCGTTTTGGATTTAATGTTTTGTTAAATTCTAACTTGACTGAACTAGTAGTCACCCGTTTTTAATCATCCAAATGAAGTGACAGCTTTCGATTATTTATTTGGCTGTCAGTGGACAAGTCTCCTAACTTACTAAATTTTAATGTGAAGACGAGCTAAAATCATGTACTTAATTATTTTCCCTTTTAAATAAATTAATTTTAGTTTTTACATTTTAAAAACTACTGGAACATGTAAAAAAAGATGCAAACTAACAGTGTGCCAAAAATCATTTTGAAATTCGCAGTAGAAAAACCATTAACACGAGTTATAGTAGATTACATACCGAGGCTGAAAGTATTCCATTCCTGTTGAGAGAACTATAGTTTACCGAGAGGTGTAGCCTCGAGGTGAACTAGTTCTCGTTCTAGTTCTCTTTTATTCACAATCAGTTAGTAATATACAGCTTTTCGTACCCCTTAAAAGTTAGAAAGTGAGCCATTCCTTGGTTACACTTCAACCAGTCAGTAATAGTAAAAAAGCAGTCAGTAATGAAAAAGCAGTCAGTAATGAAAAAGCAGTCAGTAATGAACCCATTACTAACCTGGGAGGGTGCTACTATCTGAGCAACTACAAATTTGATGTGACTTTGTTAACTAATTTGATGAAATGTCAATGTCAAATATATTTTCTATTATTATAATGTTGTTTGTTTTATTAAATGACTGACTGTGAATAAAATCGTATACAAACCTCGGCAAAAGTACCATTCCTGTCGAGAGAACTATAGTTTACCGAGAGGCGTAGCCTCGAGGTGAACTAGTTCTCGAGACTTTCAGCCTCAGTATGTAATCTACTATTACCATGTAAATCCCTATGGGGACAGTTAAAAAAAACTCAGTGTATAATTTATCAAAAGTGATAATGACTTAAACTGTACCCCGCCCGAGTTACGCGAAATGGCGGAAAAGGTACTGAGGACTTAATACTTTATTATTATTGTTATTAATTGAAATTTGATAGAATTTGCTTTGGCGAATATTAATAAATACTAAAGAAATCTGTTTTATCGATTTAATTCTGTTATCATGAATACCAATATTATTTGGTGAAATTTTACTAAAAACAAAGATTTTCTTACAGCATTGATTTTTAGTAATTTTTGGTGAAAAAAAACAATGAACTTAAATTTTGTAAACAGAAATAACTAATATTTTATTGCTGCACCATCCGAATCTATAACGCTTTGGAGGCGTCTTGACATTGATAACACTGTGTTCTACACATATTCCAACGGGATTTTTTAAATTTTAATATTAAAAATTACGCACGACTCTGTTTTGTCAAAAATTGACACTGACATTGTCATCCCTGATGAAAACCTAATTTACGCTTTACGAATTTTCAAAATAGCAAAGAATATGCCAAAAGTGACTTTCTTTAGTTTTCAAGAGCCGCAACTGTACAAAAACAACTTTTTAGGCGAATTTTTTATGTATTTGGAAAACTAGGCTCAAAGCAACACCGATACGAACGGTGATTATCACTTTTTACATTCATAATCGATTTGGATAATGATATAAACTGCTGGCCAATTGAAACGTACCAAGCGAATTTTCAGGTTGAATTTAAAGTCAAATATTTTGAAAAGGAGAAAAGATATCAACATGAGGTTTTCAGGATTCAAGAGATAATTTAATTGCGAAAACAATAGTGCGACCCGATTTTTTTATTTTAAGGTACGTTACTATCTACAGGGTATGAAAGTAAGTCGTCTTTTTTTTCTCAAACTTTATACCTACCGAGATTCCACAAAATTTTTTTTATATTTTTTTGATGTCAATTTTTTTAGTCCCTGGTTAATGAGGAAAAAACCAATTTCTCAAAATTTTTATATCCCTCTTATTTTATAAGATACCGAATTTTTTATTAAATTTAATATTGTTGAACAGTTTTTTGCAATAATAATTATGCTGCCATTTTGAAAGCAAATGTCATCATGTGATATGTCGATGAAAAGGTAATTTTAAGTAGAATCTAATTCTTACGGAAAAAAATATACAGGGTTGTTTTAAAAAAATTTGAAAGTTAGTAGGTGGCCCTTCCGGTGAAACCGGAAGTGTCATCAGATTGTTTTAAACGTCAAAATGATTATTCCTTTCAAAAATCAAACCATGCCAAATTTCAAATTAATACAGTTAAACGTAACAAAATGGTGGGGGTTGTAAAACGATTTCGTACCCACCCGGTATACACGAATATGAGCAAATTTTTGAAAAAGTGAAAAACCCGTTTCCAGGATATAAGTCACTTAAACCAATGGTGAACATAAATTAACTAAATTCCATTCTATTCCATTAAGAAAATATCCTCAAAAAATGAATTAAAAAATTTACCAATTAGCGAACGTGTATCGATTTTTGATAAGCCAATAAATTAATGAAAGTACAAAAAGTGTACTTTTTATAAGAAAGCCATTCATAAGGTATCATAATCAACTACAGAGATTGGTTCTTACAAAACACAATACTGCCGAACGACAAAAAACAAAGAAAAAATAAAATTTTCAGCAAAAATTCGGTATCTTATAAAATAACAGGGATATCAAAATTTTGAGAAACAGGTTGTTATCCCATTAAGTAAGGACTAAAAAAATCTTCATCAAAAAAATATAAAATATCTGATGTGCCCAACACATGACTTTCTTATACTTACGGATAGTATCACAATAATTACTTTTCCTAAAGAAATTAAGTTAAATTTCTTGTAAAAATTTTGAAGGTTTCCAGCAATTTTCAAATAGTCTCTGTCGCACTTATTGCAATACGCATAAATCTGTCCTTGTCCCACGCCTTATAACCGAATTTTACGACAAAAATGTGTTTTATTTTAGATTTTTGACCTATTACTCACTTAAAAAAATCTCCCGGTATGAAATTACATTTATTTATTCATTATTATTGTTTTCGGTACCATAGAAACCAGTAAAATAAAAAAAAACTAATGGTCCGTTCCTTCTGGGATTCGAATCCGGGATCTTCCGTTTGGCAGCCATATAATGAGACACATGGTCTACCTCGACCATCGAATTCAAATATCAACGCGCGCTATGAGAAATATAAAGTGTTTTAAGAATATCTAGTTTTTTTGAAATTTTTTTGACGGAATTTCAAAAAAAAGTTCAAACAAAATTTGTTCAAAATTCAATTCTAAATCAATGTTAAAGAATAAAAAAATCTCATAAATTGTTTATTTTTCAAGATATTCCTAAAAAACCTAAAAATGTCTTCAGGTAACTGTCACTTGTTTTGATGCTAGATGAAAAACATTGAATGTGGCACCCATAATTTTGTTCAAACTCTTAAATATGAAATTTGAATCAAATCCAATAAGTCGTTTTTGAGTTATGGTGGATACAGACAGACAGACAGACACACACACAGACACACAGACAGACATCATGGCGAAAATGGTCAGAATGGATTCAGGGGCCCTCAAAACGTGTAAATCCATCAAAATCTCGAAGTCGAAAAAAATCACGATTACTATACTTCCTTATACTACGTATAAGAAAGTAAAAAATTTTGTGGAATCACGGTAGTTATAAAATTTGACAAAAAACGAAGACTTTCTTTCATACCATGTAGATAGCAAAGTACTTCAAAGTAAAAAAATCGGGTAACACTATCGTTTTCTCAATTAAATTATCTCTGAAATCCTGAAAACCGCATGTTGATATCTTTTCTATTTTTCAAAATATTTGACTTTAAATTCAACCTAAAAATTCGCTTGGTACGTTTCAATTGGCCAGCAGTTTATTTAACAAATTATTGATCCGTCAGTATTATTGACAATTCAAATCTGATCAGATGACAGATGTACAGGAATGACGTCACATAGCACAGTGCTGTATAGCACATAGGCTCATCTTTTCTCGGGCGTGTTCGGCTATTTCAAATTTGTTCGAATTTCAAACATTTTCTAGCGCTCAAAATATTCGTGGAAAACATATGTATGCATAAAAGTGGGTATGAATTATTGAAAACAATTTTTTTTTTAAAACATGTTAATCCTCTGTTATGGAGTAAAATCTGAGATTAGAATCGACAAAGGCTCGTATAATATTCAAATGGTAAGCGTTGTTAATTATCTTCTCAAGTAAACTCATTACCACTTTATTTCATGTCCATGGTTACGTATTAGGTACAAATAACCCCTGTTAATAAAACTGTGTGTATGTAATTTAAGGTAATGGATTTGCTTGAAAGAGCAATCAAAAACCTCAATTTTTACCTGTTGAACACTGCTTCTCCTACTGTTGCTCTTAATCCCCGAATCCTTTCTGCTGTTACTAATAGACAACTCCTCCAAGACTGATGCACTTTGTATTTGGTTAATTGCATCAATAGATGTCTTCTTTGGTCTATTTAAATTTCCAATCGCCACTGTGGCACTACGACATCTTTCAGTCGGTTCAATCACATCGAAATTCGGCGATCGTCCCCGTCTTGATCTATTACTACTTGCTCTATGCAAATACGAAAAGTCATTCGGCGATCTACCGTACTTTGAACGGTAACTACCACCTCTTACAAAATCCGATCCAGGCGAATAATCGTACTGACCAATATCACATCTCGATTGACTTATGTATGATTTTATGTCGATATTTTCGTCATCTATTTCACTGATGTTTAAAACTGATGATTCTTTCTTGGTGTTTGTTTGGATTATAGTCGGCACTTGTTGGTAGCCGTCTTCAGCTGGATCTAATTCACCGTCACCTTCGCTTCGTGGGGGTGCTGAGGTTTTGCGCATAAACTTTGGGAATTTGAGCTTTTTCACTTTGGAGGAGCTGTTTGATATTGGTGTTTCCAATACTTCCACGCAATTAGAACTGATTTTAGCAACATCACTTGGATCTTGTTCGTTTTCAATATCTAATATACTGGGTAAACTGTTGGCTTTGATTTTGCAGACATCTGGAGAAAGCATGTTGGGATTTTGACAGTTGGGTTTGATATAATTGGACGATGGATCGCAAGATAAAACACGAGGGCGACTTTGAGGTGACAAAGATGGCGAGGTTGCTGGAGGTGACACAAACAACTGAAGGGAGTTGGTGTATCTTTGACGGCCTTCTGCACGAAAACTCCCACTATAAGATGGGGTTTTGTTGCCTTTTTTCCCAAGAACAAAATATGTTTTTAAACCTGAAAAAAATGTATGTAATTTGAAGTAACATGAGAGTTCTGTAAAGCTTACCAAACACTGCTTCGCCTTCCTCCAGTTGGTATGTGTCTTGAAGAAACTCGTTAGTTTTTTCTGATATATGGACCATTCCTGGACGCCCAGTTGATTCCATTCTATTAGCTAAAGTAACATCGTTACTCCAAACATCAAACTTAAATCGCTTGGTTCCAACTATTCCACATAAAACTGTACCAGTGTGTACACCAACTCTTATGTTAATCCCTTCGTTCTTCTCCTGGTCGAATTGTTTAATTGCTTCCACCATTCCCAGACCCATTTCAACGCAACAGTTTGCATGGTCTTCTCTCGCTTCTGGACAACCCGAAACACAGTAATAACAGTCGCCAAGAGTCGATATTTTTTCACAATTATGTTGTTTACAAAGCACGTCGAATCTTTGAAAAATATTGTTCAGAATTTCTACTAATTCCTCAGCGCTTTTATTGGTAGACATCCGAGTAAATCCTACAATATCAGCAAAAAGAATACTAACATTCTCTTTATGATCCATATTAAACGGACGAAAAATCGATCGGATATCGTTGGAGGAATCTGAGGAGTGTCTTCGAATAAAATTGTCATCCTCATGCAACAACCAGTGAGCAACACTAGGAGGCATCAACGAATGGATCATGTTCTCCTTCAGTTTCTTTTCCAGCTCTAATTGTCGACGTACCAACAAACTTTGACCAACTTTAATAAAGGTGTTTCTCATTCGCACATTACTCATCAAATAAATATGAAATCCAATTAAATGTATCGCAAAATGACACAATAATCTCATCACAATTGAAACATCAGTGAAATTCGGCTGGAGAAATACACTCAACACCTCGAAACCAATAGAATAAAATACCCCAATACTCAGACTCATGTACAACTTGAGAGGGATCAATGTATAGATTAAAACAAGGATTTGTACACAGATTGAAAAACTGCCGACGGGTTGAGGCTGGACCATCACTAGAAATCCCAGACTGAAAACGGCTAATAGAAGAACCACTGTTAAAGAAATTGAAACAGTGTGTTGGATATAGAGGCGGGTATAGCTGAGAAATAGGGACACAACGGCGCCGATTACTAAACAAGCGAGAATAGCGCAAAGTATCCATGGATGGGTGTCTTCGAGAAGGCCAGTAATCAAAAAGTAAATGAGCCAGGAAGTTGAAACCAAGATTAGGTACCATAACGCGTATCTGAAAGAAAATATGAAGTAAATTTAAATATTTTTGGATATTAAATAATTACAAATTACAATATACGATTAAATTGCTTTTTTCGACCAAGTACTTAATGTATGAAATAATCAACAGTGGCTCATATAGAGGGGTGTTCATTAACTTCCGGAAATTAAAAAATAGGCCGATTTACTCAATTGACTTATATCCTCAAGTTCCTCCTTACTGAGATACAAGCTGTTGAAGATTACGATTTCAATTCATTTTTTGGGTGTATCTCATTTTCTAAAGGCACCCATGTGACAAATACAGCGTGTTCAAAAAAAGGGTATAACTTTTTCAGGGTATGTAGTATGGGCCGAAACAAGTCGAAAAGTCTTAATAAACATTTACAAAGTTATAAATTTCTAAAAATGAGCGTGTAGGAGGTCAAAAGTGGCTATGACGAAACTTGTAGCTCCTGAAATTCTCTATAATTTTTATGTATGACACATTTTCCTAAGAAATTTGGACGGTTAGAGAGGGCGCCAAAAGTCGAGTTGCGCCTCTCATATTGTTATACTCGTCGTAATGTTCGATAATTCAAAAGAAAAATGAGGTGGAGTGTCCGTCAGCACCCACTACTCACCCACTCTCATTGGACTCCGATTTAACGCATAAATATCGCTTTTTCGTTCTCGTTTGACTGGACTAATTTACTCAAAAAAGTTTCAACGGTCACGTGGGTGCCTTTATGAAATAGATACGCTCTATTTATATCTGTATAAGGGTTTAATATTAATATAGAGATGTGAAATTTGATGGGTTAATAAGGCACCAACTCATTGGTAGATACGTCATTGAACCAGTATTATTTTTGTATAAACACTACATATTACAGGGCACTAAAAGACTTAAGACAGAAACACATTGTTCTGATGCTACGCGACTCTACGCTATCCGATGTACCGTTTGTGCACATTGTTCCCACGCCACGCTATACCACATTACGTGTCACGTCGTTTTTGGTGACAATTTGGCAATTATTTAGATAAGTCGGAATCATGCTTCACCCCCGTTACATCTTTGCAGCAAAACTTCACAGAGCGGATAAAATACCCGGAAAATACGTGAGAGAAAAATGTAAGGAATATTTCATGTATTTTTTCCCAAGCTTCCGCTCGCGTATTCTGATTTCTGTAATGTTTTGATTTTATTTCGTATAGACACACGTGCTCTCGGACTTTCTCAATAAGTAAATTTCGTCCATTTTCCAGTTATTCTGTATGCTTCCATACGATTTCTGTTCTGATGCCACTCCACGCGACCGACGAAATCACGAAAATCAGGCAAGTGGCGATTCATGATGCATCAGATCAGAACATGTAGCGTAGCATGGTATGGCGTGACGTCAGAACAATGTGCACACAATCAGTTTATATCGTCAGGATTTCACCAGTCGATAGTTTAGCGAAAATTAAAGGTGGTTTGTCTAATAAACTATGGTCGAATGTTGCTTCCTTTTTGATGTACAGGGCATTAAAGAAAATAAATTATTTTAAATAATTTGTTATAAATCAATAACAAAAAAGTTTGTCTTCTGAAATTTTCCAGAGATCTTTTTTTTGTATTCACTTATTAATAGTGGTTGCAATTATTTTATTTAGAACACAGAGGCGTGCGTACGGGTGTCTTCAAAAACATTTTATTGATTAAAACGTACACCACTGTTTTTTTTTTGCAGCACCAATATGCAGAGAGTATTTTCCATTCAATTTAGAAACTTTTTTGTATCTTACAATTTCTTGATAACTTTTTTTTTCTTATTTATTAAGGAGGTTCTTCCCTTTTAGATTTCCGAAAAAAGCATCAGTACAAAGTTGTAGAGAAAAATATTTCCTACAACTTTCCTTTTAATATTTTTTTGATATTGTCAATATTTAAAAAGATATTCAACAAATAAGTTTCAAATTTTAGGGAAATTTTTCTCTAGTTAGGTACTAGTTACTACTACTACTTACTACTCTTTCTCCAAAATTTTCAACTTATTTGTTGAATAACTTTTTAAATATCGACAATATCAAAAAAAGTTTAAAAGATAAGTTGTAGGAAATATTTTTCTTTACAACTTTGTACTGACTCTTTTTTTCGACAATTTAATAGGAAAAAAGTTATTCAATAAACAAAAAAATCCAACCCTTAATTGAGGGGCTGGTGAAGGAAGGGCGGGGTTTACGAATACACAAACTCAGATTTAAACTTTCAGGGTGACCCTCTAGAAGATTCTACAAAAATTGGCTGTAGGGTAAAAAAAGTCTAATTGAAGCCTTTTTTTCTCCCTTATTTACTGTACTACCTATTAGGTTATTTTGAGTCTAGTTATCAAAAAATTATAAGATACGAAAAAGTTTCTATATTGTAGGGAAAATACTTTCTGCATATTGGTGCTACAAAAAAACCAGTGGCGTACGTTTTAATCAATAAAATGTTTTTTAAGAAACCCGTACGCACGCCGCTGTGTTCTAAATAAAATAATTGCAACTACTATTAATAAGAGAATTCAAAAAAAAAGATCTATGCAAAATTTCAGAAGGCTAACTTTTTTTGTTATTGATTTCTAGCAAATTATTTAAAATAATTTATTTTCTTTAATGGCCTGTACAGGGTGTACAGGGTGACCCAGTTACGGTGTCCTCGTTATTATCTCAGAAACAATTAGGTACAGGAAAAAAGTTGTATATAGAAGTTGTGCAGTCTATAGCATTCTACATTTTTGAAATAATATGTATTTTACCCCAAATTATGATTTCTCGTCCAGTTTACGATAAAAAATATATAAGGCTTAATATTAATATTATTGATAGTTTCCAAGATATTCGAGAAAATATCTAGAAATATATGATATCTGCCGGTTTATATCGTGTGATTCATTAAATTTCCATTCTGAGTTGGCGGTGGAAAAAAAATCATGTCTTTGATTACACCTCATTTCTTTAAATATCAAAAAAGGTTAGGTTTTCTGGTTGTTGTTTGACACTGACAACAACACATGAATCAATTCGGCGCGTACCTTCAAATTCCAAGGCTTACCTAGAATGGAAATTTAAAGAATCACACGTTATGAGCAATATTTTAGTTCTATTTTTTAGCTAGTACATTTTATTTCTGGTCTTTAAAATCAAGTAAACTTTAAATTGATATCATATATAAGAAAAAATCGTAGTATTTGACAAAGAACGGTTATTTTTATAGAGTAGACCTAGAAGCTAATAATAATGCTCTGTCAAGTAGGCATTGGAAAATATTTAATTTTTTTTAAATATTTTGTTTTTTATTATAAACAAACTAAATAAAGAATATGTTTTGGTTGAGTATTTTTGAAACTGAAACAAATAAAATAGCTTGCTCTAACACACCTGGTCGAAGCTACACACACATAATATGTACAGGGTGTCCCATTTTCGACACTTTTAGGGGGTATTGGCGTTATTATCAAAGATAGAATGTTGCGGTTTTCACC
Source organism: Pediacus dermestoides (assembly GCA_963942485.1). NCBI lineage: Eukaryota > Metazoa > Arthropoda > Insecta > Coleoptera > Cucujidae > Pediacus > Pediacus dermestoides. The sequence continues at coordinate 22,149,120 of OZ012626.1, read as the reverse complement.
TTCCTGTCCTACTTTTTTACGAAACGAAAGATTCCGGGGTCAAATTTGTCATGGCTCTCTTAGTTTTTAATCTACAGAGTGATTCTGAAAATATTTGTTTTTTAGACACCCCTCGTATTTCCGTTATGCGTCTACTTATCAAAAAAGTGAAAACTGATCTTGATAGAGTTTTTTACGTAGAATTCAGTGGCGTAGGCAGTTTTTGTGTAAAAGATTTAGTTTTTGAGATATTGCCCAAAATTATGTTTTTTTAAATGGGACACCCTATATATTATCTTTTATATTGATTAAGCAAAATTTGGGCTTTCCAAAAATATATAATACTTAATATTTATTTTGAAAACAAGCTCAAAATTCGATATTTTTACTAATTTTCTTTATTTATACCAGTAGGCCATGGCTAGTTTATTAGAAACAAATGCAAAATTTGACAGATTTGTCAGATTTCCATTATTGATGAAATATTTTTGTTACGTAGGAGTTTTTATTTTACTTTTCATTTTTTATTACAATGGCCATTTTCGATAATTATGAGAAGTATTATATTGTTGGTATGTTTTATACAATGCATTAAAATTATCTTTTGAAGTGTTTAGCTTTAAAATAATTACGCATTGTGAAAATTTTGGATTTGTTTTTAAAAAATTAGCCATGGCCTACTGTTATAAATAAAGAAAATTAGTAAAAATATCGAATTTTGAGCTTGTTTTCAAAATAAATATTAAGTATTATATATTTTTGGAAAGCCCAAATTTTGCTTAATCAATATAAAAGATAATATATAGGGTGTCCCATTTAAAAAAACATAAGTTTGGGCAATATCTCAAAAACTAAACCTTTTACACAAAAACTGCCTACGCCACTGAATTCTACGTAAAAAACTCTATCAAGATCAGTTTTCACCTTTTTGATAAGTAGACGCATAACGGAAATGCGAGGGGTGTCTAAAAAACAAAGATTTTCAGAATCACTCTGTAGATTAAAAACTAAGAGAGCCATGACAAATTTGACACCGGAATCTTTCGTTTCATAAAAAAGTAGGACAGGAAGGTGAAAACCGCAACACTCTATCTTTGATAATAACGCCAATACCCCCTAAAAGTGTCGAAAATGGGACACCCTGTACAATATTATTTTTCAAAATATTTTCTCGAATATCATGGAAACTATCAATAATAGGCATATTAAGCCTTATATGTTTTTTATCGTAAATTGGACGAGAAATTATAATTTGGGGTAAAATACAGGGTGTTCCATTTAAAAAAATGCAACTTTATATCGCCACATGAAAATGACTCACCCTGTATAAGTAATATTATTTCAAAAATGTAGAATGCTGTAGACTGTTCAACTTCTATATGAAACTTTTTTCCTGTGCCCAATAGTTTCTGAGATAAGAACGAGGACACCGTAACTGGACCACCCTGTACAACTAAGAATGGTCGCTGGCTGTATCTCAGAAACTATTTATCGTACAGCCTTCAAAAAAAAATATTTATAGTTAAAGTGGGCAAGAGAAATTGCTGGAAATAACTTTTAACTTTCTAACTCGACCGCAAGAGGGCGTAACACCAACGAGAAAATGAAAAAAATTAGCGTGCAATATTTCTAGGTCAGGTTGTACTTGTCAAAATATGACGAAAAGTTTATATTAACATGACTACGAAAATGCTTCCTAAGGAGGCTAGAGCCCTCCGAAAGGGGGACCCCCAAGAGGAGTTTTCTGTAATATCTTTGCAACCCTTTGAAGGTAGATTAATGAAATTTGGTGAGTTTGAAGCTTTTATAATTTTCCAGATATTTCTTTTTCCAATTTTTAGAAATTTTGCCAGGGGCGTCACATACAGGGTGGCTGCTGAGTAAATATTGCCCCATATTTTTTGTGTGAATAATTTTTAAATTTTTTATATCAAATTATGAAACTTGGTTTATTTTTACACACAAAGGTCGATCTTTGAATCTTGAACCGTTTTCGAGTAAAATCGATTTGAAGAAGTCAGGTCCACAAAAACTACACTAATAAAAATAATTACAAAATTGAAAAAAAATTGATTATGATATTTTGTTTTTATTATTAATATTTGACGAAGAACTGCTAAACGAAGTAATAAATTTTGTGATTATTTTTATTAGTCTAATTTTTATGGACGTGATTTTTTCAAAACGATTTTACTCGAAAACGGTTCAAGATTGAAAGATCGACTGAGACTACCTTTTTTGTGTAAAAATTAACCAAATTTCATAATTTGATATAAAAAATTTAAAAATTATCCACACAAAAAATATGGGTCATAATTTATCCAACACCCAGCCTGTACGTGATGCCCCTGGCAAAATTTCTAAAAATTGGAAATAGAAATATGTGGCAAATTATAAAAGCTTCAAACTCACCATGAATTTACCTCAAACAGTTGCAAAGATATTACAGAAAACTCCTCTTTGGTGTCACCTTTTCGGAGGGCTCTAGCCTTCTTAGGAAGCATTTTTCGAGTCATGTTGATATAAACTTTTCGTCATATTTCGAAAAGTACAACCTGTCCTAGAAATATTGCACTCTAATTTTGGGACACCCTGTATCTCAAGTTAATATGTATATGCCAAAAATAGTTATGTTGTAATCTATGCAAAATTAGAAAACTTTTTTGTTTGGAGTATTTTTCTCTATCTTGTCAAATAAAGGGTGGGGGAAGAGGCGAATGTTTGTTTGAAAAAATTGTAATAACTTTTTTTTGGTTTAACCGTTTTCGATAAATTTGGACTCGTTTTAATAGATATTTATTTTATTAGGAGTATAAGCGAAACTTTTATGTGACGAAGTATGGAGGTGTAAGCGCCGAGCGGAGCGAGGAGAATTAACTCCATACGGAGTCACATAAAAGTGCTTATACTCCGAATAAAATACAATATTTTATTTTCAAATGAAATCATTCTAATCGTAATATGACAATCAATTTAATAAGTAATTTTGCAACTGTCATACATTTTTGCAGATAATGATATAACTTATACTCCGCCGGAGTATAAGTCCTACTTATACGCCGCTCAAGAGTGGTGTCATAGAAATGAAACTTATACCTTGCCTACTCAGTCTTATAACACCATGTTATACGCCGTTTGAAAATAAAGAGCGTTTATTAGAGCTTCGGATAAATAATTGACATCATTAACTTAATTTTTTCCATGGTCGCTAGAGGACGCTTTGCATGGAATCTGCATACTGCATAACATCCTTGATGTTATCGTTTTTAAAAAGTAGAGGAAAATTTTTTTTAAATATAATAAATATATATATATATATATAAAATATTTTCCGCAAAAAAAAGTGTACATAAAAATAAAGGATAATTTGATTATCTTAAACTTTGGTTCTTTAAACGTTTCCGCTATTCCGCTAAAACTAATAGTTTCGGAGATATGGGGCGATTCGCGTTTTCCAATATGGCGAGCGGAAGTTACCACATAGCAATACGAAAATCCGGATTTAAGCTTCTTTCAATTTTGAGAAAATAAAAACTTTTTTATCCACAACCAGTATATTATAAGGTCATAATTCCACTATTAGGAGACGTCTTATGATATTAATAAAACACATGTGTCTTATAATTAATACCCATGACAAAAGTCACTTCAAAATGTCAAATAAAAATTTTCCAAAATATTAATTTAAAAACTCTCTGGTCTGGTTGTGGATAAAACGTTGTATTGCATACGTGTCTTAGTTGTATATTATCCACTTTAAGAACATTCTTGCGTGGATAATATACTATACTTACCTAACACTTATACAATAAATAACTGGAAGCGTCTACCGAACCGCCGTGACGGATATATTGGTTTTTATAGCTGATCGCAGGCGGATATTTTATTTTAGATAGACAACCGCCGTTGGTTTGTACTGTTCAGAACAAATAGCATGTTTAGCATAAGCCTCCGTGGTGTAGTGGTTAGAGCATCTGCCTCGTAATCCAAGTGGTGTTGGTTCGATTCCCTAGGTATTTCCCCTCTTTTTTTAATTTTAAGTATATGCGTTATTTATTCGGAGCGGTTATAAGTCACGGACCAGGTTAGGTTATTTTGTATAGGTTTTTTTTCCTTCCTTTAAATAACAGCAATAATCGGTATGCGAATACTTAACCTACAATCACACGGCGGTTGGCAATCTAAAATAAAATATCCGCCGCGGCGGTTCGGTAGACACCCCTTAAACAACTATTACAAACAACACGACTACAAAATAGTTATTTATCCACAAGCAGTATATTATAAGATCATAATTCTACTATTAAGAGACATCTTATGATATTAATAAAACACACGTGTCTTATAATTAATATCCATGACTATCTACTCTTTAATAAAAATTAATTCTACATAAAATGACAAGTCATTTCAAAATGTCAAATAAAGCTTTTACACAATATTAATTTAAAAACTCTCTGGTCTGGTTGTGGATAAAACGTTGTATTGCATACGTGTCTTAGTTGTATATTATCTACTTGAGAACATTAAACACTCGAACTTCGTTCTCGTTTTTAAACATTCTTGCGTGGATAATATACTACCTAAGAGACTTATACAATAAATAACTATTATTTTCAAACGGCATATAACATGGTGTTATATGACTGAGTAGGCAAGGTATAAGTTTCATTTCTATGACACCACTCTTGACGGCGTATAAGTAGGACTTATACTCCGGCGGAGTATAACAATAATACAAACACATTATCTGCCAAAATGTATGACAGTTGCAAAATTACTTATTAAATTGATTGTCATATTAAGATTAGAATGATTCCATTTGAAAATAATAGATATTTATTTTACTAGGAGTACAACCGAAACTTTATGTGACGAAGCATGGAGGTGTAAGCGCCGAGCGGAGCGAGGAGAATTAACTCCATACGGAGTCACATGAAAGTGCTTATACTCCGAATAAAATACAATATTTTATTTTCAAACGGCGTATAACATGGTGTTATAAGACTGAGTAGGCAAGGTATAAGTTTCATTTCTATGACACCACTCATGAGCGGCGTATAAGTAGGACTTATACTCCGGCGGAGTATTTTATTTTTATTTTATTTTTCCTGAAGAAATTAAATTAAATTTCCAGCAATTTTCAAGTAGTCTCTGTCGCACTTATTGCAATACGCATAAATCTGTCCTTGTCCCACTCATTATAACCGAATTTTACGACAAATTTCTATTTTATTTTAGATTTTTGACCTATTACTCACTTAAAAAAATATCCCGACATAAAATCACATTTATGTCGTAAAATTCCGTTATAATGAGTGGGACAAGGACAGATTTATGCGTATTGCAATAAGTGCGACAGAGACTATTTGAAAATTGCTGGAAACCCTCAAAATTTAAACACAATTTTTACAAGAAATTTAACTTAATTTCTTTATGAAAAGTAATTGTGGTACTATCCGTATAAGAAAGTCATGTGTTGGACACAAGGACGTATATATAGAGGACAGAAAGATCCCCAGGGAGGGGGTAAGAATTCATGGGACAGAAAGTGTTGTACGTTCAAATAGACTCAAGCGTACTTGATAGTTTCTACGCATGCGTCAGCAGCCAGTAAGGCGCGTTATTTGTCAAGTGTTTGTTTTGGTTTGTCACTGTCACAGCAACTGGCAACGAATTTGTGCCTACGCCACCCCGGGAATTTTCTCTCCTCTATATGTATACACACTGTTGGACAAAAGTAAAGCAACAACTATTAATTTTGAAATATGTGAACAGAAAATGAAACTTACATTTAAAAATATGAAAAATATGATTTAATTAGTTTTCTATAGTCAAAAACATTTGATCTGGAGATTCATACTTTTATAATATTTCTTATTAAGCTCGATAAAAAATGAAAACCAAATTGTGGGAAAAAGGAGTCGGACAAAAGTAAAGCAACATTTCAATTTTATTGAACTAACTGAACACTGACACATATGAAACAAGTAAACAATAAATATAATATTTTGTAATTTATTGCATATCCATTACTTGCAATAATTTGCACGCATCTTCTTAGCATCGACGAGATTAATTTTTGTATAACACTTTCCGGAGTATTCCTCCAAATATCGTTGATTTTGTCGATAAACGCCTGCTTGTTTCTAAATAATTCCGGAGTATTAGCAACTACAATGAAAGAGGACATCTAGAGACTGCACCAAAATCCGGACGACCACGGAAAACCACAATCCACACGGATAGATTAATTAAAAGAATTAGTCAGAATGACCCTTTCAAATCAGTTCCAAGTATTAAAGCAGAAATTGCGAGCCTAAATATTAGTTGCAGGATTATTCAAACGAGACTGGTTGCTGTAAAGCTGTTCAGTAGAAGACCTACAAGAAAACCTCTAATTTCAGCAACAAACAGGGCCGCCCGACTTGCCCTTGCACTTGCTCACTTGAATTGGACCGTGGACGACTGGAAATAAATATTTTTTAGCGGTGAAACCATGCAGGTACACGATTTTTAATTCCCATGGTCCCAGTAGGTCAGAGGTTTAATCCAAAGTTTGTTACACCAACCGTAAAGCATGGCCATGGAAGCGTGTTCTTATGGGGTTTTTTTCTCGTGGAATAGCGTCGGCCCCGTCCATTTCAATGATGGCATCATGGATGGGCTTGCTTATAGGGACATTCTCCAAAACACAATGCTGCCTTATGCAAAATGGAAATGCCCTTACACTTCATTTTTCAACATGAGAACAACCCAAAACGCAAATCACGCATAGTAACAGAGTAGCTAATAAGAGAATGTGTTCGAATTTTGGACTGGCCAGCCCAGTCACCTGACCTCAACCCAATAGAGAATCTGTGGGAAGAGGTCGAGAGACGAATTAGAACGGAATTATTTAGAAACAAGCGTTGATCGACAAAATCGGCGATGTTTGGAGGAATATTCCGGAAGGTGTTATACAAAAATTAATCTGCTCGATGCCAAGAAGATGCGTTAAAATTATTGCAAATAGTGGGTATGCAATAAATTACTAAATATTATATTTATTGTTTACTTGTTTCATATTGTGTCAGTGTTCAATTAGTTCAATAAAATTGAAATGTTGCTTTACTTTTGTCCGACTCCTTTTTCCCACAATTTGGTTTTCATTTTTTATCGAGCTTAATAAGAAATATTATAAAAGTATGAATCTCCAGATCAAATGTTTTTGACTATAGAAAACTAATTACATCATATTTTTCATGTTTTTAAATGTAAGTTTCACTTTCTGTTTACATATTTCAAAATTAATAGTTGTTGCTTTACTTTTGTCCAATAGTGTACATACCTTTTTGGTTAGACACATCAGATATTTTTTTGTATTTTACTGGTTTCTATGGTACCGAAAACAATAATAATAAATAAATAAATGTGATTTTATATTAATAACGTATTGAATGTCGACTGTATCTGAGTATTGGCTACCCCTCCAGTATTTTCCAAAGATTAAAACTGTATCATGGCAATGTATAAGAAAGTCATGTGCTGGACACATCAGATATTCTAAATCTTACGTTAAATAATAATCAATGAATATGTAACAGAAATACTTCTGACGTTCTTATAAATATCATGTTCATAAAAACTCGATAAAATTTACATAACATTTTTCTTGCATGTTTATTATTGACATGAACAAAAATTTTGTATAAACATCCCAAACATTTAATTGATTTATTATATTTATTATCAAAGTATACATTATTATCTCTATGTATACGGGGTGTTCGCGCGAAGTGGCTCAGTATTGCTAACTTCGTTATTGTTGGAGCTACAACGTCTGTTAATTTAGCAAACTAGTAGCATTTTTTTCCGCTGATTACAATGGTGAAAACAGAAAAACAATTGACCATCTGGTTTTCAAGATATTCACCAAAATAACAGTTTTTTAAATGGAACACCGTATATATTTTTGCAAAAATCGATGGTAAATTAAATCCAATAAAAAGATTTCCTCATCTTTTTTTGATAATAATTTAAAATAAGCGAGTTATTTTAAAAAAAGTTTGCAAATCTTTAAAATCAAGTAGCCATAAAACGGAACAGTAATTTATTAGGAGTAAAACCAAACAATCATAATTTTGAATTTAAGCAAGTTGAAAAAAACTTGAAAGAATTACGAAAATATTGAACATTTACAAAATTATATTTTTCATGGCTACTTGATATTAAAACTTCACCAACTTTTTTTCAAAATAACTCGCTAATAACGTGTGATTCATTAAATTTCCATTCTTAGTTGGCGGTGGAAAAAAAATTCATGTCTTTGATTACACCTCATTTCTTTAAATGCCAAAAAAGGTTAGGTTTTCTGGTTGTTGTTTGAAACTGACAGCAACACATGAATCATACCGGCGCGTACGTTCAAATTCAAAGGCTTAACTAGAATGGAAATGTAAAGAATCACACGTTATTAAATAATTACCAAAAAAGACAGTTAAAGTTAGGTATAGAAACACCTGATATGAATAGATAGATATTTTCACGTTCTATTGAATGATGTAGAATAATACATAGTGTCCCATTTAAGAAAAATGAGTTTTTTGACATTTTATGAGAACGAAATGTTATGAATTAAATATCGCCCTGTACACAATTTTGAAATATTTTGCCATGGACAGAAGCCACAAAGTCCCATAACGCTACTGTGAAAATTTCAGTTTTTTATCTTCACTTTTAACGAAGATATTACAATTTAAATGTGACTTGATTTTTTGTAAAAAGTTTAGATATTTTTTTTCTCGAAAACGGTAAAATTTAGGTATAGGATTTTTTATGTCAAAAGACTCAGAATTTCTTGGGGAATTAGAAAAAAAATATAAATACAGGGTATCCCATTTAAAATAACGAAGTTGGTATCAACTTCCGGTATAACCGGATGTGCCGTCATCTTGCAAATATTTTCAGTTGATAGATTATATGAAGCTAGGCCTGCATGCAAAATTTCAGCTCTCTATCTCATTTGGTTCTCTTAATACTTCTAATAGGCCACAAGCGTGAGGGTGTTCCATTTAAAAAAAATGTTATTTTTGTGAATATCTCGAAAACCCGATGGTCTATTGTTTTTCTGTTTCCACCATTGTAATCAGCGGAAAGAATGCTATCGTGCGACCAAATAAATTTGTAATCGAGTCATCATGGATTTGAATCCGTATGTCTTTAACTTGAACCATTTTAGCTTTCAACTGACATTTTATTGTAATGCAGTTCAAGAAACGACATACGATTTCGCGTTCATGGATGACTCGATTACAAATTTATTTGCTCGCTCTTTACTAGTTTGCTAATTTAAGCGACTTTGTAGCATCAATAATAAGTAAGTTAGTGAGCCACTTCGCGCGAACACCCTGTATAGTGGCGAGCATACGCTATATTTTGCATGGTAGCATTTCGATACAAGTTAATTACCGCACATTTACAATAAAACGAGAACGAACAAATAACTGTAGATAGTTATACATAATTTTATTAGCTGTTAAATAAAAAAGATAAAATTGGCGGTTAGTTTCAATATTTATAAAAGAAAATTAAAATCAATTGTTTCTGGCGCATTTATAAATAAAAAAATAAAAATCTTATTACGATTTTACTGCTTGATAAGAAATTCATATGTAGCTTTTTATTGAATATTTATAAATATAATATATGTATGTTTCAAATGCAAAGTTTATAATCCCAGTTAAAGAAGCTACAACTCGTTGTTTATACAATTCCTGAGAAAAAGCACACAAAAACATAAAAATAAAAAATATAAAACCTTAGACATTAAATTAAATTTAGATTACGTACTGTATGCTTACATTAAACATTTTAAGGTAAAGCTTATATATCATAAATATTTGTTATATGGTTTTTTCATAGATGAAAGATTCAAGGTTTGGGTGAAAAATATACCTAATAGTTTCAATAATTTAATAGTGATGAAACACAATAGACGTCTTAAATAAACTCTAGGTAAACACCACATTACTGTCAGCAAAATAGTAAGATTAAAATAAGAATGAAAAGTATGATTTAGCATTTTTATTACTATGAAAATTTTTCTTATCAAGGTGTTGGAACAATTCTATTTCACGAAATTTATTCAAATGATGCAATGAAAATGTTGTAATGCTTTACCTGAATTTAAAAGTAATGTGTGCGATTGAACTTTTCCTGTATTGTTCCTCGAGAATATCAGAATCAAACGTTGGATCCCACCATGATTTCTTAGCTGCCCGTTCAAATGGCAGTGGAAAAAACGTTCCACAACATCCAGATTTTTGAGACATCTGGGCCATGTACGTTTGTAATTTTGAATCCAAGGAAAGTTGCACATGCTCATCGTCAATAACTTCCGATGGTTGGTCTTCTTCTACACTCATTTTGCTCCAATATTTTTTACAATTAACATAGAGGCAATAACATACCTTATCTGTATATTTTAATCGGCTGAAACACCATTTTTTATCTCAGTTACACAATACAATATTCACAAATTAATTTTTTTACCATTTTCACATTGCTGCACATTGAACATTTGAATAATATTTGCAGAAAACTACGATGCTGAAACCATGATGATAAACTGTTGTGTTTGTGTGCCCAAGAAACATGTTTGTCACCTAAACCAAACATAACTGATGTATGTCAATATACAAGTGTTTACAGTGTACTTTTCATCATTTTACATTAATTTTATTAATTGAATTTTTCGTCCTGCTTTTGCCTGTTAGTTTTATTCGAGATAAACACAAACATTTGTTCGACGAATTTTGGTTATGTTCATTGCCGAGCTAAGGTGAACATTCATAACACACGAAAATTATGGTATCCAGCACCACTTTACAACTGGCAAGGAAAACTTTTTCTTAAATAATAAATTATGCGATTGTAAACATAGTTCAGCAATCACGTTTGTCACTTGTGTCACTGACAGCCTTCTGTCGCCAAGGCACAGATTGTGTGTATTCAGTTCTCTGATTCTGTATTCGCGAATACAGCACGCCACTGATGCTGAACGTAATGTTGTACATACTAACAAACTTTGTTGGTTGCATAGTTTGGCATAAATCTAGTTTGAATTGGTATATATCACTGTCACTCTCTATTAACATGTAACGCCGATGAACTTATCTTTGTTTATGAATTCCGAGGAGTATTGGATTAAACACTGAACTGACATTCGAGAATTTAAAACTACTGCTGCACGTAGCGTCCAACATTTTTTTGTAATAAAAAGTTTTAAATTAAATAATTTATACGGATGAACTACAAGTACAGATAAAACCATTAACTAAGAACATATCATCTAGAACATATTTATGAATTTTATGATGTAATATAATTACATCCAAGTCTTGCTGTTCAGCTACATGACATTTGAACATTGAACGCTGGAGCCATTTTCAATTTGCGGCATTTACAAAAATTTATCTATTATGAGGTTATGATTATATGACAAATTTTCCTAGATTTCGAATTTAAAGTCAAAGTAGCGTGTATTATTTGATAAATATAAGATACATAGGTAATTTCTACACATTTTTTCTATAAGGTCCATAGAACTTAAGTGTAGCATCCAAGTAATTGTACCTAGAATTGCATCATGACAATCACATGTTATACTTAATGTAGGTATTCCTATTTTCGGGAAAATTGTAGTAATATTTTGTGCAAATAATAATGCATCTCTTTCTTTGAACCTGCTGTGGTAAGTTTAGAAATCTAGGCATAATTCTTGTGGTTTCATTTCGAGGACAGTTCAATTCTAACCTATTTTTTTCAGATAATATAATGGTTTTGTAATCTCTTGCTTATCAGTAAAAACAAAAAAAAAACGACTTTGCAATTATTGGGGATTTGAAAAACTCTATCAGTGAGTTCAATTAGAAAGAAAATGTCCCATCAATCTGGCAAACAAAAACATTTAAAAGATGGAATCATAGATTTTAGTGCTGGTTCCTTGGGTAATTTTTCTTTTATTAACTGTTATTTACACTGAATTATTATTTAATTTTAAGGGGGAATCGGCCTAGTGTATGTGGGTCAACCACTTGACACAATCAAAGTAAAAATGCAAACTTATCCGCACATCTACAACAACATGGTAAATTGTTTTCAAAAAACTTTAAAGAACGACGGAATATACCGGGGCTTATACGCTGGCACTGTACCAGCTCTGGCAACAAACATCGTTGAAAATTCCGTCTTATTTCTGTGCTATGGTTTCTGTCAGAAAATCATGCAAAATGTTACTGGGGCCGAGAGCGTAGAGCGATTAAGCGCCCTTAGTAACGCTACGGCAGGATTTTTAGCGTCTTTTTTTTCATCTATTGCAATTTGCCCCACAGAGCTAATCAAGTGTAAGCTGCAAGCAATGGCGGAAAGCCAAAAATTCCTTCAAACTGAGGTTATTGCAGAAAAAACTCCAATGATAGGACCAATGAAGCTAACAGCACAAATTTTTCGCACCGAGGGACCAGCGGGGCTGTTTCGGGGGCTAGTACCAACATTAGCCAGGGAAATGCCGGGGTATTTTTTCTTTTTTGGAGGATATGAAGGTAGTAAACTTATTGTAAGTACCATAGAATCTACAGGATTTTTTCTTAGGAACGAGGGAACTGCTATTGAAGCCTGGTCAGACAAAAGAGGACTTGGGTTTGTGGCGCACAATGGTTGCGGGTGCAGTTGGTGGTTGTGTTTTTTGGACATCCACATATCCTATTGACGTCGCTAAATCAAGGATACAAGTGAGCAGTAGTAGAGACAGTTTATACAAAACTATTGCACACATTGTGCGTAAAGAGGGACCAAGGGCACTTTACAATGGATTAACCCCAACGTTGGTACGAACTGTTCCAGCTACAGCAACATTGTTTGTTGTATATGAGTACTCGAAAAAATGGCTAACGTATTTGTTCGCCGATTTTTAATGGCCAAGATATTTTTAGATACATTTTTTACGTTTTTTAAGATATATTTTGTTAAATACATATATAATTGAGTATAACTTTGTTTGTTTTGCTTTTAGATAATATTTACTGATATGAAATTACACAAACACTTAAATATTAGTAGTTTAATAAACAAGAGTGTTAATAAGAGCGATTAATAATCGAAACGATTTTAACGCGTGAGTCGAGATTATTAATCGCCGATTAACACTCATGTTGATTACAATATTTTTTTGTCGATCGCTCTTTATTAGAATGAAAATAATCTAATTTTGTTCCATGGCAAAATCCAAATTCTGACATAATATGCAATAAGTCAAAATACCACTGATGACATAATTAATTAATTTCGGCAGGTGTCAATTCCAAATGCATGTTTCAATAATATAATATATTGTTGGTTACCTAGCAAATCTCATAATTTCAACAATGTTTTTAATGTGCATGTATGCATTAAGCGTAGTTTACACGGGATAGTAACTTGCGATAGAACTTGTGAGAGTAACTTGCGCTAGTGTTTACATATAAGCAAGTTGTCAAGGCAATTTCTCTCAGCAAGTGCTCTCTAGACATAACTTGCAGCAAGTGATTGCATGCGCGTTTACACGGTAGAGTAGGTATATTCAAGTGTGAAATGTCACGTCGTAGAAAGAGAGCTGCAACCGTTGCTGTTCTTATTGCACAAAAAGAGCGAAGAGAGGATAGAAAAAGGATAGGGGTCAAAGAATAGATAGCCAGAAGGCCTACTCTTGGGGCTTCGATGTTATTAAAAGAAGATCCAAATAAATTTAAAAAACTACATTAAAATCCAACCAGTAGAGACCAAGATATAAAAAATCATCCTTATCACGTGACACACAAGCAAATTTTGTTGGATTCTTGCGGTTCAGAGCTTTATTAATGACCCTCGACTTGCTCTCAAAAATGTGGCCATCCTGTCAACTGTGTAGATATTAGGTAATTTTTGATCTAATTTGACTGGACTAGTATTATGTACGAGTCTGTATGTACATATTTAAACAAATTTTTAAATTAATTTGGGGGTTTGCAGACCTCATGCAAAAAAACCTTGTATGCAACACGTACGCAAATAGTTTTTGGGGACTTCTCACGATTCGTCCCCAAAAACTCTTGAAATACTTGATACATAAATAGCTATATTAATGAATATAAGTTGTTAATTGATAAAAATGTATAAAATATTCGAGCGTGTTGCTGCAACTTGCACACAACTGTCAGTAAAATCGAAAAAAATTGTAACTTGCTAGAGCGCTCTCCCAATTTGTTTAGACGTGCAAGTGATTATTGCCGCAAGCACTTGCCGCAAGTTTTGCGACTTGCTGAGAGAACTCTCGGGCAGTGTTTACACTACGCAAATTATTTGGAAGTTGCTCTCAGACATTAACTTGCGATAGTTTACTTGCTCGTGTAAACTACGCTTTAAACTGAGTTATTAATACACTCCTTTTATTACATTAACTAGATCTTTAATAAACGATCGACAAAAAAAGATATATCAAGAACAGGAGCCATAACTGCCAGTATTTCATAGCATTTTTTCTAACTGATTCGTCGAGATTTTGAAGGATTTAAGGTTCTTATAAAGACGTTTCTCCACGACCATTAGTGAATGTAATAATTATCCGAAATCATTTTTACTAATAGAAAGTAAACATTCTCACTCTTGAGATAGAAGATTTATTACCGTTTTAACACTTCACTCTCTGTCTATTCCAATGTAAATGCATTGAATTAAAAATAAAAGAAATACTTAATGAAAACATTGAAGCGGGAAATTTATTTTTTCTCATACCTGCACGAAAATGACCACTTTATTTGCGTGAAATGTGGGTAGAAAGTCGTCTTTTTAGGGTAGTCGCGGAAAATAAGGACTGGGGGTAACATTTCTCACTTGGGTAGCCATTCCCTCTCTGATATGCGGGAGTTATTTGTGTTTGTTTATGGTTGTCAATGTGTTTTTCTCACCGCAAAGTATCAAGACAAATGTCAGTGTTATGCTATTATAATTTGTTCGCGCGTTTTACGCAAAAGAAGTGGCCACTTTCGTACAGGTATGAGAAAAAATAGAGTATGCTACACGGGAGGAATTAATTCCTACCTTGTTGCATAAACTACTATTATTCTTAGGCCGTACTCTCGTAGGTACTTTTATAACCACAGGTCAATTGGTACACAGACATTGCCCGCATATCAGGGAGGGAATGGCTACCCAAGTGAGAAATGTTACCCCCAGCCCCACTCCTTATTTTCCGCGACTACCCTAAAGTGGCCATCATTTTCGTGCAGGTATGAGAAAAAAATGTTTTTTTCAGTATGGCCATACTTCTGTGGTATGGCCAAGTAGAGAATATTTTGTTATGTTGTTTGCCTGCACACACTTTGCTTTTGACTGTGCTATAAACTCCACCTGTAATTTTTTATCTCAAATAAAAACTTATATATTTCCCCCAAGGACGTATAAAATAGAGGACAGAAAGATCCCCGGGGTGGGGGTTGAATTCGTGGGTCAAAAAGTGTTGCACGTTCAAATGGACTCAAGCGTACTTGATAGTTTTTACGCATGCGCCAGCAGTCAATAAGGCGCGTTATTGGTCAAGTGTTTGTTTTGGTTTGTCACTGTCATAGCAACTGGCAACGGATTTGTGCCTACACCCATCCGGGAGCTTTCTCTCCTATATTTTTATACCTTCTTGATTTCCCCATTATTTACTTTTGTTTTACTTTTTGTACGCCACTGCCCACATGTGTCAAACAGAAACAACCTACCATACAGGGAAAGTTGACTATAGACAACAATGAAAATTTCAATTTCGTTCTTGGTAGACTGGTGTTGATGGGTGTTGATTTCAGTCGCAGGTTACACTTGAGCAGTTAGTAAACAGAAACAGCTGAGTTTGAGTGACATTTTTATGAATAGTTTCCTCGAAAAAATATAATCTAAATTTTTGTGTGTGCAGTATCCGTCAACAATTCATTATTATAAAAGCAACTACCTAATTATTGTAAGTGAAAACCTGTTTTTTTTTCTGAAATATTAGTCACTATTAGACAAAGAACTATTTCACAACAAAAAATGTTTTTCTTGTTTAAAAATTGTATAATTTTATGTTTGACCCGATTATTCTGGTTTAATTTTAGAAACCATCCACAATGGATAACGAGCAAAATAGTGGTGCAAGTCAACCCCAAAATACTGGTACATTACCCAGGGTGAGAACACAGAGTGAATGTTCCTTTACAAGCGACGATGGGGCCACAGCTTTTACAGAAAAAAGGTAAGTAAAACTAATTTTCTTTGTATACAGCATTTTTGTAGTCTATTAACCTTTATATACCTAATATAGGCAAAGAACAACATCACAACAATTCATGGTCTCGAGTTTAACCTCGGCCTCGCCACCAAAGTTCGTGTCGTTGGAGGAAATTATGCAGGCAGCTAATGGGATGCGGGACATGGCTTTGGTGCATCAAATTGTCGTTGATCAGGATTTTCGACTGAAGAAAGTTGAACCAGAGCCTGATAGTATTCAGAAGGTTGTTAAAGAGACCATGCGCAAGGCTTTTTGGGATATACTCAGGAATGAGCTAGGCGAAGATCCGCCAAACTATAACCAAGTATGATTTGAGCTTTATTTATTTTGCTTTGTTGAGAAAGTTTAGTGTTAATAATAGAAATTATGGTATAATGAAGATGGTATTAACTCAAACGTAACGAATAGTGAAAGTAAAAGGGAATACTTATTAATTGGTTTGGATCAAACTTTGTAGTTTTGTATGGATGATGGGTTTCAAAAATAAAAATGTTTACATTCCAACTTAAATATGTACTGTTAGAAATAGAAATTGAATTTCAAAACAAAACGTCAATATTGCGTAAAAAGTATCATACTTAGTTCCCAAAAAAAAAAGATTAGTAGGTACCTATACAAATGTTATTTCTTATTGACTAATTTAATCTCTTCATGTTTGATCAGAAAATTGTGTAAACCCAGGGACAATATTTTATTATATAGATACAGGGTGTTCGCGCGAAGTGGCTCACTATTGCTAACTTCGTTATTATTGGAGCTACAAAGTCGGTTAAATTAGCAAACTAGTAGCATTTTTTTCGCTGATTACAATGGTGAAAACAGAAAAACAATTTACCATCTGGTTTTCGAGATATTCACAAAAATAACATTTTTTTAAATGGAACACCCTATATAAACTGCTGTTCAAAATTATCGCGCCACTCAAAATTCAGTAAAAGTTTGATGTCAATTTTTTTCTGAACCGTTTGTCCGATTTGTATGATTCTTTTTTTAAATTGTAGGTTGATCCTTCAGGAATGTAAATGTGCTACTTATTTTTGGTCAAAATTCATTTTGATTGAATACTGGGTGTATAAATGATGTTGATTTTTTTTTCCCAAAATTCGTAGCACCCTGTGGAGTGCACCAATAATAATATCAAATTATAAACTAGGGCTAACAATAGTCTTATCTTTTCTTAACATTCTCCAATTTGATTCACTTCAATATCACTGTTTTTAGAGGAGATATACAGGTTTATCGAAAAACATGTTTTTATTGGCGAATTTTCATTAGAAAAAATATCCAACCAAGTGTTGATACCATAAGGAGGCGTCTTACAGAACAGGATTTACACATAAAAATACCAGCGACAAAACCCGCCTTAAACGCTGAACATCGCAGAGCCAGACTGCAATTTGCTCGGGAACATCTGGATTGGAACTTAGAGGACTGGGAACGTGTTTTGTTCACGGACAATGAATTGACCTGCGCGTAGCCCGGATCTCAATCCCATCGAGCATCTTTGGGATATTCTTGGTAGGAAGCTGAGAGACCGTGAACCGCCACCTGTTTCTCTTAATGAAATTGAACAAACATTGGTAGAAATATGGGATCAAATTGATCAGGATCAAATTAGAAGTTTGATTTCGAGTATGAACCGTCGTTGTCAAGCAGTTGTAAGAAGTAGGGGCGGAAATACGCGTTATTGAAACTTTATTACTTATGTTACTCTCTAAATGATTTGTAAAAGAATGCACGAGTATTCATAAAACTCGCCAATAAAAACATGTATGTTTTTCGATAAACCTGTATATCTCCTCTAAAAACAGGGATATTGAAGTGAATCAAAACGGAGAATGTTAAGAAAAGATAAGACTATTGTTAGCCCTAGTTTATAATTTGATATTATTATTGGTGCACTCCACAGGGTGTTACGAATTTTGGGAAAAAAAATCAACATCATTTATACACCCAGTATTCAATCAAAATGAATTTTGACCAAAAATAAGTAGCACATTCCCGAAGGATCAACCTACAATTTAAAAAAAGAATCATACAAATCGGACAAACGGTTTAGAAAAAAATTGACATCAAACTTTTACTGAATTTTGAGTGGCACGATAATTTTGAACAGCAGTTTATATAGGGTGTTCCATTTAAAAAAATGTTATTTTTGTGAATATCATGAAAACCAGATGGTCAATTGTTTTTCTGTTTTCACTATTGTAATTAGCGGAAAAAATGCTACTAGTTTGCTAATTTAACCGACTTTGTAGCTCCAATAATAACGAAGTTAGCAATAGTGAGCCACTTCGCGCGAACACCCTGTATATATATATATATATATATTTATATTATAATCATCATCAGGTTCATTTGAAATTAAACTACATTTTTTCGTAGGCTCTAGTTCTGTTGGAAGATATAAAACAAGGCTTATTTGCACTGCTACTGCCACAACACACAAAAATCCGTCAACAAATATCAGAAATCCTGGACAGTGGTCTCATTAGACAACAAGCAGAGAAAGGAGTGTTGGATTTTAAAGTAACTACATTGTATTAAAATCTTCACATTTAATTCCATACACTTTTTTAGAATTATGCCCAGTATGTTATTTCGGTGATGTCAAAGATGTGTGCTCCAGCACGTGATGATAAAATTAAAGAATTGAATGAGACTGTTGATGTTGTTGATACATTTAAAGGGATTTTGGAAGTGAGATAGGTTGTGGATTTGGTCATGTAGTTTGTCATGATGTTTTTTTGCTTTAAGACTTTAGATCTGATGCAGTTGGATATGGCTAATTTTACATTGCAAATGGCTCGGCCAGATATTATTGCTTGCAGTGTTGAATTGGAGCGCGACAAATTTGCGAAGTTTCTCGCCATACAAACAGGTGAGTTGTGTTTCAGTAAATTTCATAAAATCTGTTTGGTAAATTCTATATTCAAATATCATTACATTTTTTAAGATGGTTTGGAACACACAAGAAAATGGTTAATGAAATATATAAAAACTACTGAACCTATACCACAAAACGTGGACTATGACAAAGTCATAAAAAGTGTGGTCAGACAAGCCTTTCTACAAGCATGTATAGATTTGTTAGACTGGGAAAAGAACGTTCCCTACCCAGAAGTATAAAATATATTTATAGGTAGCAATGTTTGTCCAAAAATCCCTATTTCTAACTTTTCAGACTTTTATGTTGGATGAGGAGCGCATTTGTGATTTAGCTTTAAGGACCAATCAATTAATTTCCGTTGCCACTATTTTATTAGTAACAATCAGCAATTCTGGATCAGATTTACAGTCGATTGCGGAGTTTAAAGAGTCTATTAAAAAACATATTTGTATTTTGTTACAAAATGTTATGAATAAAGAGTGAGTGAAATGAAGGATAATTTTATTGTTTTGATTGTGTGGTTTTCTAGGGATCTAATAAAGGCTTTGCCAAATATTGCTGAACAAGTAATAAATGATTTAAAAGAAGCACAAAAAAAATATAAATTGCCAGAGTTCTCGCCTGCTGTTGAGTTGAATTTGAAGCAACAAATTTTGGAGACTGCTAAAGACGATCATAAAGTTCGATGCATTGTTAGTGAGTACAAATTTATAAAACTTGGAAATATAGAATTAGATTTATTTACAAAAAAAGTACAGATCCTATCCAGACTTGTCATCATTTTTATAACCAGCACGGAATCAGTTGAATTTTTTGTAACTAGTTCATGCATAAAAAAATCTCAAAACATTTATCTTATTTGTATTTTATTTTAGAACAACGTGTGAAAGATTTCTTCTCTGATATAATAGAATCCTCAACAGCTAATCCACAGAAAGTGCCTTCAGGGTTAAATTCTCTACAGAAGGAACTCACAGAAATTGCTGGTCAATTTCTACGAGTGGTTTCTCATAATTCTACAGTCTTCTGCAACTATTATTATGATATAGTCGCCGCGGCGTTACCAAAGCCAATTTAATTTACTAATATGTACTTTATTAAATATGCATTAATAAAAATTATATTATAAATCGTTAACATTAATTTAAAACTATATTTTTTTAGTTGTTATTATTTCGTTATTGTTCAATTTCATTGAATCAAGGTGTGATGCTACTTTTTAGATATAGTTTAGGAATAAATATTTTACTATTGTGCAGTTGATTGTTTTGCACAATGACTAAATTGTTATTCAGTATTGTTTTGAATATTATGTAACAATTGTTTCAAAATTATATCATTTAACTAGTCATGATTTTAGTTTGTAGTTTGTTTTAACAGTTTCGCATTTTTTTATTAATTGCATTATTTTTTCACCTGAATTCTGGTTTGAAAAAAATAGCTTATTTTGACGACCACTTATAACAATTGTCAGTATTAACCACTTGCAGTGTATCAAATAGGAATACTTATATCAAATATAAACCAAAACAGAATTCGGATATTATCATTATACTTTAATTTACTTATAACAATCTAGTTAAGTACCTATGTGGTAACTACTAATATTTATTCGATGAATAACAAAGTGCTAGTGCTTTGTTTTATTGAAATTATCCAATAATAGGTATTTACATATCAAGTCATGAAAATTATCTAGGAGCATTATTAAGCTTCCTGAGTCCTAGAATAATAATTTTCATGACGTGTTATGTCTATTTTACCTGAAACCTTTAAGAAAGTCAAACTCTCAAGACTATTTTGATTCAAGGAAATTGATCATTGCAAGACTAGTACTGTAATATTTTACATGACGGTCATTACAGTACTGTTTTCAAAAGTAGTACTGTAATGACCGTCATGCAAAATATTACAGTACTAGTCTTGCAGTGATTAATTTTCTTGTGCCAAAATAGCCTTGAAAGTTTGAATTTGTTCTAAAAGGTAAAATATTTTTTTTGCGCTCCCGACTCATTTTTTTACGCTTAGGTACTGGGCTTGTTTGTCACGAAAATGTGAAATTCCCGAACTGATATTGGTTGTACAGATACATAATAAACAAGCCAGTTATAATTCATAACAGGCGCGTTATAATTCATAATGGTTTTCATATGTTTATTTTTTTGATTTTGTCATTGTAATATTAAACCATTTTTTTTTATTAAGTCGGAAGCGCAAAAATGTTATACGATACACGATCGGTAGACGCTTTATGTAACAGGATTCGAAAATTCTTTGTCTTCCTGTTATAAGGCAACTACCGATCTTGAATCGTAATATACTATAAACAGATGACAGGGGTTTTATATTTAGAATTAAATCTTCAAAAAATAAAAAAGATGTATCTAACACTAATTTTTGTTTTTTATTATTTAATTACAATTTATACGAGCTTTTAAAAAGTAAATAGAAAATATATTTCAGGGCATCACTGTCTCAAAACAATTAAATAAATTCGATTCTGCAAACAGAAAACAAAAAGTTTCAAACAAAAATACAGACTAATTTCAGATTGAAATAAAAAACCTAAATATTTCAATTTGTAAACGTATTTTATTTTATTTAAAATTGTTTATTAACTCGTATTTTTAAACTTCTAGACAATCTCTAAATTCCTTGTTTCAATCGCAACTTTATTTTATTCTTTTATTTCCAGACTAGACTGTTGTATTCTATCCATGTTTCGTTGCTGTAGTGGATCTGGATATCTTGTGTGTTTATCCGTCTTGCCAGTTCGGGTGGATTTTATTTTTGTGTGGTTTTGATTGATTTGCCGAATATGTATGGGGATATTTATTTTAATTAGAGTTATATTTTATACTATGATCGTAATTTAGGAACAGATATTAGAGCTCTAGTTTGTACAACTTGAATGTATCTAATGTTGTGGTACCTGCCTACCTGCAGATCTGTGAGCACTCCAGTTGAGGTTGAGGCAATCTTGATTAGGTTAGGTTTAAGGTTACACCACCATACGGTTTTTGATGTCTTTATGTGTCACCTGTACCGGGTGTCCAAATAAGAAAGGACGCCGGCTGTATCTCAGAAACTATTTATCGTACAGCCTTCGGAAAAATATTTATAGTAAAAGTGGGCAAGAGAAATTGCTGGAAATAATTTTCAAGTTTCTAACTCGACCGCTAGAGGGCTTAACACTAACGACAAAATAAAAACACGGTTTTCTCAAAAGTACCCCGAATTAACATATGCCAAAAATAGTTATGTTGTAATTTATGCAAAATTAGAAAACTTTTTTGTTTTTAGTATTTTTCTCTATCTTGTCAAATAAAGGGTGGGGGAAGAGGCGAATGTTTCTATGAAAAAGTTCTAATAACTTTTTTTTTGGCTTAACCGTTTTCGATAAATTTGGTCTCGTTTGAAAGAACGTTTATTAGGGCTTCGGACAAATAACTGGCATCATTAATTTAATTTTTTCCCTGGTCGCTAGAGGGTGCTTTGTGATAAAGTCGAAGATTTTGGTAATTTTCTCAAAAATGTTAAATGGAATGGTGCTGTTATCACTAGCTAAGAAGAAAGAGCATAAAACAATGAAGAAACTGGTGAAAACCGCAACTCGATATCTCTTTTCAATGCAGAGGTATGAATGAAAAATTTTTTAACCAAATTTTTGCATGGAATCTGCATACTGCATACATCCTTGATGCTATCGTTGCATTTTTCAGGCATTCAAAATAGACGGCCAACATATCAAATCCTTCTTCGTTGGCATAAATGGCATTTTAAAACAAAAAATCAAAAAGAAAACCAGAAAACCGACAATAAATAGTTTTTTAACCGTTATGCATTTATATTTAATATTTACAGTGGGCCCACTGGTAAGTCGCCGATGCTATGCACAGAAAATGACAGAAGCAGGAAGCTGTTTTACCACTAGTACAATCGGACGAAGAAAAAACATACAATTTGTATATAGTAACTGCGAAGATTTAAGTTAAAACACATTTTTCTCCAGATTGTATCGGTGTAACACGCATGTCCTACATAGTGGGGGAGCTCGGGAAAATAACTGCGCACACAATTATTTCGGCGACTTACCACTGGGTCCACTGTACCATTGTTTATTTTGTTTGACATGACATTATATCAAAGCCTACTTTTTAATTTTTGCCTTTTACCTTCAGCATTTTCAAACTACCCAAAAATTTCCAATAATTAGAATTGCCAATAAAGTTATGGCTCATTTTAAATTATACGTCACACAGATATCATATGTATTTTAGATTTTTTGAAATTAAGAAATAGGCTTTAATAATTAGAATAGTTAACAAAATTACTTACATTGTTTGATTGTAAATATTTTAATATAATATATTTATCTTAAAAAAAGTTATACTTACCTTAATTTTCTCGCTTAGATATTGAGTGTAAAGGTATACAGGGTGTTTTTGAAATACACTACCAAAAAAAAAGAACGGTAATAGGTAATGAAAAATAGATGCCATTGACAAAAAGTACCTTGAATAAAAGTTTTTACCTTTTTGGAACTAAAATTAATCGAAAATTTGGTCAAAATTTCCAGTGCGCTACTGGGTTAAAGGTAACTACATAATTCAAATCGTAATTATTTTGGTTGTTTAGTAACCAGAATAAAAGGTAGATGTGATTTTTTCTGTCACATGATTCAAATTGCCACCGTATAATTGTCAATTTTGGATTTTGAATTTCCATATTTATTCTAAATGGTTTACACAAATTCCGAATTGACCGATATGGTGTTAATGTATGGGAGAGCACTGGGAAATGCTCGTGAAGCACAGCGTCTCTACAGAGAAACATTTCCTAGACGAGTAGTACCCGACCATCATACATTTACTACCACTGTGCAGCATCTCAGAGACAACGGTGAATATCGTCCCCAAACTAGATCTAGAGGCCGACAGAGAACTGCAAGGGTATTAGATGCTGATCCTGATATACTAAATACTGTGGAAGAAACCCCCGGAATTAGCGTAAGAAAACTGTCGTACAGAATTGGTGTTTCCCCATTTATTGTTTGGAGAACATTAAAAGAACAGGGGCTTCATCCCTACCATTTGCAGCGTGTACAAGCACTCAAAGAAAAAGATCTACCCCGAAAGATCAGGTTTTGTGAATGATCCAGATCCAAAGTTTGTTGAAAATTTGTTGACAACAGATGAGGCAACCTTCACAAAAGACGGAGTCTTTAATTTCCATAATTCTCATGTTTGGTGCAACGAAAACTCTCATGCAACTTATGGGGGACGCTTTCAAGAACGATTTAGCGTAAACGTGTGGGCAGGGATGGTAGGACATCAGTTGATAGGGCCACATGTTTTGCCGCCTCGTTTAACTGATGCCGCATATCTCAACTTTTTGGAAAACAACCTAGAAAACCTTGTAGAAGAAGTACCTCTAGCTACCCTAAGAAATATGTAGTATTTACATGACGGAGCCCCTGCTCTCTATACCCAGGACGTACGAGAATGGTTAGATAAAGCCTTTCCAAGAAAATGGATAGGGAGAAATGGTCCAGTACTATGGCCTCCTCGTTCCCCTGATCTAAATTCTTGCGATTTTTTTTGTGGGGGCATATGCGACGCCGGTTAATTTCGTTGAAAAATTATATGCTATTAGGGCAAACCAAAGCACGATAAGGGGAGCCCAAGAATCGCTAATTCGTCGAGCTCGAGATTGCATTGCGAACGATGGTCGGCAATTAGAACAATTTTTATAAATAAATTATGTATTTCACTACGTATTTGTTGGATGCTTGAACCGTAATTTAAATTCTACCTCTCAGAATTGAGTTTCGACTTGTCAGTTCTGACCCATGGGTATGAAGCTCCAATCAGCGCAAGCACATCACGGTGACGTAGTTCCACTAGCGCATGCCAATTATAATAATATACATTTTGTATTTTGGCGCCCCGAGTGATACTTGAGCTTGCGCAGAAGGCGCCGCGAGTGGTACCAGAGCTTGCGCAGAAGATGGAATTTTAGTAACTTTTGGGGATTTTATTGATAGTGGTGTCAGGGTGTCACTACTGTCCAATGCAGGAAGTGCAGCTGATTTGTTGTTTACCATGTGTAGTGGAAATTTCCGTCAATTTATTTGAACATTTTTGGATTTGGGCGATACGAAATTGGTAAGTTTTCCAGTATTTATTTAGTTACTTTATCCATTTTTATCCGTACCAGTTTTACTGAAATATTACTAAATTTAAGTGCAAATATTTGGTAACTTTTCCAACGTAACCTAGATCTTCTAAAGTATATTTGTTTTTATTTATAAAGATACCAGTTTTATAGTTTAATTTTGGTATGTTTAATATTGTAAGAATAATAATTACATTAAGTGTGTTTTATATGTTCAAATTCAAAATTATGCAGCCATTTCAAATGAAAATAATGCTTTTCAAATATAAATTTGTGTATTGTTTATATTTCCGATCTAATATAAAATATAATGTTTGTTTTAGGTAAATGGAATGAATAGTTGTTATCTTGTACATACAATTCTTATGTTTTTAATTGTTGTTTTTGCATTGTAATTGTTTACCACTTGATTAAATATATAATGATGTATTTGTTCTTGTTTTCATATTCCTTTCTCTAAGATATATTTAAAAACAATATTTAGTTTTTTAATGTATTTGATAGTGCATTTAAAAAACTAAACTTTGTTTTTAAATATATCTTTGAAATTAAATTAATATAAATAAAAGAATAATATAGGCTCGTCTTCTTCTTTGAGCACTAGGACATGCGCACTTAACGAAACAAAATGTCTCCGCCGATGCCATAGACTTAACACAGAGTTGACACTTCTCTTACTAGGTATTCTATGGTTCTGACCATAGAATATCTAACCCAAGGGATAGAATGAAATCTCCTGTATAACCGACCAGCATCAATACACGAGCGACCTCTACCGGCCTGGGAGAACTGTTAGCGGGAAATTTAAATAATTTTGATATGGTTCAGGGCTCTTATTCTCGAATTATTCGAATTCTATTCGCGTACGAAATGATTGCTATAAATAATAAATAATAAAACACTGACTAGAACTATACCTAACCTAAAAAAATAATCTTGAAATTACCAAAATATCTGCAATATATTTTACCCACACTAAAACTAATAATAATGATTTATAAAATGTCAATAAAAAAGTCAATAACACTGCACTACAAGCACCAAAAAATCACAAAAACACAGCAAATAGTAAAAGAAAATCTTCGTTTTCAAACCGTTAAACCATGCTGACATTGCTGACGCCAACTACTCTGACGTTGGTTTTAATTTTAAATGTTTAAAAATGTGCTTTTATGACGGACAAAGAGGTGCAAACTATTGCTATACTATTCTAAATATTACTGCGCCCTCTGGTGTTTTGGGAGAACTAGGCGGCCATATTGGATTTATTTTTCCCTATTCAGTTTACACAGCATGGTTCTGACTTTAATAGTTACTATGGCATTTATTCAATGATTTAATTTTAGTTACCATGGCTTTTTATTGAAATCGCAATCAGTTTTACGTGTATTTTCATCAGTGGCGTTCTGGTTTTATAAGTAAGGGATCAGAGGTTATTCTTTCTTATCGTAAAAAAAATAAAAGGGTCCATTCGCCTCCTTAAAAGTTCCAGAGACTCCGTTTCACTTTTGGTAGTGTATTTCAAAAACATTAATTAACACACGAAAATGATTTTTACTTTCTTATACGAAGTAATAAGAAAGTATAGTAATCGTGATTTTTTTCGACTTATCCACCATAACTCAAAAACGACTTATCGGATTTGATTCAAATTTCATATTTAAGAGTTTGAACAAATTTGTGGGTGCCACATTAAATGTTTTTCATCTAGCACCAAAACAAGTGACACTTACCTGAAGACATTTTTAGGTTTTTTAGGAATATCTTGAAAAATAAACAATTTATGAGATTTTTTTTATTCTTTAACATTGATTTCGAATTGAATTTTGAACAAATTTTGTTTGAACTTTTTTTTGAAATTCCGTCAAAAAACGAGATATTCTTAAAACACTTATATTTCTCATAGCGCGCGTTGATCGTTGAATCCGACGGTCTAGGTAGACTAGACATAGAGGCTTGCCCGTATAACCATTCGATAAAGATATTTTTATTCGATAAAGATAGGTAAAGATGCTATATATACGCGTCGTTATCGGTCAAATATTTAAGGCAGCTATACCCTGTCTATATTCTAAACAATACCAATAAAACCTTTATTGCAGCTATGTAGCAGGTGTACTAGTTACCTTTATATAATTTAGCTTTATCGAGTCTTAACTACTTATTCGTTTTAGCTATACCGCATATGTACCGCAGGTACATGTTAAACCTTTACCGCGTCTGTACTACATCTATACCGTGTAATCTTTATTCTACATTTATTGGATATTTGTTACATTTGGAATCAAACTATACTGCATCTCTACCACAACTGTAGAAGATATCTTTACCGCATCTTTATTGTAACTGTATTACGAATAGGTTCAAGGGTTTACTGGGGCCATTAAATAGTCCTACACCATAAATACTTCTGGTAGACTTTCAGTAAAATTGCTAACACATCCCAAAAATGGCCAGAAATCGGAACCACCACTAGTACTAATAGGAGTGCCATCTACATTAATTGAAAATTCTATTTTTTCTAAATTTAATTGCAAAATATCCAACTTCCTTTCATTAAAGAATGTTTTTAAAAAAAATAACATATCCATTGTTTAATTGAAAACATTCAGTTTTCGCGTGATGATCATCGTTAACCAAAATTTTGAGTAAATTGATAAGAAAAGACAAAAGTAGTAATATATCTACACTACATCAACAAATTTATATATAAATACGGTTCTTTTACATAAACCTTGCGTAGAGGAAAATAGCCCAGTGGTAGTGGACTGTCAACTGTAAGGTCTACGGTTCGAATCCCGCCAGACGTCCTTCAAGAAAGTAAGTATTTAATTATCATGATTGTATAAACTATACCTGTTATACCATTCCTTCAGCGCTGTGTAACAGAAATGTCAAAAAATAAATAAAAACCGAAAGATTCAAATAATATCCACAATCCTAAAATAATATTTTTTTAAAGGTTTAAATTACCTATATAGCATCTGTACCTTAGCGTTACTTAAGTAATATAACATATGTACAGGATCTTTACACACTGAATATAGACAACGGTGTTCAATCGATATAGTATCTCTACCTATTCGATACCTGCAGAGCAAAGGTAAGTCTGTATAGATTACAGATTTATATACAGATGCAATATAGTTTCTGTACTGTATGGTTATACGGGTGGCTGCCAAACGGAAGGTCCCGGGTTCGAATCCCAGAAGGACCATTAGGTTTTTTTTAATTTTTACTGGTTTCTATGGTACCGAAAACAATAATAATGAATAAATAAATGTGATTTTATACCGAGAGATTTTTTTAAGTGAGTAATAGGTCAAAAATCTAAAATAAAACACATTTTTGTCGTAAAATTCGGTTATAATGAGTGGGACAAGGACAGATTTATGCGTATTGCAATAAGTGCGACAGAGACTATTTGAAAATTGCTGGAAACCCTCAAAATTTTTACAAGAAATGTAATTTAATTTCTTTAGGAAAAGTAATTGTTATACTATCCGTATCGTATAAGAAAGTCATGTGTTGGACACATAAGATATTTAACATTAGGTATATTAGATATTAATATGCATGCATAAATAATTTAACCATCGTTAATGTTTTTTTCTAATTCCGTTTCATGCAAAAATTTGGCTAAAAAATGTTTTTTCTACGAAAATGCGGAATGACGTTTTTTCTGACAAGATAATCGAACTTGAAAGTAGGCTTTTGAAAAACTAGTACGGAAAATTAGTGTGGAAATTTTTTTCCGCACATATTTTTTAAACTTTCCGCACGCAAACAAAAACATAAAGAAGTACTTACATTTAGTTATAATTGTAACATTTATTTAATATCTAACAACCGGAGGAGTGCACATTAGTTCATCGCTTTCGCTATAGTTTTGAAACTCCATGTTTATATTCACGTAATTTGATCTCAAAATCAAAATTATTTCGATGACAGGACACAATTTATAAACTGTCAACAGCTATGAGCTTTCAGTTCTATGACAACAAACTCACTTGATGTTTTTCTTAATTAGAAAAAGATTTACAAATAATTTTATTTTTTACGAATTCCACGTTTTCGTAGAAAAAATCGTATGTAACACGCTTGCGGAAATGACCCATGACAATACTCGTGTGATTGCAGCACTCGCTATCGCTCGCGTTGCAAATTTCACACTCGTATTGTCATGATGCGTTTTCCGCACTTGTATTACAATATACTATTCATTCATATCTCTGTATTGAAAAGAGATGACATGTTTCTTCATTGTTTTATGCTCTTTCTTCTTAGCTAGTAATAACAGCACCAATCCATTTAACATTTTTGAGAAAATTAGCAAAATCTTCGACTATAAAGTCCCTAGAATAGAAAGTTGGCCATTTACCGGAAGTGGCCGACATATGGTAGCCGCCATATGTTCTAATGTTAAACTCTTCTATTGTCAAATTCTTGAAAATAAATTACTTTTTTGCCGATCGTTTATTAAAGATCTAGTTAATGTAATAAAAGGAGTGTATTAATAACTCAGTTTAATGCATACATGCAACCAACAATATATTATATTATTGAAACATGCATTTGGAACTGACACCTGCCGAAATTAATTAATTAATTAATAATAGATATTTATTTTATTAGGAGTATAAGCGAAACTTTTATGTGACGAAGTATGGAGGTGTAAGCGCCGAGCGGAGCGAGGAGAATTAACTCCGTACGGAGTCACATAAAAGTGCTTATACTCCGAATAAAATACAATATTTTATTTTCAAATCGAATCATTCTAATCGTAATATGACAATCAATTTAATAAATAATTTTGCAACTGTCATGCAACTGTCATACATTTTTGCAGATAATGATATAACTTATACTCCGCCGGAGTATAAGTCCTACTTATACGCCGCTCAAAAGTGGTGTCATAGAAATGAAACTTATACCTTGCCTACTCAGTCTTATAACACCATGTTATACGCCGTTTGAAAATAAAATATTTTTTCTACGAAAATGCGGAATGACGTTTTTTCTGACAAGATAATCTAACTTGAAAGTAGGCTTTTGAAAAACTAGTACGGAAAATTAGTGTGGACATTTTTTTCCGCACACATTTTTTAAACTTTCCGCACGCAAACAAAAACATAAAGAAATACTTACATTTAGTTATACTTGTAAGATTTATTTAATATCTAACAACCGGAGGAGTGCACATTAGTTCATCGCTTTCGCTTTAGTTTTGAAACTCCATGTTTATATTCACGTAATTTGATCTCAAAATCAAAATTATTTCGATGACAGGACACAATTTATAAACTGTCAACAGCTATGAGCTTTCAGTTCTATGACAACCAACTCACTTGATGTTTTTTTTAATTAGAAAAAGATTTGCAAATAATTTTATTTTTTACGAATTCCACGTTTTCGTAGAAAAAATTGTATGTAACACGCTTGCGGAAATGGCCCATGACAATACTCGTGTGATTGCAGCACTCGCTATCGCTCGCGTTGCAAATTTCACACTCGTATTGTCATGATGCGTTTTCCGCACTTGTATTACAATATACTATTTTCGAAGGCTGTACGATAAATATTTTCTGAGACACAGCCGGCGTCCTTTCTTATTTGGACACCCGGTACAAGTGGGACTTGCGTCATCAGCTTTGAATGTAGTTAATTATGCCCTTCAATTTTTTTCTGTGTTTTTAGACTACCTACAACTAATATTGTTTCGGTGTGTTGAAATACTGTCTCCATTGTCCGCATGTTCTAGTTTCTGATCTTTCCAGTGTTCAAAGTTAGTAAACATAAAATGAGTGTATAAAATGCCTAAATATTTTTTTAAATAATATATTTATTTGTATACATTGAATCGTATAACATCATTAAACTTTAAAAAAATTTGGACTATATCCTAACACTTATATTTAAAAAGAGAATAAAAAAATATTTAACTACATATTACTACATGATATGAATTTGATAAAGTATGATAAGATATTTTTAACAATTTTTGTGGGTTTATAAAATATAGTTGAATTATCAAGAAGAAATATTCAATCTTAAATTCCTATGTAAGTTTACAGAAATACTTAAAAAATGACTTTAAATTTTTGTATTAAATTAAAAGACCTCGTCTGTTCAATGATAGGGATACAAAAACAAATTGCACCATACCAGCTACCAGAAAAACCACTTGCAAGTCACAAATTCATTTTTTCGAAGGAACTGGCTCCTGCCGCTGTTTTTCCAAAATATTTCTTGTCACATTAAAAGCATGTGTCTTCATGAAATCAATTTTTTTGTACACATTATCAGCAGAATTCTTCGATGGTAACGTTGCTGTGCAATTGTTAGAATGACCAGAACTACCACTGCTACCTTCTAGATCCAAATCCAAATATTGCATTTTCCCAACTAGGGAATGGTAGATTTGGCTAGACGATGATTGATACAGGAGACTTTCATGAGATCTGCCTAGATTAGGTGGGATCGGACTGGGAGCTGCACGCATCTTTCGCATCTCTTCTTCCACATTGAACTGTTTTCTGGTATGAGCCTCCTAATAAAGTACACGAAATCAAAATATGATTAACACGTTTTCTGCTATTTGGGATGAATTATGAATGAAAAACAATAATGTTGTGATGCATCAACTATATGTATTCTTTTGTTACCTGCAGTGGTGTTGGAGGTTTAAGCTTGCGGTCAACGGACGGCGCTCCTCTTGGCGAAGGCGGTTCTGGGTTAGAGTAAATCGAATGGGAATCCGAAAGTTTTCGTTTCGGCTTCAAATCTCTGTTAACAACTGGCGGAGGCATTTGATTATCTGCCAGTAAAGGACTTGGTAAGTTAGAGTACGCCGC
The DNA here is from genome assembly GCA_963942485.1 of Pediacus dermestoides. Classification (NCBI taxonomy): domain Eukaryota; kingdom Metazoa; phylum Arthropoda; class Insecta; order Coleoptera; family Cucujidae; genus Pediacus; species Pediacus dermestoides. The sequence continues at coordinate 22,116,911 of OZ012626.1, read as the reverse complement.
TGTGGAAGATGTTTGCGAATGTGGAGAAGCTGGTTCGTCTTGAGGGTCATCCAGATCGTACGTAAATATCTAGATAAATCACATATGAGTAACAAAACGAATGAAAAAGAAGTTATTAACTAAGTACCTGTGACGAACTATTAGGTTTGGGCGATATATCGTATCTGAAAACAGTTCCTTCGATATTGGAGGGTGCAGCGTTGTTGTAACAGTGACGTCGCATTGTGCTTTTTAAGGTATCGGAATCGGTGTGGTTAACGTGCGAACGTGGAAAATCGTACATGTCATCAGATATTATCTTTAAAAGACAACAAATATTTATGGCGTTTTATTAGATATTAGACAATAAAGAAAACATATTTTAGTAATCAAAATATGTAGGTATGTGAATGACAATAATTTATAATGGGCCTATACAGTCATTTAAAAAAAAAATTTTTTTAATGCCTTAGATGGTAATAATAACAATAGTATAAAAATAGTATATTAAAAAAGTAGTTTTGTAAAACTTATATTAAGATACGAGTCCAAGTTTGCAGCACGACTGCCGGAACTGTTGGAATCTTGGTATTCTGAACTGATATTAAGTTTGAAACTTCTTCAGATTGGATGTTTTCAGATTGTATCTTCAAAATTATGTCAGGACAATTTTGATCCAAATTCCAATAATCCCCATGATCTATATTATCTTCATCATTGTTTTCAGTGTCGTTATTTGATATCAAAAGATTGTTATTCGCAATCTCAAAATCATTGTTTACATTATGTACGGTGTCAAATTCTGCTTCAATTTGATCTGTATCATTTTCAATATCATCAGACCATTTTTTAATCAGAGATCTAATGAATCTCAACCTTCCGTAAAATTTTACAGTGGACACCTCCGAACATACTCGTATCTGAGATAATTTCAAACATTCGTCATTCATAATTTTGAACGTCTGATGATTTGTTAGAGGGTTTGGATTACGATTTACGACTTCTAAATGAATATCTGTTTCTGATGTATTACCAGCTTGATTTATTGTTAGAGAAGAGAAAAATGGATAGCGTGATTCAAAATATAACCTATTCCATCTGTTTAGACACAGTTTTTCATCAAACAATGCCTGATTACAAATATAACGAAGTTTGAAGATGTGGCGACATGGTAATTTTATAGATGTCCAAAATAGGCATTGACAACTGATAGGAGTTACTTCTAGGAGACCTTCGGTGGTGGGTACAACATATTTTTTCACATACCTACACGAAAATGGCCACTTTATTTGCATAAAATGCGGGTACAAAATCGTCTTTTTAGGGTAGTCGCGGAAAATAGGAGTGGAGGTAACATTCCTCACTCCCAAGCTATTCCATCGCGGATATGCGAGTTATTTGTGACGTCACGTCGCTACGCTCCTTTTCGTTAACTCATCTTCTTCTTCGAGTCGACTGCGCATGAGCAAATATAAAGACAGACTTACACAGCTCAACACACTTGATGTGACTGTCCCAAAACTGTAAAATTAAAGCTAATAGCTAATTTTTAACAAATTCACTAACTTCAAAGGTACCCACACTGAGTGTCACTACAGCTTGAATCTTATACTGTGATTTTAGCACGGTATAAGATTTTAGCAATGAAATTATTTTTTCACCACAAAGTGTCGCCAACTAGCGGATAAAAAGATAACTTCGTCAAAGTATCAAAAGTTCAAATTCGAACCGAATTAACGTAAAAATTAATGAAATTCGTATAAAAATGGAAAAACCGTACGAAAGTATCGAAGAATGGGCCGAACAGAGTACGGCACCCGAGTTTTCCATTGATGCAGCTGCTCAAAAAATATCATCGAATTTGCTTCCGCGTATATCGGCGAACAAATACCAGGCCATGTATAACGCTTTTCTTGAATGGAAAACTTTGAAGAAAGTCAATGGCATTTCCGACAATTTGTTGTTAGTCTATTTCGACGAGTTGGCGAAAACCTACGCTCCATCAACACTGTGGTCAAAATATTCGATGTTGCGGACTACTGTCATGATTAATCATAAAATCAACATTGAAGAATATAAACAAGTAACTGCTTTTCTCAAAAAGCTATCAGTAGGCTTTAAACCTAAAAAAGCAAAAGTATTCGAAGCCCAAGATATCAACAACTTTCTCAAGATTGCTCCAGATCACGATTATTTAGCCCTAAAGGTCGCTCTAATTATTGGTATTTCCGGTGCTTGTAGAACTGATGAGCTGACGAATTTAAATGTGAACGATGTTTCTGACCGGGGCGACATTTTAATCGTAAGAATGGAAACATCAAAGACTCATGTTTCAAGAACATTTACAATCGAACCAGAGTTCTACGCAACTGTAAAAAAATATATTCTTTTGCGTCCAAAAAAAACATCGTCTAGTCGTTTCTTTATTAACTACCAAAAGGGTAAATGCTATAACCAAGTTATTGGAAAGAATAAATTTGGTAATATGTGCAGAGCAATTGCTGAGTTTTTACAACTGGATGAGCCAAAGCGCTATACGGGTCACACTTTTCGACGTTCCTCAGCGACATTTTTGGCTGATGCAGGCACCGACATCATGGAAATAAAAAGACATGGTAACTGGAAATCGACACCATGCGCGGAGGGATACGTCGATGCATTCTTGCATAACAAGAGGAAAACAGGCCAGAAAATTACTTCATCTGTGACAGGACCACCGACTAAAAAGTTGACAACAGAAAGTTCGTCTTCAAATTGCATTTATGAAATTCAGTCGTCATCGAGCTCAACCTCAAACCCAAAACAAGCCGAAGAAAATAACAAATCACATTCTGTCACCCATATTCCAGAAAAGAACATTACACTGCATTCATACTGCATTTCAGCAACTCCTCAAATATTAATATAAATTTACAGTAAAAACCAAAAAAAAATATTCATAAATTTTTTATTTTTTTGTATTTTGTAATTTCTTGTATCGAATAAATAATAGTAGTAGTTACCTATTAATTATTCTTGTATTTAAGTTTAATTTTTTTAATTTTTTTCAATAATATGAATTTATTTTCAGTTTTAGCACAGACTTTATTCATACAGTCGCGATCTATGTTATCGACTATTGCAGCAAAAGTGTCAACTACAAAAAGCGCCAAATATGAAATATGTATCATGAGATTGATTCAATTGCACCTGACAAACAAAGTACATATCTGCGCGTCTTTCCAATGATTAACAATTTGAAATTTCTCATGTGTTATCCGTTGTTGGTTAGCGTAGTAGTATTTTGCTTATTCTGCGCTGGTTGTAAAAAATACCCCTCCAATTCTGTTACGATTTGACTAAGGCGTCGAAGGACCATGTAAAATGAAATGCACTGAAACTTTCAAACACATTTAATTTGTAAAAAAGGGAACCTGCTCGCTACCACAGCACATAAATGAAACTCGCTACGCTCGTTTTCGTTTTATTGACTCAGCCTAACAACCTGTTCTTCTTCGAGTCGACTGCGCATGAGCAAACACAAAGACTGAGTTACTCACACATGATGTGACTGTCCCAAAACTGTAGAATCAAAGAATAAAAGCTAATAATAGCTAATTTCTTAACAAATTCACTAACTGAGTGTCACTACAGCTTGAATCTTATATTGTGATTTTAGAAATGAAATTATTTGTTTTATGAATTCTCCTTTATTATTATCATTAAAATGGTTTTTTTTCAGAATAGGGGACTTTCTTCCCTACTTTTCACACAGGAAAGTGAATACCATTTCTATACGTTTAGGTATGAGAAAAAATAGAATATGCAACTTCACACTCGTCAGAATCATTGAATTCCACCTTTGTTGCATAATATTACTATTTCCTCATCAATATATTGCAAGTCTTTGCAAGAATTCACTGATTTAATTTGTTCTTGTACCTTTTTAAATGCGAAGTTTGTTAAAAGTTTGGAATACAAATCTTTCGCTGAATTGGAAGCCATTGTTTTTGTACTAACTTTATGATATAGTTTCGAATTTCTAATATTCCTGTCACTCGTAAAGAATTCAAGATAATGAAAAAAATTTTGATGAAGTCTTCCAGATCAGAAAATTTTGAAGTAACAGATTTCAATTTGGCATTAATATTTTCAATTCTGTTGTTGGTTTTATTAAGGAAACACGTATTCCCAAAAGTCAGATATAGTACCCATTGACCTGTAATTGGTTCCCAATTCTTCTGGTAATAATCCATAACAATTTGAGGTACATTTTCTTTCATTTTCAAATATACTTGTTGATAAATTTCTTCAGATGAGGCATATGCCAACTTCTGCAAGTAATTCTTGGCTACTTCACATTCTTTTGTAGACACTCCCATTTTAGTCACGCTCACTTCTCTATTAAAAATTTGAAGTGTATGAAACAGACATATTTGCAAGGACGCATTAGGGAAATTGTTTTTAAAAACACTTCTTTCTTTGTTGTCTTTATCGGACATGACCACTCCTACATCAGTTGCTCTTGGATTCCTAGTTTTGAACACTTAAACCAGTCTATCTTCCCTTCAGTTTCATCCATTAATATACCACAAGCAATTATTTCTCCACCTCCTTCAGCATCTTCCACCATAATTAAATAAGTAGCAGCTCTGCTTTTATGCAGACAATATGTGCCGTCTACAAAAGTTATTTCTGGATAAGCTTCAAATATTTGTTTCATCTCAGGATCTTACAAATAAAGACATTTCAAATTTGCATCCTCGTCAATGGAAATTTGAACGTCACATTTGTAAGTATTTCGCAAAATTGATATACATTCTTCAAACTGAAGTTTTTTTTTGTGGTTTTCGGTTGAGATTTGTTAGGTCTTTTAAAGTTACAAGACAACTAGATTCACTTATGATATTATGATGTACAATTTTTTTATTAGTAGGTAAACCTCAAACCGTGAACCTTAATTACTTTTGTAATACCATTTTACCTATTTTTGAACATCATACTCTGTACACTGTGTCCCAAATTGCTTGTAATTGCAGAGTATCTCTGTAATTTCTAATTTGTAAAGATAGAACTTTGCGGCTTTCGCGAACCTGTACCACTTTTTGGTTAAACTTTTAATGCCGCAAACAGAACTAAGCTAAGTTGTTTTGTTTCTGAGATACAGGGTGAAAACAAAAATTTTCACTTTTTGGGGTGTTGTCATATCTCACACATCGTGTAAGCTAGAAAAAAAGTAAAAACTGTTCTAGATAGATATATTTGCGTAGAATCCAGTGGCGTACTCGAAAAAAAATTGATTTGCTTCGTTTAAGGAATATGACCCAAACTAGGTCTTTTTTAAATGGAACACCCTGTATTTTTTAGTCTCATTAAATTTGCTTGTAAACATTCTTTTATCACCGATTTTCAAGGCCAACAAAATTTTTTTGACTTATAATTGGGTTTTTTGCTGTTTAGTGCATTTATTAAATTTGAAAGTGCCTACTGTTTACATCATTTTAATGAGAAAAAATAGATAAATTTAAATAGACTAAAAAATACAGGGTGTTCCATTTAAAAAAGACCAAGTTTGGGTCATATCTCTTAAACGATGCAAATCGATTTTTTTTTCGAGTACGCCACTGGATTCTACGCAAAAATATCTATCTAGAACAGCTTTTACTTTTTTTCTAGTTTACACGGTGTGTGAGATATGACACCACCCCAGAAAGTGAAAATTTTCGTTTTCACCCTGTATTTCAGAAACAAAACAAGTTAGCTTAGTTCTGTTTGCGGCATTATAAGTTTAACGAAAAAGTGGCACAGGTTTGCGAAAACCGCAAAGTTCTATCTTTACAAATTACAGAGATACCCTGTAATTACAAGCAATTTGGGACAGTGTACACAGCCTACTTGATTAAATTTTATGTGTGAATGATATGCGTAAAAATTTCGTAACTTTAATTTTTTTCTTTGATACGAATGGAGGAAAATATGATATTGACACATCATTAATTCGTGGAATCCAATATTAGATTTAAAAATTAAGTATAGTTGCCATTTAAAATAAAAACGTTGACTATCGTTGCTCAGAGGCCTTTTGAACAAAAAAATATTATGTGCCGTGAGGTTATAGCAGGCTTTGAACCATTTAGTTTGGTGTTTGAATTCTGAAAATCGGATAACCAATAACGATCCTACAGCTCTGGCCGTTTTGCAGCTATATAAACTGCTGGCCAATTGAAACGTACCAAGCGAATTTTTAGGTTGAATTTAAAGTCAAATATTTTGAAAAATAGAAATGATATCAACATGCGGTTTTCAGGATTTCAGAGATAATTTAATTGAGAAAACGATAGTGTTACCCGATTTTCTTACTTTGAAGTACATTACTATCTACAGGGTATGAAAGAAAGTCGTCTTTTTTTTCTCAAACTTTATACCTACCGAGATTCCACAAAAATTTTTAAATATTTTTTAGATGTAGATTTTTTTAGTCCTTACTTAATGAGAAAAAATCCTGTTTCTCAAATTTTTGATATCCCTGTTATTTTATAAGATACCGAATTTTTGCTGAAAACTGGACTTTTTCTTTGTTTTTTGGCGTGCGGCCGTATTGTGTTTTGTAAGAACCAATCTCTGTAGGTGATTATGATACCTTATGAATGGCTTTCTTATAAAAAGTACATTTTTTGTACTTTCATTAATTTATTGGCAACCAGTGGCTTATCAAAAATCGGACACGTTCGCTAATTGGCAAATTTTTTTAATTCATTTTTTGAGGCTATTTTCTTAATGGAATAAAATGGAATTTAGTTAGTTTATGTTCACCATTGGTTTAAGTGACTTACATAATCGAAACGGGTTTTTCACTTTTTCAAAAATTTGCTCATATCTGTGTATACCGGGTGGCCACGAAATCCTTTTACAACCCCCACCATTTTGTTACATTTAACTGTATTAATTTGAAATTTTTTATTGTACAGTGGAGTAAAATCGGAAATGAGAGCAAAGGAAGGAGTAGGATGTATCATAAACAAGGAACACGCGAATAAAATAAAGACTTGGGAATTTATTAACGAAAGAATCTTAAAAATAGAAATACAATTAGATCAGGAAAACAACACAAATATACTAGTAACATACGGACCAAACGAGGATGACAGAGTTAATGAAAAAGATGAATATTGGGAAGACCTATCAGTACTTATAGAAAATTTACCGGGCAGAATTATTATACTAGGCGATCTGAATAGTAGGGTGGGGAGGAGAAGTGATGAAGCTGTAGATGTAATTGGAGCCCATGGAGAAGACACTAAAAATAGTAATGGAACAAGAATGATTAGCTTCTGCGTGGAGAACGATTTAATAGTGACTAACACCTTTTTCGCACACAAGGATATCCATAAATTTACAAGGGAAGTAAAAAGCCGGAACGAGAAGTCGTTAATAGATTACGTCCTTATAAACAGAAGCTATAGGAAAGAAATTATGGATGTTAGAGTCAAAAGAGGAGCAGAAATAAATAGTGATCACTACCTAGTAGTGGCAAAGATGAGATTAAAAATAGAAAATGGAAAGAAAACAGAAACTAAGACGAAAGAACGCTCAAACGAAGTTATAAAATCATACAACTTGATGAACACAATGATAGCGAAAACATTCACGGATAAAACGGAAATGAAAATAAACGAAACCAAACGAGAATGGAAACACATGAACGGAAACCAAATTTGGGATAAATTCAAAACTATCGTTCTAACAACAGCCAAAGAAACATGTGGAACAACCATGGTAAAAAGAAGGAAAAAACAAACAATATGGTGGAACAACGAAATCAAAAATCAAGTAAAATTAAAAAAGGAAAAATGGAAGCAGTATTTAAGAGAGAAAACAGAAGAAAGTTACACAGAATACAAACAAGAAAGAACAAAAGCAAAAGAAATAATTAAAAATGCAAAGAAACAAACCTGGGAGGAATTCGGAAGGAAAATGGAAGAAGACAGCAAAGGTAACCAAAAATTATTCTACAAGGTACTGAAAACCCTACGAAATACTGGACAACATAAATTGAAACAAGTAAAAACCAAAGACAACGAAGTATTAACTGATGAAATGGAAATCATGAAGAGATGGCAACAGCACTTCTGGAAGCTTTTGAACACAGAACATCAAAATAGCGAAAACACCGAAAATAAACAAGAAATACAAGATCAAGTCGGAAAGGAAGATGAAGACATAATAACAGAAGACGATGTTATGGACACAATAAAAACACTCAAAAGAGGTAAATCTGCTGGACACGATAAAATAACCGCAGAAATGCTGAAAAACTTAGGAAACAACGGAATCGAAATGCTTAGCAAAATTTGGAATACAGCTGTAGTACCAGAGGATTGGAAAGTAGGAGTGATCATACCCATACATAAAAAAGGAGATACCAAAGACTGTGCAAACTACAGAGGCATCACACTCCTAGCATAGTAGCAAAACTATATGAAAGTATTTTGGAAAAGAAACTACGCATACAAGTGGAACCGCAACTAGATGAAGCACAAAGTGGCTTCCGGAAAGGAAGAAGTACACAGGATCACGTCTTTACAATAAAACAACTAATAGAGAAAAATAGAACCATGAACAACGAGCTGTACCTAGCATTCTTAGACCTAGAAAAGGCATTCGATAGAGTGCCGCAAAAAGTACTATGGGAAAGTCTAGAAAATAGAAACATTGACACAAAACTAATAAAAGGAATCAAAAGTATTTATAACAACAACAAAGCCTATGTTAGAAAAGATAATATACAGACAGAAGAATTTACAATTAATGACGGTTTACGACAGGGTGGAGTGCTGAGTCCTAGGTTGTTCATAATATTAATGGATGATATAATCAAAGCAGTTCAAACAAAAGTGAAGAAAATCAACTTGGGCTACTACAGATTAAATGCAATAAGAATATCCGAATGTGCCTTTGCAGATGACCTGATGATATGCGCTAGCAGTGAAAAGGATCTACAAGAAAATCTAAATGTATGGGAAGAAGAGCTGACAAAAAGAAACATGAAAGTAAACACCAACAAAACAAAGATCATGATGATAGGAAAAGAACACAAGAAATGCAACATAAGTATAAACCAAATACTTATAGAACAGACGGAAACATATAAGTATCTAGGAGTCACAATAGATAGAGAAGGAAACATGATAAGTGAAATAAACGAAAGAATCACCAACGCGGCAAGAATGTACCACACGTTGAATAGATTTTTCATAGGTAAAAGGGAGATAAGCAATAAAACAAAAATGTCGATCTATAGAACAGTATTCAGGCCAATCCTTACTTATGGGAGCGAAAGCTGGGTATTAACAAATTCACTGAAGAGCAAAATACAAGCCATAGATATGAAATATCTGAGAAGAGTTAAAGGGGTAACAAGAAGAGATAAAATCAGAAATGATACAATAAGGGAAGAACTAGGAGTAGAACCAATCCTACAACGAATCGAAAAACAGCGACTAAAATGGTTCGGGCACCTTAACCGAATGAGAGAAGATAGACCAGTAAAACGCATATGGGAAGTAACAGTTAATAAAAAACGAACAAGAGGACGACCTAAGAAGACATGGAATGATGAAGTAGCGACAACCATAAGAAACAGAGGCATCAGCTATGCAGAAGCTAGAAACAAGTCAAGAAATAGAAAAGAATGGGCATTGTTTGTATCTACATGATGGAGAAAAGCAGAAATGTTATTTATACCTTACACCTTCGGGTATACAAGGTTTTGATTATATATATATATATATAATTTGAAATTTGGCATGGTTTGATTGTTGAAAGGAATAATCATTTTGACGTTTAAAACAATCTAAATACACTTGCGGTTTCACCGGAAGGGCCAACTACTAACTTTCAAAAATTGTTAGAACAACCCTGTACATTTTTTTCCATAATAATTAGATTCTACTTAAAATTACCTTTACATCGACATATGACATGATGACATTTGCTTTCAAAATGGCAGCATAATTATTATTGCAAAAACCTGTTCAACAATATTTAATTTAATAAAAAATTCGGTATCTTATAAAATAAGAGGGATATCAAAAATTTGAGAAACTGGGTTTTTTCCCATTAACCAAGGACTAAAAAAATGGACATCAATATAATTAAAAAATTTTTTTGTTTAATCTCGGTAGTTGTAAAGTTTGAGAAAAAAAAGACGACTTTCTTTTATACCCTGTAGATAGTAACGTACTTCAAAGTAAAATAATCGGGCCACACTATTGTTTTCCCAATGAAATTATCTGTTGAAATCTGAAAACCGCATGTTGATATCTTTTCTCGTTTTCAAAATACCTGACTTTAAATTCAACCTAAAAATTCGCTTGGTACGTTTCAATTGGCCAGCAGTTTAGTATATGTATACATATCATTGAGTTTGTTGTGAGTGTTTTTTCTTGGAAAAAATTTAAAATACTTACTCGCTCCTTTTGTTCTTCGGATACCTCAGAATCTTCAGCTTCTTTGCTATAATAAAAAAATTATAATTATGAAATTTGACTCTTTTGTAGAGTTATAGGTAATTACAAGTTTTTATAATAAGTTTGTGAATGGTAAAAAAATAAATACGGGAGGAAAGGACTCGTAAATTGGTGAAACTTTCAGATGGGTCTTGTTTTGACTGAATTTTGCGCAAAACAGATTCAAGGACATTTTTTTGGGATATGCATTAACTTCAAAATACTTTCTCAAAAACATTGGCGTTTTAAAAATTTACAATAAGTAAATGTAAAATTACTTCTATAAGGTCTTTTTGCCGGTGGTGTCATAGAAATATTTCAGTTAATTAATCATGACATTGAATTGCAGTTAGTGCGTAATAGTATATTAAAAAACTTGTTTTGTAAAACTTATATTAAGATACGAGTCCAGGTTTGCAGCACGGCTGCCATAGGCAGGAGTGCCTGTAAAGGACGTGTGCTCTTAAGTTTTACAAAATGAGTTTTTTATACTATTTTTTTCTAATTTGCATATTAAATACATTTTTTTTACAAATAAAAACAATTGTGCTAATTTAGGGAATTTTGTGACAGTTGGTGACACTTTTATTTCAAAGTTGATATTTACAGCAAATTTTTAAATTTGAATCAAGTAGACTAAACATAATTGTCATTTTTCGCAAAATTAATTCAGAAATTTCCTGATGCAAAAATACGGCAAACTGCAGAAAATGCGACGGTTAATTTGCTGCCGATAAAAACAATAAAAAACATCAAACTCACACTGATATTTGATATTTCGTTCAATATTAAGCGTATGGTCCGTAAACCAACCGCACGAACCGATCGGTTTGTAGTTGCTATCGCCTTATAGTCGAATCGACATTTCGGAACGGGAACCACTGTCAAAATAACCGGTTGATGGTTTACGGACCATACCTTTATAACCGAAAAAGTTTCTAGATTTGGGGGGTTTCGTACTGGATATTAACCACAGACATCTTACTCTTTCTAAATAGATAGCAGATGCATAAAATCATGTGTGATCCAAATTGAAACTGCGCACGGGGATATTTGGACTGGCGCACAAGTAGATCTTGCGCCCGCGAATTCAAACTGAATGTTTTCATTGGCTTTCTTGCTGCTGCTTTTACAGAACGGCACTACACAAGTTATACAGGGTGATTTTTTTAAAGCGCCCATTAGAAATTTTTTAACTTCTAGTTGAGCTAGGGATTTGAAATTTGGAACCTAGGCATAATAGACGATTACGAGTCAAAATGAAATATTTCCAAGATGGCGGCACTTCCGAAAATGGTGGAAGCAGGCGCCATGTTTGTTTTTTTTAAATGGCAATACCTAATTTTTATTTCATATTTGGATTCGGCACTTCATTCTGAGTACAATGAACCAAGGTTGTTATTACTTATCTGTCATAATCAATGAGATATGTTAATTTTTCTCTTAAAATTTTCAGAAACAAGGGTTAATTAAAAAATTCATATCTCATGAACCGTGAAAGATAAGTTAATGAATTTTTTTTAATCGATTCTCTAAATTTCGAGTAATCTTTATAGCAGTAACCCATGTCTGAGCGAGATTTCCTGCGATTACTACGATTTTTTGAACTTGAGAATCACAAAATGCTGAAAACTCAATTTTTTCAAATGGCACCTACCTATTCTTAAGTCACCATTGGATGTAAAATTGAATTTTAAGGGGAGTTATACTAGCATGTTTTATACCTAATTCGTTTTGTTTTGGAATTATTTGAATTTCTTGTGTAAAAAGATAGGTATTTATTGATTTTTGAAATTCATAAGTAGTCTTTGAACAAAAACAATTAACATTTAACAGAAAATGTAATTCAATCAACGTTTTGAATGCAATATATCTACAAAATATTTTCAATATGCCCCCCATTCTGCTGCAGACATTTAATTGTGCGTCTATGTACAGCAGCACCGGTAGCTCTTCTTATTTCATTTGGATCTTTTTGTTAGATAGCAAACAACAGAACTGGCACTGATTTTGAGATTTATTTTATTGTTGTTGATAGCAACATCAATTGTTTTTGTTTATAGCCTACTTATGAATTTCAAAAATTGTGGAAAGCAATAAATACCTACCTTTTTACACAAAAAATGCAAATAATTCCAAAACGATACGAGTTAGGTATAGAACATGCTGGTATAAGTCCCCTTAAAATTCAATTTTACATTCAATGGTGACTTAAGAATAGGTAGGTGCCATTTAAAAAAATTGAGTTTTTGAACATTTTGTGATTCTCAAGTTAAAAAAATCGTAGCAATTGCAGGAAACCTCGCTCAGACATGGGTTACTGCTAGAAAGATTCCTCGAAATTCATTTCTTTCACGGTTCATGAGATATGAATTTTTTAATTAACCCTTGTTTCTGAAAATTTTAAGAGAAAAATTAACATATGTCATTGATTATGACAGATAAGTAATGACAATCTTGGTTTATTAAAAATATATTAAATCCCAGAATCCAGATAAAGAGAATTTAATTATTATTTAATTACCTCAGTGATTTTTTTTGACTATATAATTACATAAATCTTTGTCCGTTTTAAACTTTTAATAAATATTCTGTTTCGTTATACAGACTGGTCTCATCTTTGATCTTAATATTATATTAGAATTTTCTTCAAAACCAACAATTTAGCAAAAAGTACCTCTACTGACTCTACAAGACATTAATAAAATGTAATATTTTCAAAATTAATTTTGTCAGTAGTGTTTTATTAAACATTGATTTAAATCAATGATTAAAATAAAAAAATCATTTGATTTAAATCAGTGATTAAATCGTGATTTTAATCAAAATGATTTAATCATGCCAACCCTGTTGTAATGTTCAATTTGTCGCACTTTTTCATCGCGCAGCCCATATACTTGATGTATCTATTTAGAAAGAGTAAGATATCTGTGATATTAACGCACTCAAAACGAGTGCTGTAATAGCTTTGTTACGTCATCAAATTAGAAAAATCCATATTTCGATTTAGTTGATCAATACATTGATTTGTTGAAATATGTGCGGTTAGTTATACAGGCTGTTTCAAATTCGCTTCTCACTACAGGGATCTCAGAAACGGTAAGAGATACAGCTTTAGTTAAATTGGGGCAAAGTTGCGTAAAAATGTGGCCAATAATAAGCCGTTAAGAAATCGAAAATATCTTTTGTAGTTCTGGAGATTTTTTGAAATAACCAAATTTTTGCTTTTCGTTTTTACTGTTCTGCTCTTATTTTTCAAGATATCGAAAAACTAAAATCACTTTGTCATAGACATTTTTTGTGCTTTATAAAATGACGAAAAATTTTTCTCATGCGACGTTTTGTTTTTGAGCTGACGTCATCAAGTCCGTTTTTTGCTTTCTTATACGAAGTATAAGGAAGTATTGTAATCGGTTTTTTTTTCGACTTCGAGATTTTGATGGATTTACACGTTTTGGGGGCCCCTGAATCCATTTTGACCATAACTCAAAAACGACTTATCGGATTTGATTCAAATTTCATATTTAAGAGTTTGAACAAATTTGTGGGTGCCACATTCAATGTTTTTCATCTAGCACCAAAACAAGTGACAGTTACCTGAAGACATTTTTAGGTTTTTTAGGAATATCTTGAAAAATAAACAATTTATGAGATTTTTTTATTATTTAACATTGATTTAGAATTGAATTTTGAACAAATTTTGTTTGAACTTTTTTTTGAAATTCCGTCAAAAAAAATTCAAAAAAACTAGATATTTTATATTTCTCATAGTGCGCGTTGAATCCGACTAGTAGATAGACTAGTGAGTTTGGGGCTTGGCTATCAAACAGAAGGTCGCGGGTTCGAATCTCAGAAGGACCATTATTTTTAATTTTTTTGTATTTTACTGGTTTGTATGGTACCGAAAACAATAATAATAAATAAATAAATGTGATTTTATATTAATAACGTATTGAATTTCGACTGCATGTGATTATTGGCTACCCGTTCAGTATATTCCAAAGATTAAAACTGTATAATGGCAATGTATAAGAAAGTCATGTGTTGGGCACATCAGATATTTTTTTATTTTAATGAATAGTATTGGTGAAACTGAGACCGCAATTTTTTTTCTGATTTTTTTGACAATCGCAAAGGTTTAAAAAAATTTACAAAGTTTAAGATATTAGTCGCATGACGTCATAGGACATAGGCGGCGTATTAACATCCAATACTAGAGCACGATACGGGACAGGAATTGAAATACAGTGTTGGCGCTGGTTACTCGCTGTAAATACAACATGTTTCACATCCATGTTAAGTATCAATGACCGCGTCAAGACTTGACACTGTTGTCTTAAGTCAAGTTTCGTATTATTGGTCCGTTAAATGGCGGCAGTTATAAATTATCAGAAACATAAAATTTTATTTTTTTAAATGATAAAAAATTAAAATTATTAATGTACAGAGTGTCTCAATTTCGATGGGAATGGGGCGTTTCATTCATTTCTAGGCGAGTTAGAAAAAAAATGGTTTTCGCAATACTGTGGTCGATTTTTAAGAAAAGTCGATTGGTAAAAATCACATCTTGATATCTCTAACCGTTATTAAGATATCTTTAAAAAGTGACATTTGGCCTATTTTTAAAGAGTGGCATAACTTTTTTGTTTATTAAAATATTTTAAATCTGTAAAAAGTATAAGTAGGTAATAAGAAAGTATAGTAATCGTGATTTTTTTCGACATCGAGATTTTGATGGATTTACGTTTTAAGGGCCCCTGAATCCATTTTGACAATTTTCGCCATGATGTCTGTCTGTATCCACGATAACTCAAAAACGACTTATCGGATTAGATTCAAATTGCACATTTAAGAGTTTGAACAAAATTGTGAGTGCCACATTAAATCTTTTTCATCTAGCACCAACACACGTGGTACTTACCTGAACACATTTTTAGGTTTTTTAGGAATATCTTGTAAAATAAACAATTTACGAGATTTTTTTATTCTTTAACATTTATTTAGAATTGAATTTTGAACAAATTTTGTTTGAACTTTTTTTTGAAATTCCGTTAAAAAAAATTCAAAAAAACTAGATATTCTTAAAACACTTTTATTACAGCCGTATGCATAGTCGATCGCCAGCGTTTCGCCGTCCGCCAGATGAGAATTGCAATGCATAGTCGATCGCCGGCAACATCGCGCATGTGCATTCAGTACAACTATTGGCGAGACGCTGGAGATTTGCTGGAGGTGGTCACTAGTACCTCCAGCGATTCGCTGTGTCTGTTGTGAAGTACCAATAAAGTGGTTTAATTTGTTTTTGTGAATATACCAGCAATGGATCGCGATTTAGATATGTTGTATAACGCTAATGGAGATATTTTAGATTTAGAAATAGACATACAGCGTCGGTAAATACTTATTAATTAAGTAATTATTACATTTGGAAATAAAACAAATTGAAATTGACATAAGTAATTATTCTACATAAATCCGTGACATGGAAAACCCGATGGAAATATATACCGAGGTTAAATTTAAAAAATGATTTCGATTTAGAAAAATTGTGGTACGCGACATTTTATTGTAATGGTAGCGAATCAGGAAGCAGTTACCAACAGACGGTTACCTGTTCCTTTATTAATAGGTATCGTTTTAACATTGCGTCAGAAAACAATTACCCTGTAAACTGTCTCTTCATAAATCATTAGGGGGTCATGTGGAAAGTTATACATTAAAAATCTCGGGAACCTCCTCGGACACCCTTTTTGGGAAATCCAAAAGTTTTGGATTTGATTTTGCGCTATAGAACGGTGAGTCGCAGAAGAAGATTTTGTTGATATTGTAGAGGGGAATGTTTTCTACAATTTATCATTTATCTCATAGGATACAGCGCTACGACGAAAAATGCATTTAATATAAATACATAATATGTAAAGATCATAATTATTACTCCTATGATGATAGCACGGTATAATATAATGGTAATGCGTCTCGTATACTCTTATACGTGATGAAAGCGTAGCACAAGTCTCTGGAGTTACAACTCTTGTCGCAAGGATCGCTCCCGTCGGCTGTAAGATGTAAGATGTATTAATGCATGAAAAAATAACTTGTCCATGCGAACATAAAATTGATGTAATGAGTTTTTGTCTACACTTTTATATATTGATAAGGATGAGGCAGTTTGCCAAACACGAAAATAAATTGAATGAAAAAAATGATAATATAAAAATAGATAGAAAAAGAGCAAAATTGAGTGTAACAAATAATGAAGTAAAAATACTAAGAAAAAAATCAAAATTATCGTAAATAATAATTGATTTGTAAATATAAATAAATTGTTAATATAAAAAAATTGTAAATATAAATAAATTGTTAAAATAAATAAATTGTAAATATAAAAAAAATCTTCTCGTCGTATAGCTTCTCTTACAGCCGACGGGAGCGATCCTTGCGACAAGAGTTGTAACTCCAGAGACTTGTGCTACGCTTTTAATATACGAGACGCATTACCATTATATTATACCGTGGATGATAGTAATAAATATTTACTGTAATTAATTCAATAGAGTCATCCGGTCAAAAATAAAAACGCTTGAAAACCTGATTAATGTAATCTAGAGGTAAAAACACATTGTAGAAAATTTTTTTATTCTCCAAAAGTTTATCCCGAACCCAAAATTTCAAATTGAAAAAAAGGAACTTTTCAAACACCCCGAAAAGCACGCCATGTTACGTGATGTCATAAGCCAGTGTCGGAATGTCAGTCAATGCTAAAATTTGTACACAAACGACATTGTCAGCTGAACAGAACATGGCTAATGACGTCACAAACGCTCCAATCGATCACGTCGTGTTTTAAATACGAACTAATTTTTACTTTTTTTGATATTAAATAATTTAAAATTGAGCAATAGCCTAATCTTTGCAATTAAGAATAAAAAAAGGTATTTCAAACATTTCCGGATGACTCTATTATTATTAATCCCATTTATGTTTATTATTATTTATTAATCAAAATCAATATTATTTTCAATACCTAATGAAAAAACTCCAAAGAATACTATGGCCTCTGCGCAGATACGCCATGACAAATTTCTATAATTTGGTATGGTTTCGTTTAAACGAACGAATTGCGCATGATCAAGTCATTATAATTTTGCCAGCGATGCGCCGCAACGGAGAACGCTGGGAGATCGACTATGCATTGCAAATTCATGTTCCATCATCTCGCCGGCGAATCGCCAGACCTTCGCCGAGATGAAACTTCACCGACTCGCTGGCGATCGACTATGCATACGGGTGCCAATGTCATCAGCATTGATGCCGTGGGTCTAAAAACAGCGGCCGAGGTAGGCGTGCTTTAGCCAACTGTTCGTGCAATTTCGTAAGGTTTGGTACATTTTCGGTCTCAGCTCACATGCTGTTTGTTTCAGTTTGTTTGGGGAGCTGCGCATAGACTACTGCGCGCCTCCCTAAAATTTTCACACACCTACCTATGCGTCCATTTCAAGGGAGGGAATGCTATAACCAAGGACGTATAAAATAGAGGACAGAAAGATCCCCGGGGTGGGGGTTGAATTCGTGGGTCAAAAAGTGTTGCACGTTCAAATGGACTCAAGCGTACTTGATAGTTTCTACGCATGCGCCAGCAGTCAATAAGGCGCGTTATTGGTCAAGTGTTTATTTTGGTTTGTCACTGTCATAGCAACTGGCAACGGATTTATACCTACACCCATCCGGGAGCTTTCTCTCCTCTATTTTTATACCTTCTTGGCTACAACCTTATGTCCTTATGTCACTTCGTGGGTCACTAAAAATGCAATCAATGGAATTTATTGCACTAATTAATGATTAATCAATCATTACATTTTAGTAAAAACGATTTATTACTCTATTTCGGCACGTTTATTTTTATGGTTTTGACATTACTTCATGTAATCATCTATGATGTAATCTTAAAATAAAAATTCAAAGATCGCTTGATTTCTTGGTAAAGGGGAAGGGAAATTCATCTTGACAGTAAAACAAGAAAAAGAAAATGCCTTAAAAATAGGGTTTTTATCAATAATATTAAATGGTAATGATTAATTAATCAGTAGTTAGTGCAATATGTTCTATTGAGAGCCTTTTTAGTGAATAAAAGTTGATAAAAGTGCTTAATTTACACATCTTGGACTACAACGTTTACGATGGTCAGTCGCCTTTTAGCAACAAAGAAAACGTCCGTCACCTACCATTTTATAATCTACATAATAACAGTCAGCTTGAGGATTTTTGTCAGATTTGCGGAAATAGGTACGATCTCCACGTTGCTGGCTCTTAGACTATAAGTTATTTTTATCAGAATACAATATAATATACAGGGTGATCAGTAACTGGCGCACTCCGAATACAGGGTGCTATAGAGCACATTAAAACTAAGGATAATCTGCAAAGAAAAAATTAAATCTGATGGTTAGTTTCCGAGTTATAGAGTTTCCTTCATCCAAGTTACAAGCTAATTATTTTAATAACCAAGACAAAAATGAGTGAATAATTCATGCTACTATAATCTCTGGAAAAAATGCAATATGATTTGTTCAATTTTTTTCAAAAAATCTCTAATACAAAGAAATTGAAAATGTTAAAATTTTATAAAATACCTAAATTTGAGAGAAATTTGAAGTTTGGCAACCTCTCAAACTATCCTTGAGATAAACTTCTATTGCCATGAAAATATTAATGAATTTCAATTGTTGTTTCTGTTTTTTAATAAAATTGACAGTACTAAATTAATTTGACGTTTCTATAAATTCTCGCATCATAAAATATTGAACGTTTCTCTTTTTTTTTTCTCTCCGAACCTATTCACATGTTCCATGCGGAGTTGCCACTTTTATTTACACAAAAATGGTCATATATTTGTAAAGAAAGGACTTACAGCACTGCGGTAAAAAAATTGGTCATTATGTTCCGAGTGCGCCAATTACTGATCACCCTGTATAATCTGTATAATACAGTCCTGCACAGAGTTTAGTGTTCCTCGAGCGTCGGTAGAGGGCGAGCGCTTAGCTTACTTAATCACATTACTCCGTGAAATTTTTATCAAAATAAATTCGAATTTTCAAACTACGCGCCAAGGCAGCTTATTGCCTATTGGATCCGCCATCTGTCGGACACTTCCCCCTTGCACCAATCACAAAAATTCACCGAAATAGCCAGACTTTGTATTCTAGGAACTTTATTCAACTATATCACAAAGCACCCTCTAGCGAACAGGGAAAAAATTAATTTAATGTCAATTATTTATCTGAAGCCCTAATAAACGCTCTTTCAAACGAGACCAAACTTATCGAAAACGGTTAACCCAAAAAAAAGTTATTACATTTTTTTGAAACAAACATTCGCCTCTTCCCCCACCCTTTATTTGACAAGATAGAGAAAAATACTGCAAACAAAAAAGTTTTTGTGCCTCAGGTTGGCATTAGTCATTTTGCATTCGTATAAATCGGCTGGAAACTCATGTTTTGCCGGGCTAGACCGGCAAAAACTAGGAATTTTTAGTTTATCGATTGGCATCATTGAAATCATAAAGAAAATTTGTATTTTCCATAGAAACGGATTATTATTTCTGTTATTCGGCTACTACTGTCAGTGTCAATTTTAAGTATCGCGTGTTACCAATAAAAAAAATCCCTAATACCAAATATTTAAACAAATGTTTTGTAAATTTTATTTATTTAAATAAACTTCGGCACAAAAAATAGTGTGTATTACACGCCTAGAAACTGTTTTGCGAGTACTCGTAGTTGCGGGCCTCGGCCTACGGCCTCTGCTCGCAAACCCTACTCGCACTCGCAAAACTCTTGTTTCAAGGCTAGCAATACAAATAACTATTTCTAATTTTGCATAGATTACAACATAATTATTTTTGGCATATATTCACTCGAGATATTTTTGAGAAAAACCGTGTTTTTTATTTTGTCGTTAGTGTTACGCCCTCTAACGGTCGAGTTAGAAACTTAAAGATTATTTCCAGCAATTTCTATTGCCCACTTTAACTATAAATATTTTTTTTCGAAGGCTGTACGATAAATATTTTCAGAGATACAGCCGGCGTCCTTTCTTATTTGGACACCCGGTACAAGTGGGACTTACGTCATCAGCTTTGAATGTGGTTATTATGCCCTTCAATTTGTTTCTGTGTTTTTAGACTACCTACAACTTATATTGTTTCGGTGTGTTGAAATACTGTCTCCACTGTATTATATTTATTTGTATACACTGAATCGTATAACATCATTAAACTTTAAATAGGAAGAAATGGTCCAGTACTATGGCCTCCTCGTTCCCCTGATCTAAATTCTTGCGATTTTTTTTGTGGGGGCATATGCGACGCCAGTTAATTCCGTTGAAAAATTGACAAACAGGATTCACGATGTTGCGGCAGCTATTAGGGCAAACCAAAGCACGATAAGGGGAGCCCAAGAATCGCATTGCGAACGATGGTCGGCAATTAGAACAATTTTTATAAATAAATTATGTATTTCACTACGTATTTGTTGGATGCTTGAACCGTAATTTAAATTCTACCTCTCAGAATTGAGTTTCGACTTGTCAGATCTGACTTTAATGGTTACTTTGGCTATTTATTCAAAATTATTTAATTTTAGTTACCATGGCTTTTTATTGAAATCGAACGCAATCAGTTTTACGTGTATTTTCATCAGTGGCGTTCTGGTTTTATAAGTAAGGGATCAGAGGTTATTTTTTCTCATCGTAGTGTATTTCAAAAACATTAATTAACACACGAAAATGATTTTTACTTTCTTATACGAAGTAATAAGAAAGTATTGAGATCAGCACTCAGATATGCGACACCCTTGGCCGTTAGACGAACTATCCAAGATGGCGGCTAAGTTGGAACAAAGAATATAGACAAAATGAACAAGAAGCGACACTCTCGTCGGCGCCTTTGATGTTTTGACACCCAGATTCGGTGACCTTGCGCCATTTTGTGGGGGTGCAGAAAGGGAGGGAAATTCAAATTTAAATCCTTACCTTTCTATATTGTCTTTAGAAAATCTAAAAAAACTTATTGTACCATCGTTGCGCGTGAAGCAAGCTTAAAACCGCACACGAATACCACGTTTACGTACTTTTTCTATGATTGAGATTATTGCCAATTACATACTTATTATTCGTTATGTTAAAATTAGGTTAGTGTCTCTGACATTGACAACCTAAGTGACAAGACTCAAGAGACAGTTTTTGGTCATGATACTATTAACCAGGTATGTTCTTGCGCATCTTGGGTAGGACTAGGGCAAAAACCTACAAACTTCAAGCAGCGGCATCCAGGGCAACCATTTAGGATTCCCCTAGGTTAGGTGCCTCGTTGCAAATACCTAATTAAGGTAAATATAAAAATAATTTACACAGTAATGTTTCGTTATTCGAGTTATATTTTCATGTAAAAATCACTGATTTCTTGCGTTTTATAAAAAACGCAGTTTGAATTTAAGGCGGGAGCGAAAGAAGACGACAGCCTGGGATGATGCGCAGACTGAATCCAAACGCGTCCGCGGGAAGCACATACCTGGTTAAATAGTATCATGGTTCTGGTAAACCTGCGCACTGGAAACCGGTTTACCCCCACTACGCGACTGTCGGTTCTTGTTCATTTTGTCTATATTCTTTGGAGAGAATTTACTAATTCAATTTAAGGTCGCTATGGTTACCTTCGTTTATTTTGTAATTTAATGAAAGTGAAACTTCACAAATTTATTATGTTAATAAATAGTAGAAGTATTAAATTTTAGGTAAATGTCTAGAATCACAAACTGAATTGATGCGTCTAGCTCGTTTCTCAGTTAAAAAATTGTATCCTCTAAATTTCTTATATGTTTTGTTGTCGACGTTTGAAAAAAAATAGTAAGTACCTATATTTTATTCGGAGCCAAAGTGACTTTATATTGCACGGCTGGATCTATCTGCCTAACGTAGCGAGGCAGTTAAACGTCCAGACTCTCCACATAAACTATTGCTTTTAGTCCTTTATAAAATAAAATACTAATACTTGCACTGTTTGTATAATACTATATGTACGAACTTGCCGGCCATCTTGCACATGACGCCAGCGAGATTTTGATGGATTTACACGTTTTGAGGGCCCCTGAATCCACCATAACTCAAAAACGACTTATCGGATTTGATTCAAATTTCACATTTAAGAGTTTGAACAAAATTGTGGGTGCCACATTCAATGTTTTTCAGCTAGCACCAAGCAAGTGACACTTACCTGAAGACATTTTTAGGTTTTTTAGGAATATCTTGTAAAATAAACAATTTATGAGATTTTTTTATTCTTTAACATTGATTTAGAATTGAATTTTGCAAAATTTTGTTTAAATTTTTTTTTGAAATTCCGTCAAAAAAATTTAAAAAAAACGAGATATTCTTAAAACACTTATATTTCTCATAGCGCGCGTTGATCGTTGAATCCGACGGTCTAGGTAGACTAGACATAGAGGCTTGGCTGCCAAACGGAAGGTCCCGGGTTCGAATCCCAGAAGGACCATTAGGTTTTTTTTATTTTCACTGGTTTCTATGGTACCGAAAACAATAATAATGAATAAATAAATGTGATTTTATACCGAGAGATTTTGTTAAGTGAGTAATAGGTCAAAAATCTAAAATATAATGAGTGGGACAAGGACAGATTTATGCGTATTGCAATAAGTGTGACAGAGACTATTTGAAAATTGCTGGAAACCCTCAAAATTTTTACAAGAAATTTAATTTAATTTCTTTAGGAAAAGTAATTGTTATACTATCCGTGTAAGAAAGTCATGTGTTGGACACCAGATATTTAACATTAGGTATATTAGATATTAATATGCATGCATAAATAATTTACCCATCGTAAATGTTTTTTTCTAATTCCGTTTCATGCAAAAATTTGGCTAAAAAATGTTTTCATTCATATCTCTGTATTGAAAAGAGATGACATGTTTCTTCATTGTTTTATGCTTTTTCTTCTTAGCTAGTAATAACAGCACCATTCCATTTAACATTTTTGAGAAAATTAGCAAAATCTTCGACTATAAAGTCCCTAGAATAGAAAGTCTGGCCATTTACCGGAAGTGGCCGACATATGGTAGCCGCCATATGTTCTAATGTTAAACTCTTCTATTGTCAAATTCTTGCAAATAAATTACTTTTTCGTGTACAATATTTTCGAGTGACCAAAAGTGGTGAAACGTGAGTAAACTTCGTATAATAAATATACTGTAAATATACTTTCAAGTTGGAATGTCAGTCGCCTTTTAGCAACAAAGAAAACGTCCGTCACCTACCATTTCATAATCTACATAATAACAGTAAGCTTGAGGATTTTTTTCAGCTTTACGGAAATAGGTACGATCTCCACGTTGCTGGCTCTTAGACTATAAGTTATTTTTAACAGAATACAATATAATATATAATACAGTCCTGCACAGAATTTAGTGTTCCTCGAGGGTCGGTAGAGGTCGAGTGCTTAGATTACTTTATCTAAAGTCCCTAGAATAGAAAGTTTGGACATTTACCGCCATATGTTCTAATGTTAAACTCTTCTATTGTCAAATTCTTGCAAATAAATTACTTTTTCGTGTACAATATTTTCAAGTGGCCAAAAGTGGTGAAACGTGAGTAAACTTCGTATAATAAATATACTTTCAAGTTGGAATATGTGCAATAGTGCGAATAAATTGGTTATGGTCGAGTCGATAATACAGGAGTGCATGACAAGATGAACGAGCAGGTTGCTAACTAACCGACTTATAAAATTCGGTTTTTATACTCAAGTGGTTAATTAAGGTTTTCAATTTTGAGAGATAGCTGATATGCGCAATGGCAACGGTCATTAGGGTGTCTTGTGACGTCAGGAGGGTCAGAGAACGTTGTTTTATTGAATACCTCACAGGTTTTCAATTTTGAGAGATAGCTGATATGCGCAATGGCAACGGTCATTAGGGTGTCTTGTGACGTCAGGACGGACAGAGAACGTTGTTTTATTGAAAACCTCAATTACTTGTAAGTGGTAAAGTAGTAACTGAAATAGTAACTCTGTTATAAAATCGCACAGATTAATCACATTACTCCGTCAAATTTTTATCAAAATAAATTCGAATTTTCAAACTACGTGCCAAGGCAGCTTATTGCCTATTGGATCCGCCATTTGTCGGCCACTTCCCCCTTGCACCAATCACGAAATTGACCGAAATGACCAGACTTTCTATTCTATAAACTGTTCAATATTTAATTCGCATTAATGACAACGCGACGTCGGAATTCAATAACAATAATAAAATCAGAGTTGTCCGAAAGCAAAAAATTACGTGCCCTTTTTGTTGCAAGTTTCATCATGAATAAGAATCATAAATCTCTCTCAAATGAGTTCAAAGACTAAAGACTAATACTAAAGGCAAATAAAAAAAAGAAAATTACAAAAAATTGTTATTCCATAAAAAGTAATCTTTGAGTTTTTGAGACCCGAACTTTGAACCCGCGTACAACCTTAAGAACTTACTTGACTATTATAGTAGTTAATATCATATAATACATATAATGTGTTATACAATCTTCCTTAGTTTTTTTTGATAATTGAGAAAAATCAAAAAATTACTTTCGTTCAGAATGATTTAGAGAACGGTTGCAGTCTTTACAGATTTCTTCCAGAATTTACCCCCTTAAATTTTGCCTAATATAACTGGATTATTGAAGTGATTTGAGATTAAATTTGTAAAATAACTGAGGTGAACTATTTCTGCATTTAACTTCACTTAATTTACTACACTTTCGCTTACCAAGACTTCGTTGGTGTTAAGTTTAAGTAGCATACACCCGGAGGGCATACTGCTGGAGGTTTGTATGGCGGTTTGGGTGGTCTAGGAGGAGCCAAATTAGTACCCTCACTTTTCTTTCCCAAATTTTTCGTAAACCTCTGCATGACAACTATATCCAAATCCATGGAACTATCTGAGGGTCTGGTGTTTTTACTTGAATCTAACCAATGACAACCTAATTAGTTTTGGAAAAACAGAGTTTGTGTCGGGCTTACTCAAATCGGAAGAAGTGTTGGGCGCCCAATCGTCGTCTGTAAAAACACTCTCTGAATCGGTAGGACTTTGTAATGGTGAAGTTTGTTTAGCCGTTTCATTGTCATCTTTATGAATCAACGGTGGAGGTACAAGTTTTCTGGGACTATCGTAAAATCGTGGATCTTGCATATCACAATTGTAGTAATTTCGTTGTGCATGTCCATAGTTGTCGTTGTTATGCGAATTTGGTGCTTCAGTTGAAAAGAATGCGTTCTTAATGTTATATTGTAGTAAGGTTTTAAAATCCTTTAATAAAGATATATTTAATTATCGTGTTTTAAACAATAATAAATAATGACTTACCTTTGGATCTAATATAGGTGATTTTCCTGTAATACACTCTGATATTGGTATATATGGACTAGTACTAACTGGAGATAAAGGTGGAGATTCTGTCGGATTCTTTACTTTATTGTCTTCATCAGTTTCTTCTACAATTTCAATTCCCGCTGTATTCGATTCAGACATATAAACTGAAAGTGTAAATCAGCTTTGTTAGCAAATGTAACAATCTTTATTTATATTGTGTTTAAGTAGTAAATATAATTTATAATATAAACTTATTGATTGTTTAAAATGACTCATTCTATTATGCATAAACCTTTGTTTTCATTGTACAAACACACAATTCTTATCTAATGCTATTAACAAATGCAACAAAAATAACAATTATAAATAATATTGGCGTTAAACTTACAATTATTTTCATCGTTCTCGGGTAGCTCCACAAAATTCAGGCCACAAATTCTACAAATATTTTTTACCCAAGTATGCATTTCACTTTCTGTATCAGCTGCTAGGAAATAGACGCGGGATGGTGTTCTAATATCGAAAACATGATCAAATTTTAGATTTCTTTCTTCTAATTTCAAACCCAAATCAACTTGTTCGCAATGGTCTAAATTTATAACGCCTTTTATCTTCCTGCAATTTCTGTCTGCATAATAAGTTAAAACGTACTGGCCTGGTAATTCGCCAGATTGCGTCAATGAAAACCATCGACGCCTCCACTTCTAAAATGTTAAAAAAAAAGTCTAATTAATCAGTGTACTTATTTAATGTATGATTCATGTTCAGTTGTGTGCACAACGATACTCCAAGCATCAACACAACAGACGAAAGGTAACAGAATTTGATGTTTTTTAGAGAAATGATCTCCTTACCGCTCTCCATTTGCGTTTTGTAGGTGGAGATTTCGTTAACCAGCCCTCATATAGGACGTCTTGACCAGATTTTGCCATTTGTTGTGACGCTGGATAATGTTTTTTAAAAATTACCATACCTTTCCCATCGAACGTGATGACTAATTATCCTTATTGCCTTTACTTGTCAAACTTTCTTTTATGTCAGGAGCACCAACTTAAAAAAATATTCTTATTTATATTTTCTTCATCTTATACATTTTTTTTAAATATGCAGTTTTATTTCACACTACCACAAACATATGAAATGAAATTACATAATTCAGTTCTCTGGTTCTACAAAGGAACTAGGTATTAAAAATATAAGCAAACGAATAAGACGACTAGAAGAAGAGGAATAAATGTTACCGTAGTTCAAATCACAAAATATTTAAGGACGTTCAAATGGTATTATTTTATTTTTATAAATTTGTACATAAACCAGAACTATGACAATATTTAATGTATATATTATTTATTTGTTTATTCTTACTTCTGTATAGAAATTGTAACAAGTGTAAAATGTAAAAATATGAAAACTTGGATTTTAATTTGAAGTTGGCAGCACTACCGTGGAACTACTTTTTAATTACATACGTCAAATGTTCAGTTTTTAGGTTAGATTTACCATTTCTAGTCAGAAATTTCAAACTAGAAGAAATTTAGAATACATATTATATTGATAATTATTAATATAAAATGCGACGCCGAGCTGGTTTGGGTGCAATTCAGAAACAAAAATTGGAACAAGAAAAATATAAAGACAAGGGCAATGAAATTCAAGAAAATCAATTTGAGCAAATGACAAAACAACTAGACGTTTTCAAAACAAACCTCGAAGAGTTTGCTACGAAACATAAAAATGAGATCCGAAAAAACCCAGAATTTCGTAGACAATTCCAAGAAATGTGCGCTAGTATAGGCGTTGATCCTCTTTCATCTGGCAAAGGATTTTGGTCTGTTCTAGGAATTGGGGATTTCTATTACGAACTAGCTATACAAATAGTGGAAGTATGTTTAGCCACCAACGACAAAAACGGTGGATTGATTAGTTTGAATGAACTAAGAACGCGTCTAATTAAAGCCAGAGGTCAAAGTAAACAACACCAGGATATTTCAAAGGATGATCTAATCCGTGCTGCACAAAAATTAAAAATATTTGGTAGTGGTTTTACTGTTGTGTCAGTGGGCAAAGGTGAATATATGGTACAATCGGTTCCCGGTGAATTGAGCATGGATCATTCAGCTGTGCTCCAACAGGCTGCAAATTCTGGTCAGGCTTTTGTTTCTGTGACGTATTTACGAAAAAATCTGCATTGGGAAAGGGAACGGGCTCAGAAGGCTTTAGATCATATGATTGATCAGGGATTGGCTTGGGTAGATTTACAAAATGTGCAAGAGAAACAATATTTTTTTCCTAGTTTATTTAACGCGTGCATAGATTCATCTAGTTAAACATTAACATAAAGTGTCATACTTACCATAACATTCATATTATGTATATAAATAAATTTAGGAAATGTAATTTAAACATTATTTTTTTATTTCCTTTATGTAATAAATACATTTATTGTTATATTTTATTATTAAGTAAAATAAAAAAAATCGTCACCTTACTGGTTCTTGTTTTCCTACGGTTAGATCAGTAATCTTGCTGACGTCTTTCGAGATGAGTTGTAAAAATACCTTGTATTCATTTATTTTACTTTCAGCGTCTTGCAGTTTTTTTCGGTATAACCGAATATCTTTTTTTAATTTTGCTATTTCTGATTTTAAATTTCCAACTAGTTTTTCTAGATTATCTGTAATATTTATCGTTTCAGTCCTCCATTTCTTGTTTAATGATATCTGTGCGTCTAGTTGGGCTTGGAATTCTTTGATGTTCTCGTGGTGCTTTTTATTAATCAGTTCAATTCCTTCTTTGGCTGTTGTTTGCATTCTAAAATTATCACATATAAATTGATAGTTTTTATCGTATTTCAGTATTCCTACAAGTTTTTTTGCTTAGTCTCTTCCTCATACTTCTTTTGTAGGTTGTCCAAATTATCTTTTAAATTATTGCAATATTCTTTAACTTGACATAATTTTAAATTACTTTCGTCTAACTGAACATGAATTTGTTTTAGCCTGGTATCCACTGTAGCTTTTTCAATTTCTTTGTTTTTCAAAAGTCTTTCGTAATGATTGGACATCTGGTCCATATCGTTTTTCATGCACTCCATTTGGCCGGTCAATTGAATGTTTTGTTTTTCAGAAAGCAGCTAAAAATAATTTTGTAAATTAAAAAAGTGTTTACCTATTTTATACTATAGTAGGTACAAACCAATTTTTGAAAAGTCGATTCTAAATTTTTCTCTAGAACTAATAATTTGGATGTGTTGCTACTATCGATGTGTAAATTTCCTTTTTGTAATTGTTCAATGTAGTTTGTCAATTCTGAACATTTCTTGATATATTTTTCAATTTCTTGAGACTTTTGGTTAATTTCATTTTGGGCACTTTTCAGATCGTTTAGAATATCTTTTAGTTTTTCGTTGTACTCATTTTTTATTAAGATAACATCATTTTTTACTTTGTCTTCTGCTTCAGATATAACTTGAGCTATTCTTTTCGAAATTTTTGTAACCTCACCTAAAAAAAAACTTTTGTATCTTAATAAAGATATTCTTATAAAATGTATGGAAAATCACAACTTTTTAAAGAACGTGAATGTAGTTTTAAAATATCTATGTGTATTTTATTGACATTCGCATTTTAAGATTTTTTCTACTCTTATACCAGGTGATTTTTTTAACTTGAAACTTTAAAATATCTCGAGTAATAAGTACTCTACAAAAAAAATGTCCATAATCAAAATTTAATCATGCCTCGGAGCAAATACATTAGACCTAAAATTAGTGCCCCTCCCCTCCTCCTTGCAGGAGGGGCCGGGGATAACTTTGAAATCTTAAATAGAAACACCTATTTTTTATTACAGATTCGGATTTTATGGCTAAAAATACGTAAGAGCCGTTTGACACGAGGCTAATTTTAGTACTAAACTTCATACAAGTGATGCGCGCGCAGATTTAGTTGAAAAATTAATAATAAACAATAGGTCTAAATTCAATTTCTTCTGCACAGCATTGTACACTACTGCACCGAATTTACGCACATTTAGTCAGATTGTATACAAAATATCTGATGTGTCCAACACATGACTCTCTTATACGGATAGTATCACAATAATTACTTTTCTTAAAGAAATTAAGTTGAATTTCCTGTAAAAATTTTGAGGGTTTCCAGCAACTTTCAAATAGTCTCTGTCGCACTTATTGCAATACGCATAAATCTGTCCTTGTCCCACTCATTATAACCGAATTTTACGACAAAAATGTGTTTTATTTTAGATTTTTGACCTATTACTCACTTAAAAAAATCTCCCGGTATGAAATTACATTTTTTGTCGATCGTTTATTAAAGATCTAGTTAATGTAATAAAAGGAGTGTATTAATAACTCAGTTTAATGCATACATGCACATTAAAAACATTGTTGAAATTATGAGATTTGCTAGGTAACCAACAATATATTATATTATTGAAACATGCATTTGGAACTGACACCTGCCGAAATTAATTAATTATGTCAGTGGTATTTTGACTTATTGCATATTATGTCAGAATTTGGATTTTGCCATGGAACAAAATTAGATTATTTTCATTCTAATAAAGTGCGATCGACAAAAAAATATTGTAATCAACATGAGTGTTAATCGGCGATTAATAATCTCGACTCATTAACGCGCTCGCTGCGCTCACGCGTTAAAATCGTTTCGATTATTAATCGCTCTTATTAACACTCTTGTTTATTAAACTACTATTATTTATTCATCATTACCTATTGTTTTCGGTATCATAGAAACCAGTAAAATAAAAAAAATCTAATGGTCCGTCCTTCTGGGATTCGAACCCGGGACCTTCCGTTTGGCAGCCATATAATGAGACACCTTGACCGTCGCATTCAACTATCAACGGGCGCTATGAGAAATATAAAGTGTTTTAAGAATATCTAGTTTTTTGAAATTTTTTAGACGGAATTTCAAAAAAAGTTCAAACAAAATTTGTTCAAAATTCAATTCTAAATCAATGTTAAAGAATAAAAAAATCTCATAAATTGTTTATTTTTCAAGATATTGCTAAAAAACCTAAAAATGTCTTCAGGTAAGTGTCACTTGTTTTGGTGCTAGATGAAAAATATTGAATGTGGCACCCACAATTTCGTTCAAACTCTTAAATATGAAATTTGAATCAAATACGATAACTCGTTTTTGAGTTATGGTGGATACAGACAGACATCATGGCGAAAATGGTCAAAATGGATTCAGGGGCCCTCAAAACGTGTAAATCACAGAAATGGTTTTTTTTTTCCTTTAAATTATAGCATAAATCGGTACCATAAGATGATATCGGAATAACCATTGCCCTTGCACGTGACCTTGAATTTGAAGGAATACTTTGCTGTAATTAGCACAGAAATGGATTAGTAGAAAGGGGAAGAGAGACGACCGACCGGGTAGATTTAATGTCCACCATTTTTACTATTAGAAGTGGCGCGAAATTTAAATGAAGGATCTAGATATACAAAAATGTTAGTCGAATTCACAAATTGTGCTGCCATCTAAAGATTGAATTAGGAAAATAGGAAACTATAAGTAAACTCTAATTCTATACCACTAGAGTAGGATTTCGAATAATCTTATAATACCGTGGTTTGCGTCCATTCTGGCCAATAACTGTGTACTGGAGTACTGGCCAATTACTGTAGCATTTACCCTATAACACACCAACTTGAAACCAAAGTAAGGACGCTAGGTTACAGTCACGTGGACTGTAAGAGTAAAAATGGCGTCATCTTCTATCTGCTTTCCACTACCACTCAGTAAAGCTGCGCCATCGTTTATAGCCAGTATATTTATTATACAGGGTCCGTCAAAACCCTAGCATTCTTCTATAAATTCGTTAGGTTTGGAAATAGAAAAAAATTTTAAAGACAAAAGTTGTTAGAAATTTACTGCTCCATAACCTAAATTTATTTTCATTTATACAGGGTGTTTAATTACGGCTGGACAGCTACTTACTTCGTTATTTTAAATGGAACACCCTGTATATTAATAGATTTATAGTTTCTACACGTAATTTTAGATGAAAAAGTGTGAAGGTTTCATATTTTTAAAATGAACGGTTTTCGAGATATTTACACTTTTAAAAAAGAATTCACAAAATTAGAGATTTAAAAAAACGCGTTTATTTTAGTTATACTTTGTAGTTTTTTAAAAATTATTTCGGAGTTCTAACAAGTAAGGTCTAGGGAATATTGTGAGACAAAAATCTGAAATTTATAGTATACAGGGTGTTTTCAATTGACCGTCAGTTTCCATTGATTTCAAACAACGAAAACTCTATTTTTTCAAATGGAACTCCCTGTATATTTTTGACGTAGGTTGTAGAGATTTAAATTCTCTAACTTTTTTATAAAGTATTCCCTATACCTAAACTTAATATTTTAGAAGATATTTCAAATAATTTATATCCTATGAGAAATTCTATTCTATTTATTGAATTTAGATTGCCATGGAAATAAATATTCCCTAGACCTTACTTGTTAGAACTCCGAAATAATTTTTAAAAAACTACAAAGTATAACTAAAATAAACGCGTTTTTTTAAATCTCTAATTTTGTGAATTCTTTTTTAAAAGTGTAAATATCTCGAAAACCGTTCATTTTAAAAATATGAAACCTTCACACTTTTTCATCTAAAATTATGTGTAGAAACTGAAAATCTATTAATATACAGGGTGTTCTATTTAAAATAATGAAGTAAGTAGCTGTCCAGCCGTAATTAAACACCCTGTATAAATGGAAATAATTTTAGGTTATGGAGCAGTAAATTTCTGACAACTTTTGTCTTTAAAATTTTTTTCTATTTCCAAACCTAACGAATTTATAGAAGGATGCCAGGGTTTTGACGGACCCTGTATGTATATGGTGTAAATCCATCAAAATCTCGAAGTCGAAAAAAATCACGATTACTATACTTCCTTATACTGCTTATAAGAAAGTAAAATATCTGATGTGTCCAACACATGACTTTCTTATACATTACCATGATACAGTTTTAATCTTTGGAAAATACTGAAGGGGTAGCCAATAATCACATGCAGTCGACATTCAATACGTTATTAATATAAAATCACATTTATTGATTATTATTGTTTTCGTTACCATAGAAACCAGTAAAATAAAAAAAAATAATGGTCCTTCTGGGATTCGAACCCGCGACCTTCCATTTGGCAGTCAAGTCCCTTTAGTCACTAGTCTATCTCGGCTGTCGGATTTCGGATTCAACGCGCACTATGAGAAATATAGGGTGGTCCAGGTTAAACGTCATTAATTTTTGGATTGTCTGTTCAATTTAGAGGAAATAGTTACTCTTGAAAATTTTTTATTTACGGTTTCGCTTTTGAGATATTTGAGTTTGAAGGTCTGGAAACACAACATAAAATGCTATGCTGAATTAAAGAAAATTTTGAATAAGTTTTCAAAATAGGCTTTGATACATTTTCGAGCTGTTTTAGCCACGGAATTAATCACTGCCAAGACTTGATGGCAATTTTTCGGATTTTTCAGACCTAACCGTAATTTTATTTAATTCAGCACAGCATTTGATATTATGTTTCCAAACCTTCAAACTCAAATATCCCAAAAACGAAACCTTAAATAAAAATTTATCGAGAGTAACTATTTTCTCTAAATTAAACAGACAATCCAAAAATTGTATTTTCCTCGCAATATATCCAGTGGCGTCGAAAATTGGAGGGAAAAGTGGAATGGCCCCCAGTATCTACGCCATTGGAGATTTTTTTTATAAATGAACCCTATCATTATCTTGAAATGTACTACATTACTCCGTGTACGATATTTAATGGAAATCGTTCAAGTGGTTTAGAAGTTATGTTAAGAAAACGAGTTTATATTTTAAACTTTGACACCCTGTATCTTTGTTATGAAACATTTTTTAGCAAAGTTTTTTAATAAAAGTCTACTTTTTTCATGATGCTCTATCACCTCCCAAAATTAATGACGTTCAACCTGGACCACCCTGTATACGAGTTTTTAGAATACCTATTTTTTTAACGGAATTTCAAAAAATGGTTCAAACAAAATTTGTTCAAAATTTAATTCTAAATCAATGTTAAAGAATAAAAAAATCTCGTAAATTGTTTATTTTTCAAGATATTCTTAAAAAAGCTAAAAATGTCCTCAGGTAAGTGTCACTTGTTTTGATGCTACATGAAAAACATTTAATGTGGCACCCACAATTTTGTTCAAACTCTTAAATATGAAATTTGAATCAAATCCGATAAGCCGTTTTTGAGTTATGGTGGATACAGGCAGACACACACACAGACAGACAGACATCATGGCGAAAATGGTCAAAATGGATTCAGAGGCCCTCAAAACGTGTATATCCATCAAAATCTCGAAGTCGAAAAAAATCACGATTACTATACCTACTTCCTTATTACTTCGTATAAGAAAGTAAAAATGGTCCTTCTGGGATTCGAGCAAAATTGTGGGTGCCACATTAAATCTTTTTACTTTCTTATACGAAGTAATAAGAAAGTATAGTAAGCGTGATTTTTTTCGACTTCGAGATTTTGATGGATTTACACGTTTTGACATTCTGACCATTTTCGCCATAATGTCTGTCTGTATCCACGATAACCCAAAAACGACTTATCGGATTTGATTTAAAATTCATATTTAAGAGTTTGAACAAAATTGTGGGTGCCACATTAAATCTCTTTCATCTAGCACCAACACAAGTGGTACTTACCTGAAGACTTTTTAGGTTTTTTAGGTATTTCTTGAAAAATAAACTATTTACGAGATTTTTTTATTCTTTAACATTGATTTAGAATTAAATTTTGAACAAATTTTGATTGAAACTATTTTGAAATTCCGCCAAAAAAATTTCATAAAACGCGATATTATTTATATAGTGGCGCCATCTATCTCTGATTTACAGAAGTGCATGTTGTTTTATTACAGAAATCTATACCGT
This sequence comes from Pediacus dermestoides, assembly GCA_963942485.1. NCBI lineage: Eukaryota > Metazoa > Arthropoda > Insecta > Coleoptera > Cucujidae > Pediacus > Pediacus dermestoides. The sequence goes on along the minus strand of OZ012626.1, from coordinate 22,082,048 downwards.
TGAGGAAATCCATTGTAGCAATCAAGGACGTATAAAATAGAGGACAGAAAGATCCCCGGGGTGGGGGTTGAATTCGTGGATCAAAAAGTGTTGCACGTTCAAATGGACTCAAGCGTACTTGATAGTTTCTACGCATGCGCCAGCAGTCATTATTGGTCAAGTGTTTGTTTTGGTTTGTCACTGTCATAGCAACTGGCAACGGATTTGTGCCTACACCCATCTCTCCTCTACTTTTATACCTTCTTGGTAGCAATATTATTTGAAAAGATCGACGGCTTCGTTTTTATGTTTTGGATATCATGGCAACTCGATTAAAAAATTTAAATTAATATTTTTCAATAAAAATTGATGAAAATAATGTAGTTTTTGATATCATTCGACGCGCAATAAGTTTCTCATTCCACTGATAAAAAATTTTCGCTAGGCCGAATTGGCGAGCAAGAATTCACAATAATGTTAAATCCCTATGTTCAGGTTTGAACACGGGCACCCGGTATATTGATATATTGTAATTCAATTAAATATTATTGAAAATATTTGATGTGTCCAGCACATGACTTTCTTATACGTTGCCATGACACAGTTTTAATCTTTGGAAAATAGTGTAGGGGTAGCCAATAATTACATGCAGTCGACATTCAATACGTTATTAATATAAAATCACATTTATTTATTTATTACTAGCTGTCCCCCGCGGGCTTCGCCTCAGGATAGTTTTCTATTTTGCGCCGTTTTTTCAATAATATTTAATGTAATGAAAGTATATCACTTTCATATTGAAATTTTATTAATTATAGAGTTATGTCTTCTGTTGATTCGTTGTGACACCTTGTATATTCTAAAAATATTCACCTGTAGCAGCTTTTTCTCTTAATAGAGCCGCATCTTTTTCATTTAAAGCAGCTTCCACTACCTGTACAGCTTCTTGAACTTTAGTTCTGTATTCAGCGTTTTGCATTTTAATATTGTCGATTATCTTCTCTTTACTTTTAATTTTTTTCTCTAATGCTATTTTAGCATCAATGGAATTTTGTAGCCGTTCTTGTAAACTTAAAATTTCTTCTTCCAAGTTTTTGATTATTTTCAAGACTCCAGCTTGGTTTTCCAAAGTTTTTTCCACCTCATTAGTTTTCTTGTCCAATTCCTTAGATGCTGATGTTGTGAATTCGTGTAGTTTTTCTTTTGTTGAAGCCAACTTTCTTTCTAATGTATGGATTCTTTCCTCATATTGATATTGCAACTACAATTTAAACAAACTTTACTATGAGGAAAAATAATATACGTACTGAAAATTCACTTTGTTCATTAGTTTTTTAGGTACTAATTCTTGGGTTCCAGTCTGATATATTCGTAATTCACCCTCTAAATTATCGATAGTTTGTACTGCATTTTGCCAGAGTTTTGTTGTGGATTCTTTTTCAATAACTGTAGCTTCTAATTGCTTTCGTAAATTGTTTAAAATATCACTTTCTAAGTGGTTGAACTTGTCGGGGAAACCATTTTGTGAGCTTAGTAAATTTCTATATTCCTCAGATATCCTATTATTTTCAGACACCAACCTTTTAAATTTATTGTTAAGACTTGCATGCTCTTCCTAAATGTTAAAATAATTAGGTAAGTATAAGTAGGTATGTAATTTATTCCAATACGAAGTATGTACAAACCTTAAAACTGTTCAATTCACTTAATAACTCTTTTATATGTGATTCATAATTTTCAATCACACTTTGAATATTCCTGAAACAAAATACATTTAAAAGTAGGTAATCCAAAACCATACCTAATTTAAATTGCCTTACGATATATTAATATCTTCCGGTCTGTCCATCTTGAACTTCATGTCAGTTTTTCAAAATTTAAAAATCTATTTTAGGGCCATCTGCAGGCCTAACTAGAACTTAGAAATTCGATAAAATTGTTGTGCAATTGAAAGATGTCATTTTGTAATATATTTTCGAATAAGTTTATAGAAAACCATCGAAATATAAAAGATTTTGGGTAGTATGTGACTTGGTGGCAAGTTATGAATGTTCTGTTTGTGTTGCCCTCGCCTCTAAGCTCATTTTACTCTACAATCGCGTGTAACAGCTGCTGGTATAATCAATAATTATTTTGTGTGGGAAATTTAACCGTTTTATAACAGAATATTAATGCAGTACGTATAAATAGTGTGTTTATATACATTTTTCGATTCTTGTTTAAAATTAATATTTAAGTAGGTAGGCATACTTGAAGTTAGATTTTTTAATGAACTGATTTTTAGTACCAATTTGTATTTTAATATTTCCGAAAAACAGTGGCCAATTATTTATAGAAATGAATACAATGTGAACTTTATGGGCCTGGAAAAATTGCATCCATTCGATGCTGGAAAATGGGGACATATTTACAAGGTAAATGTAAACTCAAAAATTTATTTTTTAAATTGCTGTGAATCTAAAATAACTTGTAGATTTTAAAACAGAATGGATTGATAAATAAGAAAAATATTGTTGTGCCAAATGAGGCAACACAAGAAGACTTATTATTGGTGCATACCAAAAAGTATTTAAAAAGTTTAAAAGTGAGTAGGATACAACTAATAATATAAATTTATTTTCAAACGGCATATAACATGGTGTTATAAGACTCAGTAGGCAAGGTATAATTTTCATTTCTATGACACCACTCTTGAGCGGCGTATAAGTAGAACTTATACTCCGGCGGAGTATAAATTATATCATTATCTGCAAAAATGTATGACAGTTGCAAAATTACTTATTAAATTGATTGTCATATTACGATTATAATGATTCCATTTGAAAATAAAATATTGTATTTTATTCGGAGTATAAGCACTTTCATATGACTCCGTATGGAGTTAATTCTCCTCGCTCCGCTCGGCGCTTACACCTCCACGTCACATAAAGTTTCGCTTATACCACAGCATATATACAGTGAATTTTTTTTATGAGTCTCCATAGGGATTTACATGGTAAAATCTTTAACTCCTGTTAATGGTTTTTCTACTGCGAATTTCAAAATAATTTTGGCACACTATTAGTTTGCATCTTTTTTTACATATTCTAGTAGTTTTTAAAATGTAAAAAGTGAAATTTTTTTATTTAAAAAGGAAAATAATTACACAATTTTAACTCGTTTTCACATTAAAATTTAATAAGTTAGGAGGCTTTGTCCACTGACAATTATTGTAGAATTTTAAAGGTATGGGTCGATTTGGATATTCTACCGCAAAATTATCATATCTCTCTACTTGAGACACCTTTAATATACGCCGTAATGAATTTTACTTTTTCTTCGATGGTGTACAAAGACATTTTCACGTTTTGAAAGTCTTTCAAACTTAATAAAAACATGCAAATAAAGTGACAGTTTTGGAATATTTATTTGCTTGTCAGTGGGCAAAGCCTCTTAACTTAATAAATTTTAATGTGAAAACGAGCTAAAATTATGTAATTATTTTCCCGTTTAAATAAATAAATTTTACTTTTTACATTTTAAAAACTACTAGAACATGTAAAAAAAGATGCGAACTAATAGTGTGCCAAAAATCATTTTGAAATTCGCAGTAGAAAAACCTTTAACACGAGTTAAAGATTTTACCATGTAAATCCCTATGGAGAAAAAAAATTCACTGTATGCTGTGCTTATACTCCTAATAAAATAATAGATATTATATATCTACACATCGAAAAATTTGAAAGTTATAATAAGTATTGTTTTGAACTTTACTAAAACCACAGAATATATAATTCTGTGCTAAAATTATGAAATTGATACAGTAATAAATTATTTCCGACAGTTTTCTTGCTTTTCTTAGATTCTTAGATTAGTATCTGTCGAATAGATGTCGCCTGAAGTTTCATTTAAATACTTTTTCAAAATCTAATTCCTATTCCTTACAAAGGTGCCAATTTAAAACTGTTTCCTTTGATGCCCAGTTGCATAAAAGCGAGTTAACTCTAATTCCGAGGTTAACTCAGAATTAGCAACCTTTGTTGTTAACAATCGTTACTATGATTTAACTCAGAGTTAATCTCGAAATTAGTTAACTCGCTTTTATGCAACTGGGCATAAGTTATTAATTTTGGATTCTTTTTAATTAAAAACTCACTACTCTTTATCATTTTTAGTGTAGTTTACATATAGCAGGCATAGCCGAAGTTCTTCCATTAATTTTTGTGCCAAACTACTTCGTACAACGCGCCTACCTTCGACCAATGAGGTAAACAGCTCCAAAGCCCTTTTGTTTGAATTTTATTTCTTATGGGTACGTACTTTTTCAGGTACCAAACTGGCGGTTCAATTCTGGCTGGAAAATTAGCTTTAGACAGAGGTTGGGCCATAAATATTGGAGGCGGTTTTCATCATTGTTCCGCCAACAAAGGCGGTGGTTTTTGTGTTTACGCCGACATAACTTTAATGATTCAATTTCTTTTTACACATTTTCCAAGACGAGTTACTAAAATCATGATAGTGGACTTGGATGCACATCAAGGAAATGGCTACGAGCACGATTTTAAAGATTATGAAAATGTTTATATAATGGACGTTTTTAATAAGTGGATTTATCCGTGCGATAAGCAGGCGAAAGAGGCCATCAATCGAAACGTTCAATTGGATTTTTATGTAAAGGATGAGGCTTATCTAAATATTATTGAAAGGTTTGTTATCTGAAATAAAGAGTTTTGAAAGAGTATTAAACTTAGAGTATATAATTAATATAGAGATTTAACTATTTAACTACACACACACAAACTGAAGCCCGGATAACTTGGTTGTTTGTTTTGATTTTAGAGTTATTGTTATTATGATTTTGTCCGCGCGCGAAGTGATTTTTCTCAATGCGCAGGCCAAGCAAACCATAAACGTAGGTACGGGAAAAATACACGAAATACAAATGTTAAATTTCAGTGAAAAAAAATCGCAAGTAAGAGCCGTTTGACACGAGGCTAATTTTAGTACTAAATTTCATACAAGTGATGCGCGCGCAGATTTAGTTGAAAAATTAATAATAAACAATAGGTCTAAATTCAATTTCTTCTGTACAGCATTGTACACTACTGCACCGAATTTACGCACATTTAGTCAGATTGTATACAAAAAAGTAGAACATGCTCTAATTTATTGTAACAAGTTTACTAAATCTGCGCGCGCATAATTAGTAATTAATTTAGTACTATAATTAGTGTCGTGTCAAACGCCTCTAATACACAAAATATTTTATTAATTGTAGGTTGATTTGTTTATACTTAAATAAACTCTTGAACGGCTAAACAAAACAACATTATTATCCACTGACGTTGTAACATACATACTCAAAATATATTATGTGGAACACCACTGAAATTAACCGGCTTGAGTGTGAACTTATTGCCAACTGCGATGGACCCATGCACACAGAAAACGATAAAGAGTAACTTTTTTAAGATAAATATATTATATTAAAATATTTACAATAAAACAATATAGGTAACTTTTGTTATGATTTTTTTTAATGTATTGTGTGTCACTGCCACAGGGTGCGAACCTGCGTGTTTTGTGCCTGTGGTGGGGGTTGAAGTGGCGCGAGGAGTCATGTCGGAGTCGTCGTGTAGGAACATGTTGTGTTAATGTTGCAAAAAGGAAGTACGCCTACAGATTTAATAAAGCTTACTTTTATGCAATTAAAAGTGTGTTTAATTAACGCCGTCCTAACAATTTCAGAACTGGGCTTAAATCATTAAACAGTCGTTTGTGGTTTGTAATAAAATATTGTTGTGGAGACATTTGTACTCGTATAAGTTTGAGTAATTTGAACTTTGGGTTGGGTCTAGTGTCGGTATACAATATTTGGAAAACCTCACGATGTCGTTCAACGGTGATAATGATAATCCTGTTGAGGAAAATGAAATTTTGGAAGTTGGAATGCCACGATACTTTCAAAACATGCATGCAGTTTTACCGGAGTTTGATCCAGTAACGAATAAAATAAGTATTTCGTTATGGATAGACAAAATCGAGGAATTTGGCGAGCTTTACGATTGTGATGAAGTAGCCATAAAGCATTACGCTGTGTCAAAATTAGTTGGCGTAGCAAAAACATGGAGGGATAGTCTACCGTGCGAGTCAAGAAGTTGGACAGAATGGAAAGTTTTGCTCAATGAAACTTTTGTGACGGAATCAAGTGCCATTGATTTACGATTGGATGCACAAAACTATAAGTGGAGACAACATCAAGATATTGTCGAATATTATTTTGAAAAACTGGCAAAGTGTAATAAGTGCCAGATGTCAGTGTCCGAAACAATTGAATGGATTGTCCACGGATTGAACGACAACAGGTTTCGTGATTATTTAGGTCCACTCACAAGGTATGATAAGCTTAATCAATTGTTGCCAGATCTAAAATCGGGAGCCAAGTATATTAACCGGCAAGTATTTAATAAAAATAAATTCACTGATAATCATTCGGGAAAAAGTGCTTATAAACCAAAACCAGTAAATGAAGTTACTCGTAAAAATAAAGTCATTACGTGTTTTAAATGTTCTAAAATTGGACATTATGCTAGAGACTGTCCGTTAAAACGCGATAGACTAAATAATAATCAACCTAACGTCGTCAGCAGTACTACAAGCACTCCAGCGAGAAGCCCTGTCGGTGCGAATATAGCAAATTCATCAAATTCAGTGTTAGTAATAGGAAATGATGATTCACATGCAAAGTATTTTAAGAACGCTGTTATCAATAATAAGAAAATACAATGTTACGTAGATTTAGGTAGTAGTTGTGTAACTATAAGAGATGATTTTGTAAAAGATTTAGGTTTTTCATATTATGAGGTAGAAACTGAACCGTTAGTAGGTTATGGAAATGGATTTGTTAAACCCTTAGGTCTTTTTACAGGAAATTTAAGTATTGATAATGTAGTTGTAAAAGTTAAAATACATGTTGTGCCTAAAGAATGTCAAAATGTACCATTAATTGTAGGACATCCATACACTGAACAACCTAACATACAAATTATAAGTAAAATCAACGAGTTAAAAATCGAATACTGTCAAGAAGAATTACCAATTAATGAAGTATGTGAACCAACGAAAACTATACTTAGAACCGACGATAATACAATTATTCCGCACAATTATTTGGGTCATATTTCTATTCGGAGCGATATTGCAAATCACGAATTATGTGTAGAAGGATTAATCCGAGAGGGACACGCGATTCCAAGATGTATTATTCGTACAGATCACGAAGGAAAGTCAATTTTACCGTTATTAAACTTTTCATGTAACGATTTAGAAATTCGTAAAGGATCTAAAATAACAAGAGGAGAAATGTGTATAGAAGCAACAGATAAATTGGAAGTTAATGAAGAATCCATAAATAAAGAAGAAATAAATACAGAAATTGAAGGCGAAAATTTTGAAAAACTTGAAGATTTGTTGAATGATTTCAAAGATCTTGTGGCTAAGAATATTCGTCAAGTTGGATGCACGAATAAAATAAAGATGGATATAAAACTCAATTCCGATGTTCCAGTATACTATCGACCTTATAGACTTTATTACAGAGAACGTCAACAAGTTAAAACCATTGTTAATGATTTAAAGGATGCTAATATCATAGAAGATGCAAAATCACCATTTGCGAGTCCAGTTCTCTTGGTTAAAAAGAAAACAGGAGATGTGAGGCTTTGTATAGATTATAGAGCCCTAAATAAGATAACAGTAAAGGATCACTACCCCCTACCATTAATAGATGATCAATTGGATCTACTTAGAGAAAAATGTTATTTTTCAAGCCTTGACTTAAGTAGTGGTTATCATCAGGTTCCTTTGGCCGAATCTGCGAAAGAATTATCTGCTCTTATAACTCCTGATGGCCACTACCAATTTAATAGGATGCCATTTGGGCTTTGCAATGCCCCCGCCGTTTTTAAACGACTAATAAACAACGTATTAGGATCTCTTCGTTATGACGTGGCAATGGCTTATCTAGATGACATAATAATTCCATCCGATTCGATTGAAGATGGTTTAAAAAGACTAAAATTAGTTTTTGAAGCCTTGCGTGAAGCTGGTTTAACATTAAAATTGGAAAAATGTCATTTCCTTAAGAAAAAAATTGAATACTTAGGATTCGAAATTTCGGAGATAGGAATTCAACCAGGCACTAGGAAACTGAAGAATTTGTCAGATTTTCCGATTCCAACCGATGTTAAAAGTCTAAAAAGCTTTGTTGGATTGTCTAGTTATTTTCGAAGATTTATCAGAAATTATGCGATAATTATGAGACCTTTAACTGATTTACTATCCAAAAATGTAAAGTTTAAATGGGATGAGATGCAAAATAATGCTTTTTGTGAAATAAAAAGGAAATTACTTGAAAAACCAGTATTATCTGTATACGATCCAAAAGCAAATACAGAAGTACACACTGATGCCAGTGCTGTGGGAATTGCAGCAGTACTCTATCAATTGCAAAAAGATGGATTATTACATCCTATTTCCTTTTTTAGCCGTAAAACTACAAAAGATGAAGCTAAATATCATTCATTTGAGCTTGAAGCTTTGGCGATTGTCTGTGGCTTAGAAAGATTCCGAGTTTATTTAATAGGCATTGAGTTTGTGATTCGAACAGACTGTAATAGCCTGAAGATGTTAGCGAATAAAAGAGATTTGAATCCAAGAATTGGAAGATGGTTTGTAAGACTCTCTGAATTTAATTACACAATCGAATACCATAAGGGAACTAGTAATATTGTGGCTGACGCCTTAAGTCGAAACCCTGTTGAAGAACCAGTAGAAATGGAAATAATTGGTTTACCGGTTATGGAAATATCAATTACTACAGACTGGGTTGCAGCTATGCAGCGGGATTGTAAAGAAATTTTAGAAGTTCGAGATAAATTAGAAGCAGCAGATAAAGCTACCCATGAAAAATTTACTCTAATAAATGGACGAGTCTACAGATGTAAAAAGGGAAGACTAAGGTTATACGTACCTGAACAACTTCGTGTTGAATTAATTGGAGAAACCCATAAGTCTCTGATGCATTTGGGTATAGAGAAAACTTTAGCTAAATTAAAAGAAAATTATTATTTTCCGAGCATGAGAGGTGCAGTTTCTTCATATATACTACGATGTATAAATTGTCTTTATTATAAAACACCTAGAGGAAAACAGCCAGGATATTTACATCCGCTGGATAAAGGAAAAACTCCTTTTCAAAGTGTACATTTTGATCACCTCGGTCCATTTTTAACTACAGAGGATTCTAACGAAAAATATGTTGCAGTAATTATTGACGGTTTTAGTAAGTACACAGTTTTAAAAGCTGTAGAAGATGTCAGTGCAGAGGCTACTGTCTTATTTATGCATGAGTTTATGTCTCATTATGGAAAGCCAGAAAGAATTATTAGTGACAGAGGAACAGCATTTACTTCAAATTTATTCGAGGATCTTTGTGAATCCTTTGGAATTCAACATGTAAAGATCGCATCTGCTTCACCGCGATCTAACGGCCAAGTCGAGAGGGTAAATAGCGTGATAATTTCGTGTTTGGCAACTAGTACCTCTACAATGGATGGAGAAGATTGGCGTTTAAAAATATTTGAAGTACAATGGGCGTTAAACACGAGTAAACATAGTGTTACTAAAAGAGCTCCGTCAGAAATTATTTTCAAATACAAATTGAAAGGAATACGTGAGACTCCGTTGACCCTAGAGATAATAGAACTAAATGAAAAATTGAGAGAAGAAGAAGAGTTACCTGTCGAGGATTTGTTGGAAGAAAACAGAATAAAAATGAAGGATAACTTTGATAAGAAGAGGAAGGAAGGTTATTGTTTTAAAGAGGGTGAATTAGTATTAGTGCGGAGTGAAGCGCCTAGTACTGGGGCTAGTCGAAAGTTAGCACCTAAATATCGTGGGCCCTATGAAGTAGTAAAAGCGGTCGGAAACGATAGATATTTAATCCAAGATATCGAGGGCGAACAGCAAAGTGCGCGTTTTTATAAAGGGATTGTCGCCGTTGATAGATTAAAGCCAGTGCGTTCTGATTAATAGAATGTGTTAATTGTTCGTTTTCTTTATGTTTTATGTTTAGTTGTAAGAACGAAATGGTGCGAACCTGCGTGTTTTGTACCTGTGGTGGGGGGTTGAAGTGGCGCGAGGAGTCATGTCGGAGTCGTCGTGTAGGAACATGTTGTGTTAATGTTGCAAAAAGGAAGTACGCCTACAGATTTAATAAAGCTTACTTTTATTCAATTAAAAGTGTGTTTAATTAACGCCGTCCTAACACTTTGTTGACTATTCTAATTATTACAGCCTATTTCTTAAATTCGAAAGAATCTAAAATACATATGATATCTGTGTGACGTAGTTTAATTTGAAAATGCTGAAGGCAAAAGGCAAAAATAAAAAAGTAGGCTTTCTCTTTCATATAACAAAAACAAAGTAAGTTTTCATGTCAAACAAAATAAACAATTGCAAATTTAAATGCAAAACTGTTAAAAAACTATTTATTATCGGTTTTCTGGTTTTCTTTTTGATTTTTTGTTTTAAAATGTTAATTTCCAACGAAGAAGGATTTGATATGTTGGCCGTCTATTTTGATTGCATGAAAAATTCAACGATAGCATCAAGGATATATGCAGTATTGCAGATTCTATGCCAAAATTTGGTTAAAAAAGTTTTCGTTCATATCTCTGCATTGAAAAGAGATATCGATTTGCGGTTTCCACCAGTTTCTTCATTGTTTTATGCTCTTTCTTAGCTAGTAATAATAGCACCATTCCATTTAACATTTTTGAGAAAATTACCAATTACTTTGTCACAAAGCACCCTCTAGCGACCAGGGAAAAAATTAAGTTAATGATGTCAATTATTTGTCCCCTGATCTTGAAATCATATTTAACTGACAGGTTCTTTCGAGTTAGGTACCAAGATGAGTACTCATCATTACATCCCATATCTGCTGGAGTGCCCCAGGGAAGTGTTTTGGGTCCTGTGTTGTACCTAATTTACACATCTGATCTCCCCACGACTAGACTAACTACAGTTGCAACTTTCGCCGACGATACCGCAATACTCTCGTCCCATACTAACCCAATCATGGCTTCAATGCATTTGCAGACGCACCTAAATAAAATACAACATTGGTTAACTAGATGGTCTATAAAAGTAAACGAGACCAAGTCCATTCATGTAACTTTTACACTACGAAAGGAAACCTGTCCTGAAATAACACTTATGGGCCACCACATACCGCAAGCAGATAACGTGAAATACCTCGGTATACATCTAGATCGAAGACTTACATGGAGAAAGCACATCTGGACCAAAAGGAAGCAACTCGGCCTAAAACTTCGCAATATGTATTGGTTGATCGGAAGGCACTCCCAACTTTGTCTAAGTAATAAACTCCTACTTTACAAGGCCACCATCAAACCAATTTGGAGCTATGGTATACAATTGTGGGGTACTGCAAGCAACTCCAATATCGATATCCTGGAAAGGTTCCAATCTAAGATATTGAGACAAATCACGAATGCACCTTGGTATGTGCCAAATGACGTGATCCGTAGAGACTTGGAGGTTCCTACTGTCAGGGAAGAGATAATGAGACACAGTGCAACATATATCAGTAGACTGGAGTCACTCCCAAACCACCTGGCAATCAATTTGCTTGACAACAGCCAAGAACAATATAGACTAAAGCGCGCAAAGACACTCGATCTAGTTCATAGATTCAAATAATGATAAATTGTGGTCCTCTGATGTAGTGTATTGTGAATGTTTATCAACCTTCTAGCTAAAGCTGGAATGTGTAAAAGGTAATAATCAATGGATTATTACCTTTCATGTTTAAATTATTTCTCCACTAAATTTTGCTAAATGTTGTTCAGTACAAACAGATTGCAAAACCGCATAGATGTAAAAAAAAATTATCCGATGCTCTAATAAACGCTCTTTCAAACGAGACCAAATTTATCGAAAACGGTTAATCCAAAAAAAAGTTATTACAATTTTTTCAAACAAATATTCGCGTCTTCTCCCACCCTTTGGTTGACAAGATAGAGAAAAATACTCCAAACAAAAAGTTTTCTAATTTTGCATAGATTACAACATAACTATTTTTGGCACATATTAACTCGAGATATTTTTGAGAAAAACCGTGTTTTTTATTTTGTCGTTAGTGTTACGCCCTCTAGGGGTCGAGTTTGAAACTTAAAAATTATTTCCAACAATTTCTCTTACCCACTTTTACTATAAATATTTTTTTCCGAAGGCTGTACGATAAATAGTTTCTGAAATACAGTCGGCGACCTTTCTTATTTAGACACCGAGTTCAGAACATTTTTTTAAATTATGCACTACAAGATATTCGCCTCTTAACTTTATTCAATACGGCAACATTGCGCATACTGTGTTTCACGTTTCGCACCTTTCCGAACCTCCGTTGGAAGCGTTGCTAAGATTATATTATATTAGGTTTCCATGAGTAATTGAGAAGGCAATAATCTCATCAGCAACATTTGAATTGATGAGATATAAAAGAAAAGCCATATATTTAATAAATAATATATTGCTAGCAACGTATCTTTCCCTATAAGTGGGATGCGTGTAATGAGAGAGAGATAGAGCAACAGTAATGGGCATTAATGCGCATGCGTGTCATTGTCGCGACTTTTACCGTTGATTGACATACGTATATTAGGTTAGGTTCCGGTGATTGACATAGATTAGGTTAGGTTATATCACGAATATCTCGATTTATTTTTATCAAATTTGTTCATAGATAATTCCTAACTATAAAAATATTTCATAAGTATACATATAATAAATAACACGGAGCATTAGGATTTGGAACATTTATTGAGGGAATCGCCCAACTTTCCACTTTTTTTTGTAAATTCCGTTTTCAAGTTTTCGTCTTTGAAATGACATGAACAAATTCGCTGGCCAGAATCCAGATATGTCATCTTTCTCATTTAGATTACATACAGCTAACCATTGCGAGTATGTGCTGTTTTTTCAGAATCACTCGGAAATCTAGAAATAATAATTTAATTGTAAGGAAAAAAGTTAATTTACACGTGCATGAATAATAATGTACAAAACTGTAAGAAAAATTAGTTAATAAAATCTTGAAGAAAGTAGAGATTTTTAAAAATATAAGCAATATAGGTAATAAACAACCAATACTTACTTATGAACTTATGCAATGAAATTTCTTCATTCTGTCGGGCACATTTCCACATAAATAACATTTGTACATCATTTTATATAAGCAAATTTTTAAAATTGACAAACAAGTGACAAATTTCCAATATATCAAAATATCCAAAATTTCAAAAAATGTCACATACCGCGCATGAGCACAACGAACGCTCACTTAATTGTGCGAGCGAGAGGTTGCCATCGTCTGCACCGTAATTTTTGCACCACTTTTATCTTAACGCTAGCAATATAGTTAGTATTAAATATATGAGAAAAGCAAATTGCGTTGCCCGTGACCAACTGATGAACCGAACTAACCGAAGCATTTGAGATTTTGTTCAAAAATAGTATATTATTTTATGAGGAGCTTAAGTGATGCTTTATGTGCAGAGGCTGGTGTTTGACTGACGAACGAAGTGAGTCAGACAAAAGCAGGATAATGTCACACTTAAATGACGTTTGAAGAAAATAGTAGTTTAATAAACAAGAGTGTTAATAAGAGCGATTAATAATCGAAACGATTTTAACGCGTGAGCGCAGCGAGCGCGTTAATGAGTCGAGATTATTAATCGCCGATTAACACTCATGTTGATTACAATATTTTTTTGTCGATCGCTCTTTATTAGAATGAAGATAATCTAATTTTCTTCCATGACAAAATCCAAATTCTGACAAAATACAATAAGTCAAAATACCACTGACATAATTAATTAATTTGGGCAGGTGTCAGTTCCAAATGCAAGTTTCAATAATATAATATATTGTTGGTTACCTAGCAAATCTCAACAATGTTTTTAATGTGCATGTATGCATTAAACTGAGTTATTAATACACTCCTTTTATTACATTAACTAGATCTTTAATAAACGATCGACAAAAAAAGAAATTATTCAACTTATTACCTTTATTGACTAGTAAGTAACTAAAGTAATTGTTCAAAATTTCTGCCTCCAACATTAATACATAGTGCTGGTTTATACAACATTACATTAGCATTACATTTTATAATAAACATTACATTACAATCAGAAATCGGACTCTGGTTTATACAACACTAAAACTTATAATGTAGCCAATCAGCGGTCAGTAATTTCTGACATTATGCGCATGTCATGAATAAGGGTTATTCTCCATGTGTACATATCTTTGACATATTTCCGTATATTAAAATTAAAATCGACCAATGAAGACAGCCTGTGATTATTGTTTCTTTGTCGATTTTCAAATTAGTACACGAATGTTCATTAAAACTCAAATATAGATGCAGAACTCAAAGCTTGAAAAGTTGAATCTAACAATCTCATGCGGAACCACCTTAAACCCATCATATCAGCTGTTAACTTTTGTTTTAGAACATGCGCAATAGGGTCACATTACGATAATTACATTACAAAGATAAAAGATAACCATCTTCGTAATGTTAAATGTAATTCTAATGTAATCGTAATGTTGTATAAACGTCTAAACTGAATAGCGTACATTTATCTTCTAATTTTAATGTAATTTTAATGTAATGTATAATGTAATGTTGTATAAACCCGCACATACTTCCGCCCTTCTGATGGCAGAGCAGCTACCACTGGCCTGTTGTTGGAAGCACGTAACTGCAGGTACATATCAGCGAACGCGATATTAGAATAATGATCCATGTTTATTGAACATATATTTAATACTAACTATATTGCTAGCGTTAAGATAAAAGTGGTGCAAAAATTACGGTGCAGACGATGGCAACCTCTCGCTCGGACAATTAAGTGAGCATTCGTTGTGCACATGCGCGGTATGTGACATTTTTTGAAATTTTGGATATTTTGTTATATTGGAAATTTGTCACTTGTTTGTCAATTCTAAAAATTTGCTAATATAAAATGGTGTACAAATGTTATTTATGTGGAAATGTGCCCGACAGAATGAAGAAAATTTCATTGCATAAGTAAGTATTGGTTGTTTATTACCTATATTGCTTATATTTTTAAAAATCTCTACTTTTTTCAAAATAGTTTTTCTTACAGTTTTGTACATTTTTATTCATGCACGTGTAAATAAGCTTTTTTCCTTACAATTAGATTATTATTTCTAGATTTCCGAGTAATTTGTGAAAAAACAGCACATACTCTAAAGAGTCTAAAGCAATGGTTAGCTGTATGTAATCTAAATGAAAAAGATGACATATCTGGCCAGCGAATTTGTTCATGTCATTTCAAAGACGAAGGCTTGAAAACGGAATTTACAAAAAAAAGTGGAACGTTGGGCGATTCCCTCAATAAATGTTCCAAATTCTAATGCTCCATGTTATTTATTATATGTATATTATGAAATATTTTTATAGTTAAGAATTATGTATGAATAAATTTGATAAGAATAAATTGAGATATTCGTGATATAACCTAACCTAATCTATGCCAATCACGGGAACCTAACCTAATATAGGTATGTCCATCAACGGTAAAAGTCACGACAATGACACGCATGCGCATTAGTGCCCATTACTGTTGCTCTATCTCTCTCATTACACGCGTCCAACTTATAGGGAAAGATACGTTGCTAGCAATATATTATTTATTAAATATATGTTATTGAAAAACCCAATTTTTTTTGACAGAACTTGTCAAGTAACATTTATTGTTGGTGGCCTTCTCCCAAGCAACGAAATAATATTCTAGCCTCGTTGCGGTTCCTTTTTGACCAAAATTTGCGAAAATTGAATATTTCTTTACTCCGTGTTAAAGCTACTTTTTCAAATTTTTTTTTTGAATTGTTACTAGACATAATCATGCTCATAATAAATAATAATAAACGCCGACATTCATACCCTTTATTTAAAGATAACTTGATGCAAAGTTTGTATCTTCAGACCTCTATATCTTTGTAAGGAGAGGTCGCCGAATTTTTTTACAATTTTTCTCTTACTCCTGGTAAGATCTCCTCCAACGCTTTGACCTCGGAATGCTTTAATTTTGAGACAACCTGTATAGTAATCGAGATTTTTTTCGACTTCGAGATTTTGATGGATTTACACTTGAATCCATTTTGACCATTTTCACCATGATGTCTGTCTGTCTGTATTCACGATAACTCAAAAACGACTTATCGGATTTGATTCAAATTTCATATTTAAGAGTTTGAACAAAATTGTGGGTACCGCATTAAGTCTTTTACATCTAGCACCTACACAAGTGAAGAGATTTTTAGGTTTTTTAGGAATAACTTGAAAAATAAACAATTTACGAGATTTTTTAATTCTTTAACATTGATTTAGAATTAAAATTTGAACATATTTTGTTTGAAGTTTTTTGAAATTCTGTTGTAACGAAGTCATTTTTCAGCTAACTACCAAATTGCAGAATTCTATAAAACCCCGGTCCGACTTTCCCGCCAGATAACCCCGTCCTACAGAACTTCGTCCCCTCTCCCGTAGATGACACAACTACAATTATAGGTCACCGCTCCTTTATCATTTGAAAACACCTATACCCCGATTTTCCGTTATAAGTCACCGCTAGACAGCAGATAAAATCCCTTATAAGGAACCCCAAAACCAGTACAGTTAACTTCCGTCAGTTTTTTTTTTGTCTTTTACTGGTTTCTATGGTACCGATAACAATAAATAATGAATAAATAAATGTGATTTTATATTAATAACGTGTTGAATGTCGACAGCATGTGAAAATTGGCTACCCCTTCAGTATTTTCCAAAGATTAGAATTGTATCATGGCATTGTATAAGAAAGTCATGTGCTGAACACATCAGATATATATTTTTGTGCACAAAAATCAGCAATTCAAAATAGTTATTTATGCACAGATATATTATAAATTGACAATTATACACGAATTTCTTTGTCATAAACGTCTTTTTATAGCCCTTGGACCTCTTTATGCTCATGGGCTATAATGAAACGTCAAATAAAAGTCAGAGCTGTTGTTTTTATTCACAGTAAGTTTTTTTGCAAATAAGTTCTGATTTTTCGGGTATCAAACCATCACTACTTCTTGGCGATTCAGCCAGCTCGTTTCGTCTTTGCAAGGCATCACATTTTCTTGGTCTGATGAAAAATCCATCAAAGATTCTGGATCACACAACTGAAGTAAACAGTTTTTGTAAAAAGTTACAATGGATACCCTTGTTTACTCCTTTTACTATAGTAATGTACTTCAAGCAGCTTGAGACATAGTTAATTATTTAATTATTTGAGATAAATACTTAATCTGTGCATAAAATAGTGTATGTATTTCTGACGTAACTTGCTTTTATGGCTGTACAACCTTTTCCTAGCCCTCGGTTACGCCTCGGGCTTGAAATAAGGCTTCGTGCCATAAAAGCCTCTTTACGCCCTTAATACATAAATAACTATTATGTATCAAGGGTATAACGAAGATGTTTATATTCGAGGGCAACTAAGTTGCCCGAGATTTATAAACATCAAGTTATACCCGCGATACATACAACATTTTATTTTTCACTTTAGAAAAATCTGCACAAAATTGAAGACAGGAGAAAAAAACTTCCGTTAAAACTGTCAGTGAGACAGTTCTATTGGGCTACGTAATCATTACGCCCGCTTTTGTATTGGATCTGTTTATACAGAGTGAGTCAGTTTTTTGTAGCAAGACTTTAACAGTTGATAGAGGACCTTTTTTTAAGAAGAAAATTTCCTATAAACATGAGTCGTCGAAAGCTTCGTTTGTGAGATACAGGATGTTGAAATACGTTTTTCATTTTACTTTTTACTTTCTTATACGAAGTAATAAGAGATTTTTTATTCTTTAAAATTGATTTAGAATTAAATTTTGAAGAAATTTTGTTTGAACTTTTTTTTGAAATTCTGTCAAAAAAACCTCAAAAAAATAAAACACTTATTTTTGTCGTAAAATTCGCTTATAATGAGTGGGACAAGGACACATTTATGCGTATTGCAATAAGTGCGAGAGAGACTTCCGAAATTTATTTGAATATTGCTGGAAACGGTCAAAATTGAAACACGATTTTTACAAGAAATTTAACTTAATTTCTTTAGGAAAAGTAATTGTGGTACTATCCGTAGGTATAAGAAAGTCATGTGTTGGGCACATCAGATATTTCTTTAATATAAAAATACCTGTTTAAAATAAAATTATGATATTGCGGCAAAAGACTAAGTACCTACTTGAGTGCAAATAGTTTAACATAAAAATCTATCGTTTAATATTTCCAGTGGCGTAGATAGAGGTTTACACATTAGTACTTTTATTGAACAAAATATTAACCAACTGAAATTTTATATTTTTCTTCAAGCATATGAAAGAGCATTCAATTTTGTTTAAAAAAGACCCTCTTGTCACAAGTCGATAAGATGCACCACTTTGAAGATAAACAGAAATGTTTGTAACAAGTCAGAAATTTACTTATTACTAGGAACCTATGACAAATTTAATATAAATCATGAAAAACATAAAACAACTGATAAATAACGATAATAACAAATAAGCCCATTTACAATTTAAAGTAATTATTCAAAATATGTCGCGTCACCCTTTCTATTAAAAATCCTCATACAAAAAAGTCTAAGGGAGTCAGATCTGGGGATCGTGGAGGCCATGCAACTGGCCCCCCACGACCAGTCCATCTCCCTGGAAAGATGTTGTCCAACCAGTTCCTTATATTTCTCCCAAAATGAGCTGGACAACCATCACGTTAAAACCAAGCCATCCTACTTAAATTTAACGGAATTTCTTCCCACATATTGCAATGCTCTGCTTCTGAAAATTGCAAAAAATTTTGGGGATGCACACGTAGTGGTAAAAAATATTGTTGTAATGTCCATTCCAAATGTTTACACTGAACTCTGTTTATCTTCAAAACGGTGCATCTAATCGACTTCTGACAAGAGTCTTTTTTAAGAAAAGTGAATGTTCTTTCATATGCTTGAAGAAAAAATTAAAAGTTTCAGTTGGGAAATACTTTTTTCAATAAAATTACTAATATGTACCCCTCTACCTACGCCACTGGAAATATGAAACGATATATTTTTATGTTAAACTAGTTGCACTTAAGTACTTAGTCTTTTGCCGCAATATCATTATTTTATTTTAAACAGGTATTTTTATATTTAAAAAAAATTAAAATAAAAAACGTATTTCAACACTCTGTATTTCACAAACGAAGCTTTCTACGACCCATGTTTATAGGAAATTTTCTTCTTAAAAAAAGGTCCTCTATCAACTGTTAAAGTCCTGGTACAAAAAACTGACTCACCATGTATATCTCGTATCCAAGGTATTAAGAACGAATTATAGTCAAGTGAAAAATAATAATAGACGAAAAAATAGGCTGAGTTGGAACAAAATTGTAACAGGCTGAATTTTTGCATGCACCTTAGTATTATAGCCCTCAATAATGTGTGAAAGTTCCCCATCGATTTGAGGGCTGCTAACTGAGTTACTCGAGGTCAAAGGTCGCAATAAACAGTTTTTTGCAAAAATCTCGAGAACGGCGACCTTTAATGAAAAAAATACAGAGAGCTGCAGTTTTACTACCCCTATCGAGTTATGTGTTCTGACTATCATTAATATATAGCTCTAATATGTGCAACCATGGAACGACAATCCTGCCTGAGCAAATGCTGCCGGAAATACCTTTGAAAAAATGTTAAAAAGTTATAAAATTTGTGACAGTACTCCCATGTCATTTTCTAATAAAAATACAAAAAAATGTCACGCAACAAATGCTGACCAGCAACAGCAACATGTATAGTTTTATTATTATAATTCTGCAATGATGGTACAATGATTGTCACTACATTATTGCTATGTCGGAGTATTTTGGGAATAAATTAGCGGAATCGGAAATTTCACCCTATAAGATTCTTTTTTTCTACTTAAAATTTGCATAACCTTACTCAGCATAATTGAATTATAAGATATTCGCATAATTTTCATCATTCGAACCAGATATGTTCTAAATAACTAATCTCAAATTTCAAATTACATGTAATCGATTACAATCGACTTACTAAATTTCATATAATCGAGTAATTTGAAATTTTTTAAATTACATGTAATTGAGTAATTGGGTCAGAGTTTATTATATGTAGGTAATCTTTAATTCGTTTTGTAATTATCACTCAATGTGATTTAATTATGCCCATCTCTGAATTTCAAACTTCTATAACCCTTTTTCCATAAGTCTTAACTGAGTGAGTAACTTGAATTTAATTATTACTTACATTGTTGCTTGCTGCTACCATTTTTACTTTCTTATACGAAGTATAAGGAAGTATAGTAATCCTGTGTGTGTGTGTGTGTGTGTGTGATTCAAATTTCATATTTAAGAGTTTGAACAAAATTGTGGGTGCCACATTCAATGTTTTTCATCTAGCACCAAAACAAGTGAGTTACCTGAAGACATTTTTAGGTTTTTTAGGAATATCTTGAAAAATAAACAATTTATGAGATTTTTTTATTCTTTAACATTGATTTAGAATTACATTTTGAACAAATTTTGTTTAAACTTTTTTTTGAAATTCCGTCAAAAAAATTTCAAAAAAACGAGATAGGTATTCTAAAAACTCTTATACAGGGTGGTCCAGGTTGAACGTCATTAATTTTGGGAGGTGATAGAGCATCATGAAAAAAGTAGACTTATATTAAAAAACTTTGCTCAAAAATGTTTTATAACAAAGATACAGGGTGTCAAAGTTTAAAAAAAAAAACTCGTTTTCTTAACATAACTTCTAAACCACTTGAACGATTTCCATTAAATTTCGCACACAGAGTAATGTAGTACATTTCAAGATAATGATGGGGTTCATTTATAAAAAAAATCTCCAGTGGCGTAGATACTGGGGGCCATTCAACTTTTCCCTCCAATTTTTGACGCCACTGGATATATTGCGAGGAAAATACAATTTTTGGATTGTCTATTTAATTTAGAGAAAATAATTACTCTCTACAAATTTTAATTTAAGGTTTCATTTTTGGGATATTTGAGTTTGAAGGTTGGAAACACAATATCAAATGCTGTGCTGAATTAAAGAAAATTTCGGTTAGGTCTGAAAAATCCGGAAAAATCTTGGCAGCGATTAATTCCGTGGCTAAAAAAGCTCGAAAATGTATCAAAGCCTATTTTGAGAACTTATTCAAAATTTTCTTTAATTCAGCATAGCATTTGATGTTGTGTTTCCAAACCTTCAAACTCAAATATCTCAAAAGCGAAACTTTAAATAAAAAATTTTCAAGAGTGACTATTTCCTCTAAATTGAACAGACAATCCAAAAATTAATGACGTTTAATCTGGACCACCCTATATTTCTCATAGTGCGCGTTGAATCCGAAATCCGACAGCCGAGATAGACTAGTGACTAAAGGGACTTGACTGCCTAACGGAAGGTCGCGGGTTCGAATCCCAGAAGGACCATTATTATTTTTTATTTTACTGGTTTCTATGATAACGAAAACAATAATAATAAATAAATGTGATTTTATATTAATAACGTATTGAATGTTGACTGCATGTGATTATTGGCTACCCCTTCAGTATTTTCCAAAGATTAAAACTGTATTATGGTAATGTATAAGAAAGTCATGTGTTGGACACATCAGATATTTTGCAATTCAGTTTGCATATTTGGCTTGAAAGTTGAGTTTTACGAGCTCGACACCCGTCAAAATTTATATTCTGTTGCTGGTCAGCATTTGTTGCGTGACATTTTTTTGTATTATTTATTACAAAATGACATGCGAGTACTGTCACAAATTTTATAACTTTTTAACAATTTTTTAAAGGTATTTCCGGCAGCATTTGAAAGTTAATTACTGTATCATAAATGCGCAAATAAATGCAATAAAAGGACAAATAAATAAAAAACGCCATAAATATACATATTGAATAATAATTCATTATCCAACATTATATCCTAAGATCAGTCGTTATTCTTCGTAGTGAAGTAAGTCCTCTACGTTCTTGGTTTTTGAAACGCTATATCTCGTGAACGATTGCCCCTATACAAAAAAACTTCTTGATAAGTTTTTATAGCAAATCGCCTCAGCTACAAATTAGCTCTCTATATTTTTTTCAATAAAGTTCGCCGTTATCGAAATATTTGCAAAAAACTGTTTATCGCGACCTTTGACCTCGAGTAACTCAGTTAGCAGCCATCAAATCGATGGGGAACTTTCACACATTATTGAGGGCTATAATGCTAAGATGCATGCAAAAATTCAGCCTGTAACAATTTTTTTCCATGTTAAAGTATATTTTTCCTGGACTATAGTAGATAGTTTATGCAACAAGGTAGGAATTGAGAGATTCTGACGAGTGTGATAATTGCGCCAGAACGAAGCGAGGGCACAAGAACACGAGGCAGAATCAATTCCTTTCACAGTAGCGTTATGGGACTTTGTGGCTTCTGTCCATGGCAAATTATTTCAAAATTATTATGTACAGGGCGATGTTTAATTCATAACATTTCGTTCTCATAAAATGTCAAAAAACTCATTTTTCTTAAATGAGACACTATGTATTATTCTACATCATTCGATAGAACGTGAAAATCTCTATCTATTCATATCAGGTGTTTCTATACCTAACTTTAACTGTTTTCCAGTTATTTGCTATTTTATAAAGTAGTTACAAACCTATCATTAAGAAATTATTTATACCTAAACTATTAAAAAAATATCGAAGTTGATACGAAGCATCATCTGATTCTGATATGATTCTGATATGATTCTTAAGATATGAAAAAGTAGCATGCATGCCCCCCCCCCCATGTTATGTTGACAACCAATCGGTCTACTGTTCTCTAAATCGTGGCTTAGTATTCGATTTCTTAATGATAAATATGTAACTAATTTATAAAATCGCAAATAACTGAAAAACAGTTAAAGTTAGGTATAGAAACACCTGATATGAATAGATAGAGATTTTCACGTTCTATCGAATGATGTAGAATAATTATAATAATAATAATAATAATAATAATGTGTCTCATTTAAGAAAAATGAGTTTTTTGACATTTTATGAGAACGAAATGTTATGAATTAAACATCGCCCTGTACATAATAATTTTGAAATAATTTGCCATGGACAGAAGCCACAAAGTCCCATAACGCTACTGTGAAAATTTCAGTTTTTTATCTTTACTTTTAACGAAGATATTACAATTTAAATGTGACTTGATTTTTTGTAAAAAGTTTAGATAATATTTTTTTTCTCGAAAACGGTAAAATTTAGGTATAGGAATTTTTATGTCAAACGACTAAGAATTTTTTGGGGAATTAGAAAAAATATAAATACAGGGTATCCCATTTAAAATAACGAAGTTGGTATCAACTTCCGGTATAACCGGATGTGCCGCCATCTTGAAAACATTTTCAGTTGATGGATTATATGAAGCTAGGCCTGCATGCAAAATTTCAGCTCTCTATCTCATTTGGTTCTCCTAATACTTCTAATAGGCCACAAGCGTGAGACACCCTGTATAATATACCGGTTGTGGATAAAAATATATGAAAAGTACTGTTAAAAACTCATACCGTTTAAAATATGGTTAGGTACATGAGTTTCTCATATTTAAACTCGACAACATTCTTAATGCGTATTTTTACAATAGAATAGTAGTTTATGCAACAAGGTAGGAATCAATTCCTCCCGTGTAGCATACTGTATTTTTTCTCATACCTGTACAAAAATGGCCACTTCTTTTGCGTGAAACGCGCGAACAAATTAAAACAGCATAACTCTGACATTTTTGCTTGACACTGTGCAGTGAGAAAATCACCTTGACAACCATAAACAAACGCAAATAACTTCCGCATATCAGGGGGGGAATAACAACCCAAGTGAGAAATGTTACCTCCAGTTCTTATTTTCCGCCACTACCCTAAAAAGGCGACTTTCTACCCGCATTTCCCGCAAATAAAGTGGTCCTTTTCTTGCAGGTATGAGAAAAATATCATTTTAACTTTTGTTTGTTTTGTTCTTTTCTAGCAATTTGATCGAAGCACTTGATGAATTTGATCCGGACTTGTTGGTGTACAATGCAGGTACCGATATTTTAAAAGGAGATTCTCTTGGGGGGTTATCCGTTTCAGAAAATGTTAGTTTTGAATTACATATTACAACTTTCATTAAGAAATGACGACATATTTTTATATTTTAGGGCATCATTAAAAGAGACGAATTGGTGTTCCGACAGGCCAAAGCTAGAGGCATTCCAATTGTCATGTTAACTAGTGGAGGATATTTGAAAAAAACAGCCAAAATTATATCTCAATCAATTATTAATTTACATGATATGGGATTGATTCATGGCCCAGGAGAACATTGTTGAAATGGTATATTTTCATGTTTTTGCCGAGGAAGTGAAGTTAAATCATACATTTAATTAAGTTAAACTATACTCCTATTAGTTATGTAAACGTGTACTCGTATAATGTTCATAATCTTTCGATATTCTTTTGCAAATGGTGAAATGGTCACGGTATGTGGATACTTTATAGTTTTTTGAGAACAGTATACATGATAAAAAGGAAATTGTAAAAACTTTTCAATGAGGTATTTGCATGTTTTGCTAAAAATAGTAGTTTATGCAACAAGGTAGGAATTGAGAGATTCTGACGAGCGTGAAAATTGCGCCAGAGCGAAGCGAGGGCGCAAGAACACAATGCAGAATTAATTCCTATCGTGTAGCATACTCTATTTTTTTTCATACCTTTAAGAAAATGGCCATTTCTTTTGCGTGAAACGCGCGAACAAATTAAAACAACATAACACTGACATTTTGCTTGACACTGTGCGGTGAGCAAATCACAATAACTCCTGCATTTCAGTAAAGGAATGAATCCAAGGGGGCAATGTTACCCCCACTACTTATTTTCCACGACTACCCTAAAAAGACGACTTTGTACCTCCATTTCATTCAAATAAAGTAGCCATTTTCGTGTAGGTATGGGAAAAAATATATTTTATCTGAAATCGGCAGTAAAGAACTCCGAAATCGGCAGTAAAGTAAGTCATTATTGTACGATTTTTATATACGTTGGCTTGCATAAGTAGTCAACAAATACACTAGTTGACAGCCGAACGTGGTAAACGTCTATTTTGTTTATATCGTGTTTTACTCGTGTTTTTCGTCAAAATTATCTATACATAGCTCGATGCCTACTTCAAATTGTGTCCGGACTCGGAACGTTAAATTGGACGATTTAGTCGCTTTCAAATAAAATTTAATGTGCAACTAGACAGTTGACATTTACAAAAATAAGTGGTGTAATGGAAAATTTTTCTCTCTAAAGAGGAAAGTAAAAAATTTGATAGTTAACAAATTCAGAGTGGCCGCATTTGTAGCCTCTTCAATGTCCTTGCCTACATCACTACTATTTTCTGCGTCACTGCATTCCATTCTTACTAAATCATTTTCTAAAACATAAACAAATAAATACCTTTTAATAATTTAAATCACAAGTTGACAGCGTTGACAGATTTGACAGCGATTGCAAAAATTTTATTACTTTGTGTTTGCAGCGTTTCTAAAGATACGATCAAGCTTACATACTAATTTTTCTTGAAAAATTCTTAACTTTTTTAGTAAATACAAGTTTAGCACATTTCGGAATAAGGCAATAGAAAAATATCTGATGTGCCCAACACATGACTTTCTTATACGGATAGTACCACAATTACTTTTCCTAAAGAAATTAAGTTAAATTTCTTGTAAAAATCGTGTTTCAATTTTGAGCGTTTCCAGCAATATTCAAATAAATTTCGGAAGTCTCTCTCGCACTTATTGCAATACGCATAAATCTGTCCTTGTCCCACTCATTATAACCGAATTTTACGACAAAAACCAATGATTATTTTTTTTGAAATTTTTTTGACGGAATTTCAAAAAAAGTTCAAATAAAATTTGTTCGAAATTCAATTCTAAATCAATGTTAAAGAATAAAAAAATCTCATAAATTGTTTATTTTTCAAGATATTCCTAAAAACCTAAAAATGTCTTCAGGTAAGTGTCACTTGTTTTTGTGCTAGATGAAAAACATTGAATGTGGCACCCACAAATTTGTTCAAACTCTTAAATATGAAATTTGAGTCAAATCCGATAAGTCGTTTTTGAGTTATGGTGGATACAGACAGACATACACACAGACAGACAGACATCATGGCGAAAATGGTCAAAATGGATTCAGGGGCCCTCAAAACGTGTAAATCCATCAAAATCTCGAAGTCGAAAAAAATCACGATTACTATACTTCCTTATATAAGAAAGTAAAAAACGCACCGACTATTCTACCGCAAGGTGGTGTGGAAACGAATATACTTAATTATGAACACATTATTACAATAAAATTTTTTTTACTTGTTTCTATGGTACCGGAAATAATAATAATAATGAATAAATAAATACTATTTGAAAATTGCTGGAAACCCTCAAAAATTTAAACACGATAAGAAAGTCATGTGTTGGACACATCAAAAATTTTAAATAATAATTATAGGTACAATTAATTTCACAGAAATCGACTACACCTAATATTTCCCTGATTCCCTGTGTTACAATGCCTTTATTTGATTGATGTTTACTGTCAAATTGACAAATTAAGTACTTATTTGCATCCGTTGTCAAAAATCAAATTGCCAAAACTTACTGAACGACTCATGATAAAAAATAACCTAATTTCTGTGAAATTAACTGACAAGAGGCTAATCACAGCAAAGTATTCCATCAAATTCAAGGTCACGTGTAAGGGCAATGGTTATTCCGGCATCATCTTATGGTACCGATTTATGCTATTGTTTAAAGGAAAAAAAAACTATACAAAACAACCTAACCTGGTCCGTGACTAATAATCGCTCCGAATAAATAAAGCATTTAATTAAAATAAAAAAAAAAGAAGGGAAATCTATGGAATCGAACCAGCACCGTGTAGATTACTAGGCAGATTCTCTACCCACTGCGCCACGGCGGCTTGTGCTAGAAGTGGTATTTGTTCTGGATAAGAAGAGTACACTGAATACTTTGCTGCTATTAGCTACTCCCATTAACTGTACCTATTACAATATGACACAAAAAACACAAATCAACGACCGCGTAACAACCGGTGGTAGTTTCGCCACCACAATGCTGCCGTAGCCGTCGATCTTTTCAAATAATAATATTGCTACAATCGATTTCCTCAACGGTATAGATTTCTGTAATTTATATAAAGTACTTTTGCAACTGAGTGATAGATGGCGCTACTATATGAATGATAAGAAAGTAAAAAAAAAGAAGGGAAATCTATGGAATCGAACCAGCACCGTGTAGATTACTAGGCAGATTCTCTACCCACTGCGCCACGGCGGCTTGTGCTAGAAGTGGTATTTGTTCTGGATAAGAAGAGTACACTGAATACTTTGCTGTTATTAGCTACTCCTATTAACTGTACATATTACAATATGACACAAAAAACACAAATCAACGACCGCGTAACAACCGGTGGTAGTTTCGCCACCACAATGCTGCCGTAGCCGTCGATCTTTTCAAATAATAATATTGCTACAATCGATTTCCTCAACGTTATAGATTTCTGTAATTTATATAAAGTACTTTTGCAACTGAGTGATAGATGGCGCTATTATATGAAAAATAATTAAAATTTTTTGACGGAATTTCAAAAAAAAGTTCAAACAAAATTTGTTCAAAATTTAATTCTAAATCAATGTCTAAGAATAAAAAAATGTCGTAAATTGTTTATTTTTCAAGATATTCCTAAAAAACCTAAAAATGTCATCACACACACACACACACAGACAGACAGACAGACAGACATCATGGCGAAAATGGTCAAAATGGATTCAGGGGCCCTCAAAACGTGTAAATCCATCAAAATCTCGAAGTCGAAAAAAATCACGATTACTATACTTCCTTATACTACGTATAAGAAAGTAAAAAAGTATACACCACTCGAAAAGAAAGTGTCTTTTCCACCTCGGCTATCGCCTAGGGCTACAACTTTTCTACTCAGTGGAAAAGGGTCACTTTCTTCTCTTATAGTGTAATATACTATTTCATCACTCATAGTGGTTATTTGCCTCGATTTCGCCTCGGCAACTAATATCCACATTCTTGATGAAAAATGCAACTTTACTGCCTTGTTACACAAATAGGTAACTATTATCTGAAATTGGCAGTAAAGAACTCCGAAATCGGCAGTAAAGTAATAGGTCAGTCGATAAGTCGTTTAAAATGGCTGTTAGCAAGAGCAGTTCCGGACAAGCTGGAATAAATTGTAATCTGTTTGACTGGTTGTTAAGAAATACCTCTTAAAATTGCACCCCCTGGAAACCCCGGATTTGGCAGCCATCTTGAAAAAAAAGAGCAAAAAAATGTAATTTCTTTCATTATTTGTAAATATCTCGGATAGTATTGACTTTAGAGTGAAATAAACCGTTATTGAAATTGAAGGAGAGTAAGTTATCTACAAAAGTTATCTGCAAATCTAGTGAAATACTTTCTTTTCATCGAAATAATAAAAAATAGTTATAAATAGAGTTGTGGAGAATTAAATATCTTACAAATTTTGTATAATACAATTTTTGTACAGGCTGTTTCATTAAGGGTGGCCACCGGCCATATCTCGGGAACTACTAGCCATAGAAATCCAGGAAAAAAAATTTCATTACTAAAGTGGCCATGAGAAAATCCTGGAAATTATTTTTAAGTTCCGCATTCTCCGCAAGGGGGCGCAACTGAAAAGTAAATATTAAAATTCTAAATTTCTCTGAAAATTCCCACATTAAGGTATACCTTTGGTAACATCATTAAAAAGCTTGGACAAGTCTGCATCATTTTGGTTTAAGGCTCATTGGCGTACCGACCTTAGTAAGAGTGGGGGAAGCTATTGAAAGTGTAATCATTTAAATCGCTGTAACTTCTAAACGACTTTTTCGATTTTAGTAAACTTAAGCTTGTTTGGAAGAGAAATGTAGGTACTTTAAATTATCGCATCCAATAGTACACGATAGTTCCTAATAAAATTACTAGAGGGCGCAATTTGAAATAATTACAGTTTTTTTGATTTTATCCCGGAAACTTAAATTAGATGGTATAATTATGATGTCAGAATCGGAAAGAAGATTAAAATTGCAAGAGAAAACGTGAAAACCGCAGCTCGATATCTTTATTCGTTTCAGAGTTATTGCCAAAAGAATAATTTTTAACACTTTAATTGAAGATATGATTGTTTTCATAGTTCCGTGGTCAAGCAATCCATGACAAAAAATATTTTTTAACTTTATGCTTGTGTAGGTTTGTCACTCATTATGGCAAGGGCCCAAAAACTACTTTAGAATTAATAAAATAATCATGGAGAACTTCGAATTTAGGCACAATAATTATTTTAATATGGTTTTTTAAAAATAAATCTAGATAGCCGTGAAACAAGATCGGCAGGTTTCCAAGGAGATAAATAAATTGGAATAGTTGTCAACTGATTTAATTTTGATAGGTGTTGTGTTGACAAAAGTTTCTTTTTGATGACTATGATTCTTTTTGAATTTCTTTTTATCTGTTCCAAAAATAGTGCTAAATCCCTCAAAAATTTTAAATTTCTCTCCCTGGTTTTATGAACTGTTGAAGCCAGTTTTACTAGCTGTGGCATTCTTAATTTACATTACATAATACTTATGCACTAGGTATTGGTCACAAACAAATCCTCATTGAATACGCGAAGTGTATCACCAAAACTGGTGGTGTAGAGTTTCAGCATACAGAATTATCGGACCGTTTATTTTTAATGGCTATCTAAATGGTGAATCTTACGTAAGCATATCGTAACCCTCGGCATTGGTATAAGCCATTTTTGAGAGATGTAGCACAAATTTTGATATAGGTAACAAGAAATTCAAAAAGAATCAAGGAGAAACTTTTGTCAACACAACATCTATCAGAATTAAATCAGTTGACAACTATTCCAATTTATTAATTTCCTTGGAAACCTGCCGATCTTGTTTCACGGCTATCTAGATTTATTTTTAAAAAACCATATTAAAATAATTATTGTGCCTAAATTCGAAGTTTTCCATGATTATTTTATTAAATCTAAAGTAGTTTTTGGACCCTTGGCATAATGAGTGACAAACCTACACATAATAAAGTTTTAAAATATTTTTGTCATGGATTGCTTGACCACGGAACTATGAAAACAATCGTATCTTCAATTAAAGTGTTAAAAATTATTCTTTTGGCAATAACTCTGAAACGAACAAAGATATCGAGCTGCGGTTTGCACGTTTTTTCTTGCAAATTTAATCTACTTTCCGATTATGGTGTCATAAATATACCGTCTAATTTAAAATTTTGATATAAAAGCAAAAAAACTGTTATTATTTCAAATTGCGCCCTCTAGCAATTTTATTAGGAACTATCGTGTACCATTGGATGCGATAATTAAAAGTGCCTACATTTCTCTTCCAAACAAGCTTAAGTTTACTAAAATCGAATAAGTCGTTTAGAAGTTACAGCGATTCAAATCATTACACTTTGAATACCTTCCCCCACTCTTATTAAGGTCGGTACGCCAATGAGCCTTAAACCAAAATGATGTAGAATTGTCCAAGCTTTCTAATGATGTTACCAAAGGTATACCTTAATGTGGGAATTTTCGGAGAAATCTAGAATTTTTATATTTAGTTTTCAGTTGCGCCCCCTTGTGGCAAAATGCGGAACTTAAAAATAATTTCCAGGATTTTCTCATGGCTACTTTAGTAATGAAATTTTTTTTCCTGAATTTCTATGCCCAGTAGTTTCCGAGATATGGCCGGTGGCCACCCTTATTGAAACAGCCTGTATAGTAAAAACGTTCAAAACCAGCGGCAAAAACTATAAAAAATCGGGTTTTTTATAATTTTTAGTGAAATAATAAAAATTGTTTTAAAGTTGTGGAGAATTAAATATCTTACAAATTATGTATAATATAATTTTTGATATAGTAAAAACATTCAAAATAACAGCAGCAAAAACATTGTTCTATACATTTTTCTCGTACGACTATCTGTTTCGAGGTTATAGTCGCCGTGGTGGGTGGAGTCTACTCGATTTGCTACATTAGCGCACAAGGCGGCGTTAGTTGAAAATACCGGGACCTGTGGGGGTTCAATTTTAACATGTAAACAAACGGATTAAAAACCGCATAATTATTTTAATGTTTCTGGAATTAACGAGTTCCACTGCTAAAAAATACTATTATAAGTACTGTATTAGTTATTACTAAAGTCCCTAGAATAGAAAGTCTGGCCATTTCGGTCAATTTCGTGATTGGCGGATCCAATAGGCAATAAGCTGCTTTGGTGCGTAGTTTGAAAATTCGAAGTTAATTTGATAAAAATTTGACGGCATAATGTGATTAATCAGTACGATTTTATAAGAGAGTTACTATTTCAGTTACTACTTTATTTTATAAGTCGGTCAGTTAGCAACCTGCTCGTTCATCTTGTCATGCAGTCCTGTATTATTGACTCAACCATAACCAATTTATTCGCACTATTACACATATTCCAACTTGAAAGTATATTTATTAGAGAAGTAATTAAATGGTTCGCTATTTAAATATTGGGTTAGCAAGAAAAATCAGCTATTAAATCATTTGGACAGCATACAAAGTTTTTGTCGGCAATAAAAAAATATCGGGCTCAATACGTGGACAACAAACAAATTAAATTGTATCAGCAAGTAAACACATTTTTAGTCAACTTAATATTTATGCGTATTCAAAATAAATAGTCGCGAAACAAAGTTATTACTTGGTCAGCAGGATTATAAAATTGATCAGCAACAAAATAATATCAATAAGTTAAATATTAATGTGTTTGCATATTAAAATCATGGTCAGCTGACAAATTAAAAGGGTAAAAACGAATTTTTTTACTTTCCGGAGTGCTGTCATATCTCACACACCATGTAAGGTAGAAAAAATGTAAAAACTGTTCTAGATAGATATTTTTGGGTAGAATCCAGTGGCTACTCGAAAAAAAATGTTTTGCACCATTTAAAAGATATGATCAGTTAGGTATTTTTATATGGAACACCCTGTATTTTCTGGTCTCATTAAATTTGCTTTTTTAGGGCATAGTACGCCACTGGATTCTACGCAAAAATATCTATCTATAGCAGTTTTTACTTTGTTTCTAGCTTACATGGTCTGTGAGATATGACATCAACACCCCGGAAAGTAAAAAAATTTCGTTTTCATCCTGTATCTCAGAAACAAAACAAGTTAGCTTAGTTCTGTTTGTGGCATTAAAAGTTTAACGAAAAAGTGGCACAGGTTCGCGAAAACCGCAAAGTTTTATCTTTACAAATTACAGAGATACCCTGCAATCACAAGCAAATTGTGACACAGTGTACATTTGTTGTTGTAGAAATAGACTTTATTAGCAGAATAAAATAAATTTTACAGCTTACCAAAATTGTATTAAATCTGACTTACGATTTGCTTCTTTATTACTTATATTGTTGCGAATGTATTTAATTAGCTATAGAAATAACTTTAGAGCTGCCTAATATGACATTATTTGCTCATCAATTTTCTTCTACTTGCTGACCATAAGTGGCGGATCAACTTACCATATTTGCCGACAGAAAGCATTTTAGAGCTGACCAAACCTCAATATTATGCTGATCGTTTAAATGATAGCCTATTTATTATACGAAGTTTACTCACGTTTCACCACTTTTTGCCACTCAAAATATTGTACACGAAAAAGTAATTTATTATATTATTAGATATACAGTGCCACCAAGCTAACAAAAGCCCCGGAAAATATGCGAACTACTTTTAATATTTCTAGGCGGGAAAAGTTCTGACCAATTGAAGACCATATCTAGTACTCCGTACACTCGTTTCAAAAAGTCAAAACTGTCAGAATT
This sequence comes from Pediacus dermestoides, assembly GCA_963942485.1. NCBI lineage: Eukaryota > Metazoa > Arthropoda > Insecta > Coleoptera > Cucujidae > Pediacus > Pediacus dermestoides. Next base: position 22,048,950 of record OZ012626.1, on the reverse strand, counting down.
TAAACTCAAATTTATTAAATTAGCTAAATAAGTAATTTGCGTTTTATGGTTGGATTTTTGGTTCTATTGCTGTTGTTGTTACTTGTTCCTGTTTGCGTTATTTTGTTTGTGTCCTAATACGAGCATTTTCGGTCCTGGTAAGTTATTTTAAACCATTGGAAACTAATCAAATGTTCACATTATGCTTACTTTTGAAGACAGTCGGTGAAAATGAGCGGTAAATGCACAGCACGAAAAATTATTCATTCCGAAGCAAGGAATGTTATCGACTTTTTTGATAGACAAAAACAAGCTGGTGAATGGAATGGACATACCCGTTACAAAAAGCCACTGAAATAGCTGCGACGGCTACAGGAAAATATTTAAATAGAATAAGCATTTCTTCATTACTATACGTTGTTTTAATCCCCTAGGCAAAAATGCTTGATAGTTGTCATTTCATTTCACTGTCATTCAAATTTACCGGCACATCATTTTACTTTTGAGTGTACCAGTAAAACGACTGCAGCTCTGTACACGCCCATTTTTGATTTTGTAAGCCTGGTCCGACTGTAGAAGAGTTTAACCAAAGAATATAGACAAAATGAACAAGAAGCTACTCTCGTCGGTGCCTTTGATGTTTTGACAGCCAGATTCGGTGACCTTGCGCCATTTTGTGGGGGTGCAGAAGGGAAGGGAAATTCAAATTTAAATCTGAGTTATCGATGGGATTTAACCAGGGGGGTGACACTCTTATACATGACCTTAAAACATAATTAAAGTTTACTTCCACATGGTAGGTGGCGCAACATTGAATGTGACTTTGTGTTTCGTGGGTTGTCTAGCATAAAAATTTTTCAATCTTAATAAATTGGTCCACAGTACTTTTAGAAACGTCAAAATTTGGCAGTAAAAATACAGTAAAACAAGAAAAAGAAAATGCCTTAAAAATAGGGTTTTTATCAATAATATTAAATGGTAATGATTAATTAATCAATAATTATTGCAATAGGTAGGTATTAGTGACTATAGTGAGTGCATTTTTAATTGATCGAAGTGGTTTTTTTACACATCCAAACTCTCTATTGACGGCTAAGGGCTTATGCCGTAGTACTGCTGATGGTTGGTCGATGGCCTACTACTTGGACCGCAGCCTCACGGTATGAGTGTAACTTCCTGAAAAAATCAAAAGTTAAAATTGAATTATTTTTAATTGTTAATTTTCTATATTTATATTTAGACAATAGAAAATTTTATTATAGGCACTTTTATCTATGCTATTTATTTTGAACAACTACTATATTATTTTTATATAAATACATATGTGATGTAAAATTGTAAAATATATAGGTACTTCTGCAAATATCATTTCTGTTTTTAATTAATTCCTAATTCTTATAACATTTCTACAATAAATAAGTATATTTGAAATCCCCGCCACATCCCCTCCTTAAAATTTAGTTTACTTTCAAATGGTACGCGGCGCTGACATCGAACATGGTTTGATCTTTTTAACATTGACTGTCGTTTCTATTTTAAGTTTTATCTATGGATATAACGTACACACATCCTTACATTTCTAAATAGTCCAGTCAATAGAGATTTAACTAGAGATTTTTTGGGTGAGTCGAATTTTTCGATTCCATTGCTTAGAGGGCTTAGAGAAAAGCTTAAAACTGAATTTCCGTATCACCACCCCCTGCCGTTCGGCCGCCATCTTTAAAAAAGGGGTGACTTTTGATTTTTCGTTTATCTCGTTACCGGTCAATTTTTACAAAAAAACACACGACATCATTATTGTAGAGAAAAATACGCTCTACATTTTATGTCATTACTTTTTTTTCATATTGTTATTCTTTTCGAGTTTATTGACGATGATAGCCAAAAAATTAGGGGATGATTTGCTTAAAGCGGGGACAGCGACAAAATTCGTCTAATACTTTTTGTACAGGACTACTCGAGCCACAAAAAACTCTTCATAACATTTATCATAAAACTAATATTTATCGCTGTACAGCGCTTCAAACGCCGCAGGAAGCGGAGAAAAAACGTTCTACTGCTCCGAATCTCTGGGAGACGTTAATGATATGCGCTGTACTGGAATGTTGAAAAAGTAGCAGAACGGTCAAACAATAACAAAAGCACCAAAAATAGTCACAGGCACTTCACCTGGCGACAGATTATACAGGGTGTGTCACGGAGAAGGCCATCGATCTGTAGCTATATGGAAAACTAATTACAGTAGAATTTTGAAAATTTGGTTACTTATCTAATTCAGTTTGCCGGTTTGAACTAAAATGTTTTCACGTTTCACTACTTCCGGTTATACCGGAAGTGGGTGTCAACTTTCCTATTTTAAATGGAATACCTACTTTTTTATGTCATATTTGGATTTGATGAAAAATTTTAAGGTGATTTTATATATATCTCTATACGAGAAATGCACCGTTTTGGAAATATCCAAGATTTTCTTCATAATAATCGGTATTTCTAGTTTTTCTTCAAACTCTTAAAAAATAATCATTTTAGGTATCGCTATAGCACATTATACACATTATCTCCTTATTTTTGAACATAGAATCGATTGATTAGGAAAAAAATTGAGATATCCACTAAAAAAACGAGTTTCTCAACATTTCAATGAACGAAATTAAAATTGATTTTTTGAACACTCTGTATAATATTTTAAAATTTGCATTCACAATTTTAGATAGCTTGTAGATCATATACTTTCATAATGCGTTGAAATAATTAGCTTCTTTGCATTTGCTTTGGAAATAATAACATTTATGTGAGGTCATGAAATTGTCAAAATTTTTGAAAAATCTTGTTTTTTTCCAAAACGGTGCATTTCTCGTATAGAGTTTTTTACATAAAGTCACATTAAAAATTTTCAACAAATCCAAATATGACATAAAAAATTAGGTATCTATTGCAATTAAAATAGGAAAGATGACATCCACTTCCGGTATAACCGGAAATAGCAGAAACCTGAAAATATTTTAGTTCCAACCGGCAAGGTAACCAAATTTTCACAATTCTACTGTTATTAGTTTTCCATATACAGATCGATGGCCCTCTACGTAACACACCCTGTATAATCAGTCGCCAGGTGAAGTGCCTGTGACCATTTTTGGCGGTTTTGTTATAGTTTGACCGTTCTGTTAGTTTTTCAACATTCCAGTACAGCGAATATCATTAACGTCTCACAGAGATTCGGAGTAGTAGAACGATTTTTTTCCGCTTCCTGCGGTGTTTGAAGCGCTGTACAGCGATAAATATTAGTTTTATGATAAATGTTATGAAGAGTTTTTTATGGCTCGAGTAGTCCTCTACAAAAAGTATTCGACGAATTTTGTCGAAAAGGCTACCCTTCTGGCGCTGTCCCCGTTTTAAGCAAATCATCCCCTAATTTTTTGGCTATCATCATCAATAAACTCGAAAATAATAACAATATGTGAAAAAAGGTAATGACAAATAATGTAGAGCGTATTTTCCTCTACAAAAATGATGTCGTGTATTTTTTTGTAATAATTAACCGTTAACGAGATAAACGAAAAATAAAAAGTCACCCTTTTTTTAAAATGGCGGCCGAACGGCAGGAGGTGGGGATACGGAAATTCAGTTTTAAGCTTTTCTATAAGTCCTCTAAGCAATGGAATCGAAAAATTCGACTCACCCAAAAAATCTCTAGATGGGTATTTTTTCGCTCTATTGACTGGACTAAAATTATCTTTAGGAAATCGAAAGAAATTTATTGTACCATCGTTGCGCATGGAGCAAGCTTTAACCGCACACGAATAACCACGTGTACGTATTTTTTCCATGATTTAGATTATTGCCAATTACTTATTACCATATATTTAATAAATAATATATTGCTAGCAACGTATCTTTCCCTATAAGTTGGACGCGTCTAATGAGAGAGAGATAGAGCAACAGTAATGGGCACTAATGCGCATGCGTGTCATTTTCGCGACTTTTATCGTTCATTGTTATATATTATCTATGATACCTATATTAGGTTAGATTCCGGTGATTGACATAGATTAGGTTAGGTTATATCACGAATATCTCGATTTATTCTTATCAAATTTGTTCATACATAATTCTTAACCATAAAAATATTTCATAATATACATATAATAAATAACAAGGAGCATTAAGATTTGGAATATTTATTGAGGGAATCGCCCAACGTTCCACTTTTTTTTTGGTAAATTCCGTTTTCAAGTCTTCGTCTTAGAAATGACATGAACTAATTCGCTGGCCATATATGTCATCTCTCTCATTTAGATTACATACAGCTAACCATTGCTTTAGGTAAAGATTTTTAAAAATATAAGCAATATCGGTAATAAACAACCAATGCAATGAAATTTTCTTCATTCTGTCGGGCACATTTCCACATAAATAACATTTGTACACCATTTTATATTAGCAAATTTTTAAAATTGACAAACAAGTGACAAATATCCAATGTATCAAAATATCCATAATTTCAAAAAATGTCACATACCGCGCATGAGCACAACGAACGCTCACTTAATTGTGCGAGCGAGAGGTTGCCATCGTCTGCACCATAGTTTTTGCCCCACTTTGCACCACTTAACGCTAGCAATATAGATAGTATTAAATATATACTTATTACTCGTTATATTAAAATTAGGTTAGTATCTCTGACACTGACAACCATGGGTATGAAGCTCCTATCGGTAGAGGGACATCATGGTCACGTGATTTTTCGCCATTTTGCACCCAATCAATCACCCTTTAATCACAGCATATATATTTACATATATGGAAACAAAGAACAGTGTTAATAGAAATGTGTGCTGTGTTCCTAATTGCAGCAATAAAGGATATAATTGCAAAGAAAGTTTTTTTATCTTTCCTAAAGATGTGAATCGGTAAGTTTATGTTTTAGTTTTATATCTATTAAGACTATTAAGACAACAAGTTTTTTATATACGGTTTAAAAAACGAGGTCGTAGTTTAAATTCGAGGGATCGTAGGGAGCAAGGATTTAATAGACCGAGATTTTTAAAATATAAAACACATGTTGTCTTCTAGATTTTTTCTAAAGTCCGTTTGACACGGTGCCTAATTTTTGTGAAAATTTACATGTAAATTTGCATGTAAACTATTATAAAAAATTACATGTAAATTTTCAAGGTGACTATAATTTCTGTTTGCAACGTGTTTACGTTTTTAACATAAAATTTGACCCCCGCGCATGCGTGTTTACTCAATTGGCAGAAGTGTCTTTTTGCACTGTTCAGTTTTAAAGTTTAAACTGAACTGAAACATTATTATATTTTCTAACTTTAACATAATAAAAATAATGTGCTGCAAAACTACAATTATGCATAATATCTACTGCACTAAACTAAGAACAATAATTCAGTTTTCTGCAATCTATTTAAAATCACGCACAGTGAATAAAACCATATTTGTGAAAACTATATTGTCCTAAAAAAATCCCATTTGCATTTGGTATTGTCTATTTGAGACACCAGGGTGGTATTTTTGGCACTTCAAAATATCTAAGCAATTTAAGCCCATAAATGTAATTGACCTCTCAGCCTCAGCCTTAAGCCGGCGACTGACTTGTAACAGAACGTTGTAATGTAACGTGTTACAACACGAGCATTCGCTAGTCAGTGCCGGTTAGCGAGCAGCGAGCGGAGCCGCTCAACTCGAGCAATGGTGCTCCACTTGACTGTCGGTTTTTTGACGAATCCTTTTGATTTTAGAACCAACTGAATAGTAAAGCACTGCTGAGCCAAGCATTCAAAACGAGCATTCGTGGTGCCAAGAAAAAGGAACTTTGTAATGTAATGCTCGAAGTGAGCATTACATTACAAAGATCGGCTCAAGTCAGTCGCCGGCTTTAGATTTAACAACGACATTATATTTTGTATCGTTAACCCGTAACTAATTTATCTTTCCTCAATTTTGTTTGTAAAAAGGAAAATTTCCGTTGATTAAATATATAATTATATTGTAAAATCTCATTCCCAAAAAGGCAAAAGGGCGATATTTTCTATTAAAAAATGAATTATTATAGGTTAGGAAAAAACAACAAGATTAAATTACCATCAGTGAACGTTTTGCCTTTGCGCACTTTTAGCAGATATTTTAGAACAAGTTCTAAATAATTTACGTGCAAATTTACACCGAAATTTGAAAAGACATTTGCTGTATGCAACGATGCTAAATGTACGTAATAATTTACGTGTGAATTTACATGCAAATTTTCATGAAAATTAGGCATCGTGTCAAACGGGCTTAACACTAAATAACTAAAAAAAAAAACAATTTATAGAAAACGCAAAAATGTGTAAAAATCAAAAATAAATCAGATAAAGTTGAATTATAAGTTTTTATTACAAAACTTTCTAATACCGTCCTGTGTTCAGGTACAAAATATTTAAGCAGGCCCAGGCTGGTACGCACTGAAAATGGCGTCAAGGCCAAAAAATTGTGTTGCTCGATAACAAAAGATTTTATGGCAGTGTTAATGCTGTAAATATACAGGGTGATCAGTAATTGCCGCACTCGAAGCATACTGTGATAAACTTTACGTTTTAAGAATGACGATTTTTTTACCGCAGTCTTGTAAGTCCTTTCTTTACAAAGATATGACCACTTTTGTGAAAATAAAAGTGGCAACACTGCATTGAACATGTGAATAGGTTCGACGAGAAAAAAAAAAGAAAAACGTTCAATATTTTATGATGCGAGAACTTGTCAAACTAATTTAGTAATGTCAATTTTATTAAAAAACAGAAACAACAATTGAAATTCATTATTAATATTTTCATAACAATAGAAGGTTATTTTAGTTTATTCCAAGGGGAGCTTGAGAGGTTGCCAAACTTCAAATTTCTCTCAAATTTAGGTATTTTATTAAATTTAAACATTTTCAATTTGTATGTGAAAAAAATTGAACAAATCATATTGCATTTTATCCAGAGATTATAGTAGCATGAATTATTCACTCATTTTTGTCTTGGTTATGAAAATAATTAGCTTATAACTTGGATGAGGGAAACTCTATAACTCGGAAACTAACCATCCGATTTAATTTTTCTTTGCAGATTATCCTTAGTTTTAATGTGCTCTATAACGCCCTGTATTCGGAGTGCGCCAATTACTGATCACCCTGTATATGCTGTGCTATTAGTAAGGGGAAGGGAAATTCCTTTGACAGCAAAGCAAGAAAAAGAAAATGCCTTAAAAATAGGGTTTTTATCAATAATATTAAATGGTAATGATTAATTAATCAATAATTATTGCAATAGGTAGGTATTAGTGACTATAGTGAGTGCATTTTTAATTGATCGAAGTGGTTTTTTTACACATCCAAACTCTCTATTGACGGCTAAGGGCTTATGCCGTAGTACTGCTGATGGTTGGTCGATGGCCTACTACTTGGACCGCAGCCTCACGGTATGAGTGTAACTTCCTCAAAAAATCAAAAGTTAAAATTGAATTATTTTTAATGGTTAATTTTCTATATTTATATTTAGACAATAGAAAATTTTATTATAGGCACTTTTATCTATGCTATTTATTTTGAACAACTACTATATTATTTTTATATAAATACATATGTGATGTAAAATTGTAAAATATATAGGTACTTCTGCAAATATCATTTCTGTTTTTAATTAATTTCTAATTCTTATAACATTTCTACAATAAATAAGTATATTTGAAATCCCCGCCACATCCCCTCCTTAAAATTTAGTTTACTTTCAAATGGTACGCGGCGCTGACATCGAACATGGTTTGATCTTTTTAACATTGACTGTCGTTTCTATTTTAAGTTTTATCTATGGATATAACGTCAGTCAATAGAGATTTGACTAGAGATTTTTTGGGTGAGTCGAATTTTTCGATTCCATTGCTTAGAGGGCTTAGAGAAAAGCTTAAAACTGAATTTCCGTATCCCCACCCCCTGCCGTTCGGCCGCCATCTTTAAAAAAGGGGTGACTTTTGATTTTTCGTTTATCTCGTTAACGGTCAATTTTTACAAAAAAACACACGACATCATTATTGTAGAGAAAAATACGCTCTACATTTTATGTCCTTACTTTTTTTTCATATTGTTATTCTTTTCGAGTTTATTGACGATGATAGCCAAAAAATTCGGGGATGATTTGCTTAAAGCGGGGACAGCGACAAAATTCGTCTAATACTTTTTGTACAGGACTACTCGAGCCACAAAAAACTCTTCATAACATTTATCATAAAACTAATATTTATCGCTGTACAGCGCTTCAAACGCCGCAGGAAGCGGAGAAAAAACGTTCTACTGCTCCGAATCTCTGGGAGACGTTAATGATATGCGCTGTACTGGAATGTTGAAAAAGTAACAGAACGGTCAAACAATAACAAAAGCACCAAAAATAGTCACAGGCACTTCACCTGGCGAAACTTTTATGTGACGAAGTATGGAGGTGTAAGCACCGAGCGGAGCGAGGAGAATTAACTCCATACGGAGTCACATGAAAGTTTCGCTTATACTCCTAATAAAATAAATATCTATTATTTTCAAACGGCATATAACCATGGTGTTATATGACTGAGTAGGCAAGGTATAAGTTTCATTTCTATGACACCACTCTTGAGCGGCGTATAAGTATTTATAACATTTTTCATTATTTGTAAATATCTCGGATAGTATCAACTTTAGAGTGAAATATATCGTTATCTAAATTGAAGAAGAGTAAGTTATCTACAAAAAATGTTGTAACGAAGCCGTTTTATTTTCATTAATTCAACCGCCTTCTTTACTAGAATAACTTATTATTTTCTCATTTTTATTTAATTTCTAGTAGGTATTTGACACCCGGTATAAAGTATTACCTACTACCCCTGTATATAGCCCGGATCGGAAAATATTTCGCCTGTCTCTTTTGCACTCATTGCACTCTTTTGCACTCCTACCTGCGAAGGTAGGAACATTAGGCAATCTTGTATAATTTATATTATTAATAAAATCATTTTGAATTAAAAAAGTTAAAAGCCCATTCACAACCACTTAACGTACGGGACATAACAAAAAAACATAGCGGTCGACCAATAGAAAAATCTAAACATTTGTCACTGTCAATTATTATTGGCCACTATTGGTCAAACGTTATGTTTTTTTGTTATGTCCCGTACGTTAAGTGGTTGTGAATGGGCTTTAATAGTATACTTGAATACTACAGAAAAAAATAAAGCAGATAGAATTTCAAAAAATTAAAATATCCTAAAAGGAAAAAAAAAAGAAATGTTAATTTTCTTAAATTTTATAAATTTAACGTTTAATATCTCCGTCACTTTTGGTCAAAATGTCAAAGTCATATATATTTTTGGAATCAGCTTAAAAAGATCTATCCAGTCATGTAAAAATATATAGGGTGTTCCATATGAAAAAATGCCATTTTTAGCACACCCTGTATATTTTTCAAGTTAAAAAAGTTTTGATGGCATATTTGAAAACTTCAGGAAAAACTACAGTAAATAGAATTTTGAAAAATTAAAATATCTCAATAGGTAAGAAAATAAGGGGGGTGTTACTTTTGCGTGAAAGACCCTGTACTTAATAACAAAATTTAATTACAGAATTCTTTTCGAAATGATTTAACTGGCAGATAAGTAGATATGAAACACATGCGTTGTTGTTATGCTTTAAAGAATGAATCAATGTTAATAAAAAAGGTTTTTAAATATATATCAATATATAAACATTCATCTTGAGGTTTTATTAAATTGATCAAAGAATTCAGGCGTAATTCTGTTAGTATAAACCATTTTATTAAGATATTCTTGCTGATTGCGCTGTTCAACAGCTAATTTTCTATTTTCCTCAGCCAAATCTTTTTGCATTCTCCTACAAAACCAAATAAAATTATTCACAAAATAATAAGAACGTAATTATAAATATTACTTTTTCTTTTGTTCCATTTCATCCGAAAGAAGTTGCACAGTTTTTTGGGTGCCTATGATATAATCATCCATCTCACTATTCCTTCGTTTTTCTAACTCTTTCCGTTGCTGTAACAAAGGATTGCAATTGTAAATGTAATAAATACTAGGAGAATGTTTGGATCAAATTATCAAATACCTTTGCCTCTTCCAGTTGCATCTTTTGATAGTCCTTAAATTGCTGCCGCTCCTCATCCGTCATTCCTTTGTATAAATAGCCAATCTTTCGATCTGGGCCCATGTTGCTTTGGGCTACATCCGGATTTTCCGTCAACATATCGCTAGATACTGTATTACAAATTTCCGCCAAATTATCGTCTTGTGTGCGCTTTTTCATGTTTTGTTCTTCACAGAATCGTTCATCTGCCTAAAAAATTAGACAAAATAAAATTTAGTTTTCTCTTATGATGCCAAATTGAAAAGGTTATTATGAGTTGTCGTATCTTAGCCTAGCATTTCTAAGACAAATTTAATTATGAAAATTAATTAATAAATCAATTCGACTTATAATTCAACCAAAACTTTGAAACAAAATTTCAAACATCATTCAGAGTGAACGGCTAAATATACAACATGTCCCAAAATACGGTTTAGCTACTTATAATCACAGATTAACTTAAAATATCTCTATGTTATAATACAATTAACCTAAAAACGTGGTAGTTTTAAGAATTTTATGAAAAACATCCAGCACATGACTTTTTTATATAATTATCTAATCTAATTGGTCTTTTTCTACGATCCATTTTTATACAGGGTGTTCGCGCCAAGTGGCTCACTATTGCTAACTTCGTTATTATTGGACCTACAAAATCGGTTAAAGTAGCAAACTAGTAGCATTTTTTCCGCTGATTACAATGGTGGAAACAAAAAAAAGTTGACCATCTGGTTTTCGAGATATTCAGAAAAGTAACATTTTTTTAAATGGAACACCCTATATATTTTTGCACAATTCGATGACAAATTAAATTCTATACAAAAATTGTCCTAATTTTTTTTTATTATAATTTAAAATAAGCGAGTTATTTTGAAAAAAAGTTTGCAGTTCTTTAAAATCAAGTAGCCATAAAACGGAATAACAATTTATTAAAACCAAACAATCATAATTTTGAATTTAAGCAAGTTGAAAAATACTTGAAAGAATTACGAAAATATTACTATTTTATTTAATATTTTTAATACACAGGTGTTTGCGCAATGTGGTTCACTATTGCTAACTTTGTTATTATTGGAGCTACAAAGTCGGTTACAGCGAACACCCTGTATACAGTGTGTCCCCTGATGGAGTTGACAAGAGGAAAAAACTGTTTATTATTGATTTTACGACGAAAAGTTATTCTTTATAAAAATCATGCTTGTCGAAAAAATGACTTTACCATATAAAAATTTTAGACCAGATGTACAGGGTGTAAAAAAATTAAGAAAACATGAAAATGCTTCAAGAGAGAAGTACCATTATTTATTGTTTTAGACAAAATGTTCATTTAACAAAGTTGTTTATAATCTAAAATAAAGCCTCAATACAAAATTTAAAATCTGAATTCTAATATTTAATTTGTATTTTTCACCAAATGGTTAAAAAAAATTAAGTTTGTGTTTTGAGACCAAATTTTTGAATTCTTTCGTGATGATCGCCAAAAAAACCTTGTGTGCATCTCGGCCAAAAGTGCTTTTTTAGGCAATTATTACAAAAATGTTGATTTTATGGCGCCCTTTGCCCTTTGCCGCCATAAAGTTTTACTTTTTTGTACACATCTGTCAGATGTTACTTTTTTGGGACTGTCAGAAACTGAAACAAATAGTGACGCTTCATATTAAATTTGACAGAAGATGCTTTGGTTTTTAGTTGTCTAAGGTAACTATGTTTTTCAGCAAAATGTCAAATTAAAAAAAAAATTGTATTTTGTGACTAAATTTTTGAATTCTTTCGTGATGATCGCTTAAAAAACGTTGTGTGCATCTCACCCAAAAGTGCTTTTTTGGTCTCATCTGAATTGCAACCTCGGCTAACGCCTCGGACGCAAACAGATTCGACCAAAAAAGATCACTTTTACGGCCTTGATACACATATAACTATTTTAGATGTCGTAACTTAACATGTTTTCTAAACTGTTCAACGTAAGTTATTCAAATTTTGGTGAGTGGTTTAAAATAGACACATAAAGAACACATAATTTTTAAATTTTTTTTGGCCCCCCTTGAATTATTCATGTTTAAAAGTAGGGTTCAATACATTTGAATTGTATAGTAGGTAGTCCGCGACCTACAGAATGGTGGCTGCTGGACTGAAATGGCATCTGGTAGTATAAGAGCCGGCGATACAACTTTGAGTCCCATAAAACTTTTCAAAGTCATACATGTAATTCGCTACTTCATTGATGGGGGAACACGAAATGACACTACTGCCATTTCTAAGCAGTGACGCCGGCATTAAAATTTTTTTTAAAAAATGTTTCTTTTCCACTCATTGAGTATAGACCAGTCATTCAAGCATTTGAAAGTCCATTTTGCTCAAATAATGCAAAAGATTTGAAACTTGAACACAAATTTGAAAACGCTAAAATAATATTAAATCTAAATTTGCAACCCGTCCGGATGACTGGAACATTGTCAAAAATTGAAAAAACAACAATTGGGTCTTTTCATAAAAATTTTTTTTCATGTAGGTATTCTGTGGATCACATTCATCCCAAGAAAATTTTTTCCTATGAAAAAAATTTAATTTTATATTTTTAAATTCAAAATGAAATTATATCTGCTAAATCGACAACTCAAATGCGACGGAAAGAGCCGAATCACCGTGTGACGTCCCAATGTCACACTCAAACATACAATCATATACATTAATGTTAAAACTACGATTAAAACGCTATTATTCCTGTTATTTATTATTAATTGATAAAAAAGGGTTTTTATTCGCTGAATTTTCGGAAGATAGATATGGTGCCATAGGGTAGCAATCTGGGTCACTTGCTTTTCATATTATTCATTAACGACATAGTTGAATCCGTTACATCCGAGATCTTGATTTTCGCCGATGATTTCAAAATTTTTAGGGAAATTTCCGATATTAATGACTGCATTGTACTTCAGAAAGACATCGATATGCTTCTAGAGTGGTCAAAGAAAAATAAAATATTTTTCAACTTGAAAAAGTGTAACTTAATGAAGTTTTCCAGAAAAACTACCAAAGTGCATTTTAAGTATGTCATTGGGGATTGTCTATTAATGAAAGTGTCCAAAATACGGGACTGGGGGTAACTTTCGACACTAAACTCGATTTTGTCATTCACATACAACATTTAGCAATATAGTCATCTAGAATATCAGGATTTATATACACTGTGTCCCAAATTGGTGGCTCCACTATGGGTAACTTCGGTATTATTGGAGATACAAAGACGGTTAAATTAGGAGAGTTTTTAAGAATTTCAGATTAGCCAACAGATTTTAATATCTTTTTTAGTTTTGGAGGTATTCGGGAAAAACCAAAATATTGCATTTTCTTTAATACTTAATATATTTTTTTCTACGAAAATGCGGAAAGACGTTTTTTTGACTAGATAATCGCACTTGAAAGTAGGCTTTTGAAAAACTAGTACGGAAAATTAGTGCGGAAAATTTTTTCCGTACGCATTTTTATAACTTTCCGCACGCAAACAAAAACATAAAGAAGTACTTACATTTAGTTATAATTGTAACATTTATTTAATATCTAAACTGGAGGAGTGCACATTAGTTCATCGCTTTCGCTTTAATTTTGAAACTCCATGTTTATATTCACGTAATTTGATCTCAAAATCAAAATTATTTCGATGACAGGACACAATTTATAAACTGTCAACAGCTATGTGAGCTTTCAGTTCAATGACAACAAACTCACTTCATGTTTTTTTTAATTATAAAAAGATTTACAAATAATTTAATTTTTTACCAATTCCGCGTTTTCGTAGAAAAAATCGTAACACGCTTGCGGAAATGGCCCATGACAATACTCGTGTGATTGCAGCACTCGCTATCGCTCGCGTTGCAAGTTTCTCACTCGTATTATCATGATGCCGTTTCCGCACTTGTATTACAATACCGGGTGATTTTTTTAGTTAGTACAGCACCTTTTTCTTGCTTATTATTAAAGATAGAGTTTTGAAATTTTGCAGGCATACTTAGAAACATTTTTTGCATCTAATCACTGTGTTTTTATTTTTGTGCTGTTTTCCGTCTAACCGGAAGTGACGTCAACTTTCAATTTTCAAATGAAACACTATAGTTTTTCTTTTGAATTTTAAAACTAGATTTTTTCTGAGTTAGAATTTGTAAAAAAAGTATTAGGTTGAAGAGGAAAGTTTTTGAAATAATGCGATTTTAAAGTTTCAAGCGTTGAGGTAAGGTAGGTATGCGAGGTATTAAAAAATAATTGAGTTACCCATGGAATGATGTCGTGGCAGATTAAAATTTCCGTCAAAATGCGTAGTAGGTGCATGTCCACTCAATACAAGTTTGCGTTGCCGTCTTTGAGATTAACATTTCAAAGTTTTCTCGCGTCAGTTGTCAAAACCAAAGCATTTTCAGACCCATGTCTATATGAACTTTTTTCTTATTTTGTGACGTAGAATACCCTGTTAAGATTTGTGCATTAAAACCTGAATCACGTTGTAAGTATACTGAATTATTTATTTATACACGCTTACATTCTTTCATAATTGTTAGGAAAAATAAATACCGGAGACTCGATTTCTGTTCAAATATACCTTAAAAATCTCTATATCTAAAATAATAACAGAATAGGGATGTTGCATTTTTTTAAGATCCTGTTTTTTTCTGTTAGAAATGTAAAACGACTATATTAATAATACTCTACAGCAAAAATATTTTTTTTGTCGATCGTTTCTTAAAGATCTAGTTAATGTAATAAAAGGAGTGTATTAATAACTCAGTTTAATGCATACATGCACATTAAAAACATTGTTGAGATTATGAGATTTGCTAGGTAACCAACAATATATTATATTATTGAAACATGCATTTGGAACTGACACCTGCCGAAATTAATTAATTATGTCAGTGGTATTTTGACTTATTGCATATTGTGTCAGAATTTGGATTTTGCCATGGAACAAAATTAGATTATTTTCATTCTAATAAAGAGCGATCGACAAAAAAATATTGTAATCAACATGAGTGTTAATCGGCGATTATAAATCTCGACTCATTAACGCGCTCGCTGCGCTCACGCGTTAAAATCGTTTCGATTATTAATCGCTCTTATTAACAATCTTGTTTATTAAACTACTATTTTTAGTGTTGAAAACACTTAATCGTTTCAGGTTCAGCATAAAAATGACACGATGCGTGACGCTATCCAGCGCGGCTAGATAAGATAGATAGGTTGAAAGTTGAAATGCACCACGTACGATCAGTGTCCAATGTTGGCATGCTGCCGTTTCAGTAAAATTGTACTGAGCTGAGTGAGATGATGGTGACCGGGATGGGTGGGATGTTCCTGTATCGTTGTAGTTACAATAAATATAACTTTCATATTAATTTGAAATTGACGATTACTATTATACAGGGTGGTCCGAATTTTACCTTCGATAATTTGGGAATCAATAGAAAACCTTAAAAAAACCTCAGTTTTTATTAAAAAAAATGAAAAAGTGTAAATAATTATAATACCGTTAATGTTAGGATCATACAACCTTAATACTTTTATGCCTAAAATGAAGTGTAGTATCTAAAAATTCAAAAATATACAGATTGTTCCATTTAAAATAACAAAGTTTATGTCTACTTCCGGTATAACCGGAAGTACCAGAAAGGTGGCAATATTTTCATCAAATAGAGCACATTGTATAATGGGTGTGTACCAATTTTTAGAATCAAATTATGTTTAGTAATAGAGTTATGTCTACTGTCAACTCATCGTGACACACCCTGTATAGGTACTTGTCTTGTTGCGATAAATGACCTACAATGAATTCTAATTAAAATGTTACTATAAAACGATACGTTTTATATTTTATTATTTCTTACTACCTCACTCGTAAATTGAGATATGTATAAGATGTATTATATTAATAAGTACTACTTAAGTTTTTCAAAAATAAAATGCTAAAAAATTCTATATACAGGGTGTTCGCGCGAAGTGGCTCACTATTGCTGACTTCGTTATTATTGGACCTACAAAGTCGGTTAAATTAGCAAACTAGTAGCATTTTTTCCGCTGATTATAATGGTGAAAACAAAAAAACAATTGACCATCTGGTTTTCAAGATATTCAAAAAAATAAAAAAATGTAAATGGAACACCCTATAAATTTTTGCAAAAATCGATGATAAATTAAATTCTATACAAAAAATGTCCTCATTTTTTTTTGATAATAATTTAAAATAAGCGAGTTATTTTGAAAAAAAGTTTGCAATTCTTTAAAATCAAGTAGCCATAAAACGGAATAGTAATTTATTAAAACCAAACAATCATAATTTTCAATTTAAGCAAGTTGAAAAATACTTAAAAGAATTACGGAAATATTGAAAATTTACAAAATTATAATTTTCATGGCTACTTGATATTAAAAATTTGAAATTTTTTTTCAAAATAACTCGCTTATTTTAAATAATTGTTAAAAAGCATAAGAACATTCTTTGTTCAGAATTTAATTTATCATCGCTTTTCGCAAAAATATATATTATTTTTTTTTTTATAGCTCCAATAATAACGAAGTTAGCAATAGTGAACCACTTTGCGCAAACACCTGTATATTAAAAATATTAAATAAAATAGTAATATTTCGGTAATTCTTTCAAGTTTTTTTCAACTTTCTTAAATTCAAAATTATGATTGTTTGGTTTTAATAAATTACTATTCCGTTTTATGGCTACTTGATTTTAAAGAATTGTAAACTTTTTTTCAAAATAACTCGCTTATTTTAAATTATATTAAAAAAAAATTAAGAACATTTTTCGATAAACCTGTATATCTCCTCTAAAAACAGTGATATTGAAGTGAATCAAATTGGAGAATGTTAAGAAAAGATAAGACTAGTGTTAGCCCTAGTTTATAATTTGATATTATTATTGGTGCACTCCACAGGGTGTTACGAATTTTGGGAAAAAAAGTCAACATCATTGATACACCCAGTATTCAACCAAAATGAATTTTGACAAAAAATAAGTAGCACATTTACATTCCTGAAGGATCAACCAACAATTTAAAAAAGAATCATACAAATCGGACAAACGGTTCAGAAAAAAATTGAAATCAAACTTTTACTGAATTTTGGGTGGTGCGTTAATTTTGCGGCCCAGTGTATTAATAATATGAAAATATCTGATGTGCCCAACACATGACTTTCTTATACGAATAGTATCACAATAATTACTTTTCCTAAAAAATTAAGTTAAATTTCTTGTAAAAATTTTGAGGGTTTCCAGCAATTTCCAAATAGTCTCTGTCGCACTTATTGCAATACGCATAAATCTGTCCTTGTCCCATTCATTATAACCGAATTTTACGACAAAAACGTGTTTTATTTTATATTTTTGACCTATTACTCACTTAAAAATATCTGATGTGTCCAACACATGACTTTCTTATACGGATAGTATCACAATAATTACTTTTCCTAAAGAAATTAAGTTAAATTTCTTGTAAAAATTTTGGGGGTTTCCAGCATTTTCAAATAGTCTCTGTCGCCCTTATTGCAATACGCATAAATCTGTCCTTGTCCCACTCATTATAACCGAATTTTACGACAAAAATGTGTTTTATTTTAGATTTTTGACCTATTACTCACTTAACAATATCTAATCTGTCCAACACATGACTTTCTTATACGGATAGTATCACAATAATTACTTTTCCTAAAGAAATTAAGTTAAATTTCTTGTAAAAATTTTGAGGGTTTACAGCAATTTTCAAATAGTCTCTGTTCATTATTATTGCTTTCGGTACCATAGAAACCAGTAAAATAAAAAAAAACTAATGGTCCGTCCTTCTGGGATTCGAACCCGGGACCTTCCGTTTGGCAGCCATATAATGAGACACATGTCTACCACCTCGACCGTCGGATTCAACTATCAACGCGCGCTATGAGAAATATAAAGTGTTTTAAGAATATCTCATTTTTTTGAAATTTTTTAGACGGAATTTCAAAAAATGGTTCAAACAAAATTTGTTCAAAATTTAATTTTAAATCAATGTTAAAGAATAATAAAATCTCGTAAATTGTTTATTTTTCAAGATATTCCTAAAAAACCTAAAAATGTCTTCAGGTAAGTACCACGTGTGTTGGTGCTAGATGAAAAACATTTAATGTGACACCCACAAATTTGTTCATACTCTTAAATATGAAATTTGGATCAAATCCGAGAACTCGTTTTTGAGTTATGGTGGATACAGACAGACACACAGACAGACATCATGACGAAAATGGTCAGAATGGATTCAGGGGCCCTCAAAACGTGTAAATTCATCAAAATCTCGAAGTCGAAAAAAATCACGATTACTATACTTCCTTATTACTTCGTATAAGAAAGTAAAAAGCTTCAAACAAAAGTTGTTGAGAATTCATTCTTTAACAATATTGGAAATATGCATTTTTAACGTAAGATGCATATTTACCGAGATAATCGAACCACCTCGTTTGACTGGACTATTACAATAGTCATATTAACCATAAGAAGACCTATCATGACAAACTAAAACAGAAGGCCAATTGCTCACATTTCACATATTCTCTCTGAAGATATTATGGTGATTTATTGGTAAGAAATAGACAAAAATCGTTTGAGTCCGTTCGACACTGATAAAAATTTACTCTATCAATACCAAATTTAAGCGTGGTAACTATTAACTTGCAAAATTAACGCTCCACTTAAAATTTACCAAAAGTTTGATGTTATAGTATATAATGGTATTAGGACGATATACAGTGTGATTCAAATTCGATCCTCACCATTACGATCTCGTAAACCGTATGAGATACTGGGTCGGTTAAATGGGACAAAATTTGAGGGATTCGAAGTGTAAAATGAATCTGTCATCAAAACTACGATTTCTCATTTCGTTCCTGAATTATCCTGAAAAAACTGAAAAGGTCGATTTTTTATTTTTCTGTCTAGTTCAGTCATTTCATAACCGATTTTAATTTAGTAAAAATATTATTAGAGCAACTTTTTATGGTCTACACGATTAGATAAAAACATTTTTTTCGACGTTTCGTTTTTGTGAAACCATCATCAGGCCCATTTTTTCTTATGGACGCCATATTTGCTTATGATGTCATATTCTAGCATATTTTTTGCTGATTTCAATGATGTATCACACTTCATGGATATCTTTGATTTTAGGATCAGTTTTAAAAAAAAATTTTTAATTTACTAAAAAAGATATGAAACAAATAAAATAGTACACATAACGAAATAAATCATTTTGAACAATTGAATATGATGTATCCACATCATCGTCAATCTTTCTAATTGAATTTGTAGGATTATCCTGGACAGACTGAATAATAACATTTTCTACATTTTCGCGATACCCGTAGTTTCTTCTAGGGGCACAAAATGATCCATGTTCTTTTAAATTTCTTTCTAACTCTTTAAATATGAGGGTGTCTTCTTTTAGGGTATAAGTTATGATATTCATAACAAGCATTACCTGTAATACGTCTTTATTTGATGTATAAGTAAGTATTAATTTTGTCTTTGTTCTTATAAATATTCATGTTAATTACAGTAACAATTGGCCACTACAATATCTACCCATGTTATTTGTTTAATTTTGTTATGCATAGCCTACGTTTCTTATTTTTCGTATTCTTATTACATACATACCTTATTGTTTATAAACTATTACCTAATAATTTATTAAATTATATATTATTGAAAATAATATAAAATTTTGAAAAAAGATTTATTATTAATAAATTTCATAGTTGATGCAATGATTCAAAATGATTTATTTCGTTGTGTACTATTTTATTTGTTTCATAATTTTTTTTGTAAATTAAACATTTTTTTCGAAAAACTGAACTTAAAATCAAAGATATCTATGAAGTACGATACATCATTGAAATCAAGAAAAAATATGCTAAAATATGACATCAAAATCAAATATGGCGCCCATAAGAAAAAATGAATCTGATGATGGTTTCACAAAAACTATCTAATCGTGTAGACCATAAAAAGTAGCTCTAATTCGCGAGTGAAAGCTACGCTGGCGCCGCGCCTCGGATATTTTCAAAATCAGTCTAAGCGTCCCGAATTGTTGATTTACTATATAGAAATTGCGTAAAATGATTAAAATAAAAAAAGTCAGTATTGCCATACACCGTTTTGCGACGGAAAAGACACCGACGAAAGTTTTCAAAAATTCTCCTTACATGCCGATTTCAAAAAATTAAAAACATATTTGTATACAGCCACTTTTGTCTATCTGAATTAGGGCTGTCAACTATTAATAAAACATGGTTAACCGGTTAAAAATATTTTTGACCGGTTTTTATATCCGGTTATCATAACCGGTTAAAATTAACCGGTTAAATATAACCGTTTATATTTAACCAGTTAAATTTAACCGAAACAATCGCTTAAGCGGTCTTCGTGTCCGGTTAAATTTAATCGGTTAACTTCACCGGTTTTGTAATTGTTTAATTTAACCGATTTTATGATAGAGAGGTAGACGAGGCTGTCTCACGAAGCTAGAGTTACGAAATGAACATTGCTAATATTTTTGCCAATTGGAATTGGATGACGTTTAGTTTAGACCAGTTTACAAATAGCGGTCTTCGAACACCCTCCAACGTTGGACCTCATTTAAGAGTCGAACAAAAAATGCAAGTAATTGCACTCATTGAAAAAAGGTATTAAATTTAGTTTAAATGGTAATATTTTAAAATTAAAATAAACTCTTACTTAAGTAAAATTCTTATTCCGGAAATCGTCATAAAAACAACATCCCTGTATATATACGCGCAGGGAAATGGAATTTTAATGACTAGTCCGCTAAAGACTTTACAAGACACTTTTTGTGTTGTTATTTATTTGTAGGTAACTATGGAGTCAACTTCGGACTCAACAAATTGACAAACTTGATTTTTGCTTAATTTAAAAACATTGTTCAATTAGTGTTTTAAAATTTCGATTTTTTACGATTTCCGAAAAAATGTAATACTAAACACGTCAGTAAAATGTCTCACTGGACTCGGAGTGTGTCATTTTCCTGACTTTTATGTAAATAACTGTTAATTAATTTTTTATGACAGCTTGGAGGAAAATTTTAAATAGCTTGTTGATTTCACATTGCATTATTTACCTGTCAATAATTGCTAACCTAGAAACGCAAAGTCCAATTTATATTACCTAAAAATTGCGAAAGTCCTCTATAAGACTCGCCTGGATTTTTAATTTCGCAACTGTACATTATTTTATAGCAAGTTCACATAATAAGTAACTGAATATATTTTCAGTTTTCACAATCAAAATTTATTCGGAATAATGATCAGTTTTTTGAGAAATAGGTTAAATCGGTTTTTTAAACGGTTGTCTAACTGGTTAAATGTTTAACCGGTCACGGAAATCGGTTAATTTAACCGGTTAAAAATTAACCGGTTACGGAAATCGGTTAATTTAACCGGTTAAAACTCGTCGGTTAATTTAACCGGTGAAAATTAACCGGTTAATTTAACCGATTACGGAAATCGGTTACAAGCATTCAGTAACCATCGGTTATATATCAATTGTTAACCGGTTTTCATTGACAGCCCTAATCTGAATATACCTAGTATGGAATTTCAGGTACGATGCTTTTTTGCTACTGTAATCTTACGGTCTCGTGATATCACAGCATTTTCAGAGGTTGGCTGGAAGCAGCTTTCTCAACCGCTGAATTTTTTAATGTGCCCCACAATCTTTCTTCGTCGGTACAGCTCAATTCGTCCAATCTATCAATCAATACCTTTTCTAAATGTTAAATAAAATAATATTAAACATAAAATTATTAAGCTGTTTCATATACGTAAAGCAATACAATGTTATTTTATTGAAGTAACTATTTTTTCTACGAAAATGCGGAATAACGTTTTTTCTTTTGAAAAACTAGTATGGAAAATTAGTGTGGAAATTTTTTTCCGCACACATTTTCTAAACTTTCCGCACGCAAACAAAAACATAAATAAACAAAAACATAAATTGTAATATTTATTTAATATCTAACAACCGGAGGAGTGCACATTAGTTCATCGCTTTCGCTTTAGTTTTGAAACTCCATGTTTATATTCACGTAATTTGATCACAAAATCAAAATTATTTCGATGACAGGACACAATTTATAAACTGTCAACAGCTATGAGCTTTCAGTTCTATGACAACAAACTCACTTGATGTTTTTTTTAATTAGAAAAAGATTTACAAATAATTTTATTTTTCACGAATTCCACGTTTTCGTAGAAAAAATCGTATGTAACACGCTTGCGGAAATGGCCCATGACAATACTCGTGTGATTGCAGCACTCGCTATCGCTCGCGGTTGCAAATTTCACACTCGTATTGTCATGATGCGTTTTCCGCACTTGTATTACAATATACTATTTTGTTTACCTGCACAGTAAAAAATGAATTACTATAGCAACAAATTTTTCTTTGCTAGACAAACATTTCTTAATACAGCAAAGTTTTTGTTACAATTAAAGAAAAAATTTGTTGGGATTACTAAATAACAAATTAATTTTTGTTATAACAACAAATTTAATTCGTTCCTGGTACAAACAAATTTTGTCAGTTTTTTTTTTGTAATTGTTACAAATTGTCTTATGCATAACAACAAAATAATTTGTTGTGAGGAATAAATAGCGGAATTTGTAGTGCCAACTAATTATTTTTGTATTTGTAGCAAGTTATTATTGCTAGGATAGCAAAAAAATTATTTCACTCTCAAAATCCAAAACGTTACCTTATATGGTGATAATTGGTGAAGGACATATCCAAAGCTAAAAATAGCCTGCGCCCTGCGCATAGGTGGTTAAATTAGTATTGTTTTATGGGATGTTGGGATATGTTTGTGGCGGTTATTTGTTATTAGTTCTTCGTCTGATCTGTGGTTGCTATCAGATTTAAGTACAACTTGTTAGTTCATGCACAGAAGTATATCAAGCTTTCAATATAGTGAAAAAAGTGGACAAAAATGGAGAGTGTTGGAGAGTTAATCCAGTGATGATCATCTAATTATTTCGTAATATTTAATCTTTTCACATGTAAATATGTAAATGCTTACATAATCATTGCTAGAAATTAATGCTATGATCATCATTCGATTAAATTGTATACAACTGGCCCTTTAATGCTAATTTTTTTGTATGGTTTTGTAACTACATAGGTATTATTAATATTATTATTATTACATATTATATGTTATATTTTTTGAAATAATTGTTTTATTGTAACACCTACAATCCTACACCCTATAATTTTATCAAATTCAACAAATTATTTATTTGCTATGACAACAAATGTTCATTAGTTAAGTGAACATATTGGATATAGTTGTGTTAACTAAGTATCTATGCACAACCAACATTTTTTTTTGTATATGTTACAAATCGAAAATGTTGCAGTTTGTACTCCCAGCAAATATTACTTAGCTATTTATACAAATACTCGCTGTCACTTTGTTGCTACAACAAAAACATTGTAGTAATCTCAGCAAATTAATTTGCTCCCTTAACTAAATTTATACAACAACAAAAATTGGTATAGGCAACTAATAAATTTGTTGAGGCTATATTGACAAAAAAAATTTGTTGCGATAACACATATTCTGTTATTAAAACAAATTATTTTTCTCCGTGTGTAGTACAAATAAATTAGCGTGGCAAAAATATGCTTGCACTCATTTCCCGCCCCTGTTTTACACAAACAATAACACTCGATTTTCTATTCGCCTTTATCAAAATGAATTGAAATATCAATTTTAAGAGCAGGTTTAGTTAAATGAGACGATTAATTTTCTTTGGATTGTTAATTTATTTTCATCGCATCTTCGGATTCCACACAAAATCCGTTGCGAATACTTCTTCTTCGCATATTAAAGGACGCACCGAAGTTCCTAATAACGTGAAAATGTCAGAAAGCTCAATATTCACTTTTGCCATTTTTCATTTATTGTAAGTTATTTATTTTAATAGAAATATTGTGAACTGTACATTTGTCACATTTGAATTGTGGACGCTTACGTCCGACATTTTGAATATACAGTGTCGCCATCTCTAGGGCCTTGGATTCGCGAATATTAAAATCGGTTATGAAATAACCGAACTAGACAGAAAAATAAAAAATCGACCTTTTCAGAAATATCGCAGTTTTGATGACAGATTCATTTTACACTTCGAATGCCTCAAGTTGTGTCCCATTTAACCGACCCTGTATCTCTTAAGCCGGCGACTGACTTGTAACAGAACGTTGTAATGTAACGTACTGTAACACGAGCATTCGCTAGTCAGTGCCGGTTAGCGAGCAGCGAGCGGAGCCGCTCAACTCGAGCAATGGTGCTCCACTTGACTGTCGGTTTTTTGACGAATCCTTTTGATTTTAGAACCAACTGAATAGTAAAGCACTGCTGAGCCAAGCATTCAAAACGAGCATTCGCGGCGCCAAAAAAAAGGAACGGCTCAAGTCAGTCGCCGGCTTTACGATTTACGAGATCGTAATGGTGAGGATCGAATTTGAATCACACTGTATAGCATATAACGTAGGAGGTTGCAGTTCGTAACCGAGGCATAGCCGAGGTTTATGATGCAACTGAGTAAGTTTGAGTAAGTTTATTTGCGTTGCCGCCCGTATATTGTTCAATACTTTTCGTAATACTTACTAAAAACGCAAAATTCAATAATTTTTTCCATATTTTAACCCTATTTATAAATTGGTCAAATTTGACAGTAGTGCTGACGTACTGTTAAATCAATATAACGGCCGGTGTGTCATATAAAGCCGGCCATTCACGAGCGGGCCATTAGTCCAAATGGCCCCGGGCCAAGCCAAAATCTCACGGTATGTGGGGAAACTCGAATGGATTCATGGACTGGCCCCGTCAGGTTGATTTTAAATCAATCCAAAATCCATGGCGCCGAGCCATCGAACCATTCATTGACTTGGCCGTGTGTGGCGAAATCCCGGGCCGAGTGGAGCCGAGCCTTCCATTGGACTCATCATGTGTGTGCAATCCCCGATCAAAGATAATTTTAAAAATTAAGATATGCGTTTTATTGATTATCAGTAGGAAGTAGAAGTACAATATTAAAACTTTAACAAATACTTACATCATGTATGTACAGGGTGGAGCATTTTCGATGGGATTACAGGGTATCTAGGGTTTCTGGTGAAGTGAGAAAAAAAAGGATAGCACAGTTTTTGGTCAACTTTTTATAGTACGAGAGCCGACCACACTTTTGGGTATGTGATTGTTCCTACAGACCTTTTCCACATAGAACGAAAGTTTACATTCTCCTCATAACCAAATGGATAGGTTGCCTCGATTTACCTGGCCGTAAATTTGTTTTATAAACAAATGTTGTTCGTAATTTTTTAAACAAAAAAAAAACGATAAGCGCTACAAAAAAGAAGTGCACTGCCGTGTAGGGGGTGGTCATCATAAGAGAGTGGTATAGGGTTGCCATCCCATTTCTGGCCGCAACCCTTCGGTGGCCGGGTATAAAGTACCCCCGTTTTTTCCAAAATAAATGTTATCGTTCCTACAACTGAAAATTAGTAGGCATATTCTTCGATACGGTACCTCTAATAATATATACGGTTGCCTTGATTTTTATGGTCGAAAAGGGTGGCAACCATCATCAAAAGTCAAGCGCGCGAGCCACTTATATAGCGCTATTCGAACGATTTTCGACGATTATTTTCCTTTGGAATGTATAGGTTGGTAGTGGTAGCATCGCCTCAATAAGTTGTATAATTGTTTAAACAAATAATAAGATGGAAAAATACGAGTATAGTCTTTCTTTTTTTTCATGCATATATTTCTTACTTTACTGCAATTGTTTAACGCACATACAATTTTTACCAACTTTTCGGAAAATTGTTTAGTTTAGCAGTTTAGTTCACAAAAGTTTCAGTTTGAGTTTTTTTAATTTTAATTTTATTAATTGACTAATACCGATTGCTGTAAAATATTGATACTATGTTTACTTCCAATAAATAATTTATTTAATTGAAGTCAAATGCCAAATCTTTCACATTGTCCATTTTTTTAAAACGCCTCGAATTACATTTTCCGAAAAGTTGGTAAAAATTGTATGTGCATTAAACAATTGCAGTAAAGTAAGGAATATGTGCATGAAAAAAAGAAAGACTACCTTCACGTAAATATATAAAAAATACGTCCAAAAGCTGTATTTGTCGTATTTTTTCATTTTATTATTTGTTTAAACATTTAAACAACTTATTAACGCGATGCAACTAATTACTACATTAATTTTTAATATTTTCCAAAGGAAAATAATCGTCGAAAATCGTTCGAATAGCGCTATATAAGTGGCTCGCGCGCTTGACTTTTGATGATGGTTGCCACCCTTTTCGGCCATAAAAATCAAAACACTAATTTTCAGTTGTAGGAACGATAACATTTGTTTTGGAAAAAATGGGGGTACTTTATACCCGGCCACCGAGGGGTTGCGGCCAGAAATGGGATGGCAACCCTATACCAATCTCTTATGATGACCACCCCCTACACGGCAGTGCACTTCTTTTTTGTAGCGCTTATCGTTTTTTTTTGTTTAAAAAATTACGAACAACATTTGTTTATAAAACAACTTTACGGCCAGGTAAATCGAGGCAACCTATCCATTTGGTTATGAGGAGACTGTAAACTTTCGTTTTATGTGGAAAAGGTCTGTAGGAACGATCACATACCCAAAAGTGTGGTCGGCTCTCGTACTATTAAGACAAATTGAATTGTGAAAACACGAAATGTCTAACTTCTTTTATTTTTTAGTTACAAGCCAAAACAGATTATTTGCCGAATATCTCAAGTCAATGCATCTCGGTTAATTGAAAAGTTACAAAAAAATAATATGTTTTAGTGTTGAAAACACTCAACTGATGCCGCATTCCCGATCTGAAAGACACGCTCAAGCGTCACACAGGGAGTTAAAAAATATCTTTCCAAATAATTTTTTTTGCACGATCCGTCAAATTCGCGTATTTACTGGTTTCATTAAAAGAATAGTAGGTTTTGTTTACAAATTACTGATCGGTAAGTAATTTTACCTATCAGATTATCGCCTTCTGATCGGTAAGTAATGACATTTGAAAGTTTTGTCACTTTATTTTAGATAATTTTATAGTTGTCACTTTGACATGAACAAAATTAAACCCATAAATACGTGAATTTGACGGATCGTGCAAAAAATGTTATAAGCATGTCGAACGTTAAGGGTTACCGTTCTCAGACAATAATTGGAGTCGTCGCTTCGCTCCTCCTCCAAACAATTATCTTCGAACGATAAAAATCCCTTACCGTTCTCCATACTTAATATACTATTAAGTATATCTACAGAACGGTTTAAGGTAGAGATTTAAAATTTGGTGGATTATTAAGTCTATAAGAAAGCTACAATGTGTTGATATTACAACCGAAATAATATTGTCCAGTGATGTACTTATATGGGGGATATAGTTTTTAGTGTTGAAAACACTCAACTGATGCCGCATTACCGATCTGAAAGACACGAAAAGCGTCACACAGCGCAGTTAGATGAGATAGATAGGTTGAAAAGCACCACGTACGATCAGTGTCCAATGTTGGAATGTTGCCGTTTCAGTAAAATTATTATATTCATCAGAGTGATGATGAGATGATGGTCACCTGGATGGGTGGGATGTTCCTGTATCGTTGTAATATTAACAGACTGGGTAATTTAAATGAATGAAAAAATTTAAAACTAGTATTTTTGAATAATCACAGCGTATAATCTATTAATCTAAATTCCAAAGCTGAAAAGCACTAAATTTGAGTAAGTACGATTTTACTTAATAAACATTTCTAAATGTTATTTAAATAATTATTTAAAAAAAACTTAAAATTTAATAACAGTAGAATTTTCTCGCTTTAACATGATATTTTCCTAATAAGTGCCATATTAATCACCACAATTTGTTTTCCTACTTCAAGCAGTGGCGTAACCACTGGGGTGAAATTATTTCTTTTTAGAAAAAAAAGTGGTACGTCAATGATATAATACATTTTTTCTACATTTCTGAAACCAGCAGTCGATTTACGAAAAAAAGTTTTCTTGTAGTTTTTTTGTAAAACAAATCGTTAACAGTAAAATTTTAATTTTTGTAGGTAATTTATTGCAATAAGACAAGTACCAAGTATACAGGGTGGTCCGAATTGAACCTTCGATAATTTGGGAATCAATTAAAAATGTAAAAATAATATCAATTTTCTTAATAAACATATATCTAAATCTCAACCGTTTCAGAAATACAGGGTGTTGAAATTACATATTTTTTTTAATAAATTTAATTTCTCCTGAACTTTTTTTTTATTTTGAGCAGTTCCTCCAATGATTTAAGTTTCTGTTGTAAAATAAATTTAGTTTTTTTTTATTTATTTGTTAGAAATACATAGGTAGGTACACTTCTGTTCAATTAAAAAGCATACAAGTCTTGAGAGCGATTTTTGCATTTTTTTAGTTGCGTAAATTTGTCTTACATCTGTTTCCATGTTTGCAAACCAGTTACTAGGAATCATTTACCTCCATTGATTACCTTTATTAATTATTATCAAGATTTGTTTCAAAAAAAGACTTGTAAATGAACACAATTTTATATTAACGACCGAAAAAATAAATTGGGATTATAGAACATAAAAAAACTGAAGAGATAAACTATTGCTAGTAGTTAATTCTAGCTCCATCCTTTTCAACCAACAGTGCCAATCTTCTTGTCATGGAGTGAATTAAATTCTGACAAATATTTTCGTTCAAATTCAGATTCTCCCATGCTGCTTCAATGTTGTCCCATAACTCTTCCTGATTTCTGGGACGAAAATTCCTTTTATACATTTTTTTTTACTTAACCATGCCCATATATTTTCTATGGGATTTATGTCTGGACTATTTGCGGGCCATGGTAAAGTTTCAATATTGTTGTATGTAAACCACTGTTGAATTATTTGAGCCGTATGAACCGGACAGTTATCGTGTTGGTAAATGAAATTGTTTTCGGCATAAATTTGATTTACTGTTGGTAGCATAACATTATCCAAAATCTGACGATAAGTTGGCGAGTTAAACCTCGTACCAATTCTCCAGCAAACCCCAGGCCCGTTACTACTCATCCAAGCCCAAACATTTACTGAAAACCTTCCTTGCTTGTTAACTCCAGTTATATAATTTTCATCAAATCTGGAATTTGGTGGTCTATAAACACGCAAACGTCCGTCAAGAGAGGATTGGAAGACTTTTTCATCTGTAAAGATAACTCGTTCCCAAAAGTCAACATTGCGATGCAAGTGATTAAGCGCGAAGAGAACTCTAGATTGCTTACATTCAACCGAAAGTAATGCTTTTTTAGCACTTGAACAATTTTTTAATTCTGAGACTTTAATTCGTGTACAAACTGTAGGTCTAGAGCCGGGAAAGTTAGTTGCAACTGCAGCAGCAGCGGCGCATTCAAATGGATGTTCTCTTAAAAAATTAAGCAATACAGCATCTAGTGCGTTATTTGAAATTTTTCTCCTCCCAGACCCAACTTTTCGGCTCAAAGTATCTTGTTGTTCCCATCGCTTTTTGACTCTCAATACCGTGCTTGGATTAATTCAGAGATAAACAGCGAGTCTTCTTATTGACCAACCATCTTCTAATTTAGTAATAAGGATAGCCTTTTGGATTTCGCTTAATAGGGATGTTGCATTTTTTTAAAATCCCGTTTTATTCTGTTAGAAATGTGAAACGACTATATTAATAATACTCTACAGCAAAAATAATTTTTTTTACTCAATATTTGTACATAAAAAAACGATTATAAATTGACCGTAATTCAAATATATTATTGCCGCCCGAAAACGCTTTGAGATCGGAGAGTCCTGTGGGACGTCACAAATCTAGTTGACATTGACATGTCTAAATATTTTTTACGCGTTTGACATTTTTCGAAATAAATCAAAATGCGGCGTGCTGCACTGTGGAACTAGATTCGGGACGTCAGCAGTCTTTTGGGCCGATTCGGGCGTTTCCGGGCAATGCGTGAAAATTTCAAATTTTGCAATACTTTTTATTTATTTACTTGGAAAGTACGGACCAAAAATTTTTTTCAAAAATATTGATAGTGATAATTTGGTATCAGCTTTTCAAAAAAAATTATTTTGAAAATCATGCAAAGTCCCTATTGAGGGGGCATTGTAATGAACACTTCATGAAAATCTTGAATATTAACTGAATGGATATTTCGATTGTTATATGACAGTGACAGTGACATTAAAGTCAAGTTACACAAATAAAATGTAAGTGTATGCATTTTTTTTGCACAGAAGTGTACATACTTGTCTTGTTGCGATAAATTACCTACAATGAATTCTAATTAAAATTTTACTATAAAACGATACGTTTTAGGAAAAAATTACTTAAGGACTTTTTTTTCGTAAATCGACTGCTAGTTTCAGAAATGTAGAAAAAAATATATCACTGGCGTACCTTTTTTTATATAAAAAGAAAGAATCACACCCTGTGGTTACGCCACTGCTTGAAATAGGAAACAAATTATGATGATTAAATATGGTACTTATTAATAAAATAATTCCCACCAAATTTCAATAAAATATTCCCTATGGTTCAGGAGATATTGAATTTATTAAAAAAAAAATATGCAACTTCAACACCCTGTATTTCCGAAACGGTTGAGTTTTCGATATAAGTTTATTAAGAAAATTGATGTTTTTTTAAAGTTTTCTATTGATTCCCAAATTATTGAAGGTAAAATTCGAACCACCCTGTATAGCTGGAAGAATTTTTTATATCCTTAAATTTTAGAAATTAGCTGTAAAGGGAGTTTTGAAAAGTACCTATAGTATTTTAAACTAAATATGAAATTGTGTATCTGGACCACATTATGCTGGTTTGTTGTTAATGGTTATAGTTTTGTGTGTGAGTTTTAGATACAGAGGGTATTCTGTGGTTTTAGAACAGTATGGTAGTGTTCAGGGTTGTTTATCGTCGCCTTGGTGGTGAATGGTTCTAATCCACATAATTATTATTCACAATAAAATGTTAGTACAATGTTATTTATATTTTTTGGAATAAAAACAGTTTATTAAACTAATTTTGTTAGTTTTTTCTTTGTTTAATAGACAAAAAGATGCAGTTTGCGGGTGCGCAAGAGATTTAAATGCGTTTTATTCGAAAATTATTGTAAGTGGATTAGAACCATTCACCACCAAGGCGACGTTATGTTAAACACGTGCAAGGCGGACTGGATTTTAATGTTGTTAATATAAACAAACATACTCATTTTATGATTAAAGACAACGGATGGTAGGTGCTATTAGACCGGGAGCTGAATGGAATTGAGTATGCATAATATGAGGACCGCATTTTATCAATTGATATAAGCTCATAACAGCTCAAAGATTAATATTTTGGATGTTGCCGCTCCATCATATGGTCCAATTTTTTTTCGCACCCCTTTTATATTTTTATATACAGGGTGGTAAAAGTTAAACTTCATTAACTTTGAGAGGTGATAGAGCATCAAAAAATAAGTAGACTTTAATGAAAAAACTTTGCTCAAAAATGTTTTATAACAAAGATACAGGGTGTCAAAGTATAGGATAAGAACTGGTTTTGTTACCTTAACTTCTAAACCACTCGATCGATTTTCATTAAATTTCGTACACAGAGTAATGTAGTACATTTCTAAGTAATGATGGGGTTTATATATAAAAAAAATGTCCAGTGGCGTAGATACTGGGGGACTGCTCCACTTTTCCCATTAAATCTTCGATACCACTGGATATATTGCGAAGAAATTTGAATCTGTTGCTCTTATAATAGTCATCCACGATTGAGATTTTGGTTTTTTAACTAAGTCTCCTGTTGTATCACAAAACAAACACGTTAACTCGTTCTGTTTTTTTCTTTTCAAATTGGACACTTGAAACGACATTTTTTCACGTTTTTTGAATAAAACAGTTTTAGGTAATCAAATACCAGAAAAACATTGACATATAACAGGCACATAGGTACAGCGCATTTTTGGAGAGTTGAGTGTAAGACAAAAAATGTTGCAAATTTTAAGCTATGCAATAGTTTGTCTTTACACTTTTTTCCTCCGACCAACAGAACATAAGGCAAATCCAAAAATCGATTCCACAAATTTACGCCAACTTGAGATTTTACCTTGCGGACCATCAGAAACAACATATTAAAAATTCAGCCTATCCGCAAGTTTTTGAATCTCAAATATCAGATTGACTGTAATAACATAATAAGAGGGCGAGGGAATTGAAATGGACCATCCGATTTGCCGGCAACATGATTTTTTTCATTATTTAGGGTCTCAGATATAAGAATCCGAGCATAGTTGCCGGTCCTCATATTATGCATACTCAAGTACCTTTGGCGCCTGCACTATATCTGCTTAGAAATAGTATATTACACTATAAGAGAAGAAAATGACACTGAGTAGAAAAGTTGGTTAATTAAAAATGATTTTTATTATTTCTTACTACCTAACTCGTAAATTGAGATGTGTATAAGATATATTATATTAATAAGTACTACTTAAGTTTTTCAAAAATAAAATGCTAAAAAATTCTGTTTATAATAACCTTGCGTGTATAATAAACAGTTAATTATGTTTCAAATATGGTGTTATGATTTCCAATGTCTCCGATGGTTGCAAGGATTGCGAACATTTTTTATCATGATTATATATTGTGTTTGTTTTCAACACCCTCCGATGGTTGCAAGAATTGCGAGATCTGTGGATTTTTTATAGAGATTTTAATTTGAAACAAGATTTTATTTGCGTTCAATTGTTTTTCAGTTATGACATAAAGTTGTATTTTTTTAAATGGAAACCATAGTTGGCTATGGATTCATTAGGAAGGATTTTTTCTCATCTTTCTAAAAATATATAACATCGTATGTTTATTTTTTTTAAATAACAAAATTTTTGCATATTTTCGATTAAAACAATTTTTTTTCTTTTTTGGTTTTCTTCTCTTGATGTATATACAAGCTGTTATAGCATATAAATTTCCTAATTCATCCATAATTGAACGCACGACGACAAAATAAACACAAATGACACAGCCCATCGAATGGATTGACTGGCTCGAGCGGCTCGATCATGAGTGGGCTCTAATTTTCGACTCA
Organism: Pediacus dermestoides; assembly: GCA_963942485.1. Taxonomy (NCBI): domain Eukaryota; kingdom Metazoa; phylum Arthropoda; class Insecta; order Coleoptera; family Cucujidae; genus Pediacus; species Pediacus dermestoides. Next base: position 22,015,604 of record OZ012626.1, on the reverse strand, counting down.
AGCCAAATGGACTCGGGCCAAATGGACCCGCGCCGTTTGGATCGTTCGTGAATGTGGGCCTTAATACTCTAGGTTGTTATAATAACACCCATGGTTGTTATTCATGACTTAACAATACACATTTCTGTTCTGCTATAATGCTATAACGATACAGTATCACGAAAAAAATTGTTGTGCCTCAGGCTGGCATTGGTCATTTTGCATTCGTATAAATCGGCTGGAAACACATGTTTTGCCGGGCTAGACCGGCAAAAACTTGGAATTTTTAGTTTATCGATTGGCATCATTGAAATCATAAAGAAAATTTATATTTTCCATAGAAACGGATTATTATTTCTGTCATACGGCTACTACTGTCAGTGTCAATTTTAAGTATCGCGCGTTACCAATATAAAAAAATCCCTAATACCAAATATTTAAACAAATATTTTGTAAATTTTATTTATTTAAATAAACTTCGGCTCAAAAAATAGTGTGTATTACACGCCTAGAAACTGTTTTGCGAGTACTCGTAATTGCGTAAACCCTACTCGCACTCGCAAAACTCTAGTTTCTAGGCTAGTAATACAAATTACTGTTTTGGACCATTGTTTGATTTATATGTAGGTATAATCTTTTTTGTATTATTGTTTATTAGTAGGTTTTCATTGGGTCAACTGAAATAAGTCCATATCTCAATCCAATTGAGCATTTGTGGGATTTTCTTGGCAAGCCACTGAAAGATCGTTAAACCCCACATTTTTCCTTTAACGATGTAGAACCAATATTGTTAGAGATGTGGAATGAAATTGATGTAGATTAAACTAGTCGTTTAATTTTGAGTATACATAGTTGTTGTGGAGTTATTAGAAATAGAAGTGGAAATACGCTGTACTGATTATGTGCAAAAATTGTACCTATTCATTATTTGTATTATACGAGTATATTATTAATTTTTCAATTTTCAAAAATTTGTAACCACTGTAGGTATACAAAGAAGTTGCAGAAAAATTATGTTGTTTTATAAAACTATACCTAGTAAGTAATGGAGATATCAAAGTAAAACACAAATTTGAATAAGTATTAAGAAAAGATGAAACAAGAGTTAGTTCTAAATTGTAATTGACCGTTTATCCGATGTTACACCCATCGGATAAACGGTTCAGAAAAATCCGAGGAAAAATCTAACATCAAACTGAGGGATTCGCTCTCGGGGCCCGCACCACCAAGGCAACAACAACATCAAACTGATGGTAAATTTTAGATGGTGCGTTAATTTTGCAGTGTAGTAAATTATAGGGATAGTTACTATAAAAAGATAATTTATTCCAGAACAATAAACAATTATATTTATGTTAATTATGGGAGAGCTAATCGGTAATGTTTAGGCTGAACGCCATAAGAAAACAGTTAGCAGTTATTAAATTGCAATGCGTAAAAATGTTGTACTCATGTATTTACGATTGAAATTTAATTTTTCACCCCACACATTGCTTAAACGATTTTAGTTGCCACATTATCCATATAAACTACAAACCTGTCGCTACCAAAAGATTGAAATCATTCGCATCATTACCAATGCTCTGTTGAATCTCGAACAGGCTTGTTCCAGTTGCTTCCGGCACTTCTTCTCCATCGCATCTAGCTCCATTGCTCTTTGATCACGGGCGATAACTGCCGCATTGTAAGCCTCCTCTGCTGCTATTCTCTCCTTATCCGCCTGTTCCTTTTCACGCAGTTGCTGATCGAGCCAAGCCTTTATCTGTTCGCGTTGTAATTTCTGTCGTTGTTCATTCTTTGAATCCTCCCCTTGAAACCTGAATACAACAAATTGATTTAACGAAAAACCATGGTCGAAGTAATACAGGTCTACTTGAACCTCCCCTCCGCGTAGTATCCCAGCATAGTGACGTCGGCATGATATACGCGTGATCCGATTGGTCGTTTATTGACCCCGTAATGGAAATGTAAAAAACTGTATCGCACTATTTTTCACGAAAGTTGAACCACAATTTATCACGGCACATTTTACTGAACTCATTTTGACAATAGCTGGTAGATCCGTTATCTGTCGTTGTTGTTATTTTGAATTCAGAAACATATTGATGAAATTTAAAAAAATATCTGATGTGTCCAACACATGAATTTCTTATACGGATAGTAGTATTACTTTTCCTAAAGAAATTAAGTTAAATTTCTTGTAAAAATTCAATTTCCAGCAATTTTCAAATAATTTTCTCTCGCACTTATTGCAATACGCATAAATCTGTCCTTGTCCCACTCATTATAACCGAATTTTACGACAAAAATAAGTGTTTTATTTTTTTGAAAATTTTTTGACGGAATTTCAAAAAAAAATTCAAACAAAATTTGTTCAAAATTCAATTCTAAATCAATATTAAAGAATAAAAAAATCTCATAAATTGTTTATTTTTCAACATATTCCTAAAAAACCTAAAAATGTCTTCAGGTAAGTGTCACTTGTTTTGGTGCTAGATGAAAAACATTGAATGTGGGACCCACAATTTTGTTCAAACTCTTAAATATGAAATTTGAATCAAATCCGATAACTCGTTTTTGAGTTATGGTGGATACAGACAGACAGACATCATGGCGAAAATGGTCAGAATGAATTCAGGGGCCCTCAAAACGTGTAAATCCATCAAAATCTCGAAGTCGAAAAAAATCACGATTACTATACTTCCTTATACTTCGTATAAGAAAGTAAAAAGAATGCTAGTTTATCTCGCCACGCCCATTATAACATGAGAATTTGGAGGGGAGGCTCCGACAGATCTTATACTTCGACCATGCGAAAAACTATTTTTGGTGGATTTGCCGTTACTTTTGTGCTGATGAAGGGCCACATCTTGGATCATCATCATGGAGTCTGGCTGGTAATTGATACCGTCGCTGTTTTGGATCGTTTAAGTCGAATTCTCGACGATCCTCAAACCGTTGGCAGGTGCGACGGAAGTGGTTGATTTCTTGTTCGTGTTTTATGCGCTCCTACATATTGTTATAAAGTAAAAACCTCGGTAAAAACTGTAGTTAGGTACCTAACATAATATTAAGGACAAGTTTATTTGTTTACCTTTTGTTCTTTGTTGGCCAAAGCAAGCACAACCTGATCAGCTTTCAATATTTCATCGTTAAAAATCTTTGTAATGCGTTTTTCTTCTTCATCTCGACGTTTTTTCTCTTCAATTTGTTGCAGGACTACATCATGATCGACCTAACTTTTGAAATTTTAAGTAAATTTTAATTTTTTTACCTAATGCGAGCCCTAACAACAACAACTAAATGTTCGGACAAAAGTAAATCTGATTGTACATTTTCCATACGCGCAAAAGTTATCTAAATTAACTTCCATAATATTGATGGTTTTTTTCCGTTATAATGTAAACATTTAGTTATACAGGGTGTTTCCTGACTGGACAGCCAAAATGAAATGTCGAATGTAAAATCGAATTCTAAACATAAAACAAAGAATAACTTTTTTTCAGATGGGGCATTACAAAAATACAAAAAACAAAACAAAAAAAGAAAAGCCCGTAAATGATATGTATATCGGCATATTCTTAATTAGAAAACGTTCCCATACTTATTTTATGACAGATAATAAACAAAACACTTAGTTACATTTGTTTTCAAAGCCGTCTAATGCATCTTTTGGTTATGATCTTTAAGCGTAAATATAACATTAAAATGTTAATAACTTTTTCTACGAAAATGCGGAATGACGTTTTTTCTGACAAGATAATCGAACTTGAAAGTAGGCTTTTGAAAAACTAGTACGGAAAATTAGTGTGGAAAATTTTTTCCGCACACATTTTTTAACTTTCCGCACACAAACAAAAACATAAAGAAGTACTTACATTTAGTTATAATTGTAACATTTATTTAATATCTAACAACCGGAGGAGTGTACATTAGTTCATCGCTTTCGCTTTAGTTTTGATACTCCATGTTTATATTCACGTAATTTGATCTCAAAATCAAAACTATTTTGATGACAGGACACAATTTATAAACTGTCAACAGCTATGAGCTTTCAGTTCTATGACAACAAACTCACTTGATGTTTTTTTAATTAGAAAAAGATTTACAAATAATTTTATTTTTTACGAATTCCACGTTTTCGTAGAAAAAATCGTATGTAACACGCTTGCGGAAATGGCCCATGACAATACTCGTGTGATTGCAGCACTCGCTATCGCTCGCGTTGCAAATTTCACACTCGTATTGTCATAATGCGTTTTCCGCACTTGTATTACAATATACTATTGTAATGATTAATTTTAGACCATATGTTTATTGAAAGTTTTCGACTTAAAAAGAGCCCAGGAACACGGACTGAAGCTATGTAGCTTCTATTGCGGGACAGCCTGTATATTTAAAATCGACCAATAACGCGTCTATATGTATTATTGATAGATCCAGAATGGCGGACGAGTCAGCTACCTTTTATTAAGTGCTGTATTCTAACGACTGTTTTTAAAAAATCACAGTTTTGGAACTCGGGGAAAACGACATATTAAAAGTGCATTCATGACCCTCATCCAGTCCGGACTTAAAAGTCATTGAAACTCTTTGGCATAAAATTAAACGTATTCTACGCAATAATCCACCAAGAACCGTTGGGGACTTAAAGACCAAAATAGAAGAAATTTGGGACAGTTTCACGCCAGAATTGTACCAGAACTTGTAGTAAGGGAGACGGACGCAGTTTTACTACCCCTATCGAGTTATGTGTTCAGACTATTATTAATATACAGAGTGTCCCAGTTTATATCGTCAGGATTTCACCAGTCGATAGTTTAGCAAAAATTGAAGGTGGTTTGTTTAATAAACTATGGTCGAATGTTGCTTCCTTTTTGACATCCTACAGGCCATTAAAGAAAATAAATTATTTTAAATAATTTGCTATAAATCAATAACAAAAAAAGTTAGCCTTCTGAAATTTTGCATAGATTTTTTTTTGTATTCTCTTATTAATAGTGGTTACAATTATTTTATTCAGAACAGAGAGGCGTGCGTACGAGTTTCTTCAAAAACATTTTATTGAATAAAACGTACGCCACTGTTTTTTTTGCAGCTCCAATATGCAGAGAGTATTTTCCATTTAATTTAGAAACTTTTTCGTATCTTATAATTTTTTGATAACTTAACTCAAATTAACCTATTAGTACAGTAAATAAGGGAGAAAAAAAGGCTTCAAAGTTCAAATAGACTTTTTTTACCCTACAGCCAATTTTTGTAGAATCTTCTAGAGGGACACCCTGAAAGTTTAAAATTGAGTTTGTGTATTCGTAGACCCAGCCCTTCCTTCACCAGCCCTCAATTAAGGGTTGGATTTTTTTGTTTATTGAATAACTTTTTTCCTATTAAATTTTCGAAAAAAAGAGTCAGTACAAAGTTGTAAAGAAAAATATTTCCTACAACTTATCTTTTAAACTTTTTTTGATATTGTCGATATTTAAAAAGCTATTCAACAAATAAGTTGAAAATTTTGGGGAAAGAGTAGTAAGTAGTAGTAGTAAGTAGTACCTAACTAGAGAAAAATTTCCCTAAAATTTGCAATTTATTTGTTGAATATCTTTTTAAATATTGACAATATCAAAAAAATATGAAAAGGAAAGTTGTAGGAAATATTTTTCTCCGCAACTTTGTACTGATGCTTTTTTCGGAAATCTAATAGGGAAGAACCTCTTTAATAAATAAGAAAAAAAAAGTTAAGTTATCAAGAAATTGTAAGATACAAAAAAGTTTCTAAATTGAATGGAAAATACTCTCTGCGTATTGGTGCTGCAAAAAAAAACCAGTGGTGTACGTTTTATTCAATAAAATGTTTTTGAAGAAACCCGTACACACGCCTGTGTTCTAAATAAAATAATTGCAACCACTATTAATAAGAGAATACAAATAAAAAGATCTATGCAAAATTTCAGAAGACTAACTTTTTTGTTATTGATTTATAGCAAATTATTTCACATAATTTATTTTCTTTAATGCCCTGTACATCAAAAAGGAAGCAACATTCGACCATAGTTTATTAAACAAACCACCTTTAATTTTCGCTAAACTATCGACTGGTGAAATCCTAACGATATAAACTGGGACACCCTGTATAACTTTAATATACAGGGTTCGCGCGAAGTGGCTCACTATTGCTAACTTCGTTATTATTGGAGCTACAAAGTCGGTTAAATTAGCAAACGAGTAGCATTTTTTCCGCTGATTACAATGGTGAAAACAGAAAAACAATTGACCATCTGGTTTTCGAGATATTCACAAAAATAACATTTTTTTAAATGGAACACCCTATATATTTTTGCAGCTATCGATGACAAATTAAATTCTGTACAAAAAATATCCTTAGTTTTTCTTGATTATAATTTAAAATAAGCGAGTTATTTTGAAAAAAAGTTTGCAATTCTTTAAAATCAAGTAGCCATAAAACAGAATAGTAATTTATTGAAACCAAACAATCATAATTTTGAATTTAAGCAAGTTGAAAAAAACTTGAATGAATTACGGAAATATTACTATTTTATTTAATATTTTTAATATACAGGTGTTTGCGCAAAGTGGTTCACTATTGATAACTTTGTTATTATTGGAGCTACAAAGTCGGTTAAAAAAGCAACCTAGTAGCATTTTTTTCGCTGATTATAATGGTGAAAACAGGAAAACAATTGACCATCTGGTTTTCGAGATATTCACAAAAATGACATTTTTTATATGGAACACCCTGTATATTTTTGCAAAAATCGATAATAAATTAAATTCTGAACACAGAATGTTCTTATGCTTTTTTGACATTATTTAAAATAAGCGAGTTATTATGAAAAAAAGTTTTCAAAATTTTAATATCAAGTAGCCATGAAAATTATAATTTTGTAAATTTTCAATATTTCCGTAATTCTTTCAAGTATTTTTCAACTTGCTTAAATTCAAAATTATAATTGTTTGGTTTTAATAAATTACTATTCCATTTTATGGCTAATTGGTTTTAAAAAATTGCAAACTTTTTTTCTAAATAACTCGCTTATTTTAAATTATTATCAAAAAAAGATGAGGACATTTTTTGTATAGAATTTATTTTAACATCGATTTTTGCAAAAATATATAGGGTGTTCCATTTAAAAAAATGTTATTTTTTTGAATATCTTGAAAACCAGATGGTTAATTGTTTTTTTGTTTTCACCATTATAATCAGCGGAAAAAAACTACTAGTTTGCTAATTTAACCGACTTTGCAGCTCCAATAATAACGAAGTTAGCAATAGTGAGCCACTTTGCGCGAACACCCTGTATGCAACCATTGAACGACAATCCTGCCTGAGCAAATGCTGCCGGAAATACTTTTAAAAAATTGTTAAATATCTGATGTGCCCAACACATGACTTTCTTATACGGATAGTACCACAATTACTTTTCCTAAAGAAATTAAGTTAAATATCTTGTAAAAATCGTGTTTCAATTTTGAGGGTTTCCAGCAATATTCAAATAAGTTTCGAAAGTTTCTCTCGCACTTATTGCAATACGCATAAATCTGTCCTTGTCCTACTCATTATAACCGAATTTTACGACAAAAATAAGTGTTTTATTTTTTTGAAATTTTTTTGACAGAATTCCAAAAAAAAGTTCAAACAAAATTTGTTCAAAATTTAATTCTAAATCAATGTTAAAGAATAAAAAAATCTCATAAATTGTCTATTTTTCAAGATATTCCTAAAAATGTCTTCAGGTAAGTGTCACTTGTGTTGGTGTTAGATGAAAAACATTTAATGTGGCACCCACAAATTTGTTCAAACTCTTAAATATGAAATTTGAATCAAATCCGATAAGTCGTTTTTGAGTTATGGTGGATACAGACAGACAGACATCATGGCCAAAAAGGTCAAAATGGATTCAGGGACCCTCAAAACGTGCAAATTCATCAAAATCTCGAAGTCGAAAAAAATCACGATTACTATACAGGGTGGCCCATTTTCGAGCCTCATCATAGGGATCTCGGAAACCGTAAGAGATACAGGGTCGGTTAAATTGTGGTAAAATTGCGCATTTTGATACTTATCAAAATGTTGTGTTGCAACTTGGAAAATTCCGAATATTTTCTGAAATATCCTGAAAAAAACGAAATTTCATAAAATCTTTTTTATTTTTTTGTGACGATATTTGAAAACAAATTTTAAAACAAACAACACTTCGTCATTGCCACTTTTTATCCTCTACAATATGGCGCTGTCAAAATTTAAATCTGACGTTTCGTCTTCCAGAAACCATTATCAACTTATTTTTTTTAAATACGGACCTGGATTTTTTAATATATTTTTTGTTAGCTTTGGACTACCTTAAAGCTATGACCAATCACAAAATTTGATTTTCAAACATTTCGATGAAAAAAACTGACATTTTCTGTATTTTTAAAAATATTTAATACGATACTATTATTAAAACAAATTATTTTTTTCTACAAACGTTAGTAAAAATTGAATTTTCTACACGGCCCACTGCAATTAAAAGTGTCATATTAAATTGAAAACGCGTTAAAAGTAAAATGTAAGGTTAGGTTATATGACTTAACATTGCCTTTATTATCAAGTAATGAGCCCAAGCGTGGAAAACTGGAATACTTACATGTTTCGGAATGTTCTTCTATTGGATTTGCGTTGGAATTCATCTTTAGTTTAATTATTTTTGAGGTGATTACTTTTTTGACAAGCATGTCACATTTAAGATTTTTCCGTAAATGTCACAGACCACAGACTACTATTTTTTTAGGTAATTTTTGGAATTTTTACTTTCTTATACGAAGTATAAGGAAGTATTGTAATCGTGATTTTTTTCGACTTCGAGATTTTGATGGATTTACACGTTTTGAGGGCCCCTTAATCCATTCTGACCATTTTCGCCATGATGTCTGTCTGTGTGTCTGTGTGTGTGTGTGTGTGTGTGTGTCTGTCTGTCTGTATCCACCATAACTCAAAAACGACTTATTGGATTTGATTCAAATTTCATATTTAAGAGTTTGAACAAAATTGTGGGTGCCACATTCAATGTTTTTCATCTAGCACCAAAACAAGTGACAGTTACCTGAAGACATTTTTAGGTTTTTTGGGAATATCTTGAAAAATAAACAATTTATGAGATTTTTTTATTCTTTAACATTGATTTAGAATTGAATTTTGAACAAATTTTGTTTGAACTTTTTTTTGAAATTCCGTCAAAAAAATTTCAAAAAAACTAGGTATTTTTAAAACACTTTATATTTCTCATAGCGCGCGTTGATAGTTGAATCCGATGGTCGAGGTAGACTAGACATAGAGACTTGACTACTGCCAAACGGAAGGTCCCGGGTTCGAATCCCAGAAGGACGGACCATTAGTTTTTTTTTATTTTACTGGTTTCTATGGTACCGAAAACGATAATAATGAATAAATAAATGTAATTTCATACCGGGAGATTTTTTTAAGTGAGTAATAGGTCAAAAATCTAAAATAAAACACATTTTTGTCGTAAAATTCGGTTATAATGAGTGGGACAAGGACAGATTTATACGTATTGCAATAAGTGACAGAGACTATTTGAAAATTGCTGGAAACCCTCAAAATTTAACTTAATTTCTTTAGGAAAAGTAATTATTGTGATACTATCCGTAAGTATAAGAAAGTCATGTGTTGGGCACATCAGATATTTAATAAGACTTTGAAATGCATTTTACTGTGTTTGTAGAAAAAATAGTGTATGATTTACGTGTTAAAAGTGATTTTATTTTGAGAGTGGGGAAGATTGCGGAACGAGCGCAGCGGGTGGAGCAACCCTACTTACTTTTAACACTTGTATCATAAATAACTATTTCAACATTCTAAATTTATGATACTGATGAAAAGCTATTATTAACATTATTTAATCAGAAGTAATAATTTGTTTTAAAAACAACCGGTCAACATTTTTATTCTGTTGCTGGTCAGCATTTGTTGCGTGACATTTTTTTGTATTATTGATTACAAAATGACATGCAGGTACTGTCACAAATTTTCTAACTTTTTAACAATTTTTTAAAGGTATTTCAGGCAGGATTGTCATTCCAGGGTTGCACATATTAGAGCTATATAGGATTAATGATAGTCTGAACACATAACTCGATAGGGGTAGTAAAACTGCGTCCGTCTCCCGGACTATTGATAAATACAATACCTGTTAGAATACAGGCAGCTATTAAAGCAAAAGGAGACGTACACACTCTAAAAAATATGGTGTAAATTTTTACACCACACAGAGTAGAAAATGTACCTTTATGGACTTAGTAAACTGAGTTATTTGTAGGTAAATTATTTACACGGTTTCAGTCAATATAGTTTACACTTCTAAAGTAAAAAAAATTCTCCTACAGGGTAAATTTTACTAACTTATAAGTAAATTAATAAATAATATAAGTACTATATTGGTGTAAAATATTGATACACCCCTGTAGCCTGTAGTAAACTCATTACTACACTTGTGTAAAATAGGGGAAGGCAAAAGGGGGGTGGTTAAATAAATATTAAAACTTCCCGAAGAAAAATAACATTTTATTGCAAAACATATATATGTATATATAGTAGTCCCAGCGTAAGAAAAGCACACCAATAAAACTGTGCAGCTGCCAAATATGGTACTGGACGAGTCCAACGTCTCTTGAAAGGGGAGGGCAACGTCCAGTGTCGGGCGCTCGCTTGTAAAAATCCATACACTTGTAGTATTGACCACGACTTGGCTGTGTGCCCAGCGGTGACGCCACTGGTACCATTCCATCGCGCATCAATGGATGACTCAACATGCTTGTCTTACGTTGTATAGTAATACTGAAAAATCTTCAACTACAAACAAATACTTTGGAACCCGAAAACATTCATAGCTGTTATTCTTCGTAGCCTATTTGGTCATCCACTGCCCCCCACTTTTTTATATTGGCACAATTCACTATGAAACGTTTCATTTTAGTCAGCTCTGCTTTCACGACAAAGCGATGCCTTGCCGGTTCCCGATAAAACTGCAAACTGCGTACAGCGTACTGCGTGTCATGACTTGAAAAATTTTACTCCCCATTTATAAAATTTACCCATGTACAGAGTAAAGTTTATAATATACACGGCCAGTGTAAAATAGAGTAAATATATTTACTATCAATTAAAGATAGCTACGTTCTCCCCATTTGGCGTAAACCATTAGTTTTTTTTACCCAAGATTAGCATTATTTTTTACACCAAGCATTTTACTAAACCAAAAAGTACAATTTTACCCTAAAATTTTTTACTGCGTAACCTCTTATTAATGGTCCTAAATTAAAAATTATTCCAACATTTACTTGCAAATTCATTTTGTAAAATTAGTTAATTATTAAGGTCAAAATATTGTTAAATCAAATAAATAATTTTCTTCCATGTATAATATTGTTATTAAGGCTTTATCTTATTGTATTGTTAGGTGTTTACTAATTATTTGCGTAAAATTTCCAGTTCTCCTTTCATACTTCAAAAATTTACTTTCGTCCGAACATTTAGTTGTTAGGGCTCGTATAATGTACTCACCCCATATAAACGGGCTTTAGGATTAAAAATCCGTTTTTTTCTTTCCTCATCTAAAATTCTGCGTTTTTCGATTGCTGCTGCTTCACGTCGATCTTTATCGGTCACTACTTGAAAATTTAACATTCTCAAGAGTATAAAACTTGTTTTTTTATAAAAATTCTATATAAAGAAACGTCAATGCAGTGACATGATGATTGCTTAAAAAGTAAATATATGGTAGCCATAGTAACTTACTTTAGGGCGTGTTTGATCTATAATAAGTGCATCGGTTATTATTTGGGTTATTTGTTACTTATTACGAGTATAATATGAGCATTCGTTCTTTCAGGAACTCTTTTTGAGTGTTCTTCAATAATGTATTACGTTGGTGATATGCACGATAAAAAATGTAGTGTAGTCAAATCAAATCAAATTTTATTCAAATCAAATTTTATGGTACTTCCATACATTACATAAGGGTCTATTCTGTAAGTAAAATGGTAAATTTTAACGTTGGCTAAACAGGAAAACAAAGAGAGGTTATTATAGAATTTAATAAGTTAAAAAGAGACAAAGAAATAAACAGGTGTTAAAATTTAACATTTTGCTTACAGAATAGACCATATACAATGTATAAAGTTAGTCATCAGCTAAGAGTAGGGGAAAGTAGGGTAATGGTGCGCGGCGGGTAAACGTGCGCACCAAGAGTGCGCACCATAGTATTTCATATTTCGCGGTTGATTCTGTTACTCCAAATAGTGCTGCTATCTCTTACTTAAATTGTAAACTGTTTACGCTATCAGTCGCATTAATCACACATACGTGAAAAATGTGATCGGTGTTTGTAGAAATTCGTGTCTGTTTTTATTATTTCTCAATCTCGGAAAATATTAAGGTAAGTCCACAATCCTTATCTAATTGCTTTGAACTTATTATTTTCTGAAAACGCATTGTTTTGCCCATATTTTGGCGTATTTATTCTTCTATTTAAATAACTTGTTTTTTTTCTGTGGTGGAAATTTTTATGTCAACTACAAAGGGGTTATGGTGCGCATTAATTACCCCATATATAATTAAATGGTAAGTACTAATATTGTGATTTTTTTCTTCAGATGCCAAGAAATTACATTTGGAAAACTGCTATACTTTCATACACGCGTGAAGATCTTGAAAATGCGATAAATGCAGTTAGAAATGACGGCATAAAACAAAGGGAAGCTGGTAGGTGTTTCAATATTCCCGAATCGGAGTGTACCGGCGAAAATACACCAAAAAATTATACAGGGTGATTAGTAATTGCCGCACTCGGAGCATACTGTGATAAACTTTACGTTTTAAGAATGACGAATTTTTTTACCGCAGTGCTGTAAGTCCTTTCTTTACAAAGATATGACCACTTTTGTGAAAATAAAAGTGGCAACACTGCATGGAACATGTGAATAGGTTTGACGAGAAAAAAAAGAGAAACGTACAATATTTTATGATGCGAGAACTTGTCAAAGTAATTTAGTACTGTCAATTTTATTAAAAAACAAACAACAATTGAAATTCATTATTTATATTTTCATGGCAATAGAAGGTATTTTACTTTATCCCAAGGCGTGCTTGAGAGGTTGCCAAACTTCAAATTTAGGTATTTTATTAAATTTTAACATTTTCAATTTCTTTGTATCAGAGACTTTGTGAAAAAAATTAAACAAATATCATATTGTATTTTATCCAGAGATTATAGTAGCATGAATTATTCACTTATTTTTGTCTTGGTTATTAAAATAATTAGCTTGTAACTTGGATGATGGTGAGGGAAACTCTATAAGTCCTTGTTCACAATGGACGTAAGACGTAAGAAGTACATAAAAGTAAGATTTGCGTTTACTATAATTTTTACGTACTGTTCACAATGTTCGTAATAATTATGTACTAATATCTAGTGAAACAGCGCAAGCGTCAATTTGAATTTGAATTTTTTGGATTTGCTAGGGGGTTAACTTTTGCAGTTTGGGTAGGTATTTTTTAAAAGTGTACGGAGTGTGTTAAGTGTCAATAATTTGGTATTATCTACGGTGACAATATGAACAATAATAATATAAGAATAACCCAATTATTATTGCTTCTGTTGGAGAGAAGACTGGCAAGAAAAAAGTGAAAACACTGCTAGGAAAAACAAGCGGCGGTGGTGGGTCCGGCCTATAAATTGTATCAATTGTTCGATATCCAAATCAGTCCGATCAGCCACCATTACCCACAACAAAGCAAGCACCAAGCACTGTTCTTTCAAATTAAATGAAAGTAACTATAGTAGGAAGGACATGCAATGTGCATAGATGAAATACTTAGGTTAGGTTTTCGGTTAGTACCTTCACTTCACTTTGCTGTTACCAACGTACCATGCATTGGGAACCAACCAAAAGTATTTAGAATTTCCGTAAGAAATACGTTTAACCATAAAATGTACGTAAACATAACATTTACGTAGATGCATTGTGAACAGTAACATTATTATCCCATTAGCCCAACTTTACGGATTACGGAAATTTTATGTACTTCTTACGAACAAGGACTAACTCGGAAACTAACCATCAGATTTTTTTTTGCAGATTATCCTTAGTTTTAATGTGTTCTATAACGCCCTGTATTCGGAGTGCGCCAATTACTGATCAGCCTGCATATGCGATTTCTGTTTAAAGTAAATTAATATTGTTAATATTATTAATAAAGTTCCTATTAAAATAAAATAAATGATCTTTTACATTAGTTTTAACGAGCACCATATGCGCATGATTACTCGCAGGGATGGGGAATCGGGCGCAAATGAACTTTATCACATTTTGCACAAATGTGGTTTTGCACTTGCATTTTTTTAAATATTTTATTACACATTTAAAGTAGAGTAATTAGCGCTAACTTTAACGTATTTGAACTGATGCTAGATGTAATGTACACTTCTGTTCACTGAAAAAGCATAAAAGTCTTGAGAGCGATTTTTGCATTTTTTTAGCTGCGTAAATTTGCCTTACATCTGTTTCCATGTTTGCAAACGATGAATGAACACTTTTTGGAAATCTTGAATATGAACTGAACGTATATTATGATTGCTGTCTGACAGTGACATTAAAGTCAAGTTACACAAATACAATGTAAAAGTGTATGCATTTTCAGTGAACAGAAGTATACTTATTACAGGAGGTATTTTAGCTTAAGTGCGCACAATTCCCCCAGTTTCCCCTATATTGTAATACAAGTGCGGAAAAGGCATCATGACTTATCTTACGCAGCATTCCCGATCTGAAAGACACGCTCAAGCGTCACACAGCGCAGTTAGATGAGATAGATAGGTTGAAAAGCACCACGTACGATCAGTGTCCAATGTTGGAATGTTGCCGTTTCAGTAAAATTATTGTATTGATCAGTGATGATTATGATGAGATGATGGTCATCTGGATGGGTGGGATGTTCCTGTATCGTTGTAATATTAACAGACTGGGTAATTTAAATGAATGAAAAAATTTAAAACTAGTATTTTTGAATAATCTATTAATCTAAATTCCAAAGCTGAAAAGCACTAAATTTGAGTAAGTACGATTTTACTTAATAAACATTTCTAAATGTTATTTAAAAATAATTATTAAAAAAAAACTTAAAATTTTATAACAGTAGAATTTTCTCGCTTTAACATGAAAGGGTTCAATGCAACAAACTAGACCAGGTAGTTCTGAATTTGTTGAAAACATGTAGAAAACAACACAAACACGTTTATACGATTACTATTATACAGGGTGGTCCGAATTTTACCTTCGATAATTTGGGAATCAATAGAAAACCTTAAAAAAACATCAATTTTCTTAATAAACTTATATCGAAAACTCAACCGTTTCTGAAATACTGTGTGTTGAAGTTGCATTTTTTTTTAAATAAATTTAATATCTCCTGAACCAAAGGGAATATTTTATTGAAATTTGGTGGATATTATTTTCTTAATAAGTACCATATTAATCACCATAATTTGTTTTCCTACTTCGGGTCATATCTCTTAAACGGTGCAAATCAATTTTTTTCGAGTACGCCACTGGATTCTACGCAAAAATATCTATCTAGAACAGTTTTTACTTTTTTTCTAGCTTACACGGTGTGTGAGATATGACAGCACCCCAGAAAGTGAAAATTTTCGTTTTCACCCTGTATCTCAGAAACAAAACAAGTTAGCTTAGTTCTGTTTGCGGCGTTAAAAGTTTAACGAAAAAGTGGCACAGGTTCGCGAAAACCGCAAAGTTCTATTTTTACAAATTATATAGATACCCTGCAATTACAAGCAATTTGGGACACAGTGTACCTACATACGGTTAGGGACCCTTACCGTCGGCGACAATTCAGCGAACGCCAGTCGCCCAATTACTTGGGGTAAAAATTAAGTAGAGGCTCTTTAACGCCTATTCAAGTTATTACTACTCATTTTTCAATTAAGACACTATTCGTTAGTCACTTGATTATTTTAATATGGCATAATTAATATATTTATGTTTATATTGTGATTTATCCTGTACCTGACATGTTCAACGCCGAAAGGCATTCACGAATGAATAAATTACTTACTTACTTATCCTTTCATGCAAATTGTTAACTTTATTTAGTCACCACCTCAAGTAAAAATCGATATTTGTTACCGTTTATTCTGGTTTTATTTTACCGTTAAGTATTGGGTATAATTTCATTTGATTCCGATGATTCTGGCGCCCTTTTAAAGATTTTCAAGGTCCACTTATAGGAAAATCTTTACTCAGCCCGCGACCACCCCGCTGAGTTTAGTCGAGCCTTTTGTCTCGTCCATCCGAGGACCAATTTTTAACTTTAAATTCACCTCCGCTCTTGCCGAGGAAAAACGCGTGACAAATAGAGGGCGCAAAACACTGCACTTTTTTAGTGGGTGAGTTTCATTTCGGGTATTTTCTTGTGAAACTAAAATTACTTCAGATAGAGGGCGCAAAACATTGGTCTTTTTTACGGGGTGAGTTTTTTCAATCAAATGTACATAATATACTTTACTATTTCAATAAAAAAAATTAATAACGATGATTACAAAAAAACGCGAATTTTACCATTAGAAGTAATATTTTGTATGCGCAGTTGACTTTGACGCCCTCTACCTCATGTACTTTTTGCGTCGCAAAAAAGTATACGAAATGAAAGTTGTAGGAAATAAGATTCTCTACAACTTCTGTTTGAAGATTTTTTCATTATTGTAATAGAAAAATATACAGGGTGGGTGAAATTCCGTTGGCAGCATGGGGATCTCGCTTATTAAAATAGGTAGACCATAGGTTTAAATTTGGCAAAGTTGTCAAATTTGGTGCTTAAAAATAATCCGAAAACAATTTTGAATTATTTTGAACGGTATGTTAGAAAACTGAAAATTACGATTTTAGAATTTCGCCCATAACTTCGTTATTTCTGAACTTTTTTTAAATCTGTAAAAACATTCTCAAAGCAACTTTTTGTACTCTATCGATCAGTGATCATCGTTTCTTTAAACATCGATTCGTTTTTGTTTTTTTAACACCAGTTTTAGTTTTTCTTATGGGCGCGCTTTCTACTTTTCACACCATCGGATAGTACTTTTTTTTCAAATTCAGCGATGTGCTATACATGGTATTCAGATTTAATTTTATTTATTAAAATTAAGGAAATGTATTCAACAACGCAATTATAAGAAATCGAGTAGCTCAATCTCGTCTATTTTGTGTGGTTACCATGGTAACTTGTAAACAAATTCAAAATTGTAGAAACTTAATTAATAGTAATTTGTATAACTAGCCTCGAAACTAGAGTTTTGAGAGTGCGAGTAGGGTTTGCGAGCAGAGGCCGTAGGCCGAGACCTGCAACTACGAGTACTCGCAAAACAGTTTCTAGGCGTGTAATACACACTATTTTTTGTGCCGAAGTTTATTTAAATAAATAAAATTTACAAAATATTTGTTTAAATATTTGGTATTAGGGTTTTTTTTTATATTGGTAACACGCGATACTTAAAATTGACACTGACAGTAGTAGCCGAATGACAGAAATAATAATCCGTTTCTATGGAAAATACAAATTTTCTTTATGATTTCAATGATGCCAATCAATAAACTAAAAATTCCTAGTTTTTGCCGGTCTAGCCCGGCAAAACATGAGTTTCCAGCCGATTTATACGAATGCAAAATGACTAATGCCAACCAGAGGCACAAAAATTAAATTAAATCCCAAATTATAATTTTACAAGAATTGTAATTTGGCACTGGAAACACTAGTCAAGGTTCTTCAATTTTATTTGTTACCATGGTAACCACACAAAATAAGTATACCGGGTGACCAACGTACCAAAAAAGACAAAAAATTGTTTAACATGTTTCTTGCACTCTGGTTCTCTTGATAACGTACCAATGTGGTATGTGGTGTGCAATTTTTGGGACACTAATAGAGTTAATGAGTTAATAAAGTTAACCTAAGAGTTTGTCGAATAAGTGCGTAATTGTTGTAAGTTTGATAAAACAGAAAAGTGACAAATGAAATAAGACGCTACATTAATCAAGAAACACATGTTTATTATGTACATTAAAATCTTTTCAACACAATTATAGGTACAATAATTAAAGGATTTCAATATATACCTATATACAGGGTGTCCCAAAATTAACCTGCCAAAATCTACCAGCTGATTCTACGTTCAAAAATAATGCAAAAAGTTTTAATAAATATAGGTTGAAAAATGCTTCCTACGGGAGCTATACAGCCCCCCGAAAGGGGGGCCCCAATGAGGAGTTTTCTGTAATATCTCTGCAACTGTTTGAGGTAGATTCATGAAATTTGTTGAGTTTGAAGCTTTTATAATTTGTCACATTTTCTTTTTTCAATTTTCAGATATTTTACTAGGGGTGTCACATACAGGGTGGGTGCTGGGTAAATTATGCCCCATATTTTTTGAGTGCATAATTTTTAAATTTTTTATTATATGAAACTTGGTTTATTTTTACACAAAAAAGGTCGTCTCAGTCGATCTCTGAATCTTGAACCGTTTCCGAGTAAAATCGTTTTAAAGAAGTCTCGTCCATAAAAACTACACTAATAAAAATAATCACAAAATTGAAATAGTATATTAAGTATGGAGAACGGTAAGGGATTTTTACCGTTCGACATGCTTATAAAGAATAGTAACCAAACTAAAATTTGTTCATGTCAAAGTGACAACTATAAAATTATCTAAAATAAAGTGACAAAACTTTCAAATGACATTACTTACCGATCAGAATGCGAGAATCTGATCGGTAAAATTACTTACCGTTCAGTAATTTGTAAACAAAACCTACTATGCTTTTAATTAAACCAGTAAATACGCGAATTTGACGGATCGTGCAAAAAAAAATTATTTTGATATTTTGTTTTTATTATTAATATTTGACGAAGAAATACTAAACGAAGTTATAAATACGTATAAATTTTAATCCATGGTCTACTTTTGATAAATTTTAGTTTTGTGACTATTTTTATTAGTGTAGTTTTTATGGACGTGATTTTTTCAAAACGATTTTACTCGAAAACGGTTCAAGATTCAAAGATCGACTGAGACGATCTTTTTTGTATAAAAATAAACCAAGTTTCAAAATTTGATATAAAAAATTTAAAAATTATCCACATAAAAAATATGGATCATAATATACCCAGCACCCACCCTCTATGTGACGCCCCTGGCAAAATTTCTGAAAATTGGAAAAAGAAATATGTGTCAAATTATAAAAGCTTTAAACTCACCAAATTTCATGGATCTACCTCAAACAGTTGCAAAGATATTACAGACAACTCCTCTTTGGGGTCCCTCTTTCGGGGGGCTGTGGCCTCTTTAGGAAGCATTTTTCAACCTATATTTATTGAAACTTTTTGCATTATTTTTGAACGTTGAATCAGCTGGTACATTTTGGCAGGCTAATTTTGTGACACCCTGTATATATGAACATACATATAATGAAAAAGTGTAAATAATTATAATACCGTTAATGTTAGGACCTTAACAACCTTAATACTTTTATGTCTAAAATGAAGTGTAGAATCTAAAAATTCAAAAATATACAGGGTGTTCCATTTAAAATAACAAAGTTTGTGTCCACTTCCGGTATAACCGGAAGTACCAGAAAGGTGACAATATTTTCATTAAAAATAGCACATTGTAAAGAGCGATCAAATAAATTTATAATCGAGTCATCCATGAACCCGAATTCGTATGTAGTTTCTTGAACTGCATTACAATAAAATGTCAGTTGAAAACTAACATGGTTCAAGTTAAAGACATACGGATTCAAATCCATGGATGACTCGATTACAAATTTATTTGATCACTCGATATACTGGGTGTGTACCAATTTTTAGAACCAAATTGTGTTTAGTAATAGAGTTATGTCTACTGTCAACTCGTCGTGACACACCCTGTATATTTGTTTAATTATAATTATTTCACATAACGTTATTGTTCATACTTTCATAAATTTATTTATACTTGCGTTATTACTATAAATATTTCTACAGAAATTTTAAGCCATAATAGGTAAAAAGCTTAAGTATGTTATAAGTTACACTTTCTTACACGACAAAAAGAATTTTGTACGAAGTTCAAATTTTTATATAAATTCAATTACTAGGTAAGTATGGTAAGCTTATAGCTTTATACTTCGATTTTTTAGAACAAACGCTTTTTGAACTAATAATATTTACACAAGTATAACGTTGGAATAAATTAACTTTTGGGACATTTATGTATAATACAGAATACACACACGTAATATTACTCGTAATACGAAAAACAATGCGATCTACTTTTATATTCACGAAAAACAAATTTACAACAATAATTAATTAGGTAACAGAAGTGAAAGTACGAAACCTATATCTCCCCCTCAACTTTCCCAAATCCAATTATAAAAATGAAACATAAATTCAATTATGTATTCCATTTCGCTTGACCGTTTTTGTTTCTTTATTTTATCAAAGCTATTTTAAATTGAATTGCACGTCAACCGTGTTTTAAATTAAATAGCAACTCAATCTTTTCATATACAGGGTTTTTCACCAATGATAATGAGCTTGATAGAATTGAAAATGCAACCCACAATACATTTGCAAAGTTAACAAGGATAGTTGTTTAAAAAACATAAAATTTAGTTAGATGCAGTTTCCTAAATTTTAACATATGTAAATATAATTCGCTTTTGGTTAAATGAAATTGTGAAAATGTCAGTTGTGACAAATAAAACTATTGGAAGCAAAGCTTTCATGGATTCATAATTTTTTCTGAAATCGGCAGTAAAGTAAGTCATTATTGTACGATTTTTATATTCGTTGGCTTGCATAAGTAGTCAACAAATATATTAGTTGACAGCTGACAGCCGAACGTGGTAAACGTCTATTTTGGTTATATCGTGTTTACTCGTACTTTTCGTTAAAATTACCTATAATTCGGAGCCTACTTCAAATTGTGTCTGGATTCTGAACGTTAATTTGGGTGATTTAGTCGATTTCAGATAAAATTCTGAAAACCAAAATTAACTGTCGTCATTTGTTTTCGAGTTATCAAGGAAAGTTTGGATTTTTCAACTTTTCGATACAACTCTATATCTTGATTGTTTTTCAATTTAGAGAAAAGCTAATAACACGTTCTTCATGCACTTTTAGTGTTGAAAACACGTAACTGATGTAGCATTCCCGATCTGAAAGACACGCTCAAGCGTCACGCAGCGCAGTTACATGAGATAGATAGGTTGAAAAGCACCACGTACGATCGGTGTCCAATGTTGGAATGTTGCCGTTTCAGTAAAATTATTGTATTGATCAGAGTGATGATGATGATGAGATGATGGTCACCTGGATGGGTGGGATGTTCCTGTATCGTTGTAATATTAACAGACTGGGTAATTTAAATGAATGAAAAAATTTAAAACTAGTATTTTTGAATAATCACAGCGAATAATCTATTAATCTAAATTCCAAAGCTGAAAAGCACTAAATTTGAGTAAGTACGATTTTACTTAATAAACATTTCTAAATGTTATTTAAATAATTATTTAAAAAAAACTTAAAATTCAATAACAGAAGAATTTTCTCGCTTTAACATGAAAGGGTTCAATGCAACAAACTAGACCAGGTAGTTCTTAATTTGTTGAAAACATGTAGAAAACAACACAAACACGTTTATACGATTACTATTATACAGGGTGGTCCGAATTTTACCTTCGATAATTTGGGAATCAATAGAAAACCTTAAAAAAACATCAATTTTCTTAATAAACTTATATCGAAAACTCAACCGTTTCAGAAATACTGGGTGTTTAAGTTGCATATTTTTTTTTTAATAAATTTAATATCTCCTGAACCAAAGGGAATATTTTATTGAAATTTGGTGGATATTATTTTCTTAATAAGTACCATATTAATCACCACAATTTGTTTTCCTACTTCAAGCAGTGGCGTAACCACTGGGGTGAAATTATTTCTTTTTAGAAAAAAAAGTGGTACGCCAATGATATAATACATTTTTTCTACATTTCTGAAACCAGCAGTCGATTTACGAAAAAAAAGTTTTCTTGTAGTTTTTTTGTAAAACAAATCGTTATACAGTAAAATTTTAATTATTGTAGGTAATTTATTGCAATAAGTATACAGGGTGGTCCGAATTGAACCTTCGATAATTTGGGAATCAATTAAAAATGTAAAAATAATATCAATTTTCTTAATAAACATATATCTAAATCTCAACCGTTTCAAAAATACAGGGTGTTGAAATTACATATTTTTTTTTAATAAATGTAATATCTCCTGAACTTTTTTTTATTTTGAGCAGTTCCTCCAATGATTTAATTTTCTGTTGTAAAATAAATTTATTTTGTTGCGATAAATTACCTACAATGAATTCTAATTAAAATTTTACTATAAAACGAAACGTTTTAGGAAAAAATTACTTAAGGACTTTTTTTCGTAAATCGACTGCTAATTTCCGAAATGTAGAAAAAAATATTATATCACTGGTGTACCTTTTTTTATATAAAAAGAAATAATCACACCCTGTGGTTACGCCACTGCTTGAAATAGGAAAACAAATTATGATGATTAAATATGGTACTTATTAATAAAATAATACCCACCAAATTTCAATAAAATATTCCCTACGTTCAGGAGATATTGAATTTATAAAAAAAAAAATATCCAACTTCAATTTCCGAAACGGTTGAGTTTTCGATATAAGTTTATTAAGAAAATTTATGTTCTTTTAAAGTTTTCTATTGATGCCAAAATTATTGAAGGTAAAATTCGAACCACCCTGTATAGCTGGAAGAATTTTAGAAATTAGCTGAAAAGGGAGTTTTGAAAAGTACCTATGGTATTTTAAACTAAATATGAAATTGTGTATCTGGACCACATTATGCTGGTTTGTTGTCAATGGTTATATGTAGTTTTGTATGTGAGTTTTAGATACAGAGGGTATTCTGTGGTTTTAGAACAGTATGGTAGTGTTCAGGGTTGTTCATGTTAAACACGTGCAAGGCGGACTGGATTTTAATGTTGTTAATATAAACAAACATACTCATTTATGATTAAAGACAACGGATGGTAGGTGCTATCTGCTTAGAAATAGTATATTACACTATAAGAAAAGAAAGTGACACTGAGTAGAAAAGTTGGTTAATTAAAAATGATTTTTATTATTTCTTACTACCTAACTCGTAAATTGAGATGTGTATAAGATATATTATATTAATAAGTACTACTTAAGTTTTTCAAAAATAAAATGCTAAAAAATTCTGTATTTATAATAACCTTGCGTGTATAATAAACAGTTAATTATGTTTCAAATATGGTGTTATGATTCCCAATGTCTCCGATGGTTGCAAGGATTGCGAACATTTTTTTATCATGATTATATATTGTGTTTGTTTTCAACACCCTCCGATGGTTGCAAGAATTGCGACATCTGTGGATTTTTTTAGTAGACTGCAACGACATAATCAGATTTCCAATAAATTTATTAACTTTCAAGTTATGGCATAAATTTGTGTTTTTTTAAAAACAAATAATAGTTGGCTATGGCTTAGTTAAAGAGGCATTTTCTTTCTGTTTTAAAAAATATATAACATATAGGGTCTATTGTCTATTCCTTCCTGTTTATTTAATTTTTCTAAAAATTCGCAAATTTCGGGGTAAGAGGTAATATTTTCTATATTTACTTTTTATACGAAGTAATATGAAAGTATAGTAATCGTGATTTTTTTCGACTTCGAGATTTTGATGGATTTACACGTTTTGAGGGCTCCTGAATCCATTTTCATCATTTTCGCCATGATGTATGTCTGTATTCACATAACTCAAAAACGAGTTATCGGATTTGATTCAAATTTCATATTTAAAAGTTTGAACAAAATTGTGGGTGACACATTAAATCTTTTTCATCTAGCACCAACACAAGTGGTACTTACCTGAAGACATTTTTAGGTTTTTTAGGAATATCTTGAAAAATAAACAATTTACGAGATTTTTTTATTCTTTAACATTGATTTAGAATTAAATTTTGAACAAATTTTGTTTGCACTTTTTTTTTTAATTCCGTCAAAAAAATTTCAAAAAACAAGATATTCTTAAAACACTTAAGTATATTTCTTATAGTGCGCGTTGATCGTTGAATCCGTCAGTCTAGGTAGACTAGTGTCACATAGAGGATTGGCTGCCAAACGTAAGGTCCCGGGTTCGAATCCCAGAAGGAGCATAATTTTTTTTTTTACTGATTTCTATGGTACCGAAAACAATAATAATGAATAAATAAATGTGATTTTATACCGGGAGATTTTTTTAAGTGAGTAGGAGGTCAAAAATCTAAAATAAAACACATTTTTGTCGTAAAATTCGGTTATAATGAGTGGGACAATGACATATTTATGCGTATTGCAATAAGTGCGACAGAGACTATTTGAACATTGCTGGAAACCCTCAAAATTTAAACACGATTTTTACAAGAAATTAACTTAATTTCTTTAGGAAAAGTAATTGTGGTACTATCCGTATAAGAAAGTCATGTCTTGGACATATCAGATATCTTTAGTAGTAGACTGATGTCATTTAGATTAGTAACAATAGATGAAAACAGCATTATCATTTTCTTGTAATTGTTGATTATATCGTATTAGATATTTCATCTAAAAAGTGCAAAATGCCATATGAAAACTATGAAAAATATGATATGCTGAAGTGCTTTATTAAAAGTAATAAGAATTCTGGTGTTTCGTGTAAAACTTATTTCAATCGGTATCCAGAAAGAAGACAACATAATAAATCTGTTTTTTGAAAGATTAATGTTCGGTTGCACCAAGCTCTGCTAAACTAACAGCGTTGCTTATCAACACATTTAAAAGACCCAATAATCTGCGGCTGTTAATTTTTAAACACGCAATTATTTAATTGAGTATTTATCAGAGCTTTGCAACCGGGCATAAGAGAATAACGAAACAAAAGCAAAACATTACACATTGTTACTGTAGATAATTAATAATTAAAAATTCTAAGAAAACATTTTAAAGTAAATATTCAAACTGATGTCCATTACTGGCAATTACATAAATCAGATAGCTTCATGACCCTGCATTATGGATATGAATGTTAGATATGGAATAAATAATAATACATTGTACAGGCTGTTTCATTAAGGGTGGCCACCGGCCATATCTCGGAAACTACTGGGCATAGAAATTCAGGAAAAAAAATTTCATTACTAAAGTGGCCATGAGAAAATCCTGGAAATTATTTTTAAGTTCCGCATTTTGCCACAAGGGGACGCAACTGAAAAGTAAATATAAAAATTCTAGATTTCTCCGAAAATTCCCACATTAAGGTATATTTTTGGTAACATCATTAGAAAGCTTGGACAATTCTGCATCATTTTGGTTTAAGGCTCATTGGCGTACCGACCTTAATCAGAGTGGGGGAAGGTATTCAAAGTGTAATCATTTGAATCGCTGTAACTTCTAAACGACTTATTCGATTTTAGTAAACTTAAGCTTGTTTGGAAGAGAAATGTAGGTACTTTTAATTATCGCATCCAATGGTACACGATAGTTCCTAATAAAATTGCTAGAGGGCGCAATTTGAAATAATAACAGTTTTTTTGCTTTTATCCCAAAATTTTAAATTAGACGGTATATTTATGATACCATAATCGGAAAGTAGATTAAATTTGCAAGAAAAAACGTGAAAACCACAGCTCGATATCTTCGTTCGTTTCAGAGTTATTGCCAAAAGAATAATTTTTAACACCTTTATTGAAGATACGATTGTTTTCATAGTTCCGTGGTCAAGCAATCCATGACAAAAAATATTTTAAAACTTTATTATGTGTAGGTTTGTCACTCATTATGCCAAGGGCCCAAAAACTACTTTAGATTTAATAAAATAATCATGGAAAACTTTTTAGGCACAAGGCACAATAATTTTTTTAATATGGTTTTTTAAGGTAGCCGTGGAACAAGATCGGCAGGTTTCCAAGGAAATTAATAAAATGGAATAGTTGTCAACTGATTTAATTCTGATAGATGTTGTGTTGACAAAAGTTTCTCCTTGATTCTTTTTAAATTTCTTGTTACCTATATCAAAATTTGTGCTACATCTCTCAAAAATGCTTATACCAATGCCGAGGGTTACGATATGCTTACGTAAGATTTACCATTAAAAATAAACGGTCCGTTAATTCTGTATGCTGAAACTCTGCACCACCAGTTTTGATGATCCACTTCGCGTATTCAATGAGGATTTGTTTGTGACCAATACCTAGTGCATAAGTATTGTGTAAATTAACGATGCCACAGCTAGTAAAACTGGCTTCATCAGTTCATAAAACCAGGGAGAGGAATTGAGAATTTTTGAGGGATGTAGCACAATTTTTGGAATAGATAAAAAGAAATTCAAAAAGAATCATAGTCATCAAAAAGAACCTTTTGTCAACACCACACCTATCAAAATTAAATCAGTTGACAACTATTCCAATTTATTTATCTCCTTGGAAACCTGCCGATCTTGTTTCACGGCTATCTAGATTTCTTTTTAAAAAACCATATTAAAATAATTATTGTGCCTAAATTCGAAGTTTTCCATGATTATTTTATTAATTCTAAAGTAGTTTTTGGGCCCTTGGCATAATGAGTGACAAACCTACACAAGCATAAAGTTAAAAAATATTTTTTGTCATGGATTGCTTGACCACGGAGCTATGAAAACAATCATATCTTCAATTAAAGTGTTAAAAATTATTCTTTTGGCAATAACTCTGAAACGAACGAAGATATCGAGCTGCGGTTTTCACGTTTTCTCTTGCAAATTTAATCTACTTTCCGATTCTGACATCATAATTATACCGTCTAATTTAAGTTTTCGGGATAAAATGAAAAAAACTGTTATTATTTCAAATTGCGCCCTTTAGCAACTTTATTAGGAACTATCGTGTACCATTTGATGCGATAATTAAAAGTACCTACATTTCTCTTCCAAACAAGCTTAAGTTTACTAAAATCGAAAAAGTAGTTTAGAAGTTACAGCGATTTAAATGATTACACTTTCAATAGCTTCCCCCACTCTTACTAAGGTCGGTACGCCAATGAGCCTTAAACCAAAATGATGCAGAATTGTCCAAGCTTTCTAATGATGTTACCAAAGGTATACCTTAATGTGGGAATTTTCGGAAAAATTCAGAATTTTAATATTTACTTTTCAGTTGCGCCCACTTGCGGCGAAATGCGGAGCTTAAAAATTAAAAATTTCCAGGATTTTCTCATAGCCACTTTAGTAATGAAATTTTTTTCCCTGGATTTCTATGCCCAGTAGTTCCCGAGATATGGCCGGTGGCCACCCTTAATGAAACAGCCTGTATAAAATTTACTCTCAGCTCGTTAATATAATTACTGGTATTTTAGATAAATAGTCTTTAATGTGTTCCCATAAAAAGAAATCCAGAGACGTCAAATCAGACGAACGAGGTGGCCACTTCACCAATCTAAACGACATCAGCCTACTACTAAAAATATAGGAAATATTACTTCTTACCAGGAAATTTGCGAATTTTTAGAAAAATTAAATAAACAAGGAGGAATAGACCCCACATGTTACATATTTTTGAAAACAGAAAGAAATAGTATATTTCGCATCAAGGGGAAGAAGTGGACTATTTTTGACGAGATTGATGTGGTTGGTACGAGTGACGTGCAAGGGCGTCGTAGGCGCCCGAGCGCAGGTATTTTTTCCTTAACCAACGTCCCGAGTCCGCCCACTTCCCGAGTCCGATTGCCCCGTAATCATATTATGGTACCGATTTCTGCTATTATTTAAAGGAAAAAAAAAGCCTATACATAACAACCTAACCTGGTCCGTGACTTATAACCGCTCCGAATAAATAAAGCATTTACTTAAAATAAAAAAAAGAAGGAAAATCTACGGAATCGAACCAGCAAGACTTCGATTACTAGCCCGATGCTCTAGCCACTACACCAAGGCGGCTTACACCCAACTTTGTATTTGTTCTGAACAGTATGTACAATGTACATACGCTAGTAACATGCGCGAGCAACCGGACTCGGGAAGCGGGCGGACTCGGGACGTTGGTTAAGGATAAAATATTTGCCGTCCGAGCTTTGATCACGAGTACCAACTACATCGATCGAGTCGAAAAATGTCCCTTCCCCGTGTTGCGAACGATATATTTTTTGCAAGTGTTTTAGGAATAAAAAATACCTGTTTATATGTTTTTTCCCGGCTCAATGAAAAAAGGGACTTCAGACCCGCTCTTCAGATCTAAAATGACGCTGAAAACATACATGTGTAAAAAAATGTCTTTTTAACTAAGCCATAGCCAACCTATGATTTGTATTTAATAAAACACAAGTTTATGTCATAATTTGAAAATCTAATTATGTCATTGCATTCTACTTAAGAAAGTGCCTAAAGAATGTGTTATTAACTTTTTTCTAAATTGAAAAACAATCAAGATATGACTTGTATCGAAAAGTGGAAAAATCTAACTTTCCTTGATAACTCAAAAACAAAAAACGACAGTTAATTTTGGTTTTCAGAATTGAGTTTATTTTGAAAAAAGACATCGAGACTTCGTGGTCCATTTTTCGATATCTGTTATAGGGTTGGGGTACAGATTTTCGAAAATATGTTTTCTAAAAATATTTTTTCTAAAAATTTTTCTAGTACAGTTTTTCTAAAATACGTTTTCTAAAAATATTTTTTTCTAATAAATATGCTTTTCTAAAATTTTTTTTTCTAAAAAAAAAGTTTTCTAAAAATAATTTTTCTAATGATTTTTTTTTAATAATAGATATTTAATTTCAAACGGCATATAACATGGGGTTTATAAGACTGAGTACGCAAGGTATAAGTTTCATTTCTATGATACCACTCTTGAGCGGCGTATAAGTAGGACTTATACTCCGGCGGAGCAAAACACAAACACATTATCTGCAAAAATGTATGACAGTTGCAAAATTACTTATTAAATTAGATTAGAATGATTCCATTTGAAAATAAAATATTGTATTTTATTCGGAGTATAAGCACTTTCATGTGACTCCGTATGGAGTTATTCTCCTCGCTTCGCTCGGCGCTTACACCTCCATACTTCGTCACATAAAAGTTTCGCTTATACGCCTAATAAAATAAATATCTATTATATTATTAGGAGTATAAGCGAAACTTTATGCGAGGAAGTATGAAAATGTAAGCGCCGAGCGGAGCGAGGTGAAATCTCCATACGGAGTCACATGAAAGTGCTTATACTCCGAATAAAATAATAGTATATTATATACCAAGGTAGAGAAGTTCAGTATTATAGACAGAGCGCCAAGATTAGATCGCGAGGCGCGTAGCGCCGAGGGATCTATGGCCCGAAGGCTATAAGAGACTTCTCTACCGTGGTTTATACATAGTTTTTTTCACTACTAGTTTTATTAACTCTTATAATTGTTAATAAATTGTGTATTTATAATTTAAAATACTTATTCAATTCAAAAAATGAAACAAATGTCTTTTGTTTAATAATGTGATAATACTGACAGTTGTTTAATAATTGATTTTGACACAAAGGTAAAAGTTGTAGAATTTTGACTTTTGGTAACTTTCCATACACAAAAAAATTGCTCACATTATTAAAACACCATACATTGCTTTTAAGTATCGTGTGATTCATTAAATTTCCATTCTGAGTTGGCGATGGAAAAAAAATTCATGTCTTTGATTACACCTCATTTCTTTAAATATCAAAAAAGGTTAGGTTTTCTGGTTGTTGTTTGACACTGACAACAACACATGAATTAATTCGGCGCGTACCTTCAAATTCCAAGGCTTACCTAGAATGGAAATTTAAAGAATCACACGTTAGTTCTGCTTGCAATAGGGACTTTGCATGATTTTCAGAATAATTTTTTTTGAAAAGCTGATACCAAATTATCACTATCAATATTTTTGAACAATTTTTTTGGTCCGTACTTTCCGAGTAAATAAATAAAAAGTATTGTAAAATTTGAAATTTCCACGCATTGCCCGAAAACGCCCGAATCGGCTCAAAAGACTGCTGACGTCACGAATCTAGTTCCACAGTGCAGCACGCCGCATTTTGACTATTTCGAAAAATGTCAAACGCGTAAAAAATATTTAGACATGGCAATGTCAACTAGATTCGTGACGTCACACAGGACTCTCCGATCTCAAAGCGTTTTCGGGCGGCAATAATATATTTGAATTACGGTCAATTTATAATCGTTTTTTTTAGTGTTGAAAACACTTATCTTACGCAGCAGTCCCGATCTGAAAGACATACTCAAGCGTCACACAGTGCAGTTAGATGAGATAGATAGGTTGAAAACCACCACGTACGATCAGTGTCCAATGTTGGAATGTTGCCGTTTCAGTAAAATTATTGTATTGATCAGAGTGATGATTATGATGAGATGATGGTCACCTGGATGGGTGGGATCTTCCTGTATCGTTGTAATATTAACAGACTGGGTAATTTAAATGAATGAAAAAAATAAAAACTAATATTTTTGAATAATCACAGCGTATAAACTATTAATCTAAATTCCAAAGCTGAAAAGCACTAAATTTGAGTAAGTACGATTTTACTTAATAAACATTTCTAAATGTTATTTAAATAATAATTTAAAAAAAACTTAAAATTTAATAACAGTAGAATTTTCTCGCTTTAACATGAAAGGATTCAATGCAACAAACTAGACCAGGTAGTTCTGAATTTATTGACAACATGTAGAAAACAACACAAACACGTTTATACGATTACTATTATACAGGGTGATCCGAATTTTACCTTCGATAATTTGGGAATCAATAGAAAACCTTAAAAAACATCAATTTTCTTAATAAACTTATATCGAAAACTCAACCGTTTCAGAAATACTGTGTGTTGAAGTTGCATTTTTTTTTAAATAAATTTAATATCTCCTGAATCAAAGGGAATATTTTATTGAAATTTGGTGGATATTATTTTCTTAATAAGTACCATATTAATCACCATAATTTGTTTTCCTACTTCAAGCAGTGGCGTAACCACGGGGGTGAAATTATTTCTTTTTAGAAAAAAACTGGTACGCCAATGATATAATACATTTTTTTCTACATTTCTGAAATCAGCAGTCGATTTACGAAAAAAAAGTTTTCTTGTAGTTTTTTTGTAAAACAAATCGTTATACAGTAAAATATTAATTAGATGTCATTGTAGGTAATTTATTGCAATGACAAGTACCAAGTATACAGGGTAGTCCGAATTGAACTTTCGATAATTTGGGAATTAATTAAAAATGTTAAAATAATATCAATTTTCTTAATAAACTTATATCTAAATCTCAACCGTTTCAGATATACAGGGTGTTGAAATTACATATTTTTTTTAATAAATTTAATATCTCCTGAACTTTTTTTTATTTTGAGCAGTTCCTCCAATGATTTAAGTTTCTGTTGTAAAATAAATTTAGTTGTTTTATTTTTAATTTATTTGTTTGAAATATGTACATAGTTATTTGTCTTGTTGAGATAAATTACTTACAATGAATTCTAATTAAAAATTTACTATAAAACGATACGTTTTAGGAAAAAACTACAAAAGGACTTTTTTTTCGTAAATCGACTGCTAATTTCAGAAATGTAGGAAAAATATTATATCACTGGCGTACCTTTTTTTTATATAAAAAGAAATAATCTCAGCCTGTGGTTACGCCACTGCCTGAAATAGGAAAACAAATTATGATGATTAAATATGGTACTTATTAATAAAATAATACCCACCAAATTTCAATAAAATATTCCCTTTGGTTCAGGAGATATTAAATTTATTTAAAAAAAATATGCAACTTCAATACCCAGTATTTCTGAAACGGTTGAGTTTTCGATATAAGTTTATTAAGAAAATTGATGTTTTTTTAAGGTTTTCTATTGAATCCCAAATTATTGAAGGAAAAATTCGAACCACTTTGTATAGCTGGAAGATTTTTTTATATCCTTAAATTTTAGAAATTAGCTGACAAGGGAGTTTTGAAAAGTACCTATAGTATTTTAAACTAAATATCAAATTGTGAAACTGGACCACATTATGCTGTTTTGTTGTCAATGGTTATAGTTTTGTATGTGAGTTTTAGATAAAGAGTGTATTCTGTGGTTTTAGAACAGTATGGTAGTGTTCAGGGTTGTTTATGTTAAACACGTGCAGGGCGGACTGGTTTTTAATGTTGTTAATATAAACAAATATACTCATTTATGATTTTAAAGACAACGGATGGTAGGTGCTATCTGCTTAGAAACAGTATATTACACTATAAGAGAAGAAAGTGACACTGAGTAGAAAGGTTATAAATAAGTTGGTTAATTAAAAATTATTTTTATTATTACTTACTACCTAACTCGTAAATTGAGATGTGTATAAGAAGTATTATATTAATAAGTACCTACTACTTAAGTTTTTCAAAAATAAAATGCTAAAAAATTCTATGTTTATAATAATCTTGCGTGTATAATAAACAGTTAATTATGTTTCAAATATGGTGTTTTGATTTCCAATGTCTCCGATGGTTGCAAGGATTGCGAAAATTTTTTATCATGATTATATATTGTGTTTGTTTTCAACACCCTCCGATGGTTGCAAGAATTGCGAGATGTGTGGATTTTATGTACAAATATTGAGTATAAAAATTATTTTTGCTGTAGAGTATTATTAATATAGTCGTTTTACATTTCTAACAGAAAAAAACGGGATTTTAAAAAAATGCAACATCCCTATAGCCTTATTATTAATAACAATTTTCTCTCTACGTTAAATATGATGTTGACCATTGATTCAAATTATATGGAATCTTTTACAATTAAATTTATTTATATTGAGCGATTTTAATTCTTAAAAAACCATTAAATAGATTTTTTTGGCCCTACTAAATCATATTATAAAGTGTTTTTCTTTAAAACTGTTACTGGATTATCAAAAAATATAAATTTTTATGTTAGGAGTATAAGCGAAACTTTATGTGACGAAGCATGGAGGTGTAAGCGCCGAGCGAAGAGAGGAGAATTAACTCCATACGGAGTCACATGAAAGTGCTTATACTCCGAATAAAATACAATATTTTATTTTCAAATGGAATCATCCTAATCGTAATATTACAATCAATTTAATAAGTAATTTTGCAACTGTCATACATTTTGGCAGATGTGTTTGTCTTATACTCCGCCGGAGTATAAGTCCTACTTATACGCCACTCAAGAGGTGTCATAGAAATGAAACTTATACCTTGCCTACTCAGTCATATAACACCATGTTATATGCCGTTTGAAAATAAATGTTTTTTTAAATTTAAATTTTTTTATTGGATTAGGTCAATTCACCGAATAGGGCAATTTACTTATACTATACCGGGTGATTTTTTTAACCTAAAACTTTCAAATATCTCATGTACGAAAAAAATGTCCAAAATCAAAATTTAATCATTCCGCAGAGGAAATACATTAGTGATAAAATTAGTTCCCCTCCCCCCTCCTTGTAGGTGGGGCTGGGGTTCGGCAATACGTTTGCAATAAAAAAATTACAGTGCCATCTATCATGAATAGAAAAAAATTTTTCAGACAAATCCTACTTATTTTTAGCCGTAAAATCTGAGTCTGCAATAAAAAATAGGTGTTCCTATTTAAGATTTAATTTTAGCACTAATGTATTTCCTTTGCGGAATGATTAAATTTTGATTATGGCCTTTTTTTTCGTAGAGTGATTATTACTCGAGATATTTGAAAGTTTCAGGTTAAAAAAATTACCTGGTATATTATTTAAAGGAAAAAAAAACCTACCAAAACAACCTAACTTGGTCCGTGACTTATAACCTATTATTAGATTTAATACAATTATTGTAGGTTTTATAGTAGGTAAATTTAATTCATTTAAATGTTTATTTAATCTTGTATGTTTAAATTATAAATAAAATGTTATATTTTACTTATAAGTCTTAATTTATATTGTGGTATGACAAATAATAATCCAATAATCCCACCACATTTTTTAAAAGTAATTTTAGAAAAAAAATCTTTTAGAAAAATACAGCTTTAGAAAAAGAAATTTTAGAAAATAAACCATTAGAAGAAAAATTGTAGACAAGAATTTTTTTTTAAATAAAGCTTTAGAAAAAGAAATTTTAGAAAATAAACCATTAGAAGAAAAAGTGTAGACAACATTTAAAAAAAAAAAAGATTTAGCAAAAAAAATTTTAGAAATAAAACCATTACAAGAAAAATTTTAGAAAAAGTGACCCTCTACCCTGTTATTCGTAACAAGTTGCCCTATCAAAATAGGCGATTTAGTCCATCTTGTACAGTCATTACAATAATCTAAGAGCCAACAACGTGGAGATCGTAAGTACCTATTTCTGCAAATCTGAAAAAAATCCTCAAGCTTACTGTTACCTATTATGTAAAAACTAAATCGCATAGTCAGTCATTTAATTAAAAAGTCATTAATTTTTTTTGAAAAAAAATACTCCTTTTGACAAAGATTTTTTTTACATATGTATGTTTTCAGCGTGATTTTAGATCTATAGAGAGGGTCTAAAGTTCCGTTTTTCATTGAGCCGTTAAAAAACACATATAAACCAGGTATTTTTTATCCCTAGGAAAAAAAAGTATACTTTTTTGCCCTTTTGCCCTCTACAGGATCTAAAATGACGCTGAAAACATACACTTTTAAAAAAAATATCGTTCGCAACACGGGGAAGGGACATTTTTCGACTCGATCGATGTAGTTGGTACCCGTGATCGACGCTCTAGCGCCTACGGCGCCCTTCAGTGAACTGTAGTGATGGGCAAATTGACCGGTCAACAAATTTTTGTCAATTGACCGCCAATTTTGACCGGTCAAGTCAAAGGTCAAAAATATTTTTTTAGGGGATGTCACTGCTCATTTCACCTTGTCAAGGGCAATATTTTGATACCAAATATAAGTACCTACAGGATGGACAAAATTCAATGTTTTTATAGGAGGGTAATTTTTGAGCCATAAGAGATATTGAAAATCTGACCTCGTATCGTCGAGCTCTTTTTTTGACAAACCCTTGATGGCGAAGTCAAAATTTAGTGATGGTCGTTTGTTCTCGAGTTATGGACGAAAATTCGATTTTTTGAGATTTTGATTTATATCTAAATATATTTAGGTTGTTTGTGAATTTAGAGAAGTGGTCTTTGCATGTTCTAAAGACACTTTTTTGAGTAGAATGCAAAGGCGTTAACAGATTTTGAAAATGTTTTTTAATTTTTAGGTTATGACATAAAGTTGTATTTTTTATATGGAAGTCATAGTCGGCTGTGACTAAAGCAGTTTTTTTGCGGTGATACGGGACAAAACCGGTTTGAAACCATCCATTTTTGCGATCAATCAATGACGTCATGTATGAAACCGCCGCAAAAGTTTTGCCACGCTCTGAAAGGACGGTTCAAGACAGTGCCAAGTGGTGGGGAATAGAACATAACCTCGAATCGGTGTTTTTTAAACAGAAACACGTCACATTGCGCAAGACAGAAGCTATGTGTTAAAACTGTACATTTTCGTGACTGTCTAAATATACAACGTCATCGACCAAACAGCGTTAAAACCAGTTTTGTCACCAATAACCGCAAAAAAAAAACAGCTTTAGTTGAAAAGAACATTTTTTTCTCTTTTCAAATACATATAATACTACCTGACCCGGCGAACTTCGTACCGCCCCAGAATCAATAAATGTTGTGTTAACTTATTAGCTGATTAAATTCATTTCTTCTTGCGCGTCGAAGATTATCACGTTCTTGATCTGTGTGATAAGCTCGACGATTTCTCATTGCCAACCTTGCCGTTTGACGTACTGCCTCTCTTTGTTCTTGTGTTTGTGAAGCACGAATTCGGGCCATATTAACGCGACGCTCTACTCGTGCTATTTCTTGTTCATCTTCAGTAGATTGATTCGCAATATTCCGAAGTCTAATTGCATTACGGCTTCGTTATGAAAGATTAGATCTTCTGGCTCGCGCCATTGTAAATTAATCACACAATTCAAAATTACATAATGAAACAATTATCGATGCGCGCACAATCACAAATGTGATAACCTCACAAAGTGAACATCTTCGAAGGCAACTTACCGTTTGAAAGTCACGATCGAAAATAGAATTCTACAGAACGCCTAGAAAATCAAACACACAGTCCAAAATTACCGATTGTATTGATATTGATTGTCGATGACAATGACAAAGGACATAACCTTTCACAATGTGCACTTCATCAAACTGAACTCATCTCTTTCAAATCAATTTTATCTGATGAATTTCAGAAAAAATGGTTTGAAGAGAATTAATTGAATCGAATTCAAATGTAATAACGGTCGAAAACTGAATGAAAATTGGTAAAAATTGGTCGCCATCTACTGGGATTATCGGAACCAGCATACAAGGCCATGTTCGTTTTATTGCTTTTTTGTTTCTGTCATGTATCTGAGATGGCGTTGTATGAGAAAATGAATTTTCTTCATAATTTTTTTTTCATGAAATTTTCCCATGTTTTAATAGTTATTCTGCTATTCGAGGCGGAGACAAATCCAACAAATCAAAGATCATAAAAATCGGTTCAGCCGTTCTTGAGTTATAAGTGTTGTAACTAACGCCATCTACTGGCATTACCGGAACCAGCATACAATGATTCCTTTTTTTTTGTTTCTGTCATGTATCAGAGATGGCGTTGTATGAGAAAATGAATTTTCTTCATAAATTTGTTTTTCGTGAATTTTTCCCATGTTTTAATAGTTATTTTGCTATTCGGAGCGGAGGCAAATCCAACAAATCAAAGATCATAAAAATCGGTCCAACTAACACGACTTTGTTTTATATACAGTGTGATTCAAATTCGATCCTCACCATTACGATCTCGTAAACCGTAAGAGATACCGGGTCGGTTAAATGGGACAACATTTGAGGGATTCGAAGTGTAAAATGAATCTGTCATCAAAACTGCGATATCTCTTTTCGTTCCTGAATTATCGTGAAAAAACTGAAAAAGTCGATTTTTTATTTTTCTGTCTAGTTCGGTTATTTCATAACCGATTTTAATTTAGTAAAAACATTATTAGAGCAACTTTTTATGGTCTACACGATTAGATACAAAAAATTTTTTTTCGACGTTTTGTGAAACCATCATCAGGTTCATTTTGTCTTATGGGCGCCATATTTGATTTTGATGTCATGTTTTAGCATATTTTTTGCTGATTTCAATGATGTATCACACTTCATGGATATCTTTGATTTTAGGATCAGTTTTTCAAAAAAAATGTTTAATTTACAAAAAAAAAATATATATGAAACAAATGAAATAGTACACACAACGAAATAAATCATTTTGAACAATTGAATATGATGTATCCACATCATCGTCAATCTTCCTAATTGAATTTGTGGGATTATCCTGGACAGACTGAATAATAACATTTTCTACATTTTGGCGATACCCGTAGTTTCTTCTAGGGGCACAAAATGATCCATGTTCTTTTAAATTTCTTTCTAAATCTTTAAATATGAGGGTGTCTTCTTTTAGGGTATAAATTATGATATTCATAACAAACATTAACTGTAATACGTCTTTATTTGATATAGGTATCTAAGTATTAATTTTGTCTTCGTTTTTATAAATTATATTCATGTTAATTACAATAACAATTGGCCACTACAATATCTACCCATGTTATTTGTTTAATTTTGTTATGCATAGCCTACGTTTCTTATTTTTCTTATTCTTATTACATACATACCTTATTGTTTATAAACTATTACCTAATAATTTAATAAATTATTAAAAATAATATAAAATTTTGAAAAAAGATTTATTATTAATAAATTTCATAGTTGATGCAATGGTTCAAAATGATTTATTTCGTTATGTGTACTATTTTATTTGTTTCATATTTTTTTTTTGCAAATTAAACATTTAATTTTGAAAAACTGATCTTAAAATCAAAGATATCCATGAAGTGCGATACATCATTGAAATCAGCAAAAAATATGCTAAAATATGACATCAAAATCAAATATGGCGCCCATAAGAAAAAATGAACCTGATGATGGTTTCACGAAAACGAAACGTCGAAAAAAATTTTTTTTTGTATCTAATCGTGTAGACCATAAAAAGTTGCTCTAATGTTTTTACTAAATTAAAATCGGTTATGAAATAACCGAACTAGACAGAAAAATAAAAAATCGACTTTTTCAATTTTTTCAGAATAATTCAGGAACGAAAAGAGATATCGCAGTTTTGATGACAGATTCATTTTACACTTCGAATCCCTCAAATTTTGTCCCATTTAACCGACCCTGTATCTCTTACGGTTTACGAGATCGTAATGGTGGGGATCGAATTTGAATCACACTGTATACTAAACTCATTGTTATATATCAAGGAAAACGAATCCTCATAC
This sequence comes from Pediacus dermestoides, assembly GCA_963942485.1. Taxonomy (NCBI): domain Eukaryota; kingdom Metazoa; phylum Arthropoda; class Insecta; order Coleoptera; family Cucujidae; genus Pediacus; species Pediacus dermestoides. The sequence continues at coordinate 21,977,045 of OZ012626.1, read as the reverse complement.
GAAACGTTTACACATGAATATTTTACACGTAATAGAGAAAATATAGTTCCAAATTTTTTCAGATTGGAACGATCACGGGAAGCCACGGGGTACCATGGTGTTAAGTTTTACAACGACTTGCCAAGCTGTGTTAAAGTGCTGTCTCTGGCTAAATTTAAAAGTGGTATCAAAACATTTTTGATTACCAATGCTTTCTACTCCTTCGACGAGTATTTTAATTATAATTTTAAAGAATTGCCTTGTGTTTCAATGTTGTAACATCAGATTAAATATGTTTTGTATTTCTTTTTTTTTTGACTTGTGTAAATGTATTGAGCATACGTATTGGCATTAATAAAGAATTGTATAACCTAACCTAACCTAACCTAAACAAAACTACCAACGTATATCATTTATATATTTCGTCCAAGTATATTTTGTCTTCAATATCTTTTGTCCAAGAATATTTTGTCTCAAGGATATTTTAACAAGGATATTTTGTCGGGGATATTTTGTCCAAGGATCAAAACGCCGATTACCTCCAAGTCGACCGGTCCGAGTCGATTCAGTGCGCGTGGTCCTTTATGGTTTAAAAGTTACCCTATAGAAACATCGAATTTTGCCCACCCTGTACAGGTTGTTTCAGGATTAACTGGAAAAACTGAATTCAGGACCTCAAAATAAGAAATAAATGTTCGATGGAGGTATGTCCGGAAACGTTTCGTTAAAGAGTTACGCCCCTTTAAAGATGGAGGCTAAAATTAGGTTTTTAATTTTTTTCTCAAATTTGGATAAAGATAAAAAAATGAACTTTGGTAGAGATTTTCTACTAATGGAAGCGCTTCTAAAGAATATTTTTTGAATCATCCCTTTATGATTAAAGGGGTGAAATCAGCAACCTTTATTTAACTTTTTTATTGAAACTCTTTAACGGACCCGAACTTTGTCATATAAAAAATTGTTCTGGAAAGCTAGATACATTTAGAAAGTATTTTGTATTTAATTTTTTTCATAGAACTGATACTTTTTAAATAAAAAATATAATATTCTCGATCCACATGGTTATTTTGGAAATTATTGCGTAACTCATTAACGAAACGTTTCCGGAGATACCTCCCTAGAAAATTTTTTTCTTATTTTGAGGTCCTGAATTCAGATTTTAAATTTGTCCAGTTAATTCTGAAATACCCTTATAATAAAATAATAGGTAACTTAACTAAATTGGACGTTCTGATCGGTTGAAAATCATACGAAAAAAATAATCGCTAAAATCTATGGCGATTATCATAATATAAAACAAATGGATATCAAACTTAACAAGTTAGAATATGTAATTGCAGGTCAGACAGAATGTAAAACTTTTTGATTGTACCCCATTTTTCCACTCCATTTTTACCATCGTAATTTTTTTCCACTATCCTTTACTTCTACTTATTCTTTTTTCCACTGTCCTGTATTTCCATCTATTCTGTTTTCCAATGTTTTTTCCACATATTTTGGAAAGTTTTGAAAAGTTTGCTGTTATGGTGGGAAAAGATCATCCCAGCCCGTATGCGTTCCTGCCAGAATTACAAAAAGAGCAGGCAGACACGGAGATAATGTTTCGAGAGTTGGATCTTGGACGAAAGGTGAAAAGGTCCAAAAACTTGGCTAGGATAAAAACTGAAGAGAGACTTCATAAACTTGTCAGGGCTTATGAAAGTAAAAAAGAAAGCTGGAGAAATTGTTGATTATTTGAGAGCAGTGGGACATAATATCCAGTTGTAGTTATGTTGAAAATTTGTAAAAAATATTGAAGTTATAATAAAAATTTTAAAAAGAAATTGAAAAAAATTAATTGTAGTAAAACATATTATTGGAAAAAATGTAGTAGAAAAAAGGTCAGTGGAAAAAATGGTAATGGAAAAAAAGTAGTGGAGATAACGGAGTGGAAAAAGCGGAGTAGAAAAAATGGACCTATACCAAACTAAACTTTCTAAAAGAAATTAGGTAGGTAGGTACTTTATGCCAACCTGAATATGGATTGCAATATGAAAACGACGGATTATCAATGTGGTCTCCACTCCTTCAGGTTATAATCTGGCTAGAGTAAAATTACAATAGGACTGAATTTACAATAGTGCTACATGGACGGGGATTTTATACATTTATTTTTCAAAATCCAAATCGGTTTGTTTTTAATTAATCCGGATAATCGAATTATTGATATTTCGAACTACTATGCCTGATTGTTTGAAGACACAGTTATACTACTCGTATTTCAAATTTTATCCAAAATATGAAACAACGAAAAAGATCATGGTCATCTGGGACAAAATAAGATTATGAACAGATTGTAGTTAGTAAAAAACGTTAAGATGAAACATATACATATACAAAATTTGTAATAATTACCTGAAATCGCTTCTTTACAATAGTTGTTGTCTAACATTAAAATTATATTAAATATGTACAAGTTTCTTCAGTGTGATGTGCATATATGATTTATGCGCCAGTAGCACTGTGTGTACTATCTCATAAGAATGAACCTCATACAAGTTTTTAAAAAGGCTATATATGAGAAGGCAGAGAATAGTATCTAAAAAAAATATTGCTATTGAATGCGACAGTCTTTATAGTGAGTGCTCCGAGCTCAGTCCAATATCTTGCAAGCCAACTTCTATATGTTTGGTGAGCGTTGAGTCTTCTGAGACATCCGGATGCTTGTATCCTGTAAGGAAGTAACATGTTCCTGGTATATGTGCCGGGAAGTCCTTTGGGAGGCAGGATCGGTCTCGCTCTTCAAATATAAAGCCGTTGGATGTCACTAATCGTCTGAAATTGAGATACAATAAACAGATGGTAAGTATAGGAAATAAGTGCTTTCGGTCGATTAAAGTGATTTTGTATTAATTGAATTATAGAATAGCACTTTAACGATAGATAGGCATCTACAATTACAATTATTACTAAATTCAATAGAGGCTTTGGGATATGGATTTAGTACGGTGAAGCCTGCCGGTTACATTTTTTCAAATATATATTATGCTCTGTATCGAGATAATCCTGTTGAGTTGGCACATCGATATTTTTCGTATATCTAAAAGGGAGCATGCTTCATATTGGACATCAACACATCCAGCTTGCTCAATAAATGCCAATATTACCGGAAAATGTCAACAAAGTGCTATATATCCTGATTACGTTTTTATAGTAGGAAAAATCTGGCTGTTTTTAATGTGAAATTTATTTCTACATATTTCAGTTATTTTAATATATTCTATATATTTCAAATATTGTTATCTAGAATATTAGAAAAAGAATGAATAGTGGATAAATAAACAAATATTAATTTTGCTTATACGCATATACAAAGTAGTGTGAAATATGTCGCATATTAATCTCGCATTCTTATACTTAAACAATTTCATACACATAAAATTATAACATGGAAAAAATTTCATATAAAGTAATTCAAGAGAAATAGTTTTTTTTAGTGCAGGAGCAGTCCCTTTGGAAGATTAAAGAAGAACTCCCTCGAGATAAATTGTGTAACATATTGTTTTGGATATTAAACTGATATGTAATGATTAAGAGCATTTCTAAACTGACAATATTTATTAATCTCGTTAGCATTGGTTTCCTCTATGACAACGTAAAATGGATAAGAAAACTTCAACATATTACACATTTCGAGTGCCTAAATAAAAGGATGCATTAGCAATCAATACTTACTCGTATGTAGTAGGACTAACGTTTATTCTCAAGGGTTCACTACCAGATTCAAATTTATTCGCTATGGTTACGTTGTGTCCAAACATGCAATAACGTGGCATTTTTACTCCCACAACGCCAGCCAGCACAGATCCAGTATGGATACCAATTCGCATCTGAAAAACAATAGTAAATCTCGATTGGGACGTATATATATAATTTAACCAATTTTGTCAGTTGTCAACAATAAATAAGATTTATGCGAAACGATTGAACCAAAAATTGTTCAATTTAAACCTGGCACGTTTTTAGGAAAGTATTGAATGTATCCAATGATTTATTTGGTGCATGCAGGTGTTTAATATGAGTTTGTGTTTTTGGATGCTCTACTGCTATATAAATTACTTTTGTAATGTTGTTCTATTAAACTCTACAAATAAATACTGACCGAAACTAGGGAATAAACAAAAAACAAAGATAATTCTGGTAGGGAATTACAAATAAACTGTAATAAACTGTATGTTGTCCCTCAGTTCATATTTGTATGTTTATGTTTGCGTAACGTGTAATTTTCTTAAGGAAATTTTTCGTGTGTAGACAGAGAAAAGTCATTAGTAACAAAGCTCGTACACGTACATTCTTATTATCGTATCTGGAACATCTTTTTTTGTTCCTAGAGGAATGACATGGTAGAGGGTCACTTTTTCTAAAATTTTTCTTCTAATGGTGTTTAATTTCTAAAAGTTTCTTTTCCTAAAGCTTTATTTTCCTAAAAGATTTTTTTCTTCAAACGCCATTTAAGTGTGACATTATCCTGCTGTACTGATTATGTTTAAGTGTCACTTTATTGCCGGCGACAGGTAAAGTTCTACTTTATCTGTCGCCGGCGCTTAAGTCAAATTAATTGTCAAAATTTATTTATTAAAATTTCAAATAATAATTTTACAATTTAATGAATTGTTTGCGTTTGAAAAAAAATTGCATATTTTATTCGGAGCTTAAGTCGCTTTATGTGCTTCCGCTGCTTTTGTCTGACTCACTTCGTTCGTCAGTCAAACACCAGCCTCTGCACATAAAGCATCACTTAAGCTCCTCATAATAGTAATTTGTATTACTAGCCTTGAAACTAAAGTTTTGCGAGTGCGAGTAGGGTTTGCGAGCAACTACGAGTACTCGCAAAACAGTTTCTAGGCGTGTAATACACACTATTTTTTGTGCCGAAGTTTATTTAAATGAATAAAATTTACAAAATATTTGTTTAAATATTTGGTATTAGGGATTTTTTTTATATTGGTAACACGCGATACTTAAAATTGACACTGACAGTAGTACCCGAATGACAGAAATAATAATCCGTTTCTATTGAGATCTGACATAGGGGCGGAGCTTATTTCAAATATTACAATATGGCCGTCGCTAGTACGCTGTCACTTCAAAAATACACGGGAAAAGATAGGAGGGAATTTTTTTAATGTCGATTTCAGCAGCCGAAATTTGCTCTTGGCTCTTGCGCCGAGACAAATCCAAGCCAGCAAAATTTCAAAGAGGTACCTATAATCGCCTAATCCTAAACAAACATATTATTGTGTAAGTAAATAAAATTCGTTTAGGCGTCATTTTATGCGCTAAAATAATCTGTAAGTAAATGCGTTTTTAAGTTTGTGATTGATTTCAAGTTGCAGTCGAAAACTCAAAAAAATACCTATCCTCTATAACTTTTATCGCCTGTACAAAAGTCTATTCTTAGAAAGCAGAAAAAAAATAGTTAGGTATGATGATATAAACAATTCTAGTCTTGTGCAGTTTCAAATTTGGAACTTATCAAATTGATTTTTTTATGCTTCGTTCGATTATGATATGATTTTTAGAAGTTGTGGAGCACTAGATGGTAGTGTTTGTTATAGATGCACAGATAATTTTTTCTACCTATACTTACATGTAGCTTTAAATAAGAGTATATTCGAATGTTTTACAGGGAGTAGGGAGCTGCTATTGCAACCCACAATCGCGCAATAAACATTGCGTTTTTTTAGAAGCATTGGGAGTTGGATTCAAGTAGCTCATATTTTTATACTTTTAATAAAAAGGTTTAAAAAAATTAAACATTTGTAATCTGACATCTGACTAACGACAGTTCCGCCTGGCGCCAAGAGATGTCGAGTCAGAAATGTCACATCTCAATGGAAAATACAAATTTTCTTTATGATTTCAATGATGCCAATCGATAAACTAAAAATTCCTAGTTTTTGCCGGTCTAGCCCGGCAAAACATGAGTTTCCAGCCGATTTATACGATTGCAAAATGACCTGAGGCACAAAAAATAATATACTATTTTTCTAAAGCTTTATTTTTCCAAAAAAATTTTTTCTAAAACTTATTTTTCCACATTTCTTTTTCTAAAATTGCTTTTAAAAAATGTACTGGGATTATTGGATTATTTGTCATACGACAATATAAATTAATATACAATATAAGTAAAATGGAACATTTTATTTATAATTTGAATATAAAAGATTAACCAAACATTTAAATGAATTCAATTTACTAGAAAACCTACAATTGGGAATTCAAATTAACTTTACCGCGCGTTGATAATACAGAAATGTGACTTAACGTGTGGGATTATTTTGACAGCTTAAACTTTATTATGCTTTATTTTTATTGTTTGTGGTAATTTTAGGATTTATTTGACTTTGAGATAGGGTTGCGTAGTTCCGAAAGCGTGCAAAGTGTTCTATTTTCAAATAAACTGTGTTTAAATTGAAGTAAAGTATAATCTAACCTAACTTATTCTTTTTAAGGCCGATTTTCCCTTTATTAGTCACAATAACTCAATCAACACACACAAACATACAGTTTTGCTGCAGATAAATCTTAATATTTAAAGTCAATTGCTATATAAATGTGAACTTAACCAGAAGTAAACAAGTAAACAATTATATCCCACACGTTACGTCATATTTCACTAGTTCATCTGTTTACCGTTAGGGGCGCATTCTTAGCAGAAATTCCCAATAATTGGATTAATCTAATAATAGGTTAAAAGTCACGGACCAGGTTAGGTTGTTTTGGTAAGTTTTTTTCCTTTAAATAATAGTATAAGTAAATTGTCCTATTCGGCGAATTGTTTTCCGTAAATTGACCTATTCCCATAAAAAAATTAAAATTTTAGAAAAACATATTTATTAAAAAAAATTATTTTAGCATTAGAAAAAAATTTTAGAAACGCATACTTAAGAAAAAAATATTTTTAGAAAACGTATTTTAGAAAAACTGTACAGGGTGGGGCATTTTTGATGTCTTTTGGGGGTTACACCTATTTCCACACTAGATAGAAAAAAATTAATATCGCACTCATGGGACCGATTTTAATTACAAATTGAATGCCGGTAACCAGATTCAGATATCTCTTGCCATTTTAGAGATATACACTATTGGACAAAAGTAAAGCAACAACTATTAATTTTGAAATATGTGAACAGAAAATGAAACTTACATTTAAAAATATGAAAAATATGATTTAGTTAGTTTTCTATAGTCAAAAACATTTGATCTGGAGATTCATACTTTTATAATATTCCTTATTAAGTCTCGATAAAAAATTAAAACCAAATGTAGGGAAAAGGAGTCGGACAAAAGTAAAGCAACATTTCAATTTTATTGAACTAACTGAACACTGACACATATGAAACAAGTAAACAATAAATATAATATTTTGTAATTTATTGCATATCCATTACTTGCAATAATTTGCACGCATCTTCTTAGCATCGACGAGATTAATTTTTTCCGGAGTATTCCTCCAAACATCGTTGATTTTGTCGATAAACGCCTGCTTGTTTCTAAATAATTCCGGAGTATTAGCAACTACAATGAAAGAGGACATCTAGAGACTGCACCAAAATCCGGACCACCACGGAAAACCACAATCCACACGGATAGATTAATTATAGTATATTATACTACGAGGCTATAATGAAAGCTATTATTCTTGAGGATGAAAATTACAACTCGAGCGAGCGAAGCGAGCGAGTGTTGTAACATCCGAGGGAATAATAGCCATTATAGCGAGTTGTATATTATACTTTATCTACGACTTCCATCTTCAATATCACTTTTTCCACAGTTTCCATTATAAAATGACACAACACGTACAACACTATCAGTATTTTGACAATTATTTATTTACACTGACATTTTGTTTGTCATGGTTTCCATGGCTATTTTCAATTTCACAGAAATTGTGATTGTTATACTATTTTTTCATTGGTTTACAAGTATGGAATAATGGAATTTGTATGGAATAATGAGATTCATTATATTGCAAAAACCACAAATATAATACATATATTATATATTAGTCGTAGATAAAAAGAATTAGTCAGAATGACCCTTTCAAATCAGTTCCAAGTATTAAAGCAGAAATTGCGAGCCTAAATATTAGTTGCAGGACTATTCAAACGAGACTGGTTGCTGTAAAGCTGTTCAGTAGAAGACCTACAAGAAAACTTCTAATTTCAGCAAGAAACAGGCCCGCCCGACTTGCCTTTGCACTTGCTCACTTGAATTGGAGCGTGGACAACTGGAAAAAAATATTTTTTAGCCATGAAACCCGGTAAATGATTTTTAATTCCGATGGAATGCGTCGTGTAAGACGACCAGTAGGTCAGAGGTTTAATCCAAAGTTTGTTACACCAACCGTAAAGCATGGCCATGGAAGCGTGTTCTTATGGGGTTTTTTCTCATGGAATAGCGTCGGCCCCGTCCATTTCACTGATGGCATCATGGATGGGCTTGCTTATAAGGACATTCTCCAAAACACAATGCTGCCTTATGCAGAATGGAAATGCCGTTACACTTCATTTTCCAACATGAAAACGACCCAAAACGCAAATCACGCATAGTAACAGAGTAGCTAATAAGAGAACGTGTTTGAATTTTGGACTGGCCAGCCCAGTCACCTGAACTCAACCCAATAGAGAATCTGTGGGAAGAGGTCGAGAGACGAATTAGAACGAAATTATTTAGAAACAAGCGTTGATCGACAAAATCAGCGATGTTTGGAGGAATATTCCGAAAGGTGTTATACAAAAATTAATCTCCTCGATGCCAAGAAGATGCGTTAAAATTATTGCAAATAATGGGTATGCAATAAATTACTAAATATTATATTTATTGTTTACTTGTTTCATATTGTGTCAGTGTTCAGTTAGTTCAATAAAATTGAAATGTTGCTTTACTTTTGTCCGACTCCTTTTTCCCACAATTTGGTTTTCATTTTTTATCGAGCATAATAAGAAATATTATAAAAGTATGAATCTCCAGATCAAATGTTTTTGACTATAGAAAACTAATTACATCATATTTTTCATGCTTTTATCTACGACTAATATATAATATATGTATTATATTTGTGGTTCTTGCAATATAATGAATCTCATTATTCCATACAAATTCCATTATTCCATACTTGTAAACCAATGAAAATATAGTATAACAATCACAATTTCTGTGAAATTGAAAATAGCCATGGAAACCATGACAAACAAAATGTCAGTGTAAATAAATAATTGTCAAAATACTGATAGTGTTGTACGTGTTGTGTCATTTTATAATGGAAAATGTGGAAAATGATATTGAAGATGGATTTTCGTCGTAGATAAAGTATAGTATACAACTCGCTATAATGGCTATTATTCCCTCGGATGTTACAACACTCGCTCGCTTCGCTCGCTCGAATTGTAATTTTCATCCTCAAGAATAATAGCTTTCATTATAGCGTCGTAGTATAATATACTATTAAATGTAAGTTTCACTTTCTGTTCACATATTTCAAAATTAATAGTTGTTGCTTTACTTTTGTCCAATAGTGTAGGTTAAATTTGACATTTAGACGATTTCGGTAAAACGTCATAACTTCTTTATTTATGAATATTTTTAAAAACTGTAATAACATTATTTGTCCAGTTTTTCATGTAGATTACGAATTATGAAATCATATTTTTCCAAGGCTACTAGATTTTGCTACAGAACCCAAACATATGTTTTTTTAAATGAAAACCATAGTTGGCTTTGATTTCATTTTAAATATCTTTTTTTTTTACTTTCCGAATATATAAACATTTATATATTTATCTCAAAAAATAACTGAGTTTTTGATGATTTTCTCTTTGTCACAAATCTAGTGTGCCATGACTGAGATAAAATAAAATAAACAAATGCTTCATCGAAATCGTCAAAATGTCAAATTTGACCTATATCTGTAAAATGACAAGAGATATCTGAATCTGGTTCGCGGCATTAAATTTATAATTAAAATCGGTCCCATGAGTGCGATATTAATTTTTTTCTATCTAGTGTGGAAATAGGTGTAACCCCCAAAAGACATCAAAAATGCCCCACCCTGTACAAGAAAAATTATCAATAGTAATATAATAAGTGCTTTGGATTTTCCGGTTAAATTACGATAACTTGTTGCACAGCAACAAAGAGTGTCAGTTTGACAGTTTAAAAATTTTTTTTTTTTTATTTTCTGTCAAACTGACACGATTTGTTGTTTTGCAGGAAGTTTGAGGAATTTAACCATCGGATTTGTATTTGACACAATTATTTTTTGAGTTACTATGGAAATGTAAATAATTTAAAAATTTTTATTGGTGGAGTTACCCCATGTTTTATCAAATATTATCAATAGTAATATACCTAATAAGTGCTTTGGATTTTCCGGTTAAATTACGAAAACTTGTTGCACAGCAACAAAGAGTGTCAGTTTGACAGTTTAAAAAAACCGAGTGCGAAGCTCGAGGTGTTTTCCGTCAAACTGACACGATTTGTCGTTGTGCAGGAAGTTTGAGGAATTTAACCATCGGAAAATCCAAAGCACGTATTATATTCGTTAAGATAATTTTATGAATGTACACAACAGTTTATTTTATTTCATATTAATGCAAGTATTAGATCATACTAATATTATAATTACAAATTAATTCTTATAGAAATGTGGTTATTTATATTGTTACCATGGAAAACCTACAATTAATTTTATCGAAATTTTATCGCTGGAAAACCATGTAGGTTGGTCCAATACTGCACTGTGATTGGTCGAAATTGCTATGAATACAATTATCTTTATAAAACTTTTTTTTTAGAAAAAAAATTAAAAATAGTAGTTTAATAAACAAGAGTGTTAATAAGAGCGATTAATAATCGAAACGATTTTAACGCGTGAGCGCAGCGAGCGCGTTAATGAGTCGAGATTATTAATCGCCGATTAACACTCATGTTGATTACAATATTTTTTTGTCGATCGCTCTTTATTAGAATGAAAATAATCTAATTTTGTTCCATGGCAAAATCCAAATTCTGACATAATATGCAATAAGTCAAAATACCACTGACATAATTAATTAATTTCGGCAGGTGTCAGTTCCAAATGCATGTTTCAATAATATAATATATTGTTGGTTACCTAGCAAATCTCATAATCTCAACAATGTTTTTAATGTGCATGTATGCATTAAACTGAGTTATTAATACACTCCTTTTATTACATTAACTAGATCTTTAATAAACGATCGACAAAAAAGCATATTTACATATTAGATAAAATATCTTTAGAAAAATATATTTTCAGAAAAACTATACCACAATCGAATGACATATTAATTATTACTTATTATTATTACATGTTACTAATAATTCATACACTTTTATTTTATTTTCGTAAAAAACTTTCTATAGGTATTTAAAATATAACAGGCACACAGCACAGAAACAATGGAATCAAATGTAATTAAAATTAATAAAATAACAATTTAAAATATGTGTTAACTATTTTTGTTCAAGAAATGAAGTTTTCCTTTTTTATAGTCGAGTCCAGTGCAAAGCAGCATCTCCAGTTGAAAGCAAAAGGAAAGAAGATAATTCTCGTATTTTCAAGAACGCGTTCATGCAAAAAGTAAAAAAGTAGCCCTGGCTGAGAGTTATTGAATTACACAAACTTGAATAACTTTAAAAAAGTTTTTCCTCTGTATGTAATTCAAGCTTTTTCATTAAATTTATTGTCTTATTGGTTGAGGCTTTTAAATATTACTGTAACACCAATTTATGGAGCTGTGACACATAATTAAGGCTAGTTGCAAACAAACATTCTTGTTATTAGTGCTCAGATCACAGATTGTATATTATTAAATAACTCGATGATAGGAAATAGTACATTTTAGTGTTGAAAACACTTATCTTATGCCGAATTCCCGGGCTGACTGACACGCTCATCAGCGTCACGCAGCGCAGTTAGATGAGATAGATAGGTTGAAATGCATCATGTACGATCAGTGTCCAATGTTGAAATGTTGCCGTTTCAGTAAAATTGTACTGATCAGAGTGATGCCGATGTTGAGATGATGGTGACCGGGATGGGTGGGATGTTCCTGTATCGTGGTAATATTAACAGACTGGGTAATTTAAATGAATGAAAAAATTTAAAACTAGTATTTTTGAATAATCACAGGGTATAATCTATTAATCTAAATTCCAAAGCTGAAAAGCACTAAATTTGAGTAAGTCATATTTTACTTAATGAACATTTCTAAATGTTATTTAAATAATTATTTAAAAAAAACTTAATAGTATATTAAGTATGGAGAACGGTAAGGGATTTTTACCGTTCGACATACTTATAACATTTTTTGCACGATCCGTCAAATTAACGTATTTATAGGTTTAATTAAAGAATAGTAACCAAACTAAAATTTGTTCATGTCAAAGTGACAACTATAAAATTATCTAAAATAAAGTGACAAAACTTTCAAATGACATTACTTACCGATCAGAAGGCGAGAATCTGATCGGTAATAGTAGTTTAATAAACAAGAGTGTTAATAAGAGCGATTAATAATCGAAACGATTTTAACGCGTGAGCGCAGAGAGCGCGTTAATGAGTCGAGATTATTAATCGCCGATTAACACCCATGTTGATTACAATATTTTTTTGTCGATCGCTCTTTATTAGAATGAAAATAATCTAATTTTGTTCCATGGCAAAATCCAAATTCTGACATAATATGCAATAAGTCAAAATACCACTGACATAATTAATTAATTTCGGCAGGTGTCAGTTCCAAATGCATGTTTCAATAATATAATATATTGTTGGTTACCTAGCAAATCTCATAATCTCAACAATGTTTTTAATGTGCATGTATGCATTAAACTGAGTTATTAATACACTCCTTTTATCACATTAACTAGATCTTTAATAAACGATCGACAAAAAAAGTAGTTTAATAAACAAGAGTGTTAATAAGAGCGATTAATAATCGAAACGATTTTGACGCGTGAGCGCAGCGAGCGCGTTAATGAATCGAGATTATTAATCGCCGATTAACACTCATGTTGATTACAATATTTTTTTGTCGATCGCTCTTTATTAGAATGAAAATAATCTAATTTGGTTCCATATGGCAAAATCCAAATTCTGACATAATATGCAATAAGTCAAAATACTGACATAATTAATTTCGGCAGCTGTCAGTTCCAAATGCATGTTTCAATAATATAATATATTGTTGGTTACCTAGCAAATCTCATAATCTCAACAATGTTTTTAATGTGCATGTATGCATTAAACTGAGTTATTAATACACTCTTTTTATTACATTAACTAGATCTTTAATAAACGATCGACAAAAAAATTACTTACCAAAACCTACTATTCTTTTAATTAAACCAGTAAATACGCGAATTTGACGGATCGTGCAAAAAATTTAATAACATTAGAATTTTCTCGCTTTAACATGAAAGGGTTCAATGCAACAAACTAGACCAGGTAGTTCTTAATTTGTTGAGCACATCTAGAAAACAACACAAACACGTTTATACGATTACTATTATACAGGGTGGTCCGAATTTTACCTTCGATAAATTGGGAATCAATAGAAAACCTTAAAAACCGTTTCAGAAATACTGGATGTTGAAGTTGCATATTTTTTTTTTATAAATTTAATATCTCCAGAACCAAAGGGAATATTTTATTGAAATTTGGTGGATATTATTTTCTTAATAAGTACCATATTAATCACCATAATTTGTTTTCCTACTTCAAGTAGTGGCGTAACCACGGGAGTAAAATTATTTCTTTTTAGAAAAAAAAGTGGTATGCCAATGATATAATACATTTTTGAAATCAGCAGTCGATTAACGAAAAAAAAGTTTTCTTGTAGTTTTTTTGTAAAACAAATCGTTATACAGTAAAATATTAATTAGATGTCATTGTAGGTAATTTATTGCAATAAGACAAGTACCAAGTATACAGGGCGGTCCGAATTGAACCTTCGATAATTTGGTAATCAATTAAAATTAAAAATGTTAAAATAATATCAATTTTCTTAATAAACTTATATCGAAATCTCAACCGTTTCAGAAATACAGGGTGTTAAAATTACATATTTTTTTTAATAAATTTAATATCTCCTGAACTTTTTTTTTATTTTGAGCTGTTCGTCCAATGATTTAAGTTTCTGTTGTAAAATAAATTTAGTTGTTTTATTTTTAATTTATTTGTTTGAAATACATAGGTACTTGTCTTGTTGCGATAAATTACCTACAATGAATTCTAATTAAAATTTTACTAGAAAACGATACCTACGTTTTAGGAAAAAACTACAAAAGGACTTTTTTTTCGTAAATCGACTGCTAATTTCAGAAATGTAGATAAAAATTATATCATTGGCGTACCCTGTGGTTACGTCACTGCTTGAAATAATAAAACAAATTATGATGATTAAATATGATACTTATTAATAAAATAATACCCACCAAATTACAATAAAATATTCCCTTTGGTTCAGGAGATATTGAATTTATTACCTTTTTTTTATAAAAAGAAATAATATCACCCTGTGGTTACGTCACTGCTTGAAATAATAAAACAACTTATGATAATTAAATATGATACTTATTAATAAAATAATACCCACCAAATTTCAATAAAATATTCCCTTTGGTTCAGGAGATATTGAATTTATTAAAAAAAAAATATGCAACTTCAACACCCTGTATTTCTGAAACGGTTGAGTTTTCGATATAAGTTTATTAAGAAAATTGATGTTTTTTTAAGGTTTTCTATTGATTCCCAAATTATTGAAGGTAAAATTCGGACCACCCTGTATACTGTGTCCCAAATTGCTTGTAATTGCAGGGTATCTCTGTAATTTGTAAAGATAGAACTTTGCGGTTTTCGCGAACCTGTACCATTTTTTCGTTAAACTTTTAATGCCGCAAGCAGAACTAAGCTAACTTGTTTTGTTTCTGAGATACACGGTGAAAACGAAAATTTTCACTTTCTGGGGTGCTGTCATATCTCACACACCGTGTAAGCTACAAAAAAAGTAAAAACTGTTCTAGATAGATATTTTTGCGTAGAATCTAGTGGCGTACTCGAAAAAAAATTGATTTGCACCGTTTAAGAGATACGACCCAAACTAGGTCTTTTTTAAATCATCATAAGGATCTCGGAAACCGTAAGAGATACAGGGTCGGTTAAATTATGGCAAAGTTGCGCAATTTGATGCTTATCAAAATGCTGTGTTGCAATTTGGAAAATTCCGAATACTTACTGAAATATCCTGAAAAAACAAAATTTCATAAAATATTTTTAATATTTGCTGACGTTATTTGAAAACCAATTTTAAAACAAACAACACTTTGTCATTGCCATTTTTTATCCTCTACAATATGGCGCTGTTAAATTTTAAATCCGACGTTTCGTCTTCCAAGAACCATCATGAACTTATTTTTTTTAAGTACGGACCTAGATTTTTTATTTTATTTTTTGTTAGCTTTGAACTACCTTAAAGCTATGACCCATCACAAATTTTGATTTTCAAACGTTTCGATGACAAAAACTGACATTTTCTGTATTTTTAAAAATATTTAATACGACACTGTTTTTAAAACAAATTATTACTTCTGACTAAATAATGTTAATACTAGCTTTTCATCTGTATGTAATGTACCACTACCTCTATGCCCTTATTTCTGTTGTTTTTACTTGTTACATTCATTTTAAGTATTTTAACACATGCCAATATCTTAATGTGTGGCCTATGGCGTCAGTTTGACGACCCCCCATTGCTAGAGGTCCACTTTTGATACACGAATTTTAAACTTCTAATATGTAACTTGTAAGTAATATGTATATGTTTGGTCAAGACCAGTCGACAGATTTATCACCTACGGTTGGGACGAAAACCATGCACCCCGCCTTTTCAGGAGATGACTTTCAGGTCATCGAAACTTATCCTATTTTAAAAACAGTATATTTCCATCTTTCATACTCATTAGTTCAATTTTCATTTAACACATAATATTAACTTAACATACGTATTAAAAAGTACATTTTTGGACCAGTACAAAACTGATAAACCTGGTCTTGACTAAAACCTTAACGGTTATTATTTGTAGTGTTTTTAGTGTTTGTTATATCAATAAATAAATTGAAAGTCTCTGTTGGTTTCTTTCGACAAGTTCAATAATATCACCCAAAAGGAACTACGAGGAATAAACATTAAAACCATCCTAATTTCAATCAAATAAATTCTACACAATCACAAAGTAAAATCAATTAAACAAGAAAACACTACAAAAAAGTGGCGCAGTCGGTAGGATTCGACAGAATCCATTTCGCTGTAGAATTTATCTTGACATCGAGTGTGATCAAAAATTTTGACAAACAACAAAACAGTGACAGTGCTTTCAACAACATCCGGAGACCGTCTTCATAAAGTTTAATTTTCAACGACCAACAACCCCTACGAGAAGATCACCAGCATATCATCCCCAATAATATTGTACTAATTTATCTGTTACCGATTACCCTGCAATAATCACCATCATTGGAAACTTCTGCTGCAAATTTACATCATTATCCACAATCAACAATCGACAACCAGCAACCAAACAACTGAGGAGGAAAGACAATTCGTACATTTGATTCTCAATATAGCAAATCTGTAAGTGAACAAATTTTCTTTTAGTTTCAATATTCTCTTCATATTAATCAAGTTTATTTTCCTATAATATTTTATTAGTTCTTATATTTGTAAATCAGATTTATTAAAAAACGAAAATGCCAAGAAATAATTCAAACGACAACGATGCCTCAGGCAATAATTTTGAACTTTTAACTTTTGTAATAAATGCTCTCACTAACGTCTTTTTTGACGGTACAAAAATTAATAGTAATTTAGAAAATTTTATTGGAAGTTGCAACCACGCGTTCGAATTGATTCCCGCAGTAGATCACCCTAAGTTATTAGCAGTGGTAAAAATCAAACTTTCTGGTGAGGCGCAAAATCGCATTAAAGACAAAGTACTACCTACTTGGAATGCATTAAAAACATTTTTAAGATCTGAATTCTCCACTAAATCGAATTTCCTACAAGCTCAAATTGAACTGAATTCGTGCAGACAAGATCGCGGTGAAAATCTAGAATCATATATAAATAAGGTAGAAAAATGTTACAAAAATTTATTGTCTTGTTTGGACCACAACCTCAGTGCAGCGGAAAAGGAAGCAAATACGAGACTAATTAATACTCAAGCAAAGGGTAGTTTTATAATGGGAGTGGATAAAGAACTTAGTATAATAATAAGAGCACGCAATCCTGAGAGTTTAGAAGGCGCTATTCAAATCGCGAAATCAGAAAGCCAAATCTCTGAAGCATATTCAAATAACTGTACATCTTATTCTTCTTCAAATCAATACTGTCATATTTGCAAAAAAAACAATCATACCACTGACAACTGTCGTTTTAACTCTAAGAGAAAACCTCAATCGAATTTACGTACACCAGTACAATGTAGCTTTTGCAAAAATTTAGGACATACGATCCAGGAATGCCGGAAGAAAGCTAATCAAAATCGAAATCATTATTATCAAAATGGCTCTAACAATTTTAATTATCAACATAATAGGCGCGAAGGTAATTCATGGAATAATGGAAATCGAACCAATGTCTCACATCTAAATACCGAAGCCTACAGAAACCCTAACTACCCCAACCAAACCCGAAATTATCAAAATCAATCAAACCGCGTAAACACAATTAACGAATCGTCTTTAAACTCCAATGGCCCCGAGAGCCAAGCCGAACCTCGGGAAGCCACACAAGTTCAGGCATCTATACAATAAATGTAATAGGTGCAACGGCACACGTTAAGTTAGAAGTATCTGACTTAATCAATACTTCTTCGTTTTTATTAGATACGGGATCCGAAATTTCACTAATTAAATTATCCAAATTAAAACCTCATACTCTTTGTTTTGAACATAATCCTATTTACCTTAGGGGGATAGGCAATGTTCTAAATCTTATTAAAACTATCGGTTATTGCTATTTAAATTTTACATTCGGGTCCGATACAATTACTCACATTTTTCATATTGTTCACGATTCTTTTCCCATCGAACACGATGGTATAATAGGCAACGACTTTCTAAAAAATCACGATGCTATAATAAACTACGAAAATCGACACTTATTAATAAAAAATGCCATAATTAAACTAAATTCTTACGAAGATAGTAGCTCAGACGATAATCCTGACACTAATCATTCTAATCATCAAGTCGATAATACTAGTTCTACACTCAATGCCAGTGTAACAAATAACACTCCAAGAAATCCAGTTCCTAAATCCAAAGTTACAAAACGCGACTCTCTTGCAGACTCGACAAGGAATCATTTTAGACCTAGGTCAACTTCCAGTTCGAGAATCAACGCGACTTGCGATTTTGTACCGGATCAAATTATTAAAGCACGCACCGAAACGGTAGCCCAAATCAGAATTTCAAACCCGGAGATTATTGAAGGCATAACACCAAATATAAGCATAAGTGAAAACGTTTATCTCGGAAATAGTTTAGTAAAAGTGAATTCAAATAATACGGTCACCACAACTATCTTAAATGCATCGGAGAAAGATATAAAAATAAATGATTTAATAATTACATTAGAAAACAAACCCGAAATATGCCAGGTGAATTCGACCTTTTTACATAAACATAACAATAATTATAATTCGGAAAGACTAGAAAAAATTAAAAAATTAGTAAACACGGACCATTTAAATTCAGAGGAAAGTCAAGAAATAATAGATTTGTGTATGGAATATAGTGAATTATTTTACTTAGAGGGAGATAACTTAAGTTATACAGACCTCGTTTCTCACGAAATTCATACGTCAACAGAAGTACCAATAAATGCTAAAACATATAGATATCCTCATGCTTTAAAATCAGTAGTTGACGAACAAATAACTAAAATGCTAGATCAAAACATAATCAAACCGTCATATAGTCCCTGGAACTCACCTGTGTGGGTCGTACCGAAAAAAACCAACGGCGAAAATAACAAAAAGTGGAGACTCGTTATAGATTATCGGAAACTCAATGATATTACAATCGGGGATTCTTACCCACTACCTAACATTGAGGAGATATTAGACCAACTAGGATGTTGTAAATATTTTTCGACACTCGATTTAACTTCCGGTTTTCACCAAATTAGAATGCACCCATCATATAAAAAAGTTAAGAGACGTATTTGACAGACTTTCGCACCACAATCTCAAACTCGAGCCCAATAAATGTCATTTTCTTCGACAAGAAATTGTTTACCTTGGTCACCACATATCAGCTGATGGTGTTCAGCCAGACCCATCCAAAATATTATGCGTAAAAAATTTTCCGGTCCCTCATAATCAAAAACAGATTAAATCGTTTCTAGGGCTTGCAGGCTATTACAGAAGATTCATTCAAGATTTTAGTAAATTAGCACAACCTCTATCGAAATTACTACGGAAAGACGCTAAATTTGATTGGACTAGTCTTCAACAACAATCATTCGAAAAACTTAGAGACGAACTTTGTAGGGAACCAATTTTACAATTTCCTGATCTTTCTAAGGAATTTACGTTAACTACCGACGCATCTAATTATGCAATAGGTGCAGTACTGTCGCAAGGTCCAAAAGGAAACGACCTCCCCATCGCGTATTATAGTCGAGTGCTACAGAAAGCTGAACAAAATTATGACGTTGCATCTAAAGAACTACTTGCCATTGTTTCAGCCGTAAAACATTTCAGGCCCTACCTATTCGGTCGAGAGTTTAAAATCGTAACAGATAACATCGCGTTAAAATATTTACAAAACGTAAAAGATCCAAGCTCACGGTTACTTCGCTATCGTCTCATATTAGCAGAATACAAATACTACATAGAATACAAACCAGGTAAAACAAATAAAAACGCAGATGCTTTAAGCAGAATAGCACAAGTAAATGCATTAACTTCTAAGTCACCTCGCGAAAGATACGATAACTTTTTACAAACCTTAGGAACTTCCATCATAACATATAGCAAAATCAACGATCTTAACGACGACATAGTAACCGCACGCGATAATATTGCAGTTTTAATCCCATTAGATCTAAATATAACAGATAATAATTTAAAAAATATTTTCAAAAAATTTAATCACTCGGATCATCTATCAAAAATAAATTCTAATCAATATGAAATTCATAATTTCAAGGAAAAAGCTAAATTTGTAATTTACGGATTTTATAAAATAAATCACTATGATTCCGCAACATATCAAGATTATTTCGAAACATTATTAAATTTACGTAGCTTTTTATTAGAAGAAAACATTGAAACAATTAGTATACCTCGTTTTACCGATGTTTATGATAAAACACAGTGGAACAAATTAAGATCAATGATTAGATACATTTTTAAATACACCGATATTACAATTAACATATTTCACAATATTTTGATAACACCCCAACGCGCAGACTTGAGTACAATTTTAAAAGAAAATCACGATATTCCCAGTTCAGGCCATTTAGGTGTACACAAAACATACCACAGAATAAAACAGGTTTATAAATGGAAAAATATGAAAAAAGATATTAGTAAATATGTGAAAGAGTGTAAATCATGCCAAAAGAACAAATTAATTAGGCGCAAAAACCGTATGCCTATGGAACTGACAACTACCTCTAAAAAGCCATTAGAAAAAGTGTTCTTAGACATTGTTGGCCCCTTGCCATTAACTGAAAGTGGTAATAGATTCATCTTGACATTACAAGAGGATCTTACAAAATTTTCACAAGCATTCGCGATCTCGAACCACGAAGCCCTAACGGTAGCCCAAACATTCGTCAATAACTTTATCTGCAAATTCGGGATACCTACTTGTATTCTAACTGATCAAGGTAGAGAGTTTAACTCTAATTTAATAAAACACATCTGCAAACTTTTCAAAATTAAACACGTCACCACCACCGCATATCGACCGCAAACAAACGGTGCTTTAGAAAGAAGTCATCTAACGTTAGCAGACTATCTTAAACACTACGTTAATGATCAAGCAGATTGGGAAAATTATCTAGATTTCGCCATGTTTTCGTATAATACTTCGGTGCATGCCACTACTAAATTCACTCCATACGAACTCCTGTATGGCTACAAACCTGAACTACCATCAAGTATAAAAAACACACCTGAAATAAAATATTCTTACGACGACTATACAGAAGAACTGAAATATCGGCTAAGTAAAAGTCACGAAATCGCACATAAGCATTCGATTCAATCAAAAATTGTCAATAAGTCATACTATGATAAAAAAGCAAAGCCGATCACGATAAAATCTGGTGACATGGTTTATTTGCTCGACGAACAGTCCAAACTGGGTACATCGAAAAAATTAAATGCCCGTTACAAAGGACCTTACCAAGTTCAGTCCATAGATTCTAATGTAAACTGCACAATAAAGATTAAAAACAAGAATGTGAGAGTACACTTCGATAAACTAAAGTCAGTCATAGCATAGAAATAGAACCGATTATTTTAACTATAATCATCCCATGTAACTCAGAAATTCGATTTATTAGCATATGGAGACGCCTACAAAAAATGTTTTTCTATGATATTGCAGAAAGAAATACGTAACAAGTGGAGTTGTAAAACATTTAAAAAAAAATATCAGTTTTTCTCGTCTAGTATTGGCCGTCAAAAGTTTGACGAAGTGAGAGATTAATTAACAAAATTGGCATTAAAAGGAAAAATAATAAGATGAATATTGCAAAACTAAAATAAAATATGTTTCATTCATTTCATTCATGTTAATGTAGATATAGATATAGAATAGCAATAGAGTTAAATTACACTTAAATCAACTGTGAAGTGCATCCCAGATTAAAATCCGACGAAGAAGACAAGTTAGTGAAAAACGCAAATCGGTTACCTGAATGTGTTAATTCAGAATGTGTAATGAAACAAAAAAAAAAAACTTTAAATAGTACCTAAATAAATAAAATTTTGTGAATGTGCAGTGAAAAAAAATGACAAACAAAACTTTGTAATACATTAGTTTAATAAAATTATTGATGAATGACTTTGTTGTACCTTTGTTCAACTAAAACATTTTTTATATTTAAAATACAATTTATTTTATATGTACTCTGAGTTGTTGTAGACATCGACGTTTAATTTTAGGAAATGTAAAAAAAAAAAAGTTAAGGAAAGTGATTATTGTTTCAAATTGATAGATATAATATTATGTACTTACCATTCAGTACCTAAAAACAAATTATAAAAATTTTGAATTAACAAAATTTTCATCTTTTAAGGGGGGGAGTGTAATGTACCACTACCTCTATGCCCTTATTTCTGTTGTTTTTACTTGTTACATTCATTTTAAGTATTTTAACACATGCCAATATCTTAATGTGTGGCCTATGGCGTCAGTTTGACGACCCCCCATTGCTAGAGGTCCACTTTTGATACACGAATTTTAAACTTCTAATATGTAACTTGTAAGTAATATGTATATGTTTGGTCAAGACCAGTCGACAGATTTATCACCTACGGTTGGGACGAAAACCATGCACCCCGCCTTTTCAGGGGATGACTTTCAGGTCATCGAAACTTATCCTATTTTAAAAACAGTATATTTCCATCTTTCATACTCATTAGTTCAATTTTCATTTAACACATAATATTAACTTAACATACGTATTAAAAAGTACATTTTTGGACCAGTACAAAACTGATAAACCTGGTCTTGACTAAAACCTTAACGGTTATTATTTGTAGTGTTTTTAGTGTTTGTTATATCAATAAATAAATTGAAAGTCTCTGTTGGTTTCTTTCGACAAGTTCAATAATATCACCCAAAAGGAACTACGAGGAATAAACATTAAAACCATCCTAATTTCAATCAAATAAATTCTACACAATCACAAAGTAAAATCAATTAAACAAGAAAACACTACATGTATCATAAATTTAGAATGTTGAAAAAATAATTTATTTTTAAAAATAGTATCGTATTAAATATTTTTTTAAATACAGAAAATGTCAGTTTTTGTCATCGAAACGTTTGAAAATCAAATTTTATGATGGGTCATAGCTTTAAGGTAGTCCAAAGCTAACAAAAAATAAAATAAAAAATCCAGGTCCGTATTTAAAAAAAATTAATTGATGATGGTTTCTGGAAGACGAAACGTCGGCTTTAAATTTTGACAGCGCCATATTGTAGAGGATAAAAAGCGGCAATGACGAAGTGTTTTAAAATTCGCTTTCAAATAACGTCACAAAAAAATAAAAAAGATTTTATGAAATTTCGTTTTTTTCAGGATATTTCAGAAAGTATTCGGAATTTTTCAAGTTGCAACACAGCATTTTGATAAGCATCAAAATGCGCAACTTTGCCATAATTTAACCGACCCTGTATCTCTTACGGTTTCCGAGATCCCTATGATGAGGCTCGAAAATGGGCCACCCTGTACATATAGCTGGAAGAATTTTTTATATCCTTAAATTTTAGAAATTAGCTGAAAAGGAAGTTTTGAAAAGTACCTATAGTATTTTAAATTAAATATGTAACTGTGTATCTGGACCACATTATGCTGGTTTGTTGTCAATTGTTATAGTTTTGTATGTGAGTTTTAGATAAAGAGGGTATTCTGTGGTTTTAGAACAGTATGGTAGTGTTCAGGGTTGTTTATGTTAAACACGTGCAAGGCGGACTGGATTTTAATGTTGTTAATATAAACAAACATACTCATTTATGATTAAAGACAACGGATGGTAGGTGCTATCTGCTTAGAAATATTACCGAGAGATCAAAAATTATCTTGGTCAAAGGTGGTCATGGATTTTAAAATAATTGTCGGAGCTAGTATCGTGTCAATACTTATTGTGGCACATAACTTGATAAACTTCAAAAGGATGATACAAGCTAAGTCTGTCGTTTTTCATTTCATGACCACCTTTGACCAAGATAATTTTTGATCTCTCGGTATATTACACTATAAGAGAAGAAAGTGACACTGAGTAGAAAGGTTATAAATAAGTTGGTTAATTAAAAATGATTTTTATTATATCTTACTACCTAACTCGTAAATTGAGATGTGCATAAGATGTATTATATTAATAAGTACTACTTAAGTTTTTCAAAAATAAAATGCTAAAAAATTCTATGTTTATAATAACCTTGCGTGTATAATAAACATTTTTTATCATGATTATATACTGTGTTTGTTTTCAACACCCTCCGATGGTTGCAAGAATTGCGAGATCTGTGGATTTTTTAATTATTTAAGGTGACAGTTTTCAAGTGAAACGTCATAGTTATATTTAAGTTTTCATTTTAACTATTTTAAGCTTTATTATATAAAATATTCCATGGAAAGTGATTGAATTGATATTGAAATTTTATGTAAACTTAATGCATTTTTTAACGAAAACACTATGTTTTCGTTAAGCGGAAGGTGGAATGTAGGTCAAGATGTCCAACAAACCGAATTCCGCTGTCGTGCAAATTACACCATCCAAAGGTGTTGACCCTAAATATACTGCAAAAATTAAAATTATTAGTAATAATACTGAGGAAATGGAAAAAGATGCACTTACATATATTAAGAAATTAGAGCAACAATTACAACAATTAATGAAAGAAAATGAAAATCTACGAAATATTGTCGAAAAGCTGCAACCTCAAAAAAATTACGAGCCTACTGACACGGAAGAAGAGAATAACATAGTGGCCCAGGAAACCGCTTGGCTTTTACCTAAGAGCAAAATATCTGATGTGTCCAACACATGACTTTCTTATACGGATAGTATCACAATAATTACTTTTCCTAAAGAAATTCAGTTAAATTTCTTGTGAAAATTTTGAGGGTTTCCAGCAATTTTCAAATAGTTTCTGTCGCACTTATTGCAATACGCATAAATCTGTCCTTGTCTCACTCATTACAACCGAATTTTACGACAAAAATGTGTTTTATTTTAGATTTTTGACCTATTACTCATACCCGTTATGAAATTACATTTATTTATTCATTATTATTGTTTTCGGTACCATAGAAACCAGTAAAATAAAAAAAAACTTTTCCTAAAGAAATTCAGTTAAATTTCTTGTGAAAATTTTGAGGGTTTCCAGCAATTTTCAAATAGTTTCTGTCGCACTTATTGCAATACGCATAAATCTGTCCTTGTCTCACTCATTACAACCGAATTTTACGACAAAAAGTGTTTTATTTTAGATTTTTGACCTATTACTCATACCCGTTATGAAATTACATTTATTTATTCATTATTATTGTTTTCGGTACCATAGAAACCAGTAAAATAAAAAAAAACTAATGGTCCGTCCTTCTGGGATTCGAACCCGGGACCTTCCGTTTGGCAGCCATATAATGAGACACATGTCTACCACCTCGACCGTCGGATTCAACTATCAACGCGCGCTATGAGAAAATAAAGTGTTTTAAGAATATCTAGTTTTTTTGAAATTTTTTTGACGGAATTTCAAAAAAAAGTTCAAACAAAATTTGTTCAAAAATCAATTCTAAATCAATGTTAAAGAATAAAGAAATCTCATAAATTGATTATTTTTCAAGATATTCCTAAAAAACCTAAAAATGTCTTCAGGTAAGTGTCACTTGTTTTGGTGCTAGATGAAAAACATTTAATGTGGCACCCACAATTTTGTTCAAACTCTTAAATATGAAATTTGAATCAAATCCGATAACTCGTTTTTGAGTTATGGTGGATACAGACAGACACATAGACACACACACAGACAAACATCATGGCGAAAATGGTCAGAATGGATTCAGAGGCCCTCAAAACGTGTAAATCCATCAAAATCTCGAAGTCGAAAAAAATCACGATTACTATACTTCCTTATACTTCGTATAAGAAAGTAAAAACGCAAAGCATCCAGCCCACCCGAGAAACCTGGTATGAATCAAGCACAGAATGCGAAAGCTAATAATAATGGTGATACCACCAACAAAATTAAAAGACCACCTCCAGTAATAGTAAGCAATATAACAGATATTAAAAAGATAAATAGGTAGTGTTATGAATTTTCATAAATTATGCAACTACAGAGTAGATCTGCTGAGAAGTAATCAGCTCAAAATTAACGTCGATAACGATATAGACTACCGTGTATTGACAGGAGCACTAAATAGCGAGCATTCGAGCACAAACAACATAGACCACTGAGAGTAGTAGTGAGAAATCTCCATCCAAGTTGTGAACCTGAAGCAATTAAAGAAGAATTATCTATGAAAGGAGTCAACATTCTGGATGTAGTCAACAAAATCAAAAAAGTGCGCGAAGGAAATAGAGTCTCCTATGAAAAGTTACCGCTTTTTATGTTGACTTTTGATAATTCCGAAAGTGTGGAAAAAGTGTTCGAAATTCGTTACCTACAACATATGAAGGTAAATGTGGAAGCAATTAAAAGCGGAAAGCAAATCCCACAATGCAAAATGTGTCAACGCTACGGGCACACCAAAAAGTTTTGTAAACACAAGTTAGTGTGCGTCAAGTGTGCGGGTAATCATCTCCCTACCGAGTGCACCCTACCTAAAGAATCACCAGCCAGATGTTCGAATTGTGGAGAAGCACATCCGGCTAACTACCGCGGATGCATAGTAGCCAAAGAACTACAGAAAAAGCGTGATGCACAGATAAAGAAACAGCAGAAGTCAAGCCCGAAAATCTTCACGTCGAAAAAAGTGGTAGAAGGAGT
Source organism: Pediacus dermestoides (assembly GCA_963942485.1). Lineage (NCBI taxonomy): Eukaryota > Metazoa > Arthropoda > Insecta > Coleoptera > Cucujidae > Pediacus > Pediacus dermestoides. Next base: position 21,950,248 of record OZ012626.1, on the reverse strand, counting down.
TTCTTATGGACAAGCAGCAGCTCCGAAATTACAACCTACTCCAACCCAAACAACCCAATCGTCTATGGAACAGTTAATGTATAAAATTAATAAATATAAAATTAAAAGACCTTTCCAATGATAAAATAAAAGTGGTATGTCGCTGGAAAAATTTTATTGAAGCGTCGCGACGCCTACCGTCATGCATATTAAAGTCTATATTTCTATCCTAATTTTGAGTGAGAGCCAGTAGGTATATAATAGTAGTTTAATAAACAAGAGTGTTAATAAGAGCGATTAATAATCGAAACGATTTTAACGCGTGAGCGCAGCGAGCGCGTTAATGAGTCGAGATTATTAATCGCCGATTAACACTCATGTTGATTACAATATTTTTTTGTCGATCGCTCTTTATTAGAATGAAAATAATCTAATTTTGTTCCATGGCAAAATCCAAATTCTGACATAATATGCAATAAGTCAAAATACCACTGACATAATTAATTAATTTCGGCAGGTGTCAGTTCCAAATGCATGTTTCAATAATATAATATATTGTTGGTTACCTAGCAAATTTCATAATCTCAACAATGTATTTAATGTGCATGTATGCATTAAACTGAGTTATTAATACACTCCTTTTATTACATTAACTAGATCTTTAATCAACGATCGACAAAAAAACTTTTTTCAAAATTTAATTCCCTTCAGTCGTTTACGAGAAAAACGCATTTCCCCAGATAAAAGAATCACCCTGTACATGTAATTCCCGCTACCCCACACCGGTTATCTTGTTGTTGAATAATTAACGCGACCAAGTATACACAATTACCGATGTCATAAATATGTAAAAATATAATAGTCAAGCTATAGCCACTTGATGATTCAAAATAACATGGTTGTAAATTAAAACTAGTCTATAGGTAAAATGTAACAAAATTATGCAAAATCGATGGCCTTGAATCCCACGGCCACATAATAAATATTGGAAATGCCTGACCTTAATTTTGGAGTCTGCGTTGCCCAAAGAAGACCTGTCCAGATGTCCAAGGAAAGTCCAGGAAGTCAGGCTGGATAATCTCAGTTTCCGAACAGCAAAACCAAAGCGATTGTGCGAAATAGGCGAAGAAAAGAGAAAAGTGTAGGCAGAGAGAAAGAGAGAGAAGAGAAAAAGGAGAAGAAAGAAGAGAGGTCTAAAAGAGAACATAAATTAGCTTATTGGAAAACCAGGAATTTGCGTCGTAATTAATTACCTTAGGTGTAGTGTGGCCTCTTGTGAAAATCAATCAAGTAGTTTCGTGCTTAATCCTCCGTAGAGTTTCTTAACGCCAATCAAACGAAAATATCTATCTTAAATAGAATAACGGTAATCTCAAAAATTGGCGTCAATTAAATTTGCAGCACTTGGCAGATGATCCAGAAAATATCTGATAATAAATGTGCTACCAAGTGTGCAGACGAAAGTACGAATTGCGAATGATTTTCACACAAGAATTTTCGTTGAAAAGGACGCTAAATAAATTCTTAGAATTTTTCCAAAAGCCAAAGAAAAATAAGATGAAAAGAAACAAGTATCGCCATCTAATGGTCACTAATCGGGAATAGGTGGTAATCCTGTGATAGGGTTCTATTTAACGAGATGAGGGACCTAAGTTTTCAATTAATTATACAAATTTGAGATAATAAGAAGTTAGATGGAAGATTGACCAGGGTTATCCATACTTTTAGGCTAAATGTTGCTAGTGGAAATTTAACCCGTTACAACCCTTAAAATTTTTACAAGAAATTTAACTTAATTTCTTTAGGAAAAGTAATTATTGTGATACTATCCGTAAAAGAAAGTCATGTGTTGGACACATCAGATATTTTTTGTAGGAATAGCAAAGCAGAAAGAGATCATAATCATGAAAGTTTTCAAAATAAAACCCTAACCACTTTATCGGAAAAAAATTTTTCTTTATAAATATCGAAAAAACGCTTGAAAATACTACCTCCATCCGAAAATATGGTATGCATTTGGAATGTTATTTACATTATAAAATGTATACCATGGTCGAAGTAATACAGGTCTAGTTGAGTCTCCCCTCCTCGTAGTATCCCAGCATAGTGACGTCAGCATGCTATACGCGTGATCCGATTGGTCGTTTGGTTGGTAATCCACAAGGTTGGATCCATTTATTTCTCACATCTTGATTACGAGGAAATGTAAAAAACTGTATCGCACTATTTTTCACGAAAGTTGAACCACAATTTATCACGGCACATTTTACTGAACTCATTTTGACAATAGCGGGTAAATCCGTTACCTGTCGTTTTTGTTGTTTTGAATTCAGAAACACATTTATGAAATTAAAGAAAAACATAAAATTTGAATCGCGCCGCGCTAGAGCGATCCAATCAAAAAGAATGCTCGTTCATCTCGCCACGCCCATTATAACATGAGAATTTGGAGGGGAGGCTCCGACAGACCTTATACTTCGACCATGATGTATACCATATTTTCAGACAGAGGTAGTAATAGAAAATATAAATAAAAATTATTATTTACTAATGAAATGGAGCAGGTCATGTGATGCGTATGCGCACGCTATTGGGCTGCAGAGCAAATAGCGACTTCTGCAAATAAACTGACGAAGCAAAGGGCGAGTTTTGCAAATCATTTGAATTTTTCATACCACATTTCAATATCAAAAAACTAGTTTTATGAGAAATTGATTGTATTAGTAGATAGTCCCTTAGAAGATGTACAATATTCACCTGAAAAAGCGTTTACGGCAAATTTGTCGATTGGCGAGTTTTGCAAATAATGGTCTCATATATAAGAGTAGAAAATAGTAGTTTATGCAACAAGTATATAATCTATGACTTTATTGACGAGTCAATAAAGTCAGATTATATACGAGTTGCATACAAAGCTTTATGTTCAACTGCGAAAATTACCTTTTAATTATTTAGGAAAATTATAAATGACAGTAATAAATTCATTCTGACAGTATTTATTGTGACATTGACAGCTGATATATTGATATTTTACAATAATAGTAAAATAATGTGCTATTATACACTAGTGTATAAAGAGCCACTTTACGCACGCAAAAGTACGTCATAAACAGTACTTTTATAATGCAGTCGTACATAATAGTAGTTTATGCAACAAGTATATAATCTATGACTTTATTGACGAGTCTGTTTTATGGCAGAGCGAGCTTGCGAGCGAGGCTAATAAATAGGACGAGTCAATAAAGTCAGATTATATACGAGTTCCATACAAAGCTTTATGTTCGACTGCGAAAATTACCTTTTAATTATTTAGAAAAATTATAAATGACATTAATAAATTCATTCTGACAGTATTTATTGTGACATTGACAGCTGATATATTGATATTTTACAATAATAGTAAAATAAAGTGCCATTATACACTAGTGTATAAAGAGCCACTTTACGCACGCAAAAGTACGTCATAAACAGTACTTTATAATGCAGTCGAAAATAAAATATATTATTTGCATATTCTACAATGAAGTTCGTCTTTTCCTGTGTGTTAAGCTTAACATAACAAACTGGAGGGTATTACATAAAAGATTAACATCCTGTAATTAATTTCTTTAAGTTAAAAATATGGAATCTTAGAACTCACTCTGATTGGTTGACCCTGATGAGTTTGATGGAAGGAACAAGTTTCAATCATTTTTAAAGCCATCCAAGCTATCTGTTGAGCGTGTGTTTGAGTTTCTTTGTGCAAACCGCCGGCTACACAGTAGGCATCACCGATAGTCTCCACCTGGAAAAATCAAACCGTACCATTAAAATACACTGTTCCATTTATCAAACCTGAAATCCCTTACACAATTTAATTGCAATTGCTCTCTATAATTTTCCAAGCAAGTTGTGAGTTATTGAGCGAGGAAATAAAGGAAATAAAGAAAAATTAAGTTCATTAATTTTCGGTAGAATGTTGCCATAAGGCAGATTATGTACTTGTATGAACTGGATTTGTTTTTAGTGCTAGTTAGGTTCTGAAGAAACACCACAAGCAATGTTAAATCTTTCAGTATAAAAAGCATCTTGTTAATGCCACCCAGTATTATTAATGACCCTTCATTAGTTTTATACTCTGCCTTCCAGTTTCACGCTTCTTCAGTTTCTTAAACACGGAAAACCCATGCAAGTGGTGTGAAATTGTTTTTCTTTTCCAGCGAGATTCTATCGTTTGTAATATTTCATTTAACATAAGGGTTTAATTTTAGTACATAGTAGTTGGAGATAATAGCTTAAAATAACTAGGCAACTATTATAGACTCTTTTATTTCTTAGAAATTCACTAAAGAAAGTTGAAATGGTAATGGGTTTTGTAGATATTAGGGTGGGATTTAATACGATGTTTTGAACCTTTAAGTTCGTAACTACTTCGCCAAATATTTACCCTTTTAATGAATAGCGAATGGATTGAACAATGTAATTATAAATTTAAAAAGTTCGTATTAAAGCGGTAATAGGCTGCTGATAATTAAAAAAAATTAAAAACGAATTAATAATAGATGAATGTATCATTTATAACTTTCTATTATATCATTGTAGTTAGCTTTCAATTAGTTACCATGGGATTTATCTACGACATTCAGTATCTGCAGGGTTTTGCAGGTATCTACAATGTAGGTACAGATATTTAATTGCTGTAAACAGGAAGGGAGAATAGTATATTACAACAAGACATGAAAATAATGCTTTTTTTTGTGAGGTGAGATTTGTACACGAGCTGCGAGTGAGGCAATCTCACGAATGAAAAAAACGTATATTATGTCGAGTAGTAAATACTAATTTTCTACGAAAGTGCGGAATGACGTTTTTTCTGACAAGTTAATCGAATTTGAAAGTAGACTTTTAAAAAACTAGTACGGAAAATTGGTGCGGAATAGTATATTGAATAGAATAGAATAGAGGATTAACATGTTTTTCAAAAAATTTTTTTTTCGATTATTCATAACCACTTTTATGTATAAATTTTTTTTCTCCGAATTTTTTGAGCGCTGGTAAATTTTTGAAACGCGTTTGAATTTCGAACAAATTTGAAAAAGCCGACGACATGCCGAACAAAGCAAAGCAAATGTGACGTCATTTCCGTACATCTGTAATCTGATCAGATTTAAATTGTCAATAATAATAATACTGACGGATCAATAATCTCTTAAATATATCGTTATCAAAATCGATTATAAATGTAAAAAGTGATAATCACCGTTCGTATCGGTGTTGCTTTGTGCCTAGTTGTCCAAATACATAAAAAAATTCGTCCAAAAAGTTGTTTTTGTACGTTCCGGAAAATTTCGAACGTCGAAATTTGTGATTTATACTTGCCCGAACCCGAAGGATCGATGAACCGTCGACAACTACAAGATTCTCATTCCACTGGTACCAAAATATTTTCTCTAGGGCGAATTGGCGAGCAGGAATTCACAATAATGTTAAAAACTAATGTTAAGGCCCTATGTGCGGGTTTGAAAGTAGACCCCCGGTATGTACTATTAATTATTGTTGTACTTACATTAAAGTGATCCTCACAGCAATAATCATTTGTAGTTGTTGAGGGTTTATTGATGCTTTGCTTTAGGCAAGTATAAACCACAAATTTCGACATTCTAATTTTTCCGGAACGCGCAAAAACAACTTTTTGGACGAATTTTTTATGTATTTGGACAACTAGGCACACAGGAACACCGATACGAACGATGATTATCACTTTTTACATTCATAATCGATTTGGATACCGATATATTTAAGAGATTATTGATCCGTCAGTATTATTGACAAGTTTCTAGTCTTGTTGATTGACAATTTAAATCTGATCAGATGACAGATGTACAGGAATGACGTCACATAGGCTCGGCTATTTTTCGGGCGTGTTCGGCACGTCGTCGGCTATTTCAAATTTGTAGGAATTTCAATTGCTTGTTAAATATTGAAAAAAAAAGAAAAATAATGAACAATAATTGTTTTTGGACTCAGGGCAACTCAAATTATACAAATAATATGCGAAACAAGGAATCTAAAAAAAATGTTAATCCTCTATAGAATTTGCTTTATTTAGGTAATGAAAGATTACATAAAACGTCACATTTAAAACCTAATATAACATTATTTAAAATTATACTATAATATACCTACATATATCCAATTTTATAGGTAGGTAATACTGTAGGCACAAATACTGTAAATATTCGTCAATAGTGTACACAACATTTTTTTTATTCGATTGTACTATAAAACCGTATTTTTCGGTTCGAAAATGGGGACGAAAACGGCACCTTTTCGTAAAACAATTGACTGCGTTTTTTCGTCCTAGTCCGAAATAGTAGTTTAATAAACAAGAGTGTTAATAAGAGCGATTAACACTCATGTTGATTACAATATTTTTTTGTCGATCGCTCTTTATTAGAATGAAAATAATCTAATTTTGTTCCATGGCAAAATCCAAATTCTGACATAATATGCAATAAGTCAAAATACCACTGACATAATTAATTAATTTCGGCAGGTGTCAGTTCCAAATGCATGTTTCAATAATATAATATATTGTTGGTTACCTAGCAAATCTCATAATCTCAACAATGTTTTTAATGTGCATGGATGCATTAAACTGAGTTATTAATACACTCCTTTTATTACATTAACTAGATCTTTAATAAACGATCGACAAAAATAGTATATTATAAACCAGGCGGAGAAAGCTCATATTATAGCCGAGCATACAATTCACTGCAGAGGCGCTAGCCGAGGCAGTAGTATGTATGGGAGGCAATTACTAGGCTTTCGCCGTCGTGTATTATATACTTTTTTTTTCAAGCTTTTAATTAGAATATTTCTTTGAGATTTTGTAACATCATTTTTAGGTTAGGTACAAATGACAGTTTACACATTTCAAATTTTTTTAGGTTAGTTGCGCAGGTATCTGTCTGAATGAATTTACGATTCATAGAGGGAGACACTCTTCCCATGTTATTTCAATGCATTTATTTCAGCTCCGCCGTACAACGGCAAAATAATGACAAAACTGTCGCCGGCGCCGGACAAAAATGAACCCCTTCAATATAAGGTTGTCAATAATATATTATCGAAATTAATATACGCTTGAAAAAAAATATTTTTCGGACAGTAACATTTTAAGAATGTTTAATAATCATTCGACATATTCACAATATTAATTATTATCAAATAATATTTATCACAATCTGTAAAAACTCTCTGATATTTGTTCGAAAACCATTCGAAAATTGTAAATGTCAAAACATTGAAAATAGTTGATCCGTCATTATGACAAGAATAAGTCTTGCATGGCAACTCGATAAATTAATTCACTGATCTAAAATTAATTAAATTCTTCCAATTCTTTTAATTTCTTTCAATCGAATAAAAACTAACGTATGTTAGACGGACGAAAAACCATTTTTCGGATTTTCGCTGGTTGCCGTTTGCTGGTTAATGTCTAAAAAATGATATTTTTCGTCCTTATAACATAATAGTATATTATACTACGACGCTATAATAATAGCCATTATAGCGAGTTGTATACTATACTTTATCTACGACGAAAATCCATCTTCAATATCACTTTCCACATTTTCCATTATAAAATGACACAACATGTACAACACTATCAGTATTTTGACAATTATTTATTTACACTGACATTTTGTTTGTCAAGGTTTCCATGGCTATTTTCAATTTCACAGAAATTGTGATTGTTATACTATTTTTTCATTGGTTTACAAATATGGAATAATGAATAATTTATTGCAAAAACCACAAATATAATACATATATCGGGTGATTTTTTTAGTTGGTACAGCACCTTTTTCTTGCTTATTATTAAAGATAGAGTTTTGATATTTTGCGGTCATACTTAGAAACATTTTTTACATCTAATCACTTTTGTGGCGATATGGCAAATAAGTAAACACAACACTTATAAAAAACACTTATTTAATTGTTAAAAGTAAAAGTTACATGCAAACGCTAAATAAAAATGGATAATAATGAATAATTTTGTTTGTCCTAAGAAACCCAAAAACGCTACTCTGCAGTTTTTTATCTGGCTTGGTGTTCGCCAAGGCTTTTCTCGTGTAGGATTGATATTTGGGTGTTCCAAGGCCTTTCTCGTGTAGGACCAGTATCTATCCTGCTACAGACTCCCCCTCTAGAGCACGCTAACGCCCTCGTGCGTGGTCTAGTTCGTGCTATGACTTGGGCCGTATGTCCTGGAGATTTGGGTGGCCGTCCACGCTTCTGAATGGGGTGGACTGGTTGTGGTACCTCTGTAGAAGTAGACCTGAATGGGGTTAGATCTGAAACATGATAAACAGTTATCGGTTTCTGATCTGATGTGAGAGATACTTCGTAAGAGGTGGGAGACTTGATGGTCAAAATTTTGTATGGTCCATCTCTTTTGTGGATGAACTTCGAGGTTATCCCTGATGCGGCTTTGCTAAGGACTCGTCAGCGGACCCATACCAGATCTCCAATCTTGAACTTGGGGGTCTCTCTTCTTTTTTCATCGGCGTATTTCTTACGACGATTCTGGTTCATCTCGTGCTGAGATATGGAGTAATTTCTGCCACGAAATTCTCGTTGGCGACGATTTCCTTCATGTCTTGGTGAACATCGCCGGGTAAACGTAACTCGCGCGCGAACGTTAGGGATGCCGGAGTATGTCCCGTTGTTTCAAACACGGCACTATTAAGCGCGAACCGGATGGATGATAATAGATCCTCCCTAACTTTTCTTGGACTTTTAACAGGTAAGTCTACTGTAAAAGAGCATACGTCAACTGCTCTCTTTGGTTCGTCGTCCGTAGGCGGTCTTGAGAGAGTATCGGTTATTGAATTTACCTTTCCTGGCGTATAGACGATCTCTTTGTGTAGGATTTCTTTGTTACTCATGTTCGTTTTATAAGGGGGGGCCTGTTACAGGTGGGTGTTCGCCGGTTTCGATGCTGTGTTCAGCGAATGTGGTAGCCTCTCCCCCTGGAGCACAGATATCCTCGTGTTCTTTCAATAACTGGTTTAGTTTATGTCGCTGCTCGAAAGACAAGGAAGCTGCTTCGTCCTCGCGGAGTACGGTTAACATTTCTAAAGCTGTGTAGTCGAGTTGAGTTTACACTAACAACTCGTGTACTTCGTCACCATCTGCAAAGTTCCATATACGCTGAGGAATGTTAACTACTAGTTTTGCATCCTCTAGAAAATCCATCTCCAACAAAGTTCTATTTCTTGTTGCATTTGGAAAAGCGATGAACGTAGTCGGAATCATTTTGCCTTGTAAGGTAACATCTACTTTGCCTATTTCCGTTCGTTCTGCACTTCGAGAGCCATCGGCTAACCCAATAACCATTGATTTAGGTTGGAAAATGACTCCTCGCTTTTACATTATGTCGTAGAGGGTACGACTTGCTACACTCTGCCTCGCACCAGTGTCGATGCAAGCCGAACCCGGAGAATCCATAACATTGACCCTAAGGACGGGACGGTTTCGAGGTCCTTCGTATTTCTCTGAAAGGTCTATTGTGCAGAACTTATTTCGATCTCTTGGTGTTGAAGTTTCGCCTTTTAGTTTATTGTTGCACGAAGGGCAGTCTCTTCTGAAATATCCTGGGGTTCCGCATCCGAAACACGTGATCGTGGGTTTTATTGAACTTGTACGATCCTGTTTGGGTGATCCAGGTTTGGGCGTAACCGTTTTTTCTTTAGACCGCTCGAATTTACGGCAACTTTTTATCTCGTGTCTGAAGCTGTGACAAAACTTGCACTTCAATCGCGGTTTGTCGGCGTGTGACTTCTTAGTTTCGCTACTAATGTTTAGTTCTTGAAAAGTATCTTCTATCGTTCGAGCTTCGTCAAGGAGATCGTCAAAAGTAGTCACTTTATCCCGCGGAAGCTCTTTTCGAATCCTATACGACAATAAACCATAAATCATATCCAGTTGGATTGCTTCTGTAAGGGTATCTCTCGGTAATAGTGCCAGTAATGCATGCGCCTTACAGACAAATATGTCGGTATTCGTCGATTCGTTTTGTTCGTTAGCGAATAGCTCGCGAAATATCTTGTATGTAGGCTTTTTGGGGCCAAAAGTGTGCGATAGCGATTTTATCGCGTCGTCCCAGTCTCCAATATTATGTTTTACCCCTTGAAACCAAGTCGCGGCCGTGTTGGTTAATAGCATAGGTAATCTTTTGACAGCATTCTCGTCAGATATGTTCATAGTCCTTATATGTGTTAATGGCGTCTATGAATGCATTTACGTCACTATCTTTGACTCCGTTGTAACGCGAAGTACATTTTGCAAAAGACCCTTGTGCTGTATTATTAACCGGAGGAGGATGCGCCGTTTGGGTCGTCGTGTTCTGAGCGATTTGTTGTTGAAAAATATTATGCATAGTTTGCATCATTGCTTGTGTCATGGCTTGCAGTTGTTCATTTGTTATGACCACTGGGGATGTAGGCGTAGTTGGATTTTCGCCTTCCATGTTGGTAACGTTATTTTTTAAAAATGCGCGGGTTACAGGTCGTGATGAACTCATGCACTAAGCTTAATGACTAATTGTTAAGTCGCAACGATTCAGAACAAAATGTGCGTCGAGACGTACAAAGTTCCAGGCGGCGACGTAGCAATGTTAAAAAATATCGCCGAAAGAATATTCAGGTGACGGCGTAACGTTTGTCTGGGCACCCGAAAAACATTTATGCAGCGGTTATAAATATCGTTGATATGAACATATAAACAAACTTTAAGAAAGATTGTTTATACGGTGACGTAACACACACGGTTAAAAATGTCCCCGAAAAACAACGAAATTGCTTAAAATGAACCAAGAAAGTTTTCTTATGCGGTGACGTAACACTAACGGTTGAAAATGTCCCCGAAAAACAACGAAATTGCTTAAAATAAGCCAAGAAAGTTTCCTTATGCGGTGACGCAACACCCACGGTTGAAAATGTCCCCGAAAAAACCAGAAAACTACTTAAGAAAAACACAAAAGTTTTCTTATGCGGTGACGCAACACAAACGGTTGAAAATTTCCCCGAAAAAACAACGAAATTGCTTAAAAACAAGAAAGTTTTCTTCTGCGGTGACGCAACACTCACGGTTGAAAATATCCCCGAAAATACAAGAAAACTTTTCGATGCAGGAGGTTTACAATTCCCGAAAGCAATTCAGTATTCATTGTTTTATTACAGATAACAACGGTAATTTGTTTACGAATTTGCACAGCACCATCTTCGTCCTTTGCTCCACATTGGGCCGCCATTTATGTGGCGATATGGCAAATAAGTAAACACACTTACAAAAAACACTTATTTAATTGTTAAAAGTAAAAGTTACATGCAAACGCTAAGTAAAAATGGATAATAATGAATAATTTTGTTTGTCCTAAGAAACCCAAAAAAACGCTACTCTGCTGTTTTTTATTTGGTTCAAGGCTTTCCTCGTGTAGGATTAATATTTGTGTGTTCTAAGGCCTTTCTCGTGTAGGACCAGTATCTATCCTGCTACACTATGTTTTTATTTTTGTGCTGTTTTCCGTCTAACCGGAAGTGACGTCAACTTTCAATTTTCAAATGAAACACTATAATTTTTCTTTTGGATTTTAAAACTAGATTTTTTTCTGAGTTAGAATGTATAAAAAAAGTATTAGGTTGAAGAGGAAAGTTTTTGAAATAATGCGATTTTAAAGTTTCAAGGGTTGAGATAAGGTAGGTATGCAAGGCACTAAAAAATAATTGAGTTACCCATGGAATGATGTTGTGGCAGATTAAAAGTCCCGTCAAAATGCGTAGTAGGTGCATGTTAAGTCAATACAAGTTTGCGTTGCCGTCTTTGAAATTAGCATTTCAAAGTTTTCTCGCGTTAGTTTGTATAATCATTTTCCATTTTCTTCACTAATTTTTTGTGAACTGACGCGAGAAAACTTTGAAATGCTAATTTTAAAGACGGGAATTTTAATCTACCACAAAATCATTCTATGAGTAATTGGATTATTTTTTAGTAGCTCGCATACCTACCTTACCTCAAAACTTGAAACTTTAAAATCACATTATTTCAAAAACTTTCCTCTTCAACCTAATACTTTTTTATACTTTCTAACTCATAAAAAAATCTAGTTTTAAAATCCAAAAGAAAAACTATAGTGTTTCATTTGAAAATTGAAAGTTGACGTCTCTTCGGGTTAGAAGGAAAACAACACAAAAATAAAAACAAAGTGCATTAGATGCAGAAAATGTGTCTAAGTATGCCTGCAAAATTTCAAAAAATCCCTCTTAAATAATAAGCAAGAAAAAGGTGCTGTACCAACTAAAAAAGTCACCCGGTAAAGTACCGCAACCTATGAGGCTATGAGTTAGAGAGATAAAGCATTTTTTCCCGAAAATAGCGGATTTCACTGTCAAATTAGTGTCGATCCCTATGTCATCTGCGTCAGTCTATCAAACGGCCGTCAACGGATTAAAACTTTCGTTTTTCATTGACTTTTTATTATGGCAACGAGTGGGTCTGTTTTGACATTAAGTCACGTCCATAAAAACTACACTAATAAAAATAATCAGAAAATTGAAAAAAAAATTTGATTTTGTTATTTTGTTTTTATTATTAATATTTGACGAAGAAATGCTAAACGAAGTAATAAATACCTATAAATTTTAATTCATTGTCTACTTTTGATACATTTTAGTTTTTTGATTATTTTTATTAGTGTATTTTTTATGGACGTGATTTTTTCAAAACGATTTTACTCGAAAACGGTTTAAGATACAAAGATCGACTGAGACTACCTTTTTTGTGTAAAAATAAACCAAGTTTCAAAATTTGATATAAAAAATTTAAAAATGATCCACACAAAAAATATGGAGCATAATATACCCAGCACCCACCGTGTATGTGACGCCCCTGGCAAAATTTCTGAAAATTGGAAAAAAAAATGTGGCAAATTATAAAAGTTTCAAACTCACCAAATTTCATGAATATACGTCAAACAGTTGCAAAGATATTACAGAAAACTCCTCGTTGGGGTCCCCCTTTCGGGGGGCTGTAGCATCCTTAGGAAGCATTTTTCAACCTATGTTTATTGGAACTTTTTGTATTATTTTTGAACGTAGAATCAGCTGGTACATTTTGGCAGGCTAATTTTGGGACACGCTGTATATCTAGAACTTTAGCCGTAGGCGCCCTAGCTTCTGTCACGAGTACCAACTACATCGATCGAGTCGAAAAATGTCCCTTCCCCGTGTTGCGAACGCTATTTTTTTGACAAGTGTATGTTTTCGGTGTCATTTTTTTCCCTAGGGCACAGAAGTCTGTACCTAGGGATAAAAGATATGTGGTTTTTCCCGGCTCAATGACAAACGGAACTTTAGACCCGCTCTACAGATCTAAAATGACACTGAAAACATACACCTGTAAAAAAAAAACTTTTTTTGGTTGGAATCTGCATACTGCATACATCCTTGATGCTGTCGTTGCATTTTTTAGGCATTCAAAATAAACGGCCAACATATCAAATCCTTCTTCGTTGGTAATTGGCATTTTAAAACAAAAAATCAAATAGAAAACCAGAAAACAGACAATAAATAGTTTTTTTTGTCGATCGTTTATTAAAGATCTAGTTAATGTAATAAAAGGAGTGTATTAATAACTCAGTTTAATGCATACATGCACATTAAAAACATTGTTGAGATTGTGAGATTTGCTAGGTAACCAACAATATATTATATTATTGAAACATGCATTTGGAACTGACACCTGCCGAAATTAATTAATTATGTCAGTGGTATTTTGACTTATTGCATATTATGTCAGAATTTGGATTTTGCCATGGAACAAAATTAGATTATTTTCATTCTAATAAAGAGCGATCGACAAAAAAATATTGTAATCAACATGAGTGTTAATCGGCGATTAATAATCTCGACTCATTAACGCGCTCGCTGCGCTCACGCGTTAAAATCGTTTCGATTATTAATCGCTCTTATTAACACTCTTGTTTATTAAACTACTATTTTATTATACTTGCCTGAAAACACCTTGTTTTCATCTGTTTTTGCAATGACGGGAAAACTTTTCCCGATCTCCTATCCTTTTTTCCGTGCACTAAATATGACAGAAAATAAAACTTCGCCGATAATAATCAAGTCGTTGCTATGGAAATGTTAATCGTGTTTGCCTTATATTTTTACGATGTATTATGATTACATTGAAAATAAAATGTTCTAAAATTACTTCTAATCCTTTTTTGGGTTGTTTTTAGATATCTAAGTATAATAAAAAATATCGTTCATTACGCGTCCAGAAATGGATTTTTCGTGCTTGCATGACTTCCCGTGTTCGGCTTCGCCTCCCACGAGAATTTGTCACGCGCGCACGAAAAAATCCTCATTTCCAGACTGGTAATGAAATATACTATTATTTATTCATTATTATTGTTTTCGGTACCATAGAAACCAGCAAAATAAAAAAAACTAATGGTCCGTCCTTCTGGGATTCGAACCCGGGACCTTCCGTTTGGTAGCCATATAATGAGACACATGGTCTACCTCGACCGTCGGATTCAATTATCATCGCGCACTATGAAAAATATAAAGTGTTTTAAGAATATCTCGTTTTTTTGAAATTTTTTTGACGGAATTTCAAAAAAAAGTTCAAACAAAATTTGTTCAAAATTCAATTCTAAATCAATGTTAAAAAATAAAAAATCTCATAAATTGTTTATTTTTCAAGATATTCCTAAAAAACCTAAAAATGTCTTCAGGTAAGTGTCACTTGTGTTGGTGCAAGATGAAAAACATTTAATGCGGCACCCACAAATGTGTTCAAACTCTTAAATATGAAATTTGAACCAAATCCGATAGGTCGTTTTTGAGTTATGGTGGATACAGACAGACACACAGACATCATGGCGAAAATGGTCAAAATGGATTCAGGGGCCCTCAAAACGTGTAAATCCATCAAAATCTCGAAGTCGAAAAAAATCACGATTACAATACTTCCTTATACTTACGTATAAGAAAGTAATAAGTTGATGATGGTTTCTGGAAGACGAAACGTCGGATTTCAAATTTGACAGCGCCATATTATAGAGGATAAAAAGTGGCAATGACGAAATGTTATATGTTTTAAAATTTGTTTTCAAATAACGTCAGAAAAAATTGTTAAAGATTTTATGATATATCGTTTTTTCTGGATATTTTAGAAAGTATTCGGGATTTTCCAAATTGAAACACAGCCTTTTGATAAGCATCAAATTGTGCAACTTTGCCATAATTTAACCGACCCTGTATCTTTTACGGTTTCCGAGATCCCTATGATGAGGTTCGAAAATGGGCCACCCTGTACTGTACTGTAAAGTGTGTTATTACAGTATACTAGATTTTTACGTACTGCTTCTTATTCCTTTTTAATTTGTTGTTGAGTAATCCATCAGGAGCAGCTTGGAGCAGAGTTGTAACTGGCTCTAAAATATTATTTTGTAGTATCCATCCCCAGTCCTGAGGATCAATTTCTCCATTCCAATTGTGGATGTCGGCGAAAAGCAGAATTGAACTGTTCTGTAGTTTGTAGCCAATGTAATGGCCAAACATGTATGAACATGGAAAATTTTAATATTGATAACGAGGAGATCGATAACGACATCGATCCATCGCATTTCCTCATCCAAACTTTGGTGACGGAACAATCCCTCACCGAGTCTGAAGAAAGATAATTACTGTATCATAAAAGCCCAAATAAATGCAATAAATGCACAAATAAATAAAAAACGCCATAAATATACATATTGAATAATAATTCATTATCCAACTTCCATATCCTAAGATCAGTCGTTATTCTTCGTAGTGAAGTAAGTCCTCTACGTTCTTAGTTTTTGAAACGCTATATCTCGTGAACGATTGCCCCTACAAAAAAACTTCTGAATAAGTTTTTATAGCAAATTGCCTCAGCTAAAAATTACCTCTCTATATTTTTTTCAATAAAGGTCGCCGTTCTCGAGATATTTGCAAAAAACTGTTTGTCGCGACCTTTGACCTCGAGTAACTCAGTTAGCAGCCTTCAAATCGATGGGGAACTTTCACGCATTATAAAGGGCTATAATACTAAGGTGCATGCAAAAATTCAGCCTGTAACAATTTTTTTCTAGGTTAAAGTCTATTTTTCCTGGACTAAAATGTAAACAACATAAGCGTTCCTAGCAACCCTTTAAGCGTAGTTTACACGAGCAAGTAAACTATCGCAAGTTGATGTCTGGGAGCAACTTCCAAATAATTTGCGTAGTGTAAACACTGCCCGAGAGTTCTCTCAGCAAGTCGCAAAACTTGCGGCAAGTGCTAATACTAGCCCAGTCAAATTAGATCAAAAATTACCTAATATCTACAAAGTTGACATGATGGCCACATTTTTGAGAGCAAGTCGAGGGTCATTGATAAAGCTATGAACCGCAAGAATCTAACAAAATTTGCTTGTGTGTCACGTGATAAGGATGATTTTATATATCTTGGTCTCTACTGGTTGAATTTTAATGTAGTTTTTTTAATTTATTTGGATCTTCACTTATTAACTCTTTTAATAACATCGAAGCTCCAAGAGTAGGCCTTCTGGCTATCTATCCTTTTTCTATCCTCTCTTCGCTCTTTTTGCAACGGTTGCAGCTCTCTTTCTACGACGTGACATTTCACACTTGAATATACCTACTCTACCGTGTAAACGCGCATGCAATCACTTGCTGCAAGTTATGTCTAGAGAGCACTTGCTGAGAGAAATTGCCTTGACAACTTGCTTATATGTAAACACTAGCGCAAGTTACTCTCACAAGTTCTATCGCAAGTTACTATCCCGTGTAAAATACGCTTTAGTCATGCCAAATAGCGGTTGTTTGTAAAGTGGTGGAAGTTTTAATCAAATTCGTTTATTATAATTTTTTAGTGTTGAAAACACTTATGCGATGCAGAATTCGGGGTCTGACTGACACGCTCAAGCGTCACACAGCGCAGTTAGATGATTAGGTTGAAAAGTACCACGTACGATCAGTGTCCAATGTTGGAATGTTGCCGTTTCAGTAAAATTGTACTGATCAGAGTGATGATGATGATGGGATGATGGTGACCGGGATGGGTGGGATGTTCCTGTATCGTTGTAATATTAACAGACTGGATAATTTAAATGAATGAAAAAATTTAAATCTAGTATTTTTGAATAATCACAGCGTATAAGTTATTAATCTAAATTCCAAAGCTGAAAAGCACTAAATTTGAGTAAGTACGATTTTACTTAATAAACATTTCTAAATGTTATTTAAATAATTATTTAAAAAAAACTTAAAATTTAATAACAGTAGAATTTTCTCGCTTTAACATGAAAGGGTTCAATGCAACAAACTAGACCAGGTAGTTCTTAATTTGTTGAAAACATGTAGAAAACAACACAAACACGTTTATACGATTACTATTATAGAGGGTGGTCCGAATTTTACCTTCGATAATTTGGGAATCAATAGAAAACCTTAAAAAAACATCAATTTTCTTAATAAACTTATATCGAAAACTCAACCGTTTCAGAAATACTGGGTATTGAAGTTGCATATTTTTTTTAAATAAATTTAATATCTCCTGAACCAAAGGGAATATTTTATTGAAATTTGGTGGATATTATTTTCTTAATAAGTACCATATTAATCACCATAATTTGTTTTCCTACTTGAAGCAGTGGCGTAACGACAGGGGTGAAATTATTTCTTTTTAGAAAAAAAAAGTGGTACGCCAATGATATAATACATTTTTTTCTACATTTCTGAAATCAGCAATCGATTTAAGAAAAAAAAAGTTTACTTGTAGTTTTTTTTTAAAACAAATCGTTATACAGTTAAATTTTGATTAGATGTCATTGTAGGTAATTTATTGCAATAAGACAAGTACCTTCGATAATTTGGGAATCAATTAAAAATTTTAAAGTAATATCAATTTTATTAATAAACTTATATCTAAATCTCAACCGTTTCAGAAATACAGGGTGTTGAAACATTTTTTTTAAATAAATTTAATATCTCCTGAACTTTATTTTGAGCAGTTCCTCCAATGATTTAAGTTTCTGTTGTAAAATAAATTTAGTTGTTTTATTTTTAATTTATTTGTTTGAAATACATCTTGTTGCGATAAATTACCTACAATGAATTCTAAATAAAATTTTACTATAAAACGATACGTTTTAGGAAAAAACTACAAAAGGATTTTTTTGTAAATCGACTGCTAATTTCAGAAATGTAGAAAAAATATTATATCATTGGGGTACCTTTTTATATATAAAAACAAATAATCCCACCCTGTGCTTACGCCACTGCTTGAAATAGGAAAACAAATTATAATGATTAAATATGGTACTTATTAATAAAATAATACCCACCAAATTTCAATAAAATATTCCCTTTGGTTCAGGAGATATTGAATTTATAAAAAAAAATATGCAACTTCAATATTTCTGAAACGGTTGAGTTTTCGATATAAGTTTATTAAGAAAATTGATGTTTTTTTAAGGTTTTCTATTGATTCCCAAATTATTGATGGTAAAATTCGAACCACCTGGAAGAATTTTTTATATTCTTAAATTTTAGAAATTAGCTGAAAAGGGAGTTTTGAAAAGTACCTATAATATTTTAAACTAAATATGTGTATTGTGTATCTGGACCACATTATGCTGGTTTGTTGTCAATGGTTATAGTTTTGTATGTGAGTTTTACATAAAGAGGGTATTTTGTGGTTTTAGAACAGTATGGTACTGTTCAGGGTTGTTTATGTTAAACACGTGCAAGGCGGACTGGATTTTAATGTTGTTGATATAAACAAACATACTCATTTATGATTAAAGACAACGGATGATAGGTGCTATCTGCTTAGAAATAGTATATTACACTATAAGAGAAGAAAGTGACAGAAAAGTTGGTTAATTAAAAATGATTTTTATTATTTCTTACTACCTAACTCGTAAATTGAGATGTGTATAAGATGTAATATACAGGGTGTCCCAAAATGAGCCTGCCAAAATGAACCAGCTGATTCTACGTTCAAAAATAATGCAAAAAGTTTTAATAAATATAGGTTGAAATATGCGTTCTAAGGGAGCTACAACCCCCCGAAAGGGGGGCCTTAAGAGGAGTTTTCTGTAATATCTCTGCAATTGTTTGAGGTAGATTCATGAAATTTGGTGAGTTTGAAGCTTGTATAATTTGCCACATATTTCTTTTTCCAATTTTTAGAAATTTTGCCAGGGGCGTCACATACAGGGTGGGTGCTTGGTAAATTATGCCCCATATTTTTTGTGTGAATACTTTTTAAATTTTTTATATCAAATTATGAAACTTGGTTTATTTTTACACAAAAAAAGTAGTCTCAGTCGACCATTGAATCTTGAATCGTTTTTGAGTCAAATGGTTTTGAAGAAGTCACGTCTATAAAAACTACACTAATAAAAATATAAAAATAAATTTCTCATAGTTGATAGTTGAATCCGACGTTCGAGGTAGACATGTGTCTCATTATATGGCTGCCAAACGGAAGGTCCCGGGTTCGAATCCCAGAAGGACGGACCATTAATTTTTTATTTATTTTACTGGTTTCTATGGTACCGAAAACAATAATAATGAATAAATAAATGTAATTTCATACCGGGAGATTTTTTTAAGTAAGTAATAGGTCAAAAATCTAAAATTAAACACATTTTTGTCGTAAAATTCGATTATAATGAGTGGGACAAGGACAGATTTATGCGTATTGCAATAAGTGCGACAGAGACTATTTGAAAATTGCTGGAAACCCTCAAAATTTTTACAAGAAATTTAACTTAATTTCTTTAGGAAAAGTAATTATTGTGATACTATCCGTATAAGAAAGTCATGTGTTGGGCACATCAGATATTTTAATTTTAGTTTCAGTATGATGTAAAATGCGTTACGTCATTCGTCCGGTATTACATATTACGTACTCATTGCGCAATAAAATTCGGACTCGGCTTCGCCTCATTCGAATTAATTGCTTATTCGTCCGCAATATCTGTTTTACCGGACTTATAACGTAAATAACTATTTTATATATAGTAATGAGATTTTAGTGGGTTTTAAACATATTTTGTCATAACTTTTTTTTTAAATTTCATCTAAAAATTTTTAACCGAAAGGACCCGAACAGACTCGATGTCTTTTTGATAAAATACGGTATTTTTTCCGAGTATCTTTTCCGTACAATTAAATATTGTTTAAAAAGTTCCGAATACCTACTTCCAAATTGATACTAAGACACCCAATTCATCCGATATAAAATAATAATTAATTAAATTAATTTGCATTAATATTACTTAATAAAATGTTGAATGCGAATAGTATGATTATTGGCTACGGCTTCAGTAGCTACTTTCCAAAGAGCAGATTTAAGTCCGTATCGTATAAGAAAGTCATGTGTTGGAAACATCAGATATTTTTTTTAATGATCAGTGATATATAATTTATAAAATTTAAAAAATTATTAGAGAAAAATTCGAAATTGTAATTTAATGACCGTTATCAACTAGTACACATTTGGTATGCAGTAATACCAAATAAAAAAAATTCTTGGTGCTTCAGTAACAATTATATTAACCCCAATCAATAAGGTCAATAACTACTATTGTCTGTTCAATAGCTGCAACAATTCAACTATCAAATAGTAATTACGTTAATTGTTCCAGTTGATTAATCAATAAAAAATTGCAGTGCGTTATTTCAATGGATTAACCATGGCCCATGCTTTGATTGGGAATTCCTTTGGGAGAGTCCTGATCCTTCAGGCTATACAATTGACAAGCCGTTTATTTTCCTGACAAGCAATGTGGCAACACTGGGAAAGGTCATTATTGCTCTACGCACAGAAATTTTAGGATTTCTCCAAAAAATAACATTAGAATTAATTGTACTTTTAAACTGAAATGTCCATAAAGTTAAAACACAACGCTTCATTCTAAAACCCATCACTGGGTTTCCATTTTGGTTATAACTGTTTGGATACGTACCCGAACAGATGACAAAACTCCTGTTTTAAAATCATGAATTGCAAATATTGTAAGGATGATTATACAAATTGTACAAAATGTACAAATTACGGACAATATTGTGGTTAATCCATGATCCATGAAACATTATTAAATTATATCTGGTGAAATGTGTACGATAATATTAATATTGGTATTTAAAATGATGGTGATTTACTTTGATGATAGGTAACAACATTAGTATATTGAATGAGATCAAACTGGCTGAAATGAACTTACTTTGTAAATATCTATTTGTCCACAAAAAACGTCGAATTGATTATATAGATTTTGTAACATATTTATAACCATCATCGGTGTAGCTGTGGAGCAGATCGAAGTGAATCCGACAATATCGCTGAAAAGCATCGTTACGTCTTCATGCGTATTAGCTTCTATCGTTTCGCCTGAAAATCACAAATTGATATTTATTCAAATAACACTGAGATATTCTGTTATAATATATCCCCCCAAAAAGACATCAGAAATGTTAAATTGGTTACCATCCTCCCCCGTCCCTTCCGTGTTATTCTGCGTTGCGACAAAAAAAAATGATATCCCCAATAATCGTTGAAGATGATTATTTACCACCGTGCAAGTAGGTTGTGTTGAACATACACAAATGAATACTTAGCCATAATCCAGGGGGGCGGTCTTATCATTATCCAAAACCCCCTGGATTCTTTACTCTACAAATTTACTTTGCTTTGGTATTAGAGTGATTATAGGTACAGGGTATCCCGAAATTAAGGGGCAATATTTCTAGGACAGGCTGTACTTGCCAAATATGACGAAAAGTTTATATAAACATGACTCGAAAAATGCTTCCTAAGGTAGCTAGAGCCCCCCGAAAGGGGGATCCCAAAGACGAGTTTTCTGTAATATCTTTGCAATTGTTTGAGGTAGATTCATGAAATTTGGTGAGTTTGAAGCTTTTATAGTTTGCCACACGTTTCTTTTTCCAATTTACAGAAATTTTCGCAGGGGCGTCACATACAGGGTGTGTTCTGGGTAAATTATGCCCCATATTTTTTGTGTGCTTAATTTTTACATTTTTTATATCAAATTATGAAACTTGGTTTATTTTTACACAAAAAAGGTGGTCTTAGTCGACCTTTCTATCTTGAACAGTTTTCGAGTAAAATCGTTTTGAGAAAAATCACATCCATAAAAACTACACTAATAAAAATAATCACAAAATAAAAAAAAAATTTATTTTGATATTTTGTTTTTATTATTAATATTAAACGAAGAAATGTTAAACGAAGTAATAAATACCTATAAATTTTAATCCATTGTCTACTTTTGACAAATTTCAATTTTGTGATTTGGTATTTTTATTAGTCTAGTTTTTATGGAGGTGATTTTTTCAAACCGATTTTACTCTAAAACGGTTCAAGATACAAAGATCGACTGAGACTACCTTTTTTATATTCTTATACGAAGTAATAAGAAAGTATAGTAATCGTGATTTTTTTCTACTTCGAGATTTTGATGAATTTACAGTGTCCAATGTTGGCATGCAGGCATGCTGCCGTTTCAGTAAAATTGTACTGAGTTGAGTGAGATGATGGTGACCGGGATGCGTAATTACTATATGTACTATTATGCAGAATCGACATGCTCTCCATGGCGGTAGAGTTTGTAACAAAATATAAGACGTTTTTTGTATTTCTAAGTGTACTACTGTGGAGCAACAGTATGGTTCAAAGTTGTGGAACGCGCATTTACAAACTCCTACATATACCCATATGCAGAGCGATTTTCTGGGCACCGAGCGAACTCGCGCCAATTTATAAATCGCTGACAAGTACATAATTTTTTAGTTTTGATAATATTCACACAAAATGGATGAATGTCTAGATACTATTAAAGAACTTCTAAATTCAAAAGATGTAGTGCAAAATTACAGTTACAATGATATAAATAATTATCGTTTAACCATACGTACTAAAAAATAAGGAAGATGAAGAACTATCGTATAGTGAGTGGTGTGACAGGTGGATTTATAGATTTAGTACTGCAACAAAAACCAACTGGATTGTGAGGTACACTTTTCCAAACCTTCAAAGATCTGGTCTTACAAAGATGTAAAGCTTTCAATGCCTGCGCCTTACTTGATTTTATTTGTAAAATTTTTGAAAACTATCATAAAAGGCGACTTTTATCTTATGCAAATCATAGAAAAAATAAAAAAGATTTAATATACTCCAAACTAAAATGCAAGGCAAAAAATCTCCTCGTCAAAAAAGTATCAGAAACTGAATATTTAGTTACCTCAGAGAGTGACAATAATTAGTTGTACACCGTTCGCGTTGATATGAACTTTGGAATGTGCGATTGTGTTTCTGGTCAAGGCGGAAAATTTTGTAAACACATATGCGCTGTTGAAGAAACTTTTAATGTGATCTATAATAGTCCAAGGCTATCATCAGATGACAGGAAAGATTTAGTTCGAATAGCTGTTGGAGACAATATTGACCCAACATTTTTTGAAAATATGATGGAAACTTCTTGCACCAACGATGAAATGTCAGATGGCAATTATGGCTACAGTAACTTACATCATGACATAACTGAAGTTGCATCAGATCCAATTCATTTAGAGTCATCTCAGTCATCTTCTCCAACTGGAATTCAAAGCGTCGATGGCAAACGTGAAAATGCCAAGCAAACATTGACTAATAATTTCTTAAATATTGTTAAAATAATGAGAAATGAAAGTATACTAGAAACAACAAATATGATAATACGTTTAAATAAAACACTAGAAACGATTAAAACCCTTACAGAAGTCATGACTTTATTTGCCAAGATGAAAAACATTCGCCGAGGTAAAATTATCAAGGTGCAACCTACGTCAATTAGTCGACGGACTGAAAGACCTGGATTGACATCTGGTTCTAAAAGAGTCCAAGCAGGGAGACCCGCCAAAAGTGAAAAAACTATCCGAAAGCGAAAATCTCCTAGATCATTAACGAATGCCGTCATTTTAAATAGAAATAGTGCTAAGTCACACTAAAATAATTGTTTTCTGTTAAAATCAATTAATATTTGTGTATTTCTTCGTTAATATTATTCATGCCATAATAAAAAAATTGCGCTATATTTGTAATTTTTATTTAAATATACAGTGGGCCCAGTGGTAAGTCGCCGATCCCATTGTGTGCGCATCCTATTTCCCCACCTTCGCCACTATGTAGAACATGCGTATTTTGCCTCAAAAACATTGGTACAATCTGGAGAGACATTTTTTTGGGCCTTTTTTAATAAAATTTTTGCATATAGGTATTTTTACGTATATATTTACCTACATTCCTGGTTTTTAATCATGAACAAACCGATTAGTTAATACTATTTAATATCAGTTCAGTGGCATTCTCATCATTTAAACTCACTCTGCGCTTCGCGTTTTACGAAAATTGATTCCTCCGATTGTACTAGTGTGGTAAAAGAGTTTCCTGCTTCTGTCATTTTGTGTGCATAGCATCGGAGACTTACCACTGGGCCCACTGTACCTCCTAAATTTTAGGGCCTAAAAGCATAACGCCCCAGACTCACGTTGGTTAGTATATTTTTGAGTTACTACAGGCCAGTTCATCTCCTTCAAGCTGTACTGATTCAGGGCCCTGACGCTGTACAATGTTATATTTAGAAACAACAAAGACGGCGTATTTCGTGTTACATACTCTACCACTATGGAGAGCAGGTCGGTTCTACATAATAGTACAGATAGTAAATACGCGACCGGGATGGGTGGGATGTTCCTGTATCGTTGTAGTTACAATAAATATAACTTCCATATTACGCTGATTTAAATTAGTGTTTAATAAAACAGAATAAGTATACAGTAAGTACGATCCATACTATGTATGGAATAATTTCATTTTAAGCGTTATTAATGCTATTATGAACTTTTAGGAAAAATCCTGAAACAAATCGATTTTTAATTTGAAATTGACGATTATTATTATACAGGGTGGTCCGAATTTTACCTTCGATTACCATAATTTGTTTTCCTACTTCAAGCAGTGGCGTAACCACGGGGGTCAAATTATTTTTTTTAGAAAAAAAAAGTGGTACGCCAATGATATAATACATTTTTTCTACATTTCCGAAATCAGCAGTCGATTTACGAAAAAAAAGTTTTCTTGTAGCTTTTTCGTAAAACAAATCGTTATACAGTAAAATTTTAATTAGATGTCATTGTAGGTAATTCATTGCAATAAGACAAGTACCAAGTACGCAGAGTGGTCCGAATTGAACCTTCGATAATTTGGGAATAAATTAAAAATGTTAAAATAACTTCAAATTTCTTAATAAACTTATATCGAAATCTCAACCGTTTCAGAAATACAGGGTGTTGAACCTAACTAAGCAAAGTAGACGGAGTGAACATGTCTCTTACTTTACTGTGTAAAAAGTGTAATAAAAAGGTGGTAAATGCTGTTGTGAAATGCGAAAATTGTTTACAGGCATATCATCTCAGTTGTGCTAAACTAATTAATGTTAAATTTGTTAATGATACTTCAGTAATTTGCTGTGAAAATAAAGAATTCAAAGATGTGGATAATGACGCAGCATTTTTCGATGCTATTGAAGATATTTCTGCAAACAGTAAGGTAGACATAAACATTTTTAACTATATTGTTAAACAAAAAGACACTATTATTAATGAACTTCGCGATAAAATTGCTCTGTTAAATTATAAAATAGAAATTTTAGAAAAATCTAATAATAATGTGTGTTCGTCGTGTACAGGACCGATAGAGGTCGAGCAAAGGACGGGTCAGTTTTCAACGAAAAAGACTCACATAAAAAGTGATCTTGTGAGGGACACTAACAGTAAAGTCAATAAACTTAACAGTGGAAAAAACTTAAATTCTTCAAGAACAATAACAAACACGGTTGTTTCTAACGCAGTTTTACAGGCTGAAAGTAAATTAAAACTAAATGAATATATTAATTTGGCGAGCACTACCTCCTCGCATATTGAACAAACTCCTGCTCCAGGTGTAAATGGTGAACAATCTGAACAATGGGTTCAAGTAGTTAAAAAGAAGCGAACGCGACCTGTAGTTGTAGGAAATAATTGTAACGAATCTGTTTCTGGGGTACCGAAGTCAGTATCCCTTCACGTTTACCGCCTGAATCCTCGGACAACCTGTGAGAAACTTTCAGAACTTTTAAAATCGACATTTCCGGAAGTTATTTGTGAACAGTTGACATCGAAATATCCAGAAATATATGCTTCGTTTAAAGTAACAATTAGAGGTGATAAATTCAAAGAAGCAATGAACCCAGATATATGGCCCTTGGGTGCTTGTGTTCGTCGTTTTTTATTTCCACGGAAGAGGGACAATCAAGAACAATGATTTTTAACCCGACTCTTCTTTTGCTTAATGCTCAAAGTTTAAATTCTTTGAAAATTGATCATTTATTTGTAGACATATCTGAATATTCAGAATTAAATTTCCTTTGTTTTAGTGAGATATGGGAATCGACAGAATCTGTTATTATCTACATATTAATGGATATACTTTAACTAGTCATTATTGTAGGTCTATTTCTATAGGTGGAGGTGTTGCTATATGGGCAAAGAATGAACTTGATGTGAAACAAATTGATGTTAGTCGGTTTTGCGTCGAAAAGCATTTTGAAGCATGTTCAGTGTTCTGGACACATAAAAATACCTCAATAATAATATTGAATTGTTACAGATCTCCATCTGGTGATTTGAACCTTTTTATTGATCGGATTATTGATGTTTTAGATAGTATTTTCCAACCAAATTTTAATTTAATCGTATGTGGAGATTTTAATGTGGACTCTTATTCAAATTCAAATTATTTTAAATCTGTTTGTGAAGC
The DNA here is from genome assembly GCA_963942485.1 of Pediacus dermestoides. Classification (NCBI taxonomy): domain Eukaryota; kingdom Metazoa; phylum Arthropoda; class Insecta; order Coleoptera; family Cucujidae; genus Pediacus; species Pediacus dermestoides. The sequence goes on along the minus strand of OZ012626.1, from coordinate 21,923,315 downwards.
GTTGGCATCTTTTAGTTTATATAGTGTGGTGCGTTGGCCCACTCGTATAGCGGGTACAAGTGCTACAACAATTGATCATATTTTTATTAATTTTAATACTGATGCATACTCAGTTGTTGTTGATAATTATGTATCAGATCATCGAACTGTTTTGCTGGATCTGAAAATGGAGACTTCTGTTTGTAACTCCAACAAAATTACATCGATTTTTAAGCGAAATTATAATAAGCAAGCTTTATTAAGTTTTGAACGTGCATTGGAAAATGAATTATGGTCTGATTTATACAGTTTTCAAAGTGTGCATGAAGCGTTCGATTATTTTTACGACATATTTATTTATTATTTTAATTATCATTTTCCCTTAAGAAAATATTATATCAATAAAGCCTGTGATAAGATGTGGGTTAATGATGAAGTTAAACTTTCGAGTTTATATTTGAAAGATCTTCATAGTTTGACTAAGTCTTGTCCAGAACTTAGTGCTTTTTATAAAGTTTCAAAGAAAAAACATGTTTTATTGGTTAACAATACCAAGAAACTTCACTACCAAAATAAAATTATGAATTGTACTAACCCAATACGATCCGCCTGGAGAGTTGTTTCTGAACTATCAAACAGAAACAAACCCATGCAAAATATTGAAATAAAAACTGAAAATACAGTATATAAGCAGCCTGACGTTATAGCCTCTTTATTCAATGACTACTTCCTAAAAGTACCATCAAAGATTGTCTCTCAGATTCGGAACATAAACAACAATAAATTTCAGTATGAAAAATGTATCAATATCCAGCCCAATTCTCTGTTTTTGAATCCTTTCTCAACGGAAGAACTGATAAGTTTAATTAGTACAAAATTGAAAAATACTCAATCTTCTGGTCCAGATGACATTCCAGGATTCCTATTGAAACGTGTTTTTAATTCTATTGCTATACCGTTCCAGTTTTTAATAAACTTATCTTTTGACACTGGAGAATTTCCGAGAACTTTGAGGATTGGGAAAGTTGTTCCTGTTTTCAAAAAGAATGACCACCAATTATTGGAAAATTATAGGCCGGTAACAGTGCCTTTTGGATTTTCAAAAATATTTGAGTATTGCTACATTGATAGGTTGGTTACCTTTCTGGATAGATTTGATGTTTTGTCGGAAAATCAACATGGGTTCCGTAATGGCAAGTCAACTATGACAGCAATGCACGATTTTTATGACAGAATATTGAAATTTGTTGATGCAGGCCAGTGCCCCGTTGGGATCTTTTGTGATCTGAGTAGGGCGTTCGACTGTGTCAATCATAGTAATTTGATATCAATATTGGGTGATCATGGTATTAGAGGTTTACCACTTAACTGGATTAGAACATATATCCATGACAGAAAACAATTTGTCAGTTTAAGATATTCCAGTAATAACGTTGTTAATTTGGCCAGATCTAGTTATGGCCTTATCAATATGGGTGTCCCGCAGGGTTCAATTTTGGGCCCTGTTTTATTTCTCTTATATGTTAATCATGTAAATGATCTGAGCGTGAATGCACACTTAACAATGTATGCAGATGATACCTCTGTGATAGTATCCCATAAAGACAAAGTTTTGCTGGAGAGAAATTGTAGCAATACTTTGTCTTCTCTACATGATTGGTTTGGTAATAATTCTTTATTTTTTAATGTTGAAAAGACAAATTATTTGAGATTTCGTACCAGACAAAGAAGCTGTGATAGGTTAGACATTTCAATGAATGGTTCTGTTTTAAGTAATGATAATGAGAATGTAAAATTCTTGGGAGTTTATTTTGACGAATGTTTAAATTGGAAGTATCATTGTAGTCAGCTGATATCTAAAATTAATTCATTGTCATATTTATTCAGAAGTATAAGGGGTGTTCTCACACAGAATCAGGTTCTCAGTTTGTATTTTGCTCAAGTGGAATCTAGGCTGAGGTACGGTTTGTGCTTTTGGGGGGGCTCTCCTATGTTTTGTAGTGTTTTTCGGGTGCAGAAGCGAATGCTTAGATGCATTACTTCTGTACCTAGTACACATTCATGTAAAGAGATATTCAATAGATACAGAATTTTAACTTTGCCGTCCTTGTTTATTTTTGAGTTATGTACTTATATATATAAAAATAGGAATATGTTTAATTTGGTCAATGCAGTTCATGACCGAGATACCAGACAAAAGAATGATTTTCATATTCCGTTTGTTAATCTTGAAATTGTTCGTAGCTCACCTAACATCTTAGGCCTGAAAATGTTTCATCATTTACCTCAATCTATGATGGGTTGTAATTCAGAGATTTTGTTTAAGAAGAGTTTTAAAATGTTTTTATTGGATAAGTGTTATTATAGTGTGTCGGAGTTTTTTATGTAATTGCTTGTATGATTGTATTTATAAATTTTATGTGACCAATTCTGTGATTCCCTTTTATATATGTATTTACTAATTATGCTGATGTATTCATATACGTATGGATAAAGCTATATATAATTTTGTTTATTTTTATGATGTAATTATGTATGAAAATTTGCGTGTATGCATGTGTAGGTATATATATTTCTTGTGACGATTCCTATACAATCGTTGTATTGTCTTGAGGAAAATAAATGTATTATTATTATTATTATTATTATTATTATTATAAATTACTTTGACCATTTTCTCCATGATGTCTGTCTCTCTCTCTCTGTGTGTGTGTGTGTGTGTGTGTGATTTTTTTATTCTTTAACATTGATTTAGAATTGAATTTTGAACAAATTTTGTTTGAACTTTTTTTTTAAATTCCGTCAAAAAAATTTCAAAAAAACGAGATATTCCTAAAACACTTTATCTATTACCAATTTATAATAGCCTTGATTTGACATTAATTTGAGTAAGGTAAGTCAGATTATTACGCAACATGTGTTTTAAAGAAATCATTACCACACTGAAATTTCAACAAGAAAATTCTTTCTTACAAGTATTTATAACACAATTTTTACAATTTAGTATCTTTATAGCAAAGTTTATATTTGTAAATGTCTAATTATAATATAATATATATTGTTTAATTCTTTAAAATTTGTTATTAACATTGAGTAATGACACTTCATACTCTTAAGTTTGATTTTTTGAAACCTGGAGAATTTTATAATAGCGTATCTACCTAGGAAAAATCCTAACTTCACGTTAGATAACTGAAAAAATTTTTAGTTTTATTTTATAATAAATTAGTTTTATGTTTTAATAATAAATATAACACGGTCCACGTCCCAGATTTTTTGGTGTATAAATTGTTTAATTATTTGAAAATTTATAATTCAAATTTATTGTTGTGTAGCGCTGGCTAGTTTTTACACAACTTAGGTTAGGTAGTCCAGTACGACAACTTGACAACAACTACTGAGCAATGTCGCTGGAGATAAATTCATTTTTAATTATTTGGACGGTAGAAGATAAAATCTTGTATATTACACGTGGGATATACACACATTAACATATTCGTCTGATTACAGAACTCGTCTACGACTCGTTCTGCAATTTCCAGACTCTTATGTTAATGATGTTCATATCCCACTTATAATATAAATAACTATTATATTTCTGATAGCGCGCTTTGATAGTTGAATCCGAGGGTCGAAAAGTAATTATTGTGATACTATCCGTATAAGAAAGTCATGTGTTGGGCACATCAGATATTTTTTATTTTGAGCAGTTCCTCCAATGATTTAAGTTTCTGTTGTAAAATAAATTTAGTTGTTTTATTGTTAATTTATTTGTTTGAAATACATAGGTACTTGTCTTGTTGCGATAAATTACCTACAATGAATTCTAATTAAAATTTTACTATGAAACGATACGTTTTAGGAAAAAAGTACAAAAGAACTTTTTTTTCGTAAATCGACTGTTAATTTCAGAAATGTAGAGAAAAATTATATCATTGGCGTCCCTTTTTTTTATAAAAAGAAATAATCTCACCCTGTGGTTACGCCACTGCTTGAAATAGGAAAACAAATTATGATGATTAAATACGGTACTTATTAATAAAATAATACCCACCAATTTTCAATAAAATATTCTCTTTGTTTCAGGAGATATTGAATTTATTAAAAAAAATATGCAACTTCAACACCCTGTATTTCTGAAACGGTTGAGTTTTCGATATAAGTTTATCAAGAAAATTGATGGTTTTTTAAGGTTTTCTATTGATTTCCAAATTATTAAAGGTAAAATTCGAACCACCCTGTATAGCTGGAAGAATTTTTTATATCCTTAAATTTTAGAAATTAGCTGAAAAGGGAGTTTTGAAAAGTACCTATAGTATTTTAAACTAAATATGAAATTGTGTATCTGGACCACATTATGCTGGTTTGTTGTTATAGGTTATAGTTTTGTATGTGAGTTTTAGATAAAGAGGGTATTCTGTGGCGATATCCTACAAAGAAGATAGTTAATTAAAAATGATTTTTATTATTTCTTACTACCTAACTCGTAAATTGAGATGTGTATAAGATGTATTATATTAATAAGTACTACTTAAGTTTTACAAAAATAAAATGCTAAAAAATTCTATGTTTATAATAACCTTGCGTGTATAATAAACAGTTAATTATGTTTCAATTATGGTGTTATGATTTCCAATGTCTCCGATGGTTGCAAGGATTGCGAACATTTTTTATCATGATTATACAGGGTGTCCCAAAATTAGCCTGCCGAAATGAACCAGCTGATTCTACGTTCAAAAATAATGCAAAATGTTTTAATAAATATAGGTTGAAATATGCTTTCTAAGGGAGCTACAACCCCCCGAAAGGAGGGCCCCAAAGAGGAGTTTTCTGTAATATCTCTGCAATTGTTTGAGGTAGATTCATAAAATTTGGTGAGTTTGAAGCTTGTATAATTTGCCACATATTTTTTTTTCCAATTTTCAGAAATTTTGCCAGGGGCGTCACATACAGGATGGGTGCTTGGTAAATTATGCTCCATATTTTTTGTGTGGATAATTTTTAAATTTTATATATCAAATTATGAAACTTGGTTTATTTTTACACAAAAAAGATCGTCTCAGTCGACCTTTGAATCTTGAACCGTTTTCGAGTAAAATCGTTTTGAAGAACATAAACTACACTAATAAAAATAATCACAAAATTGAAAAAAAGTTTTGATTTTGATATTTTGTTTTTATTATTAATATTTGACGAAGAAATGCTAAACGAAGTAATAAATACCTATAAATTTTAATCTATTGTCTACTTTTGATAATGGTTAGTTTTGTGATTATTTTTATTAGTGTATTTCTTATGGACGTTATTTTTTCAAAACGATTTTACTCGAAAACGGTTTGAGATACAAAGATTGACTGAGACTACCTTCTTTCTGTAAAAATAAACCAAGTTTCAAAATTTAATATAAATTTTTTTTAAATTATCCACACAAAAAATGTGGGGCAGAATATACCCAGCTCCCACCCTGTATGTGACGCCCCTGGCAAAATTTCTGAAAATTGGAAAAAGAAATATGTGGCAAATCATACAAGCTTCAAACTCACCAAATTTCATGAATCTACCTCAAACAATTGCAGAGATATTACAGAAAACTCCTCTTTGGGGCCCTCCTTTCGGGGGTTGTAGCTCCCTTAGAAAGCATATTTCAACTTATATTTATTAAAACTTTTGGCATTATTTTTGAACGTAGAATCAGCTGGTTCATTTTGGCAGGCTAATTTTGGGACACCCTGTATATTGTGTTTGTTTTCAACACCCTCCGATGGTTGCAAGAATTGCGAGATCTATGGATTTTTTTTGTTATTTACTGGTTTCTATAGTACCAAAACAATAATGATGAATAAATAAATGTGATTTTATACCAGGAGATTTTTTAAGTGAGTAGTAGGTCAAAAATCTAAAATAAAACACATTTTTGTCGTAAAATTTGGTTATAATGAGTGGGACAAGGACATATTTATGTCTATTGCAATAAGTGCGATAGAGACTATTTGAAAATTGCTGGAAACCCTCCAAATTTAAATACGATTTTTACAAGAAATTTAACTTAATTTCTTTATAGGAAAAGTAATTGTGGTACTATCCGTATAAGAAAGTCATGTGTTGGACACATCAGATATTTGTGTAAAAGTAAACCAAGTTTCATAATTTGATAAATATAAAAAATGTAAAAATTATCCACACAAAAAATATGAGACAAAATTTAGCTAGCACCCACCCTGTATGTGACGCCCCTGAAAAAAAATTTTTGAATATTAGAAAAAGAAATATGTGGTAAAAATTGTAGCTTCAAACTTACCAAATTTCATGAATCTACCTCAAACAGTTGCAAAGATACTTATTACAGAAAACTTCTTTAGCCACCTTAGGAAGCAATTTTCGAGTCAAGTTAATAGAATAGAATAGAATATATACATTGCCATCAAAACTTACATGGTGTGTCATAAAAAAATAGTAATAACATTCAAAAAGTATCTAAGTATAAATTTACAAAATACAAGCAAAGACTGTATTTCCATTGGCAGTTTATTAAACAGCTTAACGCCCCAGTAATCGACAAACTGTTGTGTGGTTTTTTTCGTATGTTTCGGCAGCTGTAAATCATCCTTTCGTCTTGTATCAAAATTGTGTCGGTCTTTATTTCGTTTTATTGTGCTTAAGTTGTTCTTGATATATTTAAGGCCTTCCAATATTGTATACAAACAGGGAACAGTAAGTATATTTTCGCTTATAAACTTCTGCTTGCAGGATTCCCTTGGACCAAGGTCACACAGTATACGTATAGCTTTCTTCTGCTTCACAAAAATTTTCGAACAACCCGAGGATTGCCCCCAGACCAATATACCATAGGAAAGTATAGTCTGTATGCCACGTATTATTTTGTGACAAAGTACCTACACGCGGCTGCAAACGATACACTTACCAGTACTTGGCCAGTTGCCGTCAGCTACAGTGGAGACGGGGTGGGTTCAAAAAGATATAATAAAAATGGGCGCCACGTGATTTGAACTAGCCAGTACCATTTATTCTACATAAACCACAAAATTATAGCATAAACTGCAATGTATATGGGTAAAATAGCGGTAAGGTTAAGTATTTCCTCGCCTAGCGGTGATCGATATTTTAGTACCTCGTATAGCTATACTCAGTTTACACTGATCGGTATATTCCAACTAGGGAGCAAAAACACAAGTCTACAATTAAATATAATAATCTTAAAGTATCCGTGAGGCGGTAGCAAAAGGTAAAGTTAATTAAATTATAAATAGTACATATAACCGTGAGGCGGTAGTTAAGACCAAAATATATAAAGTTTAACGTAGAAAGAAAGTTTACTAGTGATAGCTGATTTACTGTCGCTGTTGTAATGCACTTATCTTCACGTGTTGGTGACAATGACGTTGCAGACAGGTAGTTGGACAGGTAACTGCTCTTGCCTACTTGCTTTATTTCAAGTTACTACGGGAACAACTTCAGGGTTACAAGTCCCAAGTCTAATGGCGGACGTCGGCAGAGGGAAGAACAGGAAAAATCGACAACAGCAAAACGGAAAGGCAAAAGAACTCCAAGAATATAAAAGAAACTCTAAAAAGAACGAATAACTAATCTATGACCATTTCTGCCTCGTGTAGGCACTTACCTCCAAGTTCGAGGGTTTCCAACGACAAATCTCAAATCACCGGAAGCACGTGATAGGTAACCAAAATCTGGCTTATCACCAATTTGCCCAGTAAATCACTTCGACAAAACACGAAGACTGTGGCTAGCAATAATCCCAAATATCCCTCGTTGCATACAACCGTACAGGCAATACGAGGACAGCCAATGTATCAAACACAAAATGGCTCCACTAGGTTATTTTTGCATAAAGTAGAGTGACCTACATGTGCGTGCTTTTCCAGCAAAACTTTATTGATTCGGAAACGGTCCTCTCGGATACAACTAAACCGGATATTGGGGAGGGGAAAATACACAAGTCAAAACATCTCAGGATTTCTATGCCAGAATTGAGAAGACAATGGAGAAAATTAAGAAAAATTTGGGAAAGACAAGAGAAAAATTGAATATAATTAATTACTGGTTGGTCAGACTAAACAATCTAATTAACAGCTATATTTCGTAATTCAACCAAAGAATATAGACAAAATGAACAAGAACCGACAGTCGCGTAGTGGGGGTAAACCGTTTTCCAGTGCGCAGGTTTACCAGAACCATGATACTATTTAACCAGGTATGTGCTTCCCGCGGACGCGTTTGGATTCAGTCTGCGCATCATCTCAGGCTGTCGTCTTCTTTCGCTCCCGCCTTAAATTCAAACTGCGTTTTTTATAAAACGCAAGAAATCATTGATTTTTACATGAAAATATAACTCGAATAACGAAACATTACTGTGTAAATTATCTTTAGCTTATTTTTATATTTACCTTAATTAGGTATTTGCAATTTGCAACGAGGCACCTAACCTAGGGGTATCCTACATGGTCGTCCTGGATGCCGCTGCTTGAAGTTTGTAGGTTTTTGCCCCAGTCCTACCCAAGATGCGCAAGAACATACCTGGTTAATAGTATCATGACCAAAAACTATCTCTTGACTCTTGTCAGTGAGGTTGTCAGTGTCAGAGACACTAACCTAATTTTAATATAACTAGTAATAAGTATTTAATTGCCAATAATCTCAATCATGGAAAAAGTACGTAAACGTGGTTATTCGTGTGCGGTTAAAGCTTGCTCCACGCGCAACGATGGTACACTAAGTTTCTTTCGATTTCCTAAAGACAATATAGAAAGGTAAGGATTTAAATTTGAATTTCCCTCCCTTTCTGCACCCCCACAAAATGGCGCAAGGTCACCGAATCTGGTTATCAAAATATCAAAGGTGCCGACGAGAGTGTCGCTTCTTGTTCATTTTGTATATATTCTTAGATTCAACTAATTACACTTTGAACCAACAGGAGTATTTACCACCGCCGTCTATAAGTTTTAAGGTTAGGTTAGGGTTACCAATCTAGAGTGGCGTATAACTGACCTTGATCTTGTGACAATTGAACTAATTTCTAATGAATTTTTGACCAGTAACATGTACATTAGCAAAATATGCAGTTCTTGCTACCTCGTAAGTAGCTATTTGCTTTATTTTTCGCAGTAAATATAAATTTCTCAACATCTTGTTAAAGGTACTCTCCACATGTTTAGTCCAGCCCAATCGTGAATCAATATCCACTCCCAGAAACTTGACTGACTTCATTGTACCTCGTGCACCAAAGGTAAGATCCTGTGTTTTGTTCGGATTCAGTTTTAGTTTGTTTGTAGCAAACCAGGTATCAGTTCTTTTCAGTATTGTTTCCTTCTTCATTTCAACTTGATGTTTATCCCCCCCACTTATGAGAATTGACGTGTCGTCACAGTAGAGACAAGTATACAGCGTGTCTCCAACATATATATCGTTTATATAGATAATGAACAAAATGGGGCCCTTCACTGATCCCTGTGGTACGCCACACTCGATCATCCTAGTGCATGACAGTTCTTCCTTCCATAATATCCTTTGTCTTCTGTTGGCTAGATACGATTTCAGGAGCTTGCACACAGTGCCCCTAAAACCATAATGATGCAGCTTCATCAACAACAAGTCATGTGGCACTGTATCGAACGCTTTGCTTAGATCGAAATTAATCATTTCAATGACTTCTTTGTTGTCCATTGTTTTTGTTACTCGTTGAGTCATGTCTAGTAGTGCAGTTGTTGTGCTTCTTTTTTCTCTATAACCGTGTTGATTTGAATTGAAAAGATGATTCTTTTCCATAAAGTTCAGCATTCTATTTTTAATAGCAGTTTCGAAAACTTTCGACAGAATGGATATGGGACGGTAATTCTCGCACTGGTTTTTATCTCCTTTTTTTTTGTAAATTGGAATTACTTTGGTTTCTTTCATTTCACTAGGATAGGTACCTTCTCGAAAGCATTTATTTTGTAATAGTGTAAGTGGCTTTAGAAGTTCCTCAGACATCACCTTCAACAGATACGTAGATATATCAAAGAGGTCCGCGGTTTTCTTGTTTTTTATATTACTTAAAGTTTTCTTGATTTCCTTTTCCGTACTTTCAAATAAATAGCAGGATGCTCTTGTATCTACATGTTGTTGTTGTAGTAATTCAGCTGGAGTTTCGTTAGTTGCTTTTATTTCAGCTGTAGTAGCCCAGTCAATAAAGGAAAATCAGGCGCAATAAATCATGTAGTCCGTTTTTTTTTTTAAGAGATAGAGGGGACCCCACCGACCAATATACTAAAAGTCCTGACCTGTAGGGTGTGAGCGTTGGGAGGGGAGGGGTTGGTAAGGTCCATTTTTTAAGTTTTTCGTGAATATGTCGAAAACTATGCCTTCTAAGGAAAAGGTCACTTTATATAAAAAGAAAGTAAATTAAATTCCATACAAAAATGGTCCTATTCATTCTTTCGCTAGGAGCAATATTTAGGGAGGTGCGGGGGGTAGAAAAGTAAAAAAGTTATTTATTAAAAAAAGGTTCAATATCATTTGAATCTTCCTCATCCTCGAGTTGATCTTGAGGAGGACTATTGGTGCAAGTGCCGCACACCATGGAACATGGAATGCCCGCTTTCCTGCATCCACAACGTCCTCCACAACGTCCTCCACAACCCGTTGAACATCTGCAAAAGTGTTGTTGAGGATGTTTTCCGCAGCTACTGGGTCCGTAGTTGTGAGTGGGATGAACCATCCATCTTGCCCAGGGTCCATCCCCAATCGGTCGGTTGTATGCCGTTATCAATTTCGAGCCATTGTTCGATTTGTAAATAAGAAAACCAACCACGAGAAATGTTATAAAAAATATTATACAAATCCAGTAAGAAAATATGTTTACATTTTTAATAAGCATTAAGTAAACATCATGATGTACCTGCAAGTAAACTCTGAACGAGTGTTGTCGAGCATTCCCTCTGGTTGGTGGTAGTGCGGCCAGGTCAAACTTTGGCTTTGTTGAGGCTTTCACAAAGGCAGCGTGTCGAACTTTGTTTAAATCGGGCTCTGGTGGCGCCTGGTACACCTCCAAAAATAACTTCTCGCCTGCCTCAGTCACCATTTTTGCTCTTGCCGAAGGGTTTGAGAAGACGTCGTATACTTGTTTTATCTGCCTGGGAAATTTGGTGAACAGTTTTACCATACCTCCCTTGCTTTTACTGAATATTGCAGATGTGGTGTCACACCCACTGAAGGCATGGAGCAGGATGATGGTGTCTGCGAACGGTAGTTGTTTGAGATTGTTTGTTGAGTACAGTTTTGACTCCGCCTTCCCCCTGCTAGCCTTGAAGAAGTACATGTTCCTCTCTGGTGGTGCAAGAGCCAGGAGTAAGACCAATTCTACATCTTCGATTATTATTGTTACAGTAGGGTGTAGGGCACCTTTCGCCAACCAACATCTTACTATAGTTGCATCTGTATCCCTTTCTGCAAGTACCGTTTGTACTCCCCTTGCCTTCATTTTGTCTGAGAGTAGTTGGATAAGCCTGATTTTGTTCTTTTCATTTGCAAGAAAAATGCTCCTGTTGAACGGTGTTATTCATGGTATTAAAATCAATGACCTGTGCCAAACCTACCAGCTGAACGAGAAAATTTCCCAGGGGAAGGGGAAGGGAGGTTTGACTTCGAGGCCGAACCTGGCCTCCCTCACGGAAAAAACTACGTTATTTAAGACTTAAGACGATATATTGAGCATTTTTCGCCTTAATAGTATTGTCAATAGTGTCGGAGTATAGCTTTTTATATCTCATATAGAAACTCCTAGAGTTCTCGTCTTTTCTGGCACGTGCGATTGTGTATAAAGCATCCAGAGTATTTTTCATTTCTTAATTTTATCTGTCTTCCAATCTATTCTTTTTTCATGTTCTTTCACTTGTTTTTCCACTACAGGCATCCACTTGTTCAAAAGATCCAGAAAAACAGTGTTAAAGGCTGTAAATGCTTCCGCTGCATCTTTAAAACCAAAGAAGTCTTCCCAGGAGATGTTTTGGAGTTCCCTCTTTAGGTGGTAAATATTTTTTTCATTGATATTTCTTTTCTTTATTGTTATTTTATTTTTTTCAGGTTTGGTAGTATTACATGCATCAAAAGTCAGCACCTGTCCCAAATGATCGGACACGTGCAACTCCACAGTCTTAGTTTTAACATTATATTTTTCGTTAATGAAGATGTTATCAATGCAAGTCTGTGTTTCATTGTAATTTATTCTGGATGTCTCATTGAAGCAATGCTCCCATGTGCCAGAAACAACTTAATCAATTGCATTTTCTCCTTAGTGTTGACTAGGAAATTTATATTAAAGTCGCCAGCTATTATTATGCGTTTGTCGCTATAGTTGTTTGTAAGATGATTTAATACTTCTGCAAGACTCCCCAGGAACAAACCGAAATCTCCCAAAGGTGATCTATAAGTGGACACAATGATACAGTTCAGGTTAGTTATGAAGATTCCTGCAAATTCAGCTTCCTTTTCCGTTGAAAATCTTTTAATATTTTCAATTTCTCTTGCACTCCATTTGCCCTTCACTGCTACCAGGACCCCACCATGCTTGTACGTGGACCTGCAAAAATAACTTATGATGTTATAGTTTTCCATTTTAATCAGGTTAATTTGTTCATTTGACAACCAGTGTTCTGTCAAAGAGACTATGTCTGGCTGTTCCTGCTCTAAATGTAGTTTTAACATTTGGGTTTTCTTTTGTAAAGATTGTAGATTAAGATTCAAAATGCTGTGCCTTTTAGGGATTGTTCTTTCGATGCTTGAGAATCTTGAGATGCATTGCATATTCTGATTTACCATTTTCAAGTATGTTCTAGGACTTTGTTCGTGCATCCTACTTATTGTTGTCTGCGTTGCCTTTTGAACGAAAAAATTTGTATTCTTTAATAATTATGTTTTTGTGCCTCAGGTTGGCATTAGCCATTTTGCATTCGTATAAATCGGCTGGAAACTCATGTTTTGCCGGGCTAGACCGGCAAAAACTAGGAATTTTTAGTTTGTCGATTGGCATCATTGAAATCATAAAGAAAATTTGTATTTTCCATAGAAACGGATTATTATTTCTGTTATTCTGCTACTACTGTCAGTGTCAATTTTAAATATCGCGTGTTACCAATAAAAAAAAATCCCTAATACCAAATATTTAAACAAATATTTTGTAAATTTTATTTATTTAAATAAACTTCGGCTCAAAAAATAGTGTGTATACACGCCTAGAAACTGTTTTGCGAGTACTCGTAGTTGCGGGCCTCGGCCTACGGCCTCTGCTCGCAAACCCTACTCGCACTCGCAAAACTCTAGTTTCAAGGCTAGCAATACAATTAACTATTTCAGGCCATATTTCGTCACTTAGTAGTTTAGACATGTCATTTATAGGAATGCTGATTTTGAAGCTACTCTTGTTGCCCTTTGATTTTAGTTTATAAGTTTTTATAGATAGGTCGGGCCAATGTTTATTTAAAAAGAGAGTCATTTACTTCCTTTACAATTTCAAACTTCTCGCAATTAGTTTCGTCAATATCTTGTACAACGTCACTGACGTCATCGCTGTCCATGATCCTTGGAGTTGTACAGCAATTTGCTCTTTCTGAACAACTTCTATGGAAAGTTGTGAGACAAGTCCTACAGTTCTTAACCCTTTTTACTGGTGGTGATTTGCAGTAGCCGCATAATTTTCTATTTGTGTTTGCAATCAGTTCCTCGGTTTCCGCCATTTTGCTTGGTTAGGTTATTTCCCCAAAAAAGACAAACCACGAAATTACAAAACACACATGTTATATTGTTTCAATCTTCCAACGCACCTCCTTTCTTAATCGTATTGGTACTGATGTTTTTAAGAGTTTATAAAATTTGAACGTCTAAAACTCAATAAAATTCGATAGAATTTAGAGGATCATGAACGTTTCGTCATATTTTGACAAGCAGAAGGAGTCCTAGAAATATTGCCCCTTAATTTCGGGACACTCGGTATAACTTATCATAAATTTAACCAATAGCAATTACAAGTTTTACATATTTAGGAACTATGTATTGATAAGCGAATATACCCTGTGGTATAACCGTTTTCGTATATTCGCTCCTCCAACAATGTGGATTTTGTCATAGTAACATTTCTTCGATGTTTATTAATAAACGTCAGAAAAACAATTGGTTTGTTAATTTTTTATATAATCGTAACGAATACCACTCGAGCAAACAAAAATGATCGTTATACTAAGCTCGTCACTAGACTAATCAGAACGTCCAATTTAGTTAAGTTACTTTGTATTATATCGATTATATAACTCTTTATAAATTTATCCAATAGCAATTACAAGTTTTACATAGTTACTATGTATTGATAAGCGAATATACCCCTTGACGACGTGGTATAACCGTTTTCGTATATTCGCTCCTCAAACAATGTGAATTTTGTCATAGTAACATTTTTTTGATGTTTATTAATAAACGTCAGAAAGACAATTTGTTTGTTAATTTTTTATATAATCGTAACGAATACCACTCGAGCAAACGAAAATAATCGTTATACTAACCTCGTCACTCGACGTATATCCTTAAAACATCACTCGAGCTAACGCTCTCGTGGTGTTTCGCAGAATACGTCTAGTGACTCGGAAGTATAATTGATTATTTTCTATGCTCTTGTGATATTACTACTGATTATATTTGATTATTTTTTTCGTATGATTTTCAACCAATCAGAACGAAAATAGTTAAGTTACCTTGTATGATATCGATTATACAGGGTGATCAGTAATTGGCGCACTCCGAATACAGTGCGTTATAGAGCACATTAAAACTAAGGATAATCTGCAAAGAAAAATTAAATCGGATGGTTAGTTCCCGAGTTATAGAGTTTCCCTCATCCAAGTTACAAGCTAATTATTTTCATAACCAAGACAAAAATGAGTGAATAATTCATGCTACTATAATCTCTGGATAAAATGCAATATGATTTGTTCAATTTTTTTCACAAAACCTCTAATACAAAGAAATTGAAAATGTTAAAATTTTATAAAATACCTAAATTTGAGTTTTGAAGTTTTGAAGTTTGGCAACCTCTCAAGCTCCCCTTGGGATAAACTAAAATACCTTCTATTGCCATGAAAATGTTAATAATGAATTTCAATTGTTGTTTCTGTTTTTTAATAAAATTGACAGTACTAAAATAGTTTGACAAGTTCTCGCATCATAAAATATTGAACGTTTTTCTGTTTTTTTCTCATCGAACCTATTCACATGTTCAATGCAGTGTTGCCACTTTTATTTTCACAAAAGATGTCATATCTTTGTAAATAAAGGACTTACAGTCACTGCGGTAAAAAAATTCGTCATTCTTAAAACGTAAAGTTCATCATAGTATGTTCCGAGTGCGGCAATTACTGATCACCCTGTATTAATTTCACCTCTGGTAGAGGTGAAATTTAAATGAACACCCTATTCGCCCCGTGCGTGTGGGCGGAGCGTAGCTCGAATCGATGCAAGCGCTCGCAGTGGCGGTTCTGTAAACATGGGGCCGATTGTCTTGAAGTGTCAAAGTGATATATTTTCTATTATTTACTTAAATCGTAAATTTCAGAAGGTTTTCTTTAAACTTCCCATCGGAAGAGTACAGTATTACCGATTGTTCAGACTTCAGTGTTTTACCGCGACTGCCAACAACTAAGAAACGACCACGAAGTGGAAACCTTTGCTGCGTTGTTGGCTGCAAAAACAGGAGTGTGTACCGTATTTTTAAAAAAATTTGGATTCACCTTGTTAATTAAGATCCCCTGATTACGGAAATGCTAAAAATAAACAGCGGTCTCCAATATTTCCAAAGTTATAGCAGTTTGAAAACTTGAAACATCCAATGTTTGGATGTGTAAATTAAGCTCTTTTATCAACTGTTATTCACTAAAAATGCACTCACTAGTAGGTACCTATTGTACTAATTATTGATTAATTAATCATTACCATTTAATATTATTGATGAAAACCCTATTTTTAAGGCATTTTATTTTTCTTATTTTACTGTCTAAATGAATTTCCCTTACTAAGAAATCAAATGATCTTTCATATTTCATTTTAAGGTTAGCTTTAGTGTTTAGAAACAAACGTGCCGAAATAGAGTAATAAATTGTTTTTTTTGTCGATTGTTTATTAAAGATCTAGTTAATGTAATAAAAGGAGTGTATTAATAACTCAGTTTAATGCATACATGCACATTAAAAACATTGTTGAGATTAAGAGATTTGCTAGGTAACCAACAATACAGGGATATTCATGCACAGTTGGGCCAAGCCATAGATATCTTACTCTTTCTAAATAGATAACTAAAGCATATGGGCTGCGCGATAAAAAAGTGCGACAAATTGAAGATTTCAATAAGGTCGAAAATCGTGATTCCGGGGGGTATTTGTACTTGCGCATTTGCTTTAGCTTTCTAATTAGAAAGAGTAAGATGTATGTGCAAAAGAGATGGCTTACAGGGGGTAAACATAAAAAAGCAAATTCCCTAAAATTGGTCTGGCAACCAACATTACAGCACGGTATTGAAATGTGATTCGGACCTATTACAATATTTTGTTTGAATTCGCGGGCGCAATATTTACTTGTGCGCAAGTCCAAATACCCCCGTGTGCAGTTTCAATTCGACTCATTCATGGTTTTATGCAATGGCTATCTATTTAGAAAGAGTAAGATATCTGTGGGCCAAGCCGGCGACCAACACGCGACAGCGTGCTAGCTAGTGTGTGCCCTACCATATCGCCGGTCTCGCTTGCTGCCGCTCTCTCTCTAAATCTGGCTAATTTGTGCAGTATTTTGGGGGTATATTATATTATTGAAACATGCATTTGGAACTGACACCTGCCGAAATTAATTAATTATGTCAGTGGTATTTTGACTTATTGCATATTATGTCAGAATTTGGATTTTGTCATGGAACAAAATTAGATTATTTTCATTCTAATAAAGAGCGATCGACAAAAAAATATTGTAATCAACATGAGTGTTAATCGGCGATTAATAATCTCGACTCATTAACACGCTCGCTGCGCTCACGCGTTAAAATCGTCTCGATTATTAATCGCTCTTATTAACACTCTTGTTTATTAAACTACTATTACTAAATGGTTATTTGTATTGCTAGCCCAGAAACTAGAGTAGTGCGAGTACTTGCAAAACAGTTTCTGGGCGTGTAATACACACCATTTTTTGTGCCGAAGTTTATTTAAATAAATAAAATTTACAAAATATTTGTTTAATGTTTAAATATTTGGTATTAGGGCTTTTGATGGATTTACACGTTTTGAGGGCCCCTGAATCCATTTTGACCATTTTTGCCATGATGTCTGTCTGTATCCACCATAACTCAAAAACGACTTATTGGATTTGATTCAAATTTCATATTTAAGAGTTTGAACAAAATTGTGGGTGCCACATTAAATCTTTTTTATCTAGCACAAAGTGGCACTTACCTGAAGACATTTTTTGGTTTTTTAGGAATATCTTGAAAAATAAACACTTTATGAGATTTTTTAGTCATTAACATTAATTTAAAATTTTAAACAAATTTTGTTTGAACTTTTTTTTTTAATTCCATCAAAAAATTTTCAAAAAAACGAGATATTCTTAAAACACTCATATTTTTCATAGTGCACGTTGATCGTTGAATCCGACAGACAGTCTAGATAGATCAGTGACTAAATGAAATTACAGACAGAAACCGACTACGTAGACAATGGCAACGTACAGCTAATCCACAAACAAGACATTTACTAACAGAAAAATCAGCACTAATAAGACAATTAATTAGGGAACATAGAAATGGCAGATGGACACAAAAACTGGAGAGTCTGAAAGCGTCAGACAACTCCTTGTGGAAAATGTCCAAATCATTGAAGAAATCGTTTACAAGCATACCTACACTAACCTATAATAACCAGCCTCAATTAACCGATGTTGCAAAAGCCGAATCCATTGCTACAGTATTTGAACAAGTCCATAAAATAAACTTAAATGAAAATACTGATAGTCAACAAGAAATTATTGATTCAGTACATAGATACCTAAACACAAGCCATCAGCTAACACCCCAAGAACTAACTAAACTAATAACTTCACCGTCGGAAATAAAAAACATACTTAAAACACTACCAAATAGAAAAGCACCAGGATTAGATAGCATTGAAAACATCATACTCAAAAATCTTTCACAAAAAGCCCTTGCTCAACTAACATATATAGTCAATTCAATAATCAAATTGCAACACTTCCCTAACGCTTGGAAAATAGCAAAAATAGTACCCATACCAAAAGGCAAAATCAGCACAGGCCAATAAGCCTGCTTCCCACTCTATCTAAACTAACCGAAAAAATAATATTACATAGAATAAACCTGCATGACACTGAAAACAATATAACTACTGATTGCCAATTTGGTTTCAGACCAGGTCATGGTACTGTGCAACAAGTAGTCAGAATCGTAAATGATATTTCTTTTAATTTTAACAAAGACAAACAAACGGCAATGGTTCTACTGGACATACAGAAAGCTTTTGACCGCGTTTGGGTGGATGGCCTTCTGTACAAACTCATAAATTACCAATTCTCCCCCACAATCATCAAACTTTTACATTCGTATCTCACAAACAGACAATTTCGCGTCCATATCAACAATTCATATTCGGAAACTAAACAAATTTCTGCCGGTGTTCCACAGGGATCAGTTTTAGGGCCAAAACTTTTCACACTTTTTGTCAATGACACTCCAAAGTTTGCACAAACCAACACAGCGTTATATGCAGACGATACTGCAATATATGCACACTCTTTCAGTGCCCCAGTAGCAAACAAGCAATTGCAACTACATATTAATATGTTGGAGAAATACTTTGAAAAATGGAAAATCACTATAAACCCAAACAAAACTGAAATGATCCTGTTTTCAAAAAGAATCACCCACAATAAAATCTTTACACCCTTAAAGGTCCAGAATGTTCCAATACCAGTTAGCAAAACCATGAAATATCTGGGAGTTCATTTGGACTCTAGACTATCTTACAACCAACATATCCACAGTGTGCTAATAAAGGCTAATATAATAGTCACAAATATGTACGCATTACTAGTAAGACATAATGGTTTATCACTAAAAAATAAACGTCTGTTATATACAGCAATTATTAGGCCCGTACTAATATATGCTGCTCCAGTTTGGTGCAGTGTCTCCAAAACTGCAATGAAGCCAGTACAAATTTTTCAAAATAAATGCTTGAGACTAGTAACTAATTCAGACAGATACACGAGAATAGATTATTTACATAATTTGGCGGCACTGCCTACAATTCAACAACACATTCAAGAACAATCACAAAAATTTTATACACACAAACTAACTCAAAACCCTCTACTCCACAACCTCACAAGCATCAGGTCAGGCAATAGACCATTCAAAATAAAACATAGACTGCCCTCCAAGCATTGCCCATATTTACAGAGAGGGACTAACGCATTCTTACCATCAAATATATTTGTAAAACAACGAATATTCTGAAGAAGGTACACATTATCTGAAACAGGTTTTTCACTCTAACCTTTCCTGTAAAATTTATAATAATAACAATGTACGATATTAGCCACAATTTCGAAAAAATGTGTATAAATAAATTATTTAAACTTCTGAGAAAAAGATGTAACATAATTAAAGGCTAAAGCTTAATCTATAAGCTAGGAACTTCGAAAAAAAATCGTAGCAATAATTTAATGTGTAATATGTATATATATTGTATAAATCTGTTAATGTAAATAATAAAGATATTTTGCTTAAAAAAAAAAAAGTGACTAAATGGACTTGGCTGCCAAACGGAAGGTCCCGGGTTCGAACCCCAGAAGGTCCTTTTTTTGTTTTTTACTGGTTTCTATAGTACCGAAAACAATAATAATGAATAAATAGATGTGATTTTATACCGGGAGATTTTTTTAAGTAAGTAGTAGATCAAAAATCTAAAATAAAACACATTTTTGTCGTAAAATTAGGTTATAATGAGTGGGTCAAGAACAGATTTATGCGTATTGCAATAAGTGCGACAGAGACTATTTGAAAATTGCTGGAAACCCTCAACATTTTTACAAGAAATTTAACTTAATTTCTTTAGGAAAAGTAATTGTGGTACTATCCGTATAAGAAAGTCATGTGTTGAGCACATCAGATATTTAGTGAATAAAAGTTGATAAAAGTGCTTAATTTACCTTACCATCCAAAAATTGGATGTTTCAAGTTTTAAAACTGCTATAACTTAAAAATATTGTGGAGACTGCCGCTTATTTTTAGCATTTTCGTAATTAGTCCAGTCCATCTGTCGGGAAAAAGGGTCGTTTTTGGAAAAAATTACCCGGTAAACTTTCTCTTCATAAATCATTAGGGGGTCATGTGGAAAGCTTAAATTCGAAAACTCGGGAAAATTCTCGGACCCATTTTTTGGGAAATCCAAGAAGTGTTTGGATTTGATTTTACGCGAGAACGGTGAGTTGCAGAAAAAAATATTGTTGATAAATATTGTAGAGGGCGCCAAAGTACCCAAAAATGAGTTTTTTTATATTTTTACAACAACGAAAATTTTTTTACGCACAAGTGTACATATAAATGTTGACAAGCGAAGAAAAACACAATTTTTATATAAACGTTTTTTCTCTACGATCCACCCTTTCGTAGATACAGCATGCAGAGTGGAAATATTAATCGTGTTTGCCTACTATTTTTACGATGTATTATTATTACTTTGAAAATAAAATGTTCTAAATTTACATCTAATCTTTTTATCGTTGTTTTCAGATAAGTTTAATAAAAAATATCGTTCATTACACGTCCAGAAATGGATTTTCCATGCTTGCATGACTTTGTGTTCGGCTTCGCCTCCCACAAGAATTTGTCACGCGCGCACGGAAAAATCCTTATTTCCAGAGTCCTAATGAGATATACTATTGTCTAATGACTACAACAAATATCATTTAACGCTAAAAAGATTAGATATAAATTTAGAATATTTTATTTGCAAAGTAATAATAATACATCGTAAAAATAGTAGGCAAACACGATTAACATTTCCATTCTGCATGCTGTATCTTCGAAACGGTGGATTGTAGAGAAAAAACGTGTGTATAAAAATTGTGTGTTTTTCTTTGCTTGTCCACATTTATATTTACAGTTGTGCGTAATAAAATTGTTTTCTATCTTAAAAAGTGAAAAAACTCATTTTTTGGGTACTTTGGCGCCCTCTACTTTTGACATTTTTCATCGTAGTGCATCAATCCTTTAAGATAAGTTGTAGAAAATATTGCCCTCTACAATATTTATCAACAAAATTTTCTGCTGCAACTCACCATTCTCGCGTAAAATCAAATCCAAACACTTCTTGGATTTCCCAAAAAATGGGTCAGAGGATTTTCCCGAGTTTTTGAATTTAAGCTTTCCACATGACCCACTAACGATTTATAAAGAGAAAGTTTACCGGGTAATTTTTTCCACAAATTTCGACAGATTGACTGGACTAAATCAGGAGATCGTAATTAAGGGTAAGGTAATTTCAAAATTATTCCAATATCTTTTCGGTACACACATTCACCAAATTTTCCCACTGCACTTCTGTTCATTTATATCGGCCAGTGTTTGACATTCCGGAAACCAGAGGTCGCCCCTGTATAAATGCACGGGGCGAATATTTGATTATACATAGTGTAGCTCCACCAGTAAAAAATTCTAAATTATTTTCATTTCCATAGTACTCAAAAAATAATCGCGACAAATACAATTCGTACCTACTTCAAAATAATTAAGGTTCTATATACATCTCAAACTTGCTGCACAGTTAGAAATCGTGTCAGTTTGACAGAATAATCCTCCCGCTTCGCGGTCGGATTATTTAAACTGTCCAATTGACACTCTTTGTAACTATGCAACAAGTTATCGATGTACAGGGTGGGCAAAATTCGATGTTTTAATACGGTAACTTTTAAACCATAACAGATATTGAAAATCTGACCGCGCAACGTCGAGCTCTTTTTTGACAAACCCTTGATGGCGAAGTCAAAATTTAGCGATCGTCGTTTGTTTTCGAGTTATGGACGAAAATTCGATTTCTTGAGATTTCGATTTAGGTCTATATTTCGGTTGTTTGTGAATTTAGAGTAATGGCATTTGCACGTTCTTAAGGCACTTTTTTGAGGAGAATGCAATGGCGTTAACAGATTTTGAAAATGTTTTTTTGTTTTTAGGTTACGACATTCATTTTTATTTTTTTATATGGAAGTCATAGTGGGCTGTCACTTTATTGAAAAGAGCATTTTTTTCTCTTTTCAAATATATATAATATGTAGGGTCTATTCCTTCAATTTCTTCTTAAAAAATCAAAAAATCTAAATTTTTGGAATTAATAATATGTATTTTGCATATTTATCACAGTAGACGAATGTCATGATGAGAACCCTCGCCACGCCATTGAGATCCAAAATCAGGATTGGTTTGGTTTTAGTGTTTGGTGTGCCTTAATAAAAAATCAAGTTTTGGCAAATAAGATTTATGAGGGAAATCTAACTGGTGAACGGTACTACCAATATTTAAATGAGAAAATTGTTGATGAATATTTGGACAATTTATCGTTCAGCGATAGAAGTCAGTTCTTCTTACAACACGATGGTGCACCACCTCATAATACGAAATCAGCTAGAGAATTGCTTAACTCAAAATTCAGATATAATTGGTTTGTTACCAATGGGCCAATTAGATGACCACCAAGGTCGCCTGATTTGACACCTTTGGGGACATATTAAAGATAATTCATATAAAACTAAAAGTAGAAATGCAGAAGAACTCAAAGCCAAGTTTACGCAATGCCTTAACTCCGTGTCAAATATTCACATTTCGAATGCGCACAGAAGTGTCACGAAAAGTGTATTGCAGTTAATAGACGTAATTTTGAACTTTTTGTTTGAGTTGTTTTATATAGATATTCATTTTAGATAGTGTCGTGTTTATATGTATGTCGTTTGATGTATTTTCATTTTTATTGTAAGATTTTTTTTTAAATTAATTTCAAAAATTTAGATTTTTTTATTTTTCAGGAAGAAATTGGAGGAATTGCCCCTACATATTAGATATATATATATATATTTGAAAAGAGAAAAAAATGCTCTTTTCAATAAAGTGACAGCCCACTATGACTTCCATATAAAAAAATAAAAATTTATGTCATAACCTAAAAATAAAAAGACATTTTCAAAATCTGTTAACGCCATTGCATTCGCATCAAAAAAGTGCCTTAAGAATGTGCAAACGCCATTTCTCTAAATTCACAAACAACCGAAATATAGACTTAAATCGAAATCTCAAAAAATCGAATTTTCGGTCATAACTCGAAAACAACGACGATCGCTAAAATTTGACTTCACCGTCAAGGGTTTCTCAAGAAAAGAGCTCGACGATGCGCGATCAGATTTTCAATATCTGTTATGGTTTAAAAGTTACCCTATAAAAACATCGAATTTTGCCCACCCTGTACAGTTAGCGACACGGAATAGTTTCCTAGTATTTTTTTCCATTGTAAATTAAATCATGTTCATAGGCTCGATAACTGCTTAGTCACATTATTAGCAGTCATAATTGTGTCACAATATTTTATGTAAAGTATTTGAAGTAAAAGTCCTAGAAATTTTCTTACTGGTGCTCGAAAAGGTGCAATTGTAGCACAGCTAGAAGATAGTTGGTCAAATAGACAAGTAAATGTAATCTAATGAAATCTTCGCCTGTCTCCACCACTTTCGTTAAAAGAAATTTTGATTTAAAAAGTCTGATTTATAATGCTAAAAAAATTTAAAAATCGCTACTTTGATCAATTTGTCTGGAAACTATTCCATGTCGCCAACTGTACATATAACCAAGGACGTATAAAATAGGGGACAGAAAGATCCCTGGGGTGGAGGTTGAATTCGTGGGTCAAAAAGTGTTGCACGTTCAAATGGACTCAAGCGTACTTGATAGTTTCTACGCATGCGCATTGGTCAAGTGTTTGTTTTGGTTTGTCACTGTCATAGCAACTGGCAACGGATTTGTGCCTACACCCATCCGGGAGCTTTCTCTCCTCTATTTTTATACCTTCTTGCATATAACCAATTATTCTGAAGTACTTATAGTAGATATTACTACTGATTACACAGTGCAACAGCATATCGTGGAACAAGAAACGGTCTTTATGGGATTCAAGTACTAGTATAGTATAGTCAAACCCCCGAAGGGTTTATTCAGATTGGCTCGAAAATTGAAGTTATGGGCGTTTGAATTTTTCTTGCGACAGTGACCAATTTAGCTTATAATCGCTCATTGTTTTGTCTATAAATTGCATTTTAATCCTATTATCTCTGCATAAATATGCTGAAACTTTAATAAAATGATTCTTAAAAGTCAAATACACAACTTATCTGAACATATCAAATGAAAAAAATAATTTATATTTATATCGAACTTTTATTGCATTTTTTGTCAATTTTTCGAATTTTTTTTTCTACCAAAAAAATTGATGAATGATGAAAAAATATCGTGCGTGCCAATAAATTTGTAATCGAGTCATCCATGGATTTGAATCCGTATGTCTGTAACTTGAACTATTTTAGCTTTCAACTGATATTTTATTTGCTCGCTCTTTACATTGAGCTCTTTCCAACAAAAAAATCACCTGACGCTGTTTTGGCTGAAATTTCGAATGAGGAAGAAGAAGAAAGCGAGTTGATCAATGAGTATGTGGATTCTGATGATGATTCGAGTGATAGCGATGGTGATGAACCAGATGAAGCAAAACGTTTAACACACTGATTTACTTCATTATAAAAATGTTCATTTGAATTTTCATATCTTTAAAATAAAATGGTAAACATAGGTATTCAATGCATGTATTTTCATTTGTTGCAAGAGATCAATGTATTTTTTTCATCATCATCACAATTTTTTTGGGTAGAATAAAAAAAATTCGAAATATTGACAAGAAATGCGATAAAAGTGCGATCTAACGACTACTGGTCGACGAAAAATTCCCAAAAATAAATATTTTTTTATTGATATATGCGTGAAATTTATCTATTTAATCTCAAAGTTAAATTTCATTGAAGTTTGAAAGAAATATTAATGAGAAATTCTGAATAAAAGTCGAAATACTAATAAATAATGCTAAAAAATGCGGTTTTTCGGATTATTTTCAACGAAAATTACAAAAAAATATTTTTTGTGCCTCAGGTTGGCATTAGTCATTTTGCTTTCGTATAAATCGGCTGGAAACACATGTTTTGCCAGACCGGCAAAAACTAGGAATTTTTAGTTTACCGATTGGCATCATTGAAATCATAAAGAAAATTTGTATTTTCCATAGAAACGGATTATTATTTTTGTCATTGGGCTACTACTGTCAGTGTCAATTTTAAGTATCGCGTGTTACCAATATGAAAAAAATCCCTAATACCAAATATTTAAATAAATATTTTGTAAATTTTATTTATTTAAATAAACTTCGGCACAAAAAATAGTGTGTGTTACACGCCTAGAAACTGTTTTGCGAGTACTCGTAGTTGCAGGCCTCGGCCTAAGGCCTCTGCTCACAAACCTTACTCGAACTCGCAAAACTGTAGTTTCGAGGCTAGTAATACAAATTACTATTTTTGTGCCTCAGGTTGGCATTAGTCATTTTGCATTCGTATAAATCGGCTGGAAACACATGTTTTGCCGGGCTAGACCGGCAAAAACTAGGAATTTTTAGTTTATCGATTGGCATCATTGAAATCATAAAGAAAATTTGTATTTTCCATAGAAACGGATTATTATTTTTGTCATTCGGCTACTACTGTCAGTGTCAATTTTAAGTATCGCGTGTTACCAATATAAAAAAAATCCCTAATATCAAATATTTAAACAAATATTTTGTAAATTTTATTAATTTAAATAAACTTCGGCACAAAAAATAGTGTGTAATACACGCCTAGAAACTGTTTTGCGAGTACTCGTAGTTGCAGGCCTCGGCCTACGGCCTCTGCTCGCAATCCCTACTCGCACTCGCAAAACTCTAGTTTCTAGGTTAGTAATACAAATTACTATTTTCTACTCTTATATATGAAAATAGCCATTTTTCCATGACATACTCTACATGAAACTTCAATATTTTGTCTACTGCGAAAATAGTCATATTCTCTCTAGAGTGAAAATATCAAAATTTCAAATTTATGGTTTTCTTCGTGATTTTTTTAATGAAAACACTATATGCACTAAATTTACATAAATTTTCAATATCAATTCATTCACTTTTCATGACATATTTTATATATAAAGCTTAAAATAGTTAAAATAAAAACTAAAATATAATTTTGACGTTTCACTTGAAAACTGTCACCTTAAATAATTTAAAAAAAATTTGTAGTTTCTAATCCAATTTATAAATTACAGAATCGTAGAAAAAATAGTATTTACTACTCGACATGAAATACGTTTTTTTTTCGTTCGTGAGATTGCCTCACTCGCTGCTACACAGCTCGTGTACAATTCTCACCGCACGAAAAAAAAAACGGTATTTTCATGTCTTGTTGTAAAATATACTATTTTACACTACTTGATATGTTCAGATGAGTTATTTTATTGAGGTTCCAACATATTTATGGAGAAATAATAAACTTAAAATGCAATTGTTAGACAAAACAATGAGCGATTATAAGCTAAAATTGGTCACTGTCGAAAAAAATTCAAATGGCCATAGCTTCAATTTTCGAGCCAATCTGAATAAACCCTTGAATTTGTTGCACTGTGTTATACATAGAGTAGCTCCACCAATCAAAATTTTTAAATTATTTTCATTTCCATAGTACTCAAAAAATAATAGCGTCAAATATAATTCGTACTTCAAAATAATTAAGGTTATACATAACAAATACTTATAGTATTATTACTGAACTGATTATTTTATATGAATCTCTTACCCAACCATAAACGTTTAGCTATATCAGGTGGAAATATTAGATGTAGTAAGCTAACATTCTTTTCTCGTTCTTTATCCACCGCTTGGTTACCTTCTTCTATTGAATTTTTTAGTTTATCCATTCGTCTTCGTAAACCATCCTGAAAATTGAATACAAGGCTTATATCAAAATAATGTTTCTGAGGCAAGGAGAATCACATTTGATATTTATATATAGAAATAGTATATTAAGTATGGAGAACGGTAAATTTATTCATGTCAAAGTGACAACTATAAAATTATCTAAAATAAAGTGACAAAACTTTCATATGTCATTACTTATCTACCGATCAGTAATTTGTAAACAAAACCTACTATTCTTTTAATTAAGCCAGTAAATACGCGAATTTGACGGATCGTGCAAAAAGTACATATAGGTAAGGCAAATTTGTCGAAGCTTTTATGTTTACATGACTCATAAGTACATCGTATCTACACGTGTTGGAGTATTAAAAAAAAATCAAACAAATCTCGTGAAAACTTCATTCAAGATCACAGAAATATAATACAGTTTCAATGGGCGAGAAACTTAAAAACCACCCTCGTCGTTTTAATTTAATAAATTTTAATGATTCTTGGCAATTATACAAAGCAACTTAATTTATTCTAAATGTTAATTTAAAATTTACATTGCATAACTGATTTACTAAATTGGAATTACAAATGAGGGTACCACCTACTGTTCAAAATGGTGAAACTGCGAAAAGTTTTTTGGTGTAAAAATACTAATTATATGGAAATCACTCAAATTACATTTTATTTTACTGACGAGATAAAACAAAATGCTTTGCAACATAACGTGAATTGCGTTTTAACGTATTCATTTATTAAAAGGATACTATAGTCCATTCAATTCCAAGAGACAGTACGAATAAACAAACTAAAGCACGTGATCACCTCGTGATACTGCTCGACAGTGTGGAAAGGGAGCAATGGTACAGAGACGTGTCAGACTAATTCAATATTCAACGCGTAGAGTTAATATTAGACAAGGGCTAAACTGTAATAATAACGGGCAATACCAATATTTTTAATGCTACCCTGTTCACTTTGTTCACGTGGAGAGCGCATGCATTTGTATACTCTTGGAATTGAATGGACTATAGGTACGTTATAGAAATGGTTTCCACGACACTCAACATTCAACGTTGTATAAGGATGTCTCTAGTCCCGTCGCTGGGACTTTGAATGGTCACCGGCGGTTGCTCGCGTTTGCGCTATCACTAGCGTTGTACTGTTCAGAACAAATACCATGTTGAGTGTAAGCCGACGTGGTATAGTGGTTAGAGCATCTAGCTAGTAATCGATGTGGTGCTGGTTCAATTCCGTAGATTTTCCTTCTTTATTTTAGTGTTGAAAACACTTAACCGATGCAGAATTCCCGGTCTGACTGACACGCTCAAGCGTCACGCAGCGCAGTTAGATGAGATAGATAGGTTGAAAAGATCAGATGATGGTGATCTGGATGGGTGGAATGTTCCTGTATCGTTGTAATATTAACAGACTGAGTAATTTAAATGAATGAAAAAATTTAAAACTCGTATTTTTGAATAATCACAGCGTATAATCTATTAATCTAAATTCCAACGCTGAAAAGCACTAAATTTGAGTAAGTACGATTTTACTTAATAAACATTTCTAAATGTTATTTAAATAATTATTAAAAAAAAACTTAAAATTTGATAACATAATTTTCTCGCTTTAACATGAAAGGGTTCAATGCAACAAACTAGACCAGATAGTTCTTAATTTGTTGAAAACATGTAGAAAACAACACAAACACGTTTATACGATTACTATTGTAGAGGGTGGTCCGAATTTTACCTTCGATAATTTGGGAATCAATAGAAAACCTTAAAAAAACATCAATTTTCTTAATAAACTTATATCAAAAACTCAACCGTTTCAGAAATACTCGGTGTTGAAGTTGTATATATATTTTTTTTAATAAATTTAATATCTTCTGAACCAAAGGGAATATTTTATTGAAATTTGGTGGATATTATTGTCTTAAAAACTGCTGGGTTTTATTAAACGTAATATGAAAGATTTTAGTAATATTACTTGCATTAAGCAATTATATTTTTCAATTGTCCGGTCAAATCTAGAGTATTGTGCAATTGTTTGGTCTCCATTTTATTTTAAATATAAATATATCATTTATGCGCCTATAGATAGGATCTGTAGAGAAGCAAATTTACTAAATCTTGATTATACACTTAACTTTAATAGCTTTAAAAATCTGATTGATAGAGAATATGTAAATTATGAGTGAATATTAAGTAGGTATGTAATGTATTTAGCTCTTAGATTTAAAATGTGAATTGCTATTTGAAATTGCATCATGCGTAAATAAATAAATAAATAAATTAATAAGTACCATATTAATCACCATAATTTGTTTTCCTACTTCAAGCAGTGGCGTAACCACGGGGTGAAATTATTTCTTTTTAGAAAAAAAAAGTGGTACGTCAATGATATAATACATTTTTTCTACATTTCTGAAATCAGCAGTCGATTTACGAAAAAAAGTTTTCTTGTAGTTTTTTTGTAAAACAAATCGTTATACAGTAAAATTTTAATTATTGTAGGTAATTTATTGCAATAAGACAAGTACCAAGTATACAGGGTGGTCCGAATTGAACCTTCGATAATTTGGGAATCAATTAAAAATATTAAAATAATATCAATTTTCTTATTAAACATATATCTAAATCTCAACCGTTTCAGAAATACAGGGTGTTGAAATTACATTTTTTTTTTAATAAATTTAATATCTCGTGAACTTTTTTTTTATTTTGAGCAGTTCCTCCAATGATTTAAGTTTCTGTTGTAAAATAAATTTAGTTCTTTTAATTTTTAATTTATTTGTTTGAAATACATAGGTACTTGTCTTGTTGCGTTAAATTATCTACCATGAATTCTAATTAAAATTTTACTATAAAACGATACGTTTTAGGAAAAATTACTAAAGGACTTTTTTTCGTAAATCGACTGCTAATTTCAGAAATGTAGAAAAAAAATTATATCATTGGCGTACCTTTTTTTTTTATATAAAAAGAAATAATCTCACCCTGTGGTTACGCCACTGCTTGAAATAGGAAAACAAATTATGATGATTAAATATGGTACTTATTAATAAAATAATACCCACCAAATTTCAATAAAATATTCCCTATGGTTCAGGAGATATTGAATTTATTAAAAAAAAAATATGTAACTTCAACACCCTGTATTTCTGAAACGGTTGAGTTTTCGATATAAGTTTATTAAGAAAATTGATGTTTTTTTAAAGTTTTCTATTGATTCCCAAATTAATGAAGGTAAAATTCGAACCACCCTGTATAGCAGGAAAAATTTTTTATATCCTTAAATTTTAGAAATTAGCTGAAAAGGGAGTTTTGAAAAGTACCTATAGTACTTTAAACAAAATATGAAATTGTGTATCTGGACCACATTATGCTGGTTTGTTGTCAATGGTTATAGTTTTGTATGTGAATTTTAGATACAGAGGGTATTCTGTGGTTTTAGAACAGTATGGTAGTGTTCAGGGTTGCTTATGTTAAACACGTGCAAGGCGGACTGGATTTTAATGTTGTTGATATAAACAAACATACTCATTTATGATTAAAGACAACGGATGATAGGTGCTATCTGCTTAGAAATAGTATATTACACTATAAGAGAAGAAAGTGACAGAAAAGTTGGTTAATTAAGAATGATTTTTATTATTTCTTACTACCTAACTCGTAAATTGAGATGTGTATAAGATGTAATATACAGGGTGTCCCAAAATTAGCCTGTCAAAATGAACCAGCTGATTCTACGTTCAAAAATAATGCAAAAAGTTTTAATAAATATAGGTTGAAATATGCTTATTAAGGGAGCTACAACCCCCCGAAAGGAGGGCCCCAAAGAGGAGTTTTCTGTAATATCTCTGCAATTGTTTGAGGTAGATTCATGAAATTTGGTGAGTTTGAAGCTTGTATAATTTGCCACATATTTCTTTTTCCGATTTTCAGAAATTTTGCCAGGGGCGTCACATACAGGATGGGTGCTTGGTAAATTATGCTCCATATTTTTTGTGTGGATAATTTTTAAATTTTATATATCAAATTATGAAACTTGGTTTATTTTTACACAAAAAAGGTCGTCTCAGTCGACCTTTGAATCTTGAACCGTTTTCGAGTAAAATCGTTTTGAAGAAGTCACGTCCATAAAAACTACACTAATAAAAATAATCACAAAATTGAAAAAAAGTTATGCCCAATATTTTTTGAGTGGATAATTTTTGAATTTTTTATATCAAATTATGAAACTTGGTTTATTTTTACACAAAAAAGGTGGTCTCAGTCGATCTTAGAATCTTGAACCGTTTTAAAGAAGTCACGTCCATAAAAACTACACTAATAAAAATAATCACAAAATTTATTGACAAAAAATTTTTGATAATGATATTTTCTTTTTATTATTAATATTTGACGAAGAAATGCTAAACGAAGTAATAAATACCTATAAATTTTAATCCATTGTCTATTTTTGATAAATATTAGTTTTGTGATTATTTTTATTAGTGTAGTTTTTATGGACGTGATTTTTAAAAACGATTTTACTCGAAAACGGTTCAAGAAACAAAGATCGACTGAGACTACCTTTTTTGTGTAAAAATAAACCAAGTTTCAAAATTGCCGAGCAACAATTCACAATAATGTTAAACACAATGTTAAATCCCCATGTTCGCGTGTGAAAACGGACACACGGTATATAAAGCTTAAAATAGTTAAAATAGTTAAAATAAAAACTAAAATATAATTATAAACACTTGAAAACTGAAATTAAAAAAATTTGTATATAGTTTCTAACCCAATTTATAAATTACAGTATCGTAGAAAATAGTATATTAAGTATGGAGAACGTTAACCCTTAACGTTCGACATGCTTATAACATTTTTTTGCACGATCCGAATAGTAACCAAACTAAAATTTGTTCATGTCAAAGTGACAACTATAAAATTATCTAAAATAAAGTGACAAAACTTTCAAATGTCATTACTTACCGATCAGAAGGCGAGAATCTGATCTGTAAAATTACTTACCGATCAGTAATTTGTAAACAAAACCTACTATTCTTTTAATTAAACCAGTAAATACGCAAATTCGACGGATCGTGCAAAAAATAGTATTTATTTACTACTCGACATGAAATACGTGTTTTTTTTCCTTCGTGAGATTGCCTCACTCGCTGCCACACAGCTCGTGTACAATTCTCATTTCACGAAAAAAAAAACGGTATCTTCATGTCTTGTTGTAAAATATACTATCGGGTGTTCATTTAGATTTCACCTTTAGTTCGCATCGTTTAAGAATGAAATTTCATTCATAAATGACACTTCAACGCTAACTAAAGGTGAAATTTAAATGAACACCCGATATTATCCAACATCGATTTATAATAAGCTCATTACTATGACGATTTGAAACATAGAATGTTCATCATTACTCACTAGTGAGAGAATAATTTGGAACTCACTTTATTATTACTATATATTTATTATTGAAAACAATGTAACACAACTTACTATAGCAACCACTACTTACAATTACTAAAAACTGACAAATTTTGATAACCTGACAGTTTTATTTGTCAAATAGTTTGTCAATTGAAATAACGATAAAATAATCTTACAATTTAGAATTAACGGCGATGTTGGATAAAATTTGATATTAAATTCGTGTGGAATGCTTATTAGTCACTCAAGAAATTAGCCACTCGCCTTTCGGGCGTCGTGGCTACACCTTTTCTTTCGTGACTAATATATCACATTCCACACTTATATAATAAATATCTATTAAATTGATTTTTATCCAAGCAAAACCAGAGCACCAATTTTACGTAAAAGATTCTGAATTTTTACATTTTTATATCAAATTTGAAAAAAATCAACGGACTAAAAAGTTGGGTAAAAATTTACCCCACACCCCCCCAGTTTAAGACGCCCCTGACTAAATTTTTAAAACAATGTTTACAGAAATTTGATTATATTATTTAGAAATAACCATCGTCAGTGTACCCCTTTTAGGGTTCAATACCTCCGTTAGGAATCATTTCTTGACCGTGGTTTATAGGAACTTTTTTTATAATTTTGATCGTACAATTTACTGTCAAAATATTGCCCTAAAATTTCGGGACACCGTGTAGATGTGTTTATAGAAAGGCGAGTTCTTGTTTTATATCGATAGGCGTTGTAATTATTTCTCACTTACCCTAATTTAACCAGATAGTTTTGAAGTAGGTAATGTAACTTTCTAACAGAAATTCCAAATTTTAATATCTAAGATATCTTGGAAATTTGATTCTTAAGTTTAAAACCTAAATAATCAATAAGGAATAAGAAGTTGATAATAGTAGGAATCTTTACCAATACATTTTATCAGAATAAAGTACAATTTACAACTTTGTAATATACCTAATTCAGTAAAAAAAGAGTGCACGTATAACAGTCTCAAAAGAAGTAAACTAATTTAGTTTATTCTATAAAGTTTACGAAACTTCTGGTATTAGTCAACTTCAGAACTTTTTCAACAGTATCAGAATGATAAGTAAATATCTGATGTGCCCAACACATGACTTTCTTATACGGATAGTACCACAATTACTTTTCCTAAAGAAATTAAATTAAATTTCTTGTAAAAATCGTGTTTCAATTTTGAGCATTTCCAGCAATATTCAAATAAATTTCGGAAGTCTCTCTCGCACTTATTGCAATACGCATAAATCTGTCCTTGTCCCACTCATTATAACCGAATTTTACGACAAAAATAAGTGTTTTATTTTTTTAAAATTTTTTTGACAGAATTTCAAAAAAAATTTAAAACAAAATTTGTTAAAAATTCAATCCTAAATCAATGTTAAAGAATAAAAAATTTTCATAATTTGTTTATTTTTCAAGATATTTTTAAAAAACCTAAAAATGTCACTTGTGTTAGTGCCAGATGAAAAACATTTAATGTGGCACCCACAAATTTGTTCAAACTCTTAAATATGAAATTTGAATCAAATCCGATAAGTCGTTTTTGAGTTATGGTGGATACAGACAGACAGACACACACACAGACAGACGTCATGGCGACTTGGCGAGAATGGTCAAAACGTGTAAATCCATCAAAATCTCGAAGTCGAAAAAAATCATGATTACTATACTTTCTTAATACTTCGTATAAGAAAGTAAAAAGATTGATCTTGGTTTATATGCTTTTTCTGCGGCGCGGCGGCAAGTTGGATGCCAGGCGATGAATATGTATACGAGTATGTGTACATACGAAGAATTAACTGTCGGAGGTTTATGAGGCACATAAAAAATATGTCGTGTACCTACAAAAAGAGATTATGTGAGCTGGTTTTGTGACAAATTTAGGTGGGGTATTATTTTTAAATTAATTTTCGTTGGAGTTAAATTTGTTACAGGAAATTAATTAAAAATATCTGATGTGCCCAACACATGACTTTCTTATACGGATAGTATCACAATACACAATAATTACTTTTCCTAAAGAAATTAAGTTAAATTTCTTGTAAAAATTTTGAGGGTTTCCAGCAATTTTCAAATAGTCTCTGTCGCACTTATTGCAATACGCATAAATCTGTCCTTGTCCCACTCATTATAACCGAATTTTACGACAAAAATGTGTTTTATTTTACATTTATTTATTTATTATTATTGTTTTCGGTACCATAGAAACCAGTAAAATAAAAAAAAACTAATGGTCCGTCCTTCTGGGATTCGAACCCGGGACCTTCCGTTTGGCAGTAGTCAAGTCTCTATGTCTAGTCTACCTCGACCGTCGGATTCAACTATCAACGCGCGCTATGAGAAATATAAAGTGTTTTAAGAATATCTCGTTTTTTTGAAATTTTTTTGACGGAATTTAAAAAAAAAGTTCAAAATTCAATTCTAAATCAATGTTAAAGAATAAAAAAATCTCATAAATTGTTTATTTTTCAAGATATTCCTAAAAAACCTAAAATGTCTTCAGGTAAGTGTCACTTGTGTTGGTGCTAGATGAAAAACATTTAATGTGGCACCCACAATTTTGTTCAAACTCTTAAATATGAAATTTGAATCAAATCCGATAAGTCGTTTTTGAGTTATGGTGTATACAGACAGACAGACAGACATCATGGCGAAAATGGTCAAAATGGATTCAGGGGCCCTCAAAATCTCGAAGTTGAAAAAAATCACGATTACAATAAGTACTTCCTTATTCTTCGTACTTATAAGAAAGTAAAAACAACAACAACGCCGTGTGAAAATTGTATACTGAGATTATTTCACCGTAGAAATAACCGAAAACGATACTTATATCATAAAAACTGTTTTTCACCATCTTTAAATCAAGATGGCGGCTGGAAGCACTCGCCTTCGGCTCGGTGTTTAAACTTTCTCACCGTGCAAAAAAATGTCGCTTTAGATACCTGTTGTACAGGCTGTTCCATTGGGTGGCCACCGGCCATATCTTGGAAACTACTGGGCATAGAAATTCAGGAAAAAAATTTTTAAAAGTGGCCTTGAGAAAATTCTGGAAATTATTTTTAAGTTCCGCATTTCACCGCAAGGAGGCGAAACTGAAAAAAAAGTATTAAAATTTTAAATTTTTCCGAAAATTCCCACATTAAGGTATGCCTTTGGTAACATCATTATAAAGCTTGGACAATTCTACATCATTTTGGTTTAATGCTCATTGGCGTACCGACCTCAGTAAGAGTGGGGGAAGCTATTGAAAGTGTAATCATTTAAATCGCTGTAACTTCTAAACGACTTATTCGATTTTAGTAAACTTTAGCTTGTTTGGAAGAGAAATGTAGGTACTTTTAATTATCGCATCGAATGGTACACGATAGTTCCTAATAAAATTGCTAGAGGGCGCAATTTGAAATAAAAACAGTTTTTTTAAATTTTATCCCGAAATCTTAAATTAGACGATATAATTATGAGACCATAATCGGAAAGTAGATTAAATTTGCAAGAAAAAACGTGAAAACCGCAGCTCGATATCTTCGTTCGTTTCAGAGTTATCGCCAAAAGAATAATTTTTAACACTAATTGAAGATGTGATTGTTTTCATAGTTCCGTTGTCAAGCAATCCATGACAAAAAATATTTTAAAACTTTATTTTGTGTAGGTTTGTCACTCATTATGCCAAGGGCCCAAAAACTACTTTAGAATTAGTAAAATAATCATGGAAAACTTCGAATGTAGGCACACGCACAATAATTATTTTAATATCGTTTTTTAAAAATAAATCTAGATAGCCGTGAAACAAGATCGGGAGGTTTCCAAGAAATTAATAAATTGGAATAGTTGTCAACTGATTTCATTCTGATAGATGTTGTGTTGACAAAAGTTTCTCCTTGATTCTTTTTGAATTTCTTGTTACATATATCATAATTTGTGCTACATGCCTCAAAAATGGCTTATACCAATGCCGAGTCTTACGATATGCTTACGTAAGATTCACCATTTAGATAGCCATTAAAAATAAACGGTCCGATAATTCTGTGTCCTAAGACTCTGCACCACCTCTTTTAGTGATCCACTTCGCACATCCAATGAGGATTTGTTTGTGACCAATACCTATAGTGCATAAGTATTGTGTAAATTAAAGATGCCAAAGCTACTAAAACTGGCTTCATCAGTTCATAAAACCAGAGAGAAGAATTGAGAATTTTTTAGGGATGTAGCACAACTTTTGGTATAGGTAAAAAGAAATTCAAAAAGAATGAAGTCATAAAAATATTAAAACTGTTTTTTTTTTGTAACGTTAATAAATTATAAAATGTGTATTATTTTAATAATTATAGGATTGGTGAACTTCGTTTAAATTAACAAATTTTTTATTTATTATATTTATTTAGTTTTTAATTCACAGAGTCGGCGTTTCTTCCCTTTGCCTTCTACACTTCTTCTTCTACCTTCAGTTGTTTTGAAGTTATTTTAACTCAACATACTTCACTTTGTTTACAACTGCTAAGTTCATATCATATGCTTATGGTACACTTGCGCCATCTACTATTTGCTGTTATTTGACTTTGACGGACACTTTTTCAGTTTGATTCCCATATAAGATGGTGTTCCTCCCCTCTACCTTCCATACTTCAAACAATTCATTAAATTGTAAAATTATTAATTGAAATTTTAATAATAAAACTTTGACAATTAATTTGACTTATGACCAGCGGCATTTAAGTACTACTTAAACGCCGGTGGCAGGTAAAGTGGTACTTTACCTGTCGCCGGCAATAAAGTGACACTTAAATGAGGTTTGAAGAAATAGTTTATACAACAAAAGGTAGGAATTGAGAGATTCTGACGAGGGCGCAAGAATACGAGGCAGAATTAATTCCTACCGTGTAACATACTCTATTTTTTCTCATACCTGTACGAAAATGGCCACTTCTTTTGTGTGAAACGCGCCAACAAATAAAAACAGCATAACACTGACATTTTGCTTGACACTGTGCGGTGAGCAAATCACCTTGACAACCATAAACAGCACAAATAACTCCTACATATCAGTAAAGGAATGGCTACCCAAGGGAGGAATGTTACTCCCACTCCTTATTTTCCGCGACTACCCTAAAAAGGCGACTTTGTACCCACATTTCACGCAAATAAAGTGGCCATTTTCGTGTAGGTATGGGAAAAATATTTATTTCTGCACAGTATGCAAAAAAGTAATGCTTTGGACGGATGGGCACTATTACAAAACGACCTTCTTTAGGAAGTGGTAATCGAAGATAGTTAGGTACTTATACATAATGTACCTATCTAAAGCGACATTGTTTTGCACGGTGAGAGTTTAAAAACCGAGCCGAAGGCGAGTTTTTTAATTCTCATATGTCAAAAGTGTTACTTTTTTGCACTCTATGCAAAAACATTTTTTTTCGATTACCACTTTCTAAAGAAGGCCGTTTTGTGACAGCTCCCATCCGTCAAAAGCATTACTTTTTTGCACATTGTGCAGAAATAAATATTTTTGCATAGTGTGCTTTTAACGTACGTCACTGTCACATAACGGCCTTCTATAGGAAGTGAGTTCACAATTTTGAAATGATGTTGATGGTTTTTAATCTCTTTAGGAGTGGTAATCGAAAAAATTATGTATACAACTAGTATCTAAAGCTTTTTTTTGCACTTATGAGAATAAAAAAAACTCGCCTTCGGCTAGGTTTTCGCTTTTAAAGTTACTGATAATTAATTTTTAGTGGTTTTTACTGTTTATTTCACCTCTGAAATGGATGATTTAGGATTTAGGAATATTGATCATCATTAATCATTTGGAAGATGCTGAGGAATAGTAAGAATTCTAATATTCTTCATATAATAGTATATTAAAGAACTACACGGAGAAAAATAGATAATAACAGATATGATATATTTAATACAATTTATAAGATTTGACGTTAAATATAGGGAGTGTCTGCTGCACGGTCCAGACCGTGTAATGGGGTGGGGTAGGTACACGGTCTAGACACTCGCAGCCGGAATCATATTATGGTACCGATTTCTGCTATTATTTAAAGGAAAAAAAAACCTATACATAACAACCTAACCTGGTCCGTGACTTATAACCACTCCGAATAAATAAAGCATTTACTTAAAATAAAAAAAAGAACGAAAATCTACGGAATCGAACCAGCACCACTTCGATTACTAGCTAGATGCTCTAACCACTACACCGCGGCAGCTTATGCTAAACATGGTATTTGTTCTAAACAGTACAAACGAAAACAAGTCATGCGCAGTGATGTCTAGACTGTGTATCTACTTTGTTTTGTTGCACGGTCTGGACCGTCCACCTGACACTTCCTTAAATATAGTGACAAAGCACTAGTATATTAACCATAATTATCTAAGTGAGTTATTACAAAATATAATAATATGTTAATCAAAATTATCATAATTAGTATTATAAGTTTTATTTACAGGATTATTAAAAGTAAGTATATCATTTTTATAAGGTGTATGTAATTTAGTTAATAATATTAATAATAAGATATATTAAGTTGTATAACAAGATATTATTAAACCAAATATATGTATATATTATAAAAAAAATCATAATTAGTTCTTAAAAATTTATTAGAAAATCTTTTTTAATAATAAAAACTATAACTAATGTGTCTAAACAAAATATACACTAACATATAAATAAATACAAAATATATCTCAAAACGTAACGCGAAACATAATAGGTACTTATATTTCAAATACGTACATATTGTATATTCCAATGATACAATACTTGTTCGAATGGTTCAAAACTATGTTTTAAAAATTCAACTGATGTGGAGCTGTCAGCATTCAAATTATTAGTTTCTAGATTCTCTGAAAAAATTTGTAACATTTTTGTATCTTTAAAAGAAATGTTAATAATAGATATTTATTTTATTAGGAGTATAAGCGAAACTTTTATGTAACGAAGTATGGAGGTGTAAGCGCCGAGCGGAGCGAGGAGAATTAACTCCATACGGAGTCACATGAAAGTGCTTATACTCCGAATAAAATACAATATTTTATTTTCAAATGGAATCATTCTAATCGTAATATGACAATCAATTTAATAAGTAATTTTGCAACTGTCATGCAACTGTCATACATTTTTGCAGATAATGATATAACTTATACTCCGCCGGAGTATAAGTCCTACTTATACGCCGCTCAAGAGTGGTGTCATAGAAATGAAACTTATACCTTGCCTATTCAGTCTTATAACACCATGTTATATGCCGTTTGAAAATAAATGAAAATTACCTTCATTTTAGTAAATCATCCATAATTTATTTATTACAACAATACAGCATAACCAACTTGCACCACGCAATAACTTCTCTTTATTGGAAACCATCGGCGCAGACAAGATAGGACAAGGTACCTACTACACACGATGCTATTTGTTGAAAAGCTCGGTGTACAATGATCTAATTTCAAGGACTAAATAATGCGTTACAAATATAGTATCAGGGTATTATATTTGTATCATAATAATAAAAATTATAAAAAATAGTTTATATCTGTTAATATCTTAGATAATACTTCGATAAGTTTATGAAATATTAATATTAATTTTTATAAACTAAGTAAGAACATAAATGTATTATATTTATATTAGGTAGCTGAAACAAATAACTGTTGTTTATAAGGTTAAAAATAAAATATTTTAGTCCATAACATCTGGGGTTTAAAAGATTTGTATATTTAATGATAAAAACTCATACAATATACAATAAAATATTTGATTATTATTCTTAATATACAGGCTGTTTCATTAAGGGTGGCCACCGGCCATATCTCGGGAACTACTGGGCATAGAAATCCAGGGAAAAAAATTTCATTACTAAAGTGGCCATGAGAAAATCCTGGAAATTATTTTTAAGCTCCGCATTTCGCCGCAAGAGGGCGCAACCGAAAAGTAAATATTAAAATTCTAAATTTCTCCGAAAATTTCCACATTAAGGTATACCTTTGGTAACATCATTAGAAAGCTTGGACAATTCTGGAATTTTGAACTTCTAAACGACTTATTCGATTTTAGTAAACTTAAACTTGTTTGGAAGAGAAATATAGGTACTTTTAATTATCGCATCGAATGGTACACGGTAGTTCCTAATAAAATTGCTAGAAGGCGCAATTTGAAATAATTACAGTTTTTTTGATTTTATCCCGAAAACTTAAATTAGACGGTATAATTATGATGTCAGAATCGGAAAGTAGATTAAATTTGCAAGAGAAAACGTGAAAACCGCAGCTCGATATCTTCGTTCATTTCAGAGTTATTGCCAAAAGAATAATTTTTAACACTTTAATTGAAGATATGATTGTTTTCATAGCTCTGTGGTCAAGCAATCCATGACAAAAAATATTTTTTAACTTTATGCTTGTGAATTTAGGCACAATAATTATTTTAATATGGTTTTTTAAAAATAAATCTAGATAGCCGTGAAACAAGATCGGCAGGTTTCCAAGGAAATTAATAAATTGGAATAGTTGTCAACTGATTTAATTTTGATAGTTGACAAAAGTTTCTTTTTGATGACTATGATTCTTTTTGAATTTCTTTTTATCTATTCCAAAAATTGTGCTACATCCCTCAAAAATTCTCAATTCCTCTCCCTGGTTTTATGAACTGATGAAGCCAGTTTTACTAACTGTGGCATCGTTAATTTACACAATACTTATGCACTTATGCACAAACAAATCCTCATTGAATACGTGAAGTGGATCACCAAAACTGGTGGTGCAGAGTTTCAGCATACAGAATTATCGGACCGTTTATTTTTAATGGCTATCTAAATGGTGAATCTTACGTAAGCATATCGTAACCCTCGGTATTGGTATAAGCCATTTTTGAGAGATGTAGCACAAATTTTGATATAGGTAACAAGAAATTCAAAAAGTATCAAGGAGAAACTTTTGTCAACACAACATCTATCAGAATTAAATCAGTTGACAACTATTCCAATTTATTAATTTCCTTGGAAACCTGCCGATCTTGTTTCACGGCTACCTAGATTTATTTTTAAAAAACCATATTAAAATAATTATTGTGATAAAAAGTTTTCCATGATTATTTTATTAAATCTAAAGTAGTTTTTGGGCCCTTGGCATAATGAGCGACAAACCTACACATAATAAAATTTTAAAATATTTTTTGTCATGGATTGCTTGACCACGGAACTATGAAAACAATCGTATCTTCAATTAAAGTGTTAAAAATTATTCTTTTGGCAATAACTCTGAAACGAACAAAGATATCGAGCTGCGGTTTGCACGTTTTTTCTTGCAAATTTAATCTACTTTCCGATTATGGTATCATAAATATACCGTCTAATTTAAAATTTTGGGATAAAAGCAAAAAAACTGTTATTGTTTCAAATTGCGCCCTCTAGCAATTTTATTAGGAACTATCGTGTGCCATTGGATGCGATAATTAAAAGTACCTACATTTCTCTTCCAAACAAGCTTAAGTTTACTAAAATCGAATAAGTCGTTTAGAAGTTACAGCGATTCAAATGATTACACTTTGAATACCTTCCCCCACTCTTATTAAGGTCGGTACGCCAATGAGCCTTAAACCAAAATAATGCAGAATTGTACAATCTTTCTAGTGATGTTACCAAAGGTATACGTTAATGTGGGAATTTTCGGAGAAAACTAGAATTTTTATATTTACTTTTCAGTTGCGCCCCCTTGTGGCAAAATGCGGAACTTAAAAATAATTTCCAGGATTTTCTCATGGCCACTTTAGTAATGAAATTTTTTTTTCTGAATTTCTATGCCCAGTAGTTTCCGAGATATGGCCGGTGGCCACCCTTAATGAAACAGCCTGTATATTCTTTATCATATAATTCTTAATAACCATTTTTCTCCGTGTAGTTTTGTAAAACTTATATTAAGATACGAGTCCAGGTTTGCAACACGACTGCCATAGGCAGGAGTGCCTGTAAAGGACGAGTGCTCTTAAGTTTTACAAAACGAGTTTTTTATACTATTTTTTCTAATTTGCATATTAAATAAATTTTTTTTACAAATAAAATCCATTTAGAGAGTTTTGTGACAGTTGGTGACACTTTTATTTCAAAGTTGATATTTACAGATAACTTTTAAATTTGAATCAAGTAGATACATAATTGTCATTTTTCGCGAAATGAATTCAGAAATTTCCTGCACTCCGCCAGAAATAGGTACGGCAAATTACAAAAAATTCCAGGGTTAATTTGCTGCTGATAAAATCTCATGATAAATACGAAAAACAATAAAAAACAGTAACGTCAAATTCACACCGATATTTGACATTTCGTTCAATATGTGTTACCAACCGAAAAAAAGTTTCTAGATTTGGGGGGGGGGGGTTTCGTAATGGATATTAACACACTCAAAACGAGTGCTGTAATAGCTTTGTTACGTCATCAAATTAGAAAATAGTAGTTTATGCAACAAGGTAGGAATTGAGAAATTCTGACGAGTGTAAAAATTGCGCCAGAGCGAAGCGAGGGCGCAAGAACACGAGGCAGAATCAATTCCTACCATGTAGCATACTCTATTTTTTCTCATACCTCTAAGAAAATGGCCATTTCTTTTGCGTGAAACGCGCGAACAAATTAAAACAGCATAACACTGACATTTTGCTTGACACTGTGCGGTGAGAAAATCACCTTGACAACCATAAACAAACATAAAAAAGCTCCTGCATATCAGTAAAGGAATGGCTATCCAAGGGGGCAATGTTACCCCCACTCCTTATTTTCCGCGACTACCCTAAAAAGGCGACTTTGTACCTGCATTTCATGCAAATAAAGTGGCCATTTTCGTGTAGGTATGGGAAAAATCTAATTTATTTATAAATAAGGCCCTTACTGGTTGCATTCTTTCATAATAATTTAATACACTAATAGGTACTTATTTGCTTTTGCTTAAATAAAAAATCACCCAACTTGATGATTCCTAACCTAAATGCGGAATGTGTTGTTGTTTGTTGAATTTAAATTTAAACCGTATCCGTACGATTGACGAACGGCGTTCAACGATTCACATGATGGAAGTGGCGAAGATTACATTTTTATCATTTTTATTGCACTTTATGTCTTTTTTAATAATTGATATTTATTTTATTAGGAGTATAAGCGAAACTTTTATGTGACGAAGTATGGAGGTGTAAGCGCCGAGCGGAGCGAGGAAAATTAACTCCATATGGAGTCACATGAAAGTGCTTATACTCCGAATAAAATACAATATTTTATTTTCAAATGGAATTATTCTAATCGTAATATGACAATCAATTTAATAAGTAATTTTGCAACTGTCATGCAAATGTCATACATTTTTGCAGATAATGATATAACTTATACTCCGCCGGAGTATAAGTCCTACTTATACGCCGTTCAAGAGTGGTGTCATAGAAATGAAACTTATACCTTGCTTACTCAGTATTATAACACCATGTTATATGCCGTTTGAAAATAAAAAATCTTATTTCCTGTAATTTTCTAGACAAAAAGGTACCGTTATCGAAATCCGCTAAAGTTGGCCGTTTTCGAGATATTTGGCTTTTTATTGTAGCGTCAAGATTATTCTGCCCATTTTTAGAAATTTATAACGCAGTAAATATTAAAAATATGAAAAAAATTTCAAATAAAACTTGTTGGGAATTCGATAATATGCATTTTTAACGTGAGTTGCATATTTACCGAAATAATCGAACTCACCCTTAAAATTCAATATGGCGGCCACCCCTTACGGAATTGTACTGGTTAAAAACGAGGTGAAGTGGTCCGTCGGCACCCACTACTTACCCTCAAAATCTCATTGAACTCCGATTTAACGCATAAGTATCTGCCTTTATATTCTCGTTTGCCTCGAACAATAAAAATCCAAGTAGGTAACTCGAAAACGACTAATTTTAGCGGATTTTGATAAGGGTACCTATGTTTTTATAAACTTTTTGTATTAATTTTACAAGTTTTATCGAGGGTTAAAGTCCTGCTACAAAAAACTGAAACACTCTGTACAGGGTGATTCTTTTATCTGGGAAAATGCGTTTCTCTCGTAAACTACTGAAGGGAATTAAATTTTGAAAAATATATTATATACCTACTGACTGTCGCTCAAAATTAGGATAGAAATACAGTGTGATTCAAATTCGATCCTCACCATTACGATCTCGTAAACCGTAAGAGATACAGAGTCGGTTAAATGGGACAAAATTTGAGGTATTCGAAGTGTAAAATGAATCTGTCATCAAAGCTGCGATATCTCTTTTCGTTCCTGAATTATCCTGAAAAAACTGAAAAGGGCGATTTTTTATTTTTCTGTCCATATAGTTCGGTTATTCCATAACCTATTTTAATTTAGTAA
Source organism: Pediacus dermestoides (assembly GCA_963942485.1). Taxonomy (NCBI): domain Eukaryota; kingdom Metazoa; phylum Arthropoda; class Insecta; order Coleoptera; family Cucujidae; genus Pediacus; species Pediacus dermestoides. Next base: position 21,878,368 of record OZ012626.1, on the reverse strand, counting down.
AAACATTATTAGAGCAACTTTTCATGGTCTACACGATTAGATACAAAAACTTTTTTTCGACGTTTCGTTTTTGTGAAACCATCATCAGATCCATTTTTCTTATGGGCGCCATATATGATTTTGATGTCATATTTTAGCATATTTTTTCCTGATTTCAATGATGTATCGCACTATATAGATATCTTTGATTTTAAGATCAGTTTATCAAAAAAATGTTTAACCCTTTGTGTCCCAACATACAAAATTTTTCATTTATTTCAATTTTGGCTGCTGCTGTTGCTCTTATATGGGTAAAGTATTGTCAGTGATTTTTAAAAGATTTTTTGCACCACCCCCAAAAATAGCGGAGGGTAGGGACGTACCCTTCTGTTCACTGAAAATGCATACACTTTTTTTGTGTAACTTGACTTTTATGTCACTGTCAGACAACAATCGTAATATCCGTTCAGTTCATATCCAAGATTTGCTAAGTGTTCATTCATCATTTGCAAACATGTAAATAGATGTAAGGCAAATTTCCGCAGCTAAAAAATTCAAAAATCGCTCTCAAGACTTGTATGCTTCCACGTTAGAAGGGAGGTCATTGATATCTAGTATGAAGAGGAGGGGACCCAGAACTGACCCCTGAGGAACACCACAAGTGACCCTCACCCAATCGCTCCTTTCCCCCCTATTTGTTAAATAAGAATGCAGCAGCCTCAACTGCAGTCCCCGGACACCATAGTAATCCAGTTTACTTAACAACAGCTGATGAAAGGCACTATCAAATGCCTTACTCAAGTCACACTATGTGGCCTGAGACATATCTCCCCGATTAAACGCATTTGTTATTGATCTTATAATCTCGATCATAGCTGTATTTGTAGAGTGCTTCGATCTGAAACCATGCTGTTTCACCGTTAAGAAACTCTGCCGCTCCATATATTTTGTCATTTTCTGTTGGATAAAACTCTCCATTACCTTTGACAAGACTGGTAAGACCGATATTGGACGGTAGTTTCGCGGAATTTCAGGATTCCCCGTCTTATAAATCGGAACCACCTCCGAAAGCTTCATCATGTCCGGAAAAACGCCCTGCTGCAAACATCGATTCAAAACCGCCGCAAATGGAGCAAGTATAGAAGAGATTATAGCCTTTACAAGCTTGACGGACATACCAAAACAATCCGTCGAGTCAGTGCTTCGCAAAGACATTGTAATATTCAATACATCTTCCTCGGTTGCATCCTCGAGGTAAAATGAATTTACGTTGTTGAAGTTTATTTTCTTTAGCATTTCCAGAGTAATAGGTGTTCATGATGTCTGGCATGCGCTCGCTTTAGTTTTCCCACTGTTCCGATTTATTAATTGCCAAGTAGTCTTCTGTTTGTTTGCCGAAGAAGAAATTCTCATTGTATTACTATACTTTTTAGCCTCCTGAATTTTTTCCCTGTATGTGGCCCTGTATGACAGATAAGCTCCATATGAAACACTGTCACGTCTTACGCTGGCGACTGTAAACAGTGCCTCCAAGGTGTTTCTCATTCTCCGCAGATCCTCGCCATACCAAGCAATTCCCTTACGCCGGTTTTTAATTTTATTGGTCACAGGAAACGATTCGTAAAAAAGTCCTACAAGTGTCGCCATGAAGGTACTAAAGCACACCTCGGCATCGTCTCCCTGTACTGCATGCCTCCAATCAGCATTTTCCAATTTAGACATAAACAGTGCCTGCTTGTTTTTGTTATTTATATCTCTGTTACTCCAGCAACATTTCAACTCTGTTGTTTTAGGGTTTGCAAGCAGAAAAGTAAGTAGCTGTGCACTATGGTCCGACAGATGCGGATTTATTGTTACAGGTTTATGATACTCTGCGGGAACATTTGTGAGGACATTGTCAATGCAGGATCCTCCGGAATTTGTCACTCGCGAAGGCGTGTCAAAAGGAGCCGAGAAATTGTACATTGTAATCAAGTTTACGAGATCGGTTCTATTTTTAGATTTGTCCATAAAATTAATATTGTAGTCTCCACCAATAAAAATTTTTGCGTTTGTAAAGTTTGTAGAAAGTATTTCAAGACAGTCCTCCAGTCCCTGCAAAAACAACTGTATGTCTCCCTGAGGAGACCTATATATTGATATTATTATTAAATTCTTGGACTTCAAGTAAACTCCACACACTTCAAAGTCCTTTTCTTCCGACGCAGGTGGATTAGTTTTTTTCCCATACCTACACGAAAATGGCCACTTTATTTGCGTGAAATGTGGGTACAAAGTCGCCTTTTTAGGGTAGTCGCGGAAAATAAGGAGTGGGGGTAACATTTCCCCCTTGGGTAGCCATTCCTTTACTAATATGCAGGAGTTATTTGTGTTTGTTTATGGTTGTCAAGGTGATTTGCTCACCGCACAGTGTCAAGCAAAATGTCAGTGTTATGTTGTTTTAATTTGTTCGCGCGTTTCACGCAAAAGAAGTGGCCATTTTCGTACAGGTATGAGAAAAAATAGAGTATGCTACACGGTAGGAATTGATTCTGCCTCGTATTCTTGCGCCCTCGCTTCACTCTGGCGCAATTTTCACACTCGTCAGAATCTCTCAATTCCTACCTTGTTGCATAAACTACTATTATGTCTGCTACATCATGACCCAGTTTGGTAAAGACGGCGACTCCCCCGTGAATATGTTCACTCCGACAATACCAACTCGATACACAAAAGTTCTCTATGGCAATCTGCTTAATGATTTCATCCGTTGCCCAATGTTCAGTGATACATATCGTCTGGATTTGGGGTAAGTCTTGATTTAACAGGAGTTCCAATGCATCAATCTTATTAGTCAAACATTGAATTTTCAAATTAAGAATAGTCATCTTCGGCCCAGCCAACGTTACCTGTTTACTTCTAAAAAAGCAGAACTGCTGCTGTGTCCGCTCTTGTTTGAAAAATTATACCTTTTAAAACCAACACCACGCGGCCAGAAACCCGGGTCATACATAGTTTCCTTCAAACTAAACTTTGCGCCGACCATGAAGCACCTGTCCTGATCCTCATTTGTAGTTATTTCCTTAACGATAAAGTCATTCGCAGAATAATTCGTTTTCGTTGTAAGATGGCCCAAAAGAACTTCTGGTGTGACAGTTCTTTTAACTCTAGATATGTGTAACCACACTCTCCGATCAGCACCCTGGAAAACCTCATTATCTACTTCTCCGATTATTTTAGGGCTATTTTTATGTTTGTTTACAATTTCTTTGCTTTTGTCATTTACTTTATTTTGACCAGTTGTTTTGTTGGTCTTTTTTATTTGTGGAATTTGGTTTAGTATTTGAGGCATTTCACTTCTTTGATAATAATAAATATTTTTTCAAAATTTTATATTATTTTATTTAATTTACACATCCAAACTTTGGATGTTTTAAGTTTTCAAACTCCTATAACTTTGGAAATATTGGAGACCACCGCTTATTTTTAGCATTTTCGTAATCAGGAGATCTAAATTAATAAGGTAATTTCAAAATTTTTCCAAAATCTCTGGTAGCTACATTCGCCAAATTTTCCAAATTATTAGGTAATATATATATATATTAAAATTGAAAATTACATCACTTGTTCAAAATATAGTTTATAAACAATAAGGTATGTATGTAATAAGAATAAGAAAAATAAGAAACGTAGGCTATGCATAACAAAATTAAACAAATAACATGGGTACACACAGAAAAGTCACTATCTTAATTTAATAATATTACTTGTCTTGACTTGACTTTATTAATTTGAGACTACATATGTTTAAAATAATTATCTTTATTTGTATTAAAATGAAATTATTTCTTCGGTAAAGAAAAAAATAATTTCACTTATTTCTTTTACTTTAAAAATTTTTTTCTTGTTCGAAATAGTTTAAGGTTCTATTTAATCATATTTTGTTGGTTTAGACTAAAAGTGTAAGTTATCTTAAAATATAAAATTACTTCAGTTGAAAAAAAAATATATTAATTGGAAAAAATAGCAATATCAATTGAAAACTGACATAGTTAAGCTAATACTTGATCATTTTAGCTTAAATATAATTTTCTTGAATGAAGCATCTAGTTTTCTTCAATCGTTTTTACCCGCGACCCGAGAATTGACGCACATACGACTCAACGGCACACCAGGGATCAGGAAAGACACCCTGATACGTGAGAGGGAACGTTGAAAATTTTGCCAAACCATACTATATTGGAGTTCACAAATAATGTTGAAGTTATTAGTTAAAGTGTTTCAATCATAATGAAGGAATTGTTAGAGTCTTGGGAAGTCGACGGGACCGTTATTCAAAGATTTCAAGGTAGGTGATGATTTTTAAAATTATTTCGCAATAGCATCATGTTAAATTACAGACTCCTGCGGAAATTGACGAGAAAATCAATCTCCAGAAACAAAAAGCAAGAATTAGGCACCAAACTGTGCAGCTATATTTACTAATAGAGGGACCGTCCTTAAAGAAAGTCAATAACACCTATTTAGTTATTGATACGGTGAAGTATCATTAAAGACACTCTTAAAGCCTTGGACACACTCTTCAAAATGTAAGTTACTACCATTTTGTTCGTTAAATTTTATAATTTACTTTTAAAATATGAATTGTATGTAATAGGTAGGTATTTGTAGAAAAACATAGAATAGAATAGAATATATCGGAGGGTGAATTTTATGTTTCATTATTAAAAATGTTTTAGTTCTTTAAAATGTTAATTACCTATAGGTAGTGTTATTGTGTTAAGTGTTACTTCTATATTTTTTAAATAAATGTATTTTTGTATTAAAGGCATTGTATAATTTACCCAAGAAAATTACATACTTCCAACAAAAAAATACCTAATTATTTGTATGAAACATAACAAATATTCGACTCAAATAACGATATGTTCAAATTAAACAAATTATCATCTTGAATTGACTGTACAAGCTTCTATTTTAAGAAAAAGTTTCTTCGGTTAAAAATACTACTTATTTCAATTAAAAGCTCATTTTTTATTATAGGAACTACCTAGTAGTTTTCAAGTAAATAATAATATTTATTTATTTTGATGTGATATTTATTTAATTTAAAACTCAACCGAAGTATTTACATAGAAGAATTATGTTTCTATGTAAGAAATTAAAGTTGAACAAATAATTTTCTATTTTGAAGAATATATTTATTTGCGTATATCGAAGATTAAGATTTGTTTAATTCGAGAAAGTTTTACTTAATTGTTAAACAATATTTCTCTGTGTGTAGATATTGTAGTGGCCAATTGTTATCCAGGAGGGCGGTCGCCCCCGACACCCCCCCTGCCAAGCCAACAAGACATCACTCCTCTTAATAGGAATCCCAATAGAATCCCAATTTCGATTTTTTGAATCAAGTATATTTCAATTCCTGTAACGATAACATGGGTTTTTTCAGACTCCAATATCATAGAATATCGATATTGTGATATTCGCATATGAATTTGTTTGTAAAACCCTGAAAAAGTACTGAAAATTACATCACTTGTTCAGAAGTTTCCAATTTCGCTACGATTTATTCTTACGAGAAAAAGTGGAGGGGATTGGGGTTCAATGGTCTTTTCCTATAGTTGGCGCTTCGATCGCGCTATAATTATTTAAATAAATGTCATTTATTCCATCATTGCTGATTATTGTTCATCGTGATTTAGTGTTTTAGTGAATTTTAATAAACAAACAATGCCAATTTCCAACTGTATCTGTGTAAATAAACTAAATTAAACGTAGGAAACTTTAAGTTTCGCCACCTTCTTGAACTGGAAAGTTTACGTATAGATGGCACCACTATAAACTAGTTTTATTTTCATTTTAAGGTTAGATAGTGCAGAGATAGTGTTTTAAAATAAACCTGCCAGGATAAAGTAATACATCGTTTTAAAAAAAATTTAATGTTTGACTAATCATTAGTTAGTGCAATAAGTTCTATTAAGTGCATTTTTAGAGAATAAAAGTTGATAACAGTGCTTAATTTACACATCCAAACATTGGATGTTTCAAGTTTTCAAACTGCTGTAAGTTTGAAAATATTGGAGACTGCTTATTTTTAGCATTTTCGTGATCAGGAGATCCTAATTAACAAAGTAATTTCATAATTTTCTAAAAATCGTTCCGGTACACATTTGCCAAATTTGCCTTATTTAATTTTAATAATAACGCTCAGATAAATTAAATTTCTTACATAATTATTTAGATTAACATATAAAATTATGCAGAAACTTATATATAGTAAGTAATCAAATAATTTACCAGAATGCTTGTGTAAAGTTACCTCTACCTAAGTGACGTTATACAGAGAAAATGTTGATATAGGTATTCGCTATGTGCACGAAGGCGGAGCTGATCACGTGAATACGATCAGCGCCCGCAGTGACCAAATTTGCAAAATTTCGATTCATTTTTGACATTTTTTAAATTGTCAAAAAATTATTGCAATTGAAAATGACCCCAAAAAAGAGTATCTCTGTGTTGTGCGGTGTGGTGTGCAAACAACCGCTTAAACACGCCGGGAACGCATTTTTACTCATTCCCAATAGTATATTGTAATACAAGTGCGGAAAACGCATCATGACAATACGAATGTGAAATTTGCAACGCGAGCGATAGCGAGTGCTGCAATCACACGACTGCAGTTCTCTTTCTACGGCGTGACATTTCACACTTGAATATACTTACCTACTCTACCGTGTAAGTAAGTGTGTCCAGTGCTGAACTGTTCAGTGATGATTATCTAGTATACAGGGCCGACAGAAATCGAATTCTCTGTGGTAAATCTCGAGGTGGTGGGGTTTTGCTTGCAGTGCGTTGTGACTTTGTTTCTGAAAAGGTTGATTTCAACATTGGGAATCCTAATCTAGAGATAGTGGCAGTAAAAATTCAGTTTGGAAATAAAAAAACTCATGTTCTTGTTTCTTATATTCCACCCGGTATGTCGGTGGAGTACTATTCTAATTTGTTTGAGTGTATATCTACGTTTTTGATGAATTGTGATTATTTTCTTCTGTTAGGTGACATAAATATTAGTAATTTAATAAACTTATATAGTAATACTACTATAGATGATAGAATTCTTTTAGAATACCAGTGCTTTATTGATATACTGGGTGCGACTCAATACAATAGAGTTACCAATGTTAATAATCACATACTGGATGTAGTTGTTTCGAATGAGCTGTGTTCGGTTGAAAAGTGCACTTCGCCTCTAGTACCCGAAGATGCACATCACCCTGCAATTGAAATTATGCTGAAAAATCAAACATTCAAATGTGCTAAAGTTCCGCAAAACTATAGGTTAAATTTTAAAAAAGCTGATTTAAATAAAATGTACGTTCTGTTATTAAAAGTGTAGGATTTATGTTCCTACCAGCCTGAGATCTTATTGACCCAAAAAAAATTTCTAATGGGTCTTGATTTAGGCTTCTTGGCAATAGAAATTTAAATTTGGATTCTTTTGACAACCTTTGCCACAAATAGCGAGTTCCTCGAATTGTATGTATAGTATTTTGTATGCTAGGGGGGACCGACTCAGTCCCATTTTTATTAATATATTTAATGGAGTTTAAGACTCTAATGCCCGGTTGCACCAAGCCGTGTCAGATATGTGACACGGGATTAATTGTCTGACGCGGTGTCAGATTTTATTTTCCATTGCGCCAACTCAAATTAAGTCGAAAAATCAGTGTTACAATAATCCTAGTTCAAAAATCGGTGTCAGTCAAGAAATTGCGTTGCATCAACCCGTGTCAGTTGTTTGAACCGGTGTCACATGAATATCTGACACCGAATTAGATAATCCTGGTAGTAGCACGGATTAAATCGATTATAACAATTTTTTATACTTTTCCTAAGTGCTAATATTTTATTTTTATCTTTATTATTGTTATTGTTTATATTTGATTTTCATATTTATACATATTATACTTACATATTTTTAATTTATTCTTTATATCGTGCGGAAATTTGGAAATGTTCCGTAAAGTAAAATGCATACAATTTATTATCTTATTATTTTCATACCTACATAAAAACAAACTAATTAGTGCTGCACTTGTAGAAAATGTTAGTCTACTTCAAGTTCAAGTAGTAGTTGTTCCAATGATGGAGTTGAGTGTATGTCGACGCAAATTCAATAAAACAACTAACACCCTTTTTACAGCTTTATTTTGACTTGACTAAAAAGTACATGCATTGGTTTACTGACTAATTTGCACACTGCCTAATATTTTGGCGTCTAACGCATCAGGGGTTAATCTTTAGCTCTCCTTGACCCCCCTTCAACATCTGGGGTACAAAAATGGACATAATATCCAACAGTAGTGATGAGGAACAGAGAGTAACGCCTTGAAGAATTCGTCGTGTAAGAACTGTTCAAGAACGTAGCCGTCCATTTAAAATATGCGACGAGGTTGACTTCAAACCACCTTTTCGATTTAACAAGGCGACAGTTCGCGAATTGTTAAACATACTTGGCCACAGGCTAGAATACCTATGCTACGAACAAAAATTTTTTCTGTTTCTCCCATCAACCAACTACTGCTCACCCTGCGCTGCAACAGCTACATTTCAACAGGCACTTGGTGATCACATAAATATCCACAAATCAACGGTCGCAGAGTGACGCACGAAATCGCTTCACTGGTCAGGGAAGAAATCAGAATGCCTTCATCGCCTGATTTCTTTAAAATTCGCGGAATTCCTGGTGTTATTGGTATGATTGGCGTAATACATATCCTAACCTAACATTTTGTACTTGCAGGGGCGATAGATTGTGCCCACGTTCCTATTCAGTCGCCAGGTGGTGTCAATGCCGCTGTATCGCAACAGAAAATGATATTTTTCTTTAAATGTCCAATGTGTTTGCGATGCGAATCTAAAAATTAGACATATTATAGCTCGGTGGCCTGGTTCAGTACACGACAGTACTTACAATTTTTAATGATTCCCCACTGGCGGCTAAAATGGGAACTACAGAAATGATATTCTCTTGGGAGACAACGGATATGCATACAAACAGCAAACGATACTTGTTGACTGTGCTTCTAAATCCAGCAACACCAGCAGGAAGCAATTATAATTCGTCACAAATTTCTACCAGAAATCCAATTGAACGTTGCTTTGGTGTTGTAAACCGTAGATTTTCATTTTTTCCTATCGTCAACAATTCTTGTTTTTCTCTTCTCGGTGTATTTTTCCTAATTTTTTTGTCCATTATTTCTACTTTTACTCGTACTTTAAAAAAATCACAGTTGAAAACTTATTCAAAACTGAATTGAAACAAACGTCAATTTTTTATTTTCCCCCAGATATGTTACCAACTGATGTATAAATATCCCTAGACAGGGTGTCACATCATGTAACACCGGGATTAGCTAACACGAGATTGGATACTGTTTAATTTACGTTGGCGCAACCCGATTAAATGTGACGCCGGTGTCAGAATTAATCCGGGATTGGATAATCCTGTATGTAACACCGCTTGGTGCAACCGGGCATTTTAGTGCCTCTTCCCAAAATTTGTGATGCTCAGATTGGTTTTGAATAGCACACCGTAAATATTTCCCATTCACGGGTTTTATTATGCAGCCGTTCAAGCTGTCAAACAGTTTATCGGCAAACAGCAAAAAATCTGCTGTCCCCAGCGCACCTTTAATGATGATGTCTAAAATGAAAGAATCATTAGGAATGCACATAAAAAAATATAAGAACTTGCTTGTTTTTGCCATGAACCGCATAATAGAAGAAACCCGCTGGGACATCACCTGTGCTGCCATTTTGACCTACATTTTTTTAATTTTGTTTTTAATGACGTGTTGGTCCGTCAGTCTGTTGCACCTTTTAAAGTCATTCGGTCCTTCATCTACATTATAAAGTTCTATAACGTCGCGCCAAGAGGCAATTTGTTCCCCCTCTTTCCAAATGAACTTTATATCTGACTCCAACATATTATTTCTACCTTTTATCAAATGCGGAGCATCATATAAATGGATAATTTCTTCGCCGTCAATACATTAACCAAAAAAATTATTTTCGATGTTATTTCTAATGCACCACTCTTTTGTTTTATTATTCAGTATCCTAACAGCCGAAATATTTGTTGAATATTGGTCGGAAACAGTTGCCACAATTTTGAGCCCTATTTTGCGAATTTCTTTAATCATATTGGTCAAATTCCGCACAATATGTGTGGCGTTCATTCCTCCTTTGGTGAAAAAATACGCCAACGGCTGCTTCCATTGAGTGTTAATCCCCTTTGCCATAAAAACCATGGCATGGTCTGCGAACTCATTTGTGGCCCCTTCTCCATTATCCTCGAATCCCTCAATAGTATCAGTTGAGACATTATAAGACAGCCCTGGTTCCAAAGAGATTTCATCAAACATTAAAATGCAATGTTTGTCTGCTGTACTCATCTTAGCCACCGATTCTTTTAAAGAAGTCATTATTGCCTCATTTATACCACATCCACTAGGGATCCTCCTCAAAATAGTCATTAGCGGCTTGCGGGAAGGAAGTGCAAAAGTTTTTTTTAATAATTTGTAACATTTAGGACTATTTTTCATAATGGACAGCGCAAAAATTTTGTCCTCAATGGAGTATCTTCGTCCTCGAGTACTTCTTCTTTGCATCTCCATTTGGGAAATAATGAATCTCATTGTTGTTTCATTTACTTTTTTGTTGAGAAACTCCCCAGTTTCTGAAAATTGAAGAGCTTCATTTAGACGATCCTTAATGTCCAATTTTTCCATCTCGATGCGAGTGGCGGTCTTTCTAAATTCCTTAGCTATTTCATAAAGACGCTTGGCTTTGGGGGGTAGTAGATTGGATCTCGAAACATTTACGGTCTGCAAAATATTTGCTCTCTTCCTTTGTCGTCCTGGAATACATAAATATTAGTAATCATTACTTAATTTAAAAAAGAAGTACTTCTTCTTGGAGTAGAAAGCCTCTTCCTCTTGCCCGTCATAACTTGAGTAGATCCAGCAACATGTTCTTGTGTTTTCGTAGGTTCGTTCTTAGGCATTTCTACATCTATCACAAGACCTTCTAGAACCTTCTATTTTGTTCTCACCCAAAACACTTCCTTGCATATCTGACCCGAATTATTAACTTTAAAATTACATCACCAACAAAATTTTGATTTTATAAATTTACTCATTGGAATCCTCAAAGTTGGCAATCCTCCATATTTGATACCAGATTGACTGTAGTAGGAAAAATCAATCCGACTTTCTGATCCAAAGTGTACGTCACATACATGATAGTTTCTGAGTAATTTTTGATTCTCCATAATAGTCAAATCAGGGCGTTGAATTAAATCCAACCATTGTTGGCATAGCTGAAATCAGTAAAAATATAAATGACAAGGCCATATAGGTACATAGAAATATTAGAAATTAGTAAAAAATTCAATTCAATAGCAATGAAATTAATTCTGAGATGTATCATTAAAAAATTGCTTATGGAAATACACACATTTTCTTAAGATAAATTAGTTTTCGAAAACCACGTTCCATTTCTAACAGAAAACTTATATATAGCTGCAGAGCTTCTTCACCGTCTTTCAACGTACAAATATAGAATATGTATAAAATTTTATAAAATAACGTGTGATTCTTTAAATTTCCATTTTAGGTAAGCCTTGGAATTTGAACGTACGCGCCGAATTGATTCATGTATTGCTGTCAGTTTCAAACAACAACCAGAAAACCTAACCTTTTTTGAGATTTAAAGAAATGAGGTGTAATCAAAGACATGATTTTTTTTTCCAATGCCAACTCAGAATGGAAATTTAATGAATCACACGTTATAATACTCGTATAATTTAAATATAAATATTTTTTATGGTTACCATAGACACCGAGAAAAATCATGAATTTTGGTAACCATGAAAACAATAAATAAAACGTCAGAATTTAATATTAAAAAAATTAAAATTTTATACAGCTATATTTCAAAAGGTAAACAATCCCGACCATTTCTTTTTCCAAATTCCTGATCTACGTTTGAATATTAGTAATATATGAATATCGGAATGCGCATCCGTATTGTAAATAATTATCATAAATTTTAAAATAATGGATCATTACAGTACTAAAAAAGTATTAAATAAATAGAAAAAGGAGTAGATATCTTTAAAATAATGCGTACTTACCTCAAGTTCTTTAGGGAACCGATGAAACATAATATCCTTACTTGTCATTTGACAATTTGGAACACAACACTTAAATACCATATTTATAACAATAACGAAAAAAACAACAATACGCAAAATGAAAACACTATTTAACACAAAACACAACGAAAACTCTAACGATAACGAATTGAAAATAATAATTTTTTTTCACTACTAGTCATAGAAGGCGTCATTATTGCCTATACTAGAATGCCGTGAAGTTTGATTTCTCTACCTTTTGTCAATATCCAGTAAATAATGTTGGTTCATTATTTACTAGTGGTAAATAATGAACAAATTCATATTTTTTGATAATCCAGTAAGAGTTTTAACGAAAAACACTTTATAATATGATTTAGTAGGGCCAAGAAAATCTATTTATTGGTTTTTTAGGAATTAAAATCGCTTAATATAAATAAATTTAATTTTAAAAGTTCCCATATAATTTGAATTGCCGCCACGGATTCTAACTTGAATCAATGGACAAGCATCATATTTAACGTAGAGAGAAAATTGTTATTAATTAGGCTATTGCAAGCAGAACTACTTAAAAGCAATGTATGGTGTTTTAATAATGTGAGCAATCTGTTTGTGTATGGAAACTTACCAAAAGTTAAAATTCTACAACTTTTACCTTTGTGTCAAAATCAATTAATAAACAACTGTCAGTATTGTCACATTATTAAACAAAAGACATTTGTTTCATTTTTTGAATTGAATAAGTGTTTTAAATTATAAATAATACTATTTATTAACAATTAACAGTTAATAAAACTAGTAGTGAAAAAAACTTCGGGCCTTAGATCCCTCGGCGCTACGCGCCTCGCGATCTAATCTTGGCCCTCTGTCTATAATACTGAACTTCTCTACCTTGGTATATAATATACTATTAGATGGACAGCACGGATAAATAATGAACAGTTTGAATTTTAAGCAGGGAAGGGAATTATCAATTACACCACCCATAAAAACTAATAATTCAAAATGTTACTAAATTAAAATTGCACCAGCAGCGCCGCAAGTGAGTGGAGTCAAAACTATCACCCCCTCTCAAACAATTCTAGAAAATGTATTGAGGAGTGCATACACCGTGGTTTGGTCGCCAAGTTACAAAAACCGCATTAATGACATTGAGAATGTTCAGAAGCGTTTTTTGAAACTTGCATATCTCAAATAATTCAGTATTTACCCTTTCCTTATGTCGTATGATCCACTGCTATCAGTAATGTCCGCTACATCATTAAGCAAAAGGCGAGTAATAGGAGATGTGAGTTTTCTTTACAAAGTTTGCAACAATTTAGTTGACTGTCTAGAAATTATAAGTAAAATTTCATATAAAGTACCAGATCAAAGAACGCGAAATACTGATTTATTCACGTACAGTTGCCCAAGATCTAATTATAATAATAATATGACGTTTGTACGAATGTTTTATTATTTCAACCAATTTTGTTCCAACATGGACATCCACTATGACTCGTTACTTAGTATTAGGAACAATTTATTTTCGATCGTTCCAAACAACTACATGTTATAGAGTGTTTTATCTTGTTATAATAATTATAATACTTATTATTTATGTGTTCATATATATTATATATGCTATATCTTGTTGTTATTAGTTTTTTAAGTATTCTCTGTAAAAGGTTGTAAGACTGTTGAGAAATAAATTAATTAATTAATAAATAAATAAACGCGCATGCAATCACTTGCTGCAAGTTATGTCTAGAGAGCACTTGCTGAGAGAAATTGCTTTGACAACTTGCTTATATGTAAACACTAGCGCAAGTTACTCTCACAAGTTCTATCGCAAGTTACTATCCCGTGTAAACTACACTTTACATTTGCACAGAATAGACTCACTGTACAGGCTGTTTCATTAAGGGTGGCCACCGGCCATATCTCGGAAACTACTGGGCATAGAAATTCAGGGAAAAAAATTTCATAAGTAAAGTGGCCATGAGAAAAGCCTGGAAATTATTTTTAAGTTCCGCATTTCGCCGCAAGGGGGCGCAACTGAAAAGTAAATATTAAAATTCTAAATTTCTCCGAAAATTTCCACATTAAGGTATACCTTTGCTAACATCATTAGAAAGCTTGGACAATTCTGCATCATTTTGGTTTAAGACTCATTGGCGTACCGACCTTAATAAGAGTGGGGGAAGCTATTGAAAGTGTAATCATTTAAATCGCTGTAACTTCTTAACGACTTATTCGATTTTAGTAAACTTAAGCTTGTTTGGAAGAGAAATGTAGGTACTTTTAATTATCGCATCCAATGGTACACGATAGTTTCTAGTAAAATTGCTAGAGAGCGCAATTTGAACAGTTTTTTTGATTTTATCTCGAAAACTTAAATTAGACGGTATAATTATGAGATCATAATCGGAAAGTAGATAAAATTTGCAAGAAAAAACTTGAAAACCGTAGCTCGATATCCAGAGGCGGATCAAGGGTATATTGCGCCCCAAGCTGAACTAAAATTTGCGCCCCCCCTTGACATTATTTGTCTTTTTTGTAACAAGAACATGAAATGAAAAATAAAACAATTTGTTGTTATTATATACAGAGTGATTAGTAATTGGCGCACTCCGAGTACAGGGCGTGAGTGAATAATTCATGCTACTATAATCTCTGGATAAAATGCAATATGATTTGTTCAATTTTTTTCACAAAACTTCTAATATAAAGAAATTGAAAATGTTAAAATTTAATAAAATACCTAAATTTAAGAGAAATTTGAAGTTTGGCAACATCTCAAGCTCGCCTTAGGATAAAGTAAAATACCTTCTACTGCCATGTAAATATTAATAATGAATTTCAATTGTTGTTTCTGTTTTTTAATAAAATTGACAGTACTAAATTAGTTTGACAAGTTCTCGCATCATAAAATATTAAACGTTTCTCTTTTTTTTCTCGTCGAACCTATTCACATGTTCCATGCAGTGTTGCCACTTTTATTTTCACAAAAGTGGTCATATCTTTGTAAAGAAAGGACTTACAGCACTGCGGTAAAAAAATTCGTCATTCTTAAAACGTAAAGTTTATCACAGTATGCTCCGAGTGCGCCAATTACTGATCACCCTGTATATCCTAATAAAAGCACTCGGTACTCGTATTTGCTATCTATATTCCGACTTTTCAGACTTGCAGAGATATTTTTTTAACTTTTTTTGAGATTTCTCCTATTTCATGAAATATGATCAAATAATAATTATTTAAAACTAAATAATAAAAAAAAATTGCAGGAAACTTTGCGCCCCCAAATTTTGGCGCTCCAAGCGCTAGCTTCTTTTGCTTACTGGTTAATCCGCCTCTGTCGATATCTTCGTTCGTTTCAGAGTTATTGCCAAAAGAATGATTTTTAACACTTTAATTGAAGATATGGTTGTTTTCATAGTTCCGTGGTCAAGCAATCCATGACAAAAAATATTTTTAACTTTATGGTTGTGTAGGTTTGTCACTGATTATGCCAAGGGCCCAAAAACTACTTTAGAATTAATAAAATAATCATGGAAAACTTCGAATATAGGTACAATAATTACTATAAGTTTTTTAAAAATAAATCTAGATAGCCGTGAAACAAGATCGGCAGGTTTCCAAGGAGATAAATAAATTGGAATAGTTGTCAACTGATTTAATTTTGATAGATGTTGTGTTGACAAAAGTTTCTCTTTGATGACTATGATTCTTTTTGAATTTCTTGTTACCTATATCAAAGTTTGTGCTACATCCCTCAAAAATTCTCAATTCCTCTCCCGGGCTTTATGGACTGATAAAGCTAGTTTTACTAGCTGCGGCATCGTTAATTTACACACTATTGGTCACAAATAAATTCTCATTGGATGCGCGAAGTGGATCACCAAAACAGGTGGTGCAGAGTTTTAGGACACAGAGAATTATCGGACAGTTTATTTTTAATGGCTGTCTAAATGGCGAATTTTACGTAAACATATCGTAAGCCTCGGCATTGTTATAAGTTATTTTTGAGGGATGTAGCACAAATTTTGATATAGGTAACAAGAAATTCTAAAAGAATCAAGGGATAACTTTTGTCAACCCAACATCCATCAGAATTAAATCAGTTGACAACTATTTTATTTATCTCCTTGGAAACTCGCCGATCTTGTTTCACCGCTATCTAGATTTATTTTTAAAAAATCATATTAGAATAATTATTATGCCTAAATTCGAAGTTTTCCATGATTATGTTATTAATTCTAAAGTAGATTTAGGGCCACTGGAGTAATGAGTGACAAACCTACACAACCATAAAGTTTAAAAATATTTTTTGTCATGGAATGCTTGCCACAGAACTATGAAAACAATCATTTCTTCAATTAAAGTATTGAAAATTATTCTTTT
The DNA here is from genome assembly GCA_963942485.1 of Pediacus dermestoides. NCBI lineage: Eukaryota > Metazoa > Arthropoda > Insecta > Coleoptera > Cucujidae > Pediacus > Pediacus dermestoides. Next base: position 21,861,822 of record OZ012626.1, on the reverse strand, counting down.
GGCAATAATTCTGAAACGAACGAAGATATCGAGCTCCGATTTTCAAGTTTTTTCTTGCAAATTTAATTTACTTTCCGATTATATACCGTCTATTTTAAGTTTTCGGGATAAAATTTAAAAAACTGTTATCGTTTCAAATTGCGCCCTCTAGCAATTTTATTAGGAACTATCGTGTACCATTGGATGCGATAATTAAAAGTACCTACATTTCTCTTCCAAACAAGCTTAAGTTTACTAAAATCGAAAAAGTCGTTTAGAAGTTACAGCGATTTAAATGATTACACTTTCAATAGCTTCCCCCACTCTTATTAAGCTCGGTACGCCAATGAGCCTTAAACCAAAATGATGCAGAATTGTCCAAGCTTTCTAATGATATTACCAAAGGTATACCTTAATGTGGGAATTTTGGGAGCAAATCAAAATTTTAATATTTTCTTTTTAGTTGCGTCCCCTTGCGGCGAAATGTGGAACTTACAAATAATTTCCAGGATTTTCTCATGGTCACTTTAGTAATGACATTTTTTTCCCTGAATTTCTATGCCCAGTATAGTTTCCGAGATATGGCCGGTGGCCACCCTTAATATGTTAAAAGTTAAGGGTATATTAACAAACTACGAAATATTCTCTATAAAAAGGAAACAAATTTTTGAGAACTTATGTATTCTTTTGAAAGCAAAATAATTTCAAATTCATTACTTTTTCTAGGGTGTTGAAAACAAACACAATATATAATCATGATAAAAAATGTTCGCAATCCTTGCAACCATCGGAGACATTGGAAGTCATAACACCATATTTGAAACATGATTAACTGTTTATTATACACGCAAGGTTATTATAAACAGAATTTTTTAGCATTTTATTTTTGAAAAACTTAAGTAAGTAGTACTTATTAATATAATACATCTTATACACATTTCAATTTGCGAGTTAGGTAGTTAGAAATAATAAAAATCATTTTTAATTAACCAACTTTTCTACTCAGTGTCACTTTCTTCTCTTATAGTGTAATATACTATTTCTAAGCAGATAGATAGCACCTACCATCCGTTGTCTTTAATCATAAATGAGTATGTTTGTTTATATTAACAACATTAAAATCCAGTCCGCCTTGCACGTGTTTAACATAAACAACCCTGAACACTACCATACTGTTCTAAAACCACAGAATACCCTCTTTATCTAAAACTCACATACAAAACTATAACCATTGACAACAAACCAGCATAATGTGGTCCAGATACACAATTTTATATTTAATTTAAAATACTATAGGTACTTTTCAAAACTTTCTTTTCAGCTAATTTCTAAAATTTAAGGATATAGAAAATTCTTCCAGCTATATGTACAGAAGGGTTCGAATTTTACCTTCAATAATTTGGGAATCAATAGAAAACCTTAAAAAAACATCAATTTTCTTAATAAACTTATATCGAAAACTCAACCGTTTCAGTAGCATATTTTTTTTTTAATAAATTTAATATTCCCTGAACCAAAGGGAATATTTAATTGAAATTTGGTGAGTATTATTTTATTAATAAGTACCATATTTAATCATCATAATTTGTTTCCTGTTTCAAGCAGTGGCGTAACCACAGGGAGAGATTATTTCTTTTTATAAAAAAAAAGATACGCCAATGATATAATTTTTTTTCTATATATCTGAAATTAGCAGTCGATTTACAAAAAAAAGTCCATTTGTAGTTTTTTCTTAAAACTTATCGTTTTATAATAAAATTTTAATTAGAATTCATTGTAGGTAATTTATCGCAACAAGACAAGTACCTATGTATATTTCAAACAATACATTAAAAATAAAACAACTAAATTTATTTTACAACAGAAACTTAAATCATTGGAGGAACTGCTCAAAAAAAAGTTCAGGAGATATTAAATTTATTAAAAAAAAATATGTAATTTCAACACCCTGTATTTCTGAAACGGTTGAGATTTCGATATAAGTTTATTAAGAAAATTAATATAATTTAAAATTTTTAATTGATTCCCAAATTATCGAAGGTTCAATTCGGACCACCCTGTATACTTGGTACTTGTCTTATTGCAATAAATTACCTACAATGACATCTAATTAAAATTTTACTGTATAACGATTTGTTTTACGAAAAAACTACAAAAAACGTTTTTTCGTAAATCGACTGCTGATTTCAGAAATGTAGAAAAAATGTATTATATCATTGGCGTACCACTTTTTTTTCTAAAAAGAAATAATTTCACCCCCGTGGTTACGCCACTGCTTGAAGTAGGAAAACAAGTTTTGGTAATTAATATGGTACTTATTAAGAAAATAATATCCACCAAATTTCAATAAAATATTGCCTTTGATTCAGGAGATATTAAATTTATAAAAAAAAAATGCAACTTCCACACCCAGTATTTCTGAAACGGTTGAGTTTTCGATATAAGTTTATTAAGAAAATTGATGTTTTTTTAAGGTTTTCTATTGATTCCCAGATTATCGAAGGTAAAATTCGGACCACCCTGTATTATTATACAGGGTGATTACTATTGTAATCGTCAATTTCAAATTAAAAATCGATTTGTTTCAGGATTTTTCCTAAAAGTTCATAATAGCATTAATAACGCCTAAAATGAATTTATTCCATACATAGTATGGATCGTACTTACTGTATACTTATTCTGTTTTATTAAACACTAATTTAAATCAGCATAATATGGAAGTTATATTTATTATAACTACAACGATACAGGAACATCCCATCCATCCCGGTCATCATCATCTCACTCAGCTCAGTACAATATTACTGAAACGGCAGCAGCCCAACATTGGACACTGATCGTACGTGGTGCATTTCAACTTTCAATCTATCTATCTTATCTAGCCGCGCTGGATTGCGTGACGCTTGAGCGTGTCATTTTTATGCTCGAACCCGAAACGATAAGTGTTTTCAACACTAAAAGTAAAAATAAAAGATTATACTTAGGTGTATTCTTTCAAACAAAAGTTGTTCCATAGTTCCAAGTTCCATAGAAACGGATTATTATTTCTGTCATTCGGCTACTACTACTGTCAGTGTCAATTTTAAGTATCGCGCGTTACCAATATAAAAAAAATCCCTAATACCAAATATTTAAACAATAGTAATTTGTATTACTAGCCTAGAAACTAGAGTTTTGCGAGTGCGTGTAGGGCTTGTGAGCAGAGGCCGTAGGCCGAGGCCCACAACTACGAGTACTCGCAAAACAGTTTCTAGGCGTGTAATACACACTATTTTTTTGTTTAAATATTTGGTATTAGGGATTTTTTTTATATTGGTAACACGCGAGACTTAAAATTGACACTGACTGTAGTAGCCGAATGACAGAAATAATAATCCGTTTCTATGGAAAATATAAATTTTCTTTATGATTTCAATGATGCCAATCGATAAACTAAAAATTCCTAGTTTTTGCCGGTCTAGCCCGGCAAAACATGAGTTTCCAGCCGATTTATACGAATGCAAAATGACTAATGCCAACCTGAGGCACAAAAAATATTTTGTAAATTTTATTTATTTAAATAAACTTCGGCACAAAAAATGGTGTGTATTACACGCCTAGAAACTGTTTTGCGAGTACTCGTAGTTGCGGGCCTCGGCCTATGGCCTCTGCCAGTAAACCCTACTCGCACTCGCAAAACTTTTTTTTTCTAGGCTAGTAATACAAATTACTATTGACGACTTATAGGTGGTAATCATATTAAATTATAGTTGTATTCGTGTGGGGTTTTTACATGAATAAGTAACGGGTGTCCAATAAGTCTTTCTGTCAGAGCGGCTATGGAGTATTTTTCTTTTCATTAATAAACACAAAACTTAAAATATAATTTTCATGCAACCATCATAAAACATTAATTGTGTCGTCTTAAATGACATGTTGTTTGCGGTTTTGTGTTTATTAATGAAAAGCAACACTCCATAGCCGCCGTGACTGAAAGACTTATTGGACACCCGTTATTTATTTCACTGTATTAAATTAAACATAAATAATGAGTAAAACGAAAATCTTTACTTGTGCTCTAGCTTGTTCACCAACAAGAATTACATCCCTTGTAGCATCGTGAAGTGGAATATCAGAAATAAATAGTCCACTTCCTGTAAGCCCCTCCAATCCGTCGATGAACGGCGATCCCATAAATAATATAGAATCGGATTCCGGACAGAATACCATTTGACCCTTGAGTTCCAATCCCTGCAAACAAACATCAACAGATGAAGCAATAAATTATATTTAAAATTATTTGAAGAATAAACAAGAAAGCTGAAATATACATAAATTTATAAATATACCTACAAGGTTTTGTTTGTCAAAAATACTATATTTTGTTATTAGGAGCAAAAATGAAACTTTATGTGCTGCGGCTGGGAGTTTTGCTGCCGAACGAAGTCAGGCAGACAAACCAGCCGAAGCACATAAAACATTTTTGCTCCGAATAACATATTATTTTTTCTTCAAACGTTGATTACAAATTATTTAAGAATACTAAGAAATCAGAAATTGATTAACGTAAAAAATTAGGTACATTGATAAATGTAGCTTGCTTTGGAGAGCGTTACTATGACTAGACTATAAACAACTATAAACAACGCTGTAACAAAGAATATAGACAAAATGAACAAGAACCGACAGTCGCGTAGTGGGGGTAAACCGTTTTCCAGTGCGCAGGTTTACCAGAACCATGATACTATTTAACCAGGTATGTGCTTCCCGCGGACGCGTTTGGATTCAGTCTGCGCATCATCTCAGGCTGTCGTCTTCTTTCGCTCCCGCCTTAAATTCAAACTGCGTTTTTTATAAAACGCAAGAAATCATTCATTTTTACATGAAAATATAACTCGAATAACGAAACATTACTGTGTAAATTATCTTTAGCTTATTTTTATATTTACCTTAATTAGGTATTTGCAATTTGCAACGAGGCACCTAACCTAGGGGTATCCTAGATGGTCGCCCTGGATGCCGCTGCTTGAAGTTTGTAGGTTTTTGCCCCAGTCTTACCCAAGATGCGCAAGAACATACCTGGTTAATAGTATCATGACCAAAAACTATCTCTTGACTCTTGTCAGTGAGGTTGTCAGTGTCAGAGACACTAACCTAATTTTAATATAACTAGTAATAAGTATTTAATTGCCAATAATCTCAATCATGGAAAAAGTACGTAAACGTGGTTATTCGTGTGCGGTTAAAGCTTGCTCCACGCGCAACGATGGTACACTAAGTTTCTTTCGATTTCCTAAAGACAATATAGAAAGGTAAGGATTTAAATTTGAATTTCCCTCCCTTTCTGCACCCCCACAAAATGGCGCAAGGTCACCGAATCTGGTTATCAAAATATCAAAGGTGCCGACGAGAGTGTCGCTTCTTGTTCATTTTGTATATATTCTTAGGCTGTAATTTGGAAAGAATTTGTAAGAATTTGTAAGTTTTGCAAATATATCAAGTTTCTTGACTAATCTAATTTATTTATTGTAGATTTTAATATGTCAGATTCAGACTCAGATCATCAGTGTACCCCGCCTGAAATAGTAAAGGCCGCCAAGGCGGCTATAACCGATTTGGTCTCCTCAAAATCGGCAAATACTTATAAAGCTACATATTCTCGTTTCATGAGTTGGAGTGAAAAGAAAAATGTCACAAATTTTACGGAAAATGTGTATCTAGCATAAGAGTTCAACATTATGGTCGAATTATTCAATGATTAGATCTCTAATAAACATTAAACATGGGATTGACATTAGCGGGTTCTTAAAATTACGTGCGTCTCTAAAAAAAGAAAACCAAGGTTAGGTATACCCCACGGTATAAGAAACTATGGTAGTGCATCTCCTATCTTAATATTGAATACAAATAATATCTGGTACCACTGGCGACCACCAGTGCGGCGCTATCGGCAGATCAAACACTCGCTCTGTGTATAACACTGAACTATATCAAAGATGGAACGCTACAGCCTTGGACCTGCGCGAAAATTTTTACATCCTTTACGACAACCGTGCGGCAACCGTTACCCATAGTGGGACATGCGCAAAACACATGAATTCACAGCTGATAAAAATTCGTTTCTGGTGATATACACAGGAACATATATAATAAGGACGGAAAACTCGAGGGTGGCGGTGGCACGGGAGACAGCGGCTATGTCGGTTACACTTTCGAGCGAGTCGTTGCGTAGTGTCACTGCGCATTAGTCTTCTTTTTCTCTCAGGCACTGTGTGACTCATCGACTGACATAGGCGCCGTCATTGCGTCCTTTCAGCCACGGCTGCCTATAGCTCGGCATACGGACTTTCTGGTCCTTATTATATATGTTCCTGCTTCTAAATTATCCGGCAGTCCTCTTCTTCCTCCTCTCACCAAGAGATTCAATGATACCAATTTACAAATGATTAAAAACTCTAATAACTTCAGAAAAGTATTAAATTTCCGGTGATGAGGAAAATACATTTAGCTATAGAGAATAAAAATACAAAAAATTAGATACATTTATTATTGCAAATACATGAAACCCACCTTCAAGTCATGAAACATAATAAATAATTATGAGAAATTAAAGTTGGCAGGGTCGAAAAGTCTTAATACGCAGTCTCCCATATGGGTTGCGCACATTCAATTCGGCACAGAGTTAGGAACGGCAAATAGCTTTCCATCTTTGATATAGTTCAGTGGTGTATAAGGAACATTTTAAATAATGCCTGCAGTTATGCAACCACATACGCGCTCAGTTCCTTATACCAAGAACGTATATAATAGAGGATAGAAAATTCTCGGGGTGGCGTAGGCACAAATTCGTTGCCAGTTACAGTGACAGTGACAAACCAAAACAAACACTTGACAAATAACTCGCCTTACTGGCTGCTGGCGCATGCGTAGAAACTATCAAGTACGCTTGAGTCCATTTGAACGTGCAACACTTTCTGACGCACGAATCTCTGGGGATCTTTCTGTCCTCTATAATCTACATATACGTCCTTGATTATACACAGAGCGAGTGTTTGATCCACCATAACTCAAAAACGACTTATCGGATTTGATTCAAATTTCATATTTAAGAGTTTGAACAAAATTGTGGGTGCCACATTCAATGTTCTTCATCTAGCACCAAAACAAGTGACACTTACCTGAAGACATTTTTAGGTTTTTTAGGAATATCTTGAAAAATAAACAATTTATGAGATTTTTTTATTCTTTAACATTGATTTAGAATTGAATTTTGAACAAATTTTGTTTGAACTTATTTTTGAAATTCCGTCAAAAAAATTTCAAAAAAACTAGACATTCTTAGAACACTTTATATTTCTCATAGCGCGCGTTGATAGTTGGATCCGACGGTCGAGGTGGTAGACATGTGTCTCATTATATGGCTGCCAAACGGAAGGTCCCGGGTTCGAATCCCAGAAGGACGGACCATTAGTTTTTTTTCATTTTACGGGTTTCTATGGTACCGAAAACAATAATAATGAATAAATAAATGTAATTTCATACCGGGAGATTTTTTTAAGTGAGTAATAGGTCAAAAATCTAAAGTAAAACACATTTTTGTCGTAAAATTCGGTTATAATGAGTGGGACAAGGACACATTTATGCGTATTGCAATAAGTGCGACAGAGACTATTTGAAAATTGCTGGAAAACCCTCAAAATTTTTACAAGAAATTTAACTTAATATCTTTAGGAAAAGTAATTATTGTGATACTATCCGTATGAGAAAGTCATGTGTTGGGCACATCAGATATTTTCATCTAGCACCAACACAAGTGACACTTACCAGAAGACATTATTAGGTTTTTTAGGAATATCTTGAAAAATAAACAATTTATGAGATTTTTTTATTCTTTAACATTGATTTAGAATTGAATTTTAAACAAATTTTGTATGAACTGTTTTTTGAAATTCCGTTAAAAATTTTTCAAAAAAACTAGATATTCTTAAAACACTTTCACCCGTATGCATAGTCGATCGCCAGCGAGTCGCTGAAGTTTCATCTCGGCGAAGGTCTAGCGATTCGCCGGCGAGATGATGGAACATGAATTTGCAATGCATAGTCGATCTCCCAGCGTTCTCCGTTGCGGCGCATCGCCGGCAAAATTATAATGGCTTGATCATGCGCAATTCGTTTGTTTAAACGAAACCATACCAAATTATAGAAATTTGTCATGGCGGATCTGCGCAGAGGCCACAGTATTCTTTGGAGTTTTTTCATTATTGAAAATGATATTGATTTTGATTAATAAATAATAATAAACATAAATGGGATTAATAATAATTGAATTAATTACAATAAATATTTATTACTATCATCATAGGAGTAATAATTATGATCTTTACATATTATGTATTTATATTAAATGCATTTTTCGTCGTAGCGCTGTATCATATGAGATAAATGATAAATTGTAGAAAACATGCCCTCTACAATATTAACAAAATCTTCTTCTGTGACTCACTGTTCTATAGCGCAAAATCAAATCCAAAAACTTTTGGATTTCCCAAAAAGGGTGTCCGAGGAGGTTCCCGAGATTTTTAATGTATACTTTCCACATGACTCCCTAATGATTTATGAAGAGACAGTTTACCGGGTAATTGTTTTCTGACGCAATGTTAAAACGATACCTATTAATAAAGGAACAGGTAACCGTCTGTTGGTAACTGCTTCCTGATTCGCTATTATTACAATAAAATGTCGCGTACCACAATTTTTCTAAATCGAAATCATCTTTTAAATTCAACCTCGGTATATATTTCCATCGGGTTTTCCATGTCACGGATTTATCTAGAATAATTACTTATGTCAATTTCAATTTGTTTTATTTCCAAATGTAATAATTACTTAATTAATAAGTATTTACCGACGCTGTATGTCTATTTCTAAATCTAAAATATCTCCATTAGCGTTATAACATATCTAAATCGCGATCCATTGCTGGTATATTCACAAAAACAAATTAAACCACTTTATTGGTACTTCACAACAGACACAGCGAATCGCTGGAGGTACTACTGACCACCTCCAACGAATCTCCAGCGTCTCGCCAATAGTTGTACTGAATGCACATGCGCGATGTTGCCGGCGATCGACTATGCATTGTAATTCTCATCTGGCGGACGGCGAAACGCTGGCGAGTCGCTGGCGATCGACTATGCATACGGCTGTTTATATTTCTCATAGCGCGCGTTGATAGTTGAATCCGACGGTCGAGGTGGTAGACATGGGTCTCATTATATAGCTACCAAACGGAAGGTCCCGGGTTCGAATCCCAGAAGGACGGACCATTAATCTCTGCCCGTCGTCAGCAGCAGAAAAAGTTTTTTAAATGCCATGGCAACGAAGTGACACTTTTGCAATTTCAATGCAGCAGTATAATGTCACATTTTTCTGACATTTGAAGAAAAAGGAAATTTCTGTAGAAAATTCGAGAGATAAGCATATTATGAGCATATTTATTTTTGACTTTAAATGAAATTTAAGTTGACCAGTCTCAAGACGTACCTTCTTAAGCAAACTCATTAACTTATTTCTATGGTTTTGTACTATAAATATGACACTTATGTTCGGTTGCACCAAGCTCTGCTAAAGTAACAGCGCCAGCGTGATAAAAATATTTAGCAGCAGCATGTTATTGACTAAATAATTGTAATTTGCTGCGTTGCTTAGCAACAAATTTAAAAGACACAATAAGCTGCCGCTGCTAAATTTTAAACGCGCAATTAGTTAATTGAGCATTTAGCAGAGATTGGTGCAACCGAGCATTAGGACAGTATTTTTATATTATGCGGTTAACTGTAACTAACCGTTTATATCAGTAGAAATGATTGTTGTAATTATTACTCGTATAAAAATCATTCAATATGTTGTTAACTCTAGCATATTGAAATACCGGTCCATAAGTTTATCGTCAAGGGTTAGTCACGAGAGGTTGATTTCTGACAAAAATTAGAAAGCAACCATAAATAGTAAATAGTATTTTATTCATCCAAAAAAGATCATTACATGATATAGGATAAGTCACAGTTACATAAATCGAAATTTCTACATACAAGTACACATTAAGAACAATCGATAAACAATACATATTCACATTATAATTATCGTAAAATATTAAAACTACAAAACACAATTTAAAACCTATTTAAGAAAATCATTCACACTATAGTACACTTTTTCGATTAAAATTTTTTTCACCTCAACATTAAAATGTTTCTTTTCACAGCATTTAATTTCCAAAGGAAGACTATTATACATTTTTGCCCCAACATAGTAAACATTTGTTTCGTAAAGGCTCAGTCTATGAACATTGTATCTTAAATTGAATCCATGTCTTGTTTCATAGTCATGAGTTTCGTTTTGAAAATTAAACAATTCCATGTTTTCTCGTACAACTCGTACAACGACTTTAACACCTCATATATATATATAAACAGGGAAAAGTTAGTATCTGTTTCTCTCTAAATAATTCCCGACAAGACTCAAGATACCTCAAACCATACATGCATCTAAGTGCTCTTTTCTGAATTCTAAATACTCTCCCTGCCGCTGATGAACAACCCCAGCAGACAATTCCATATCTTATAATAGATTCAAAACTGGCATGGTAGTATATAACGTGTGATTCTTTAAATTTCCATTCTAGGTAAGCCTTGGAATTTAAACGTACGCGCCGAATTGATTCATGGGTTGCTGTCAGTTTCAAACAACAACCAGAAAACCTAACCTTTATTGACATTTTAAAGAAATGAGGTGTAATCAAAGACATGAATTTTTTTTCCACCGCCAACTCAGAATGGAAATTTAATGAATCACACGTTACAATTTACAACGGCTGCTAGCTTTATCGTTTTCTAAAAATGGAATATTGGATCCAAGATTGTCGTTCTTGCCATTTTCCTGTTCAAGTTTCGTTTCGTTTTAATTTTGATCAGAAATAAACCTTTCGTGATTAACCCTGTATACAGGGTGTTTGCGCGGAAGTGACTCACTATTGCTAACTTTGTTATTATTGGAGCTACAAAGTGGGTTAATTAGAAAACTAGTAGCACTTTTCCGCTGATTACAATGGTGAAAACAGAAAAACAATTGACCACCTGGTTTTCGAGATATTCACAAAAATAACATTTTTTTAAATGGAACACCCTGTATACAGGGTGTCTCAAAATTAAGGCATTCCGAGTTCGGAATGTTGTAGGGGATACCCCTTGGAGTAAGTAAAAATGTTCAGAACATTTTTTAAAATCACCTACTACAAGATATTCGCCTCTTAACTTTGTTCAATACGGCAACATTGCGCATACTGTGTTTCACGTTTCGCACCTTTCCGAACCTTAGTTGGATGCGTTGCTAAGATTATGTTATATTATGTTTCCATGAGTAATTGAAAAGGCAATAATCTCATCAGCAAAATTTGAATTGATGAGATATAAAAGAAAAGCAATTTGCGTTGCCCGTGATCAACTGATGAACCGAAGCACTTGAGATTTTGTTCAAAAAAAGAAATTATTCAATTTATTACCTTTATTGACTAGTAAGTAACTAAAGTAATTATTCAAAATTTCGGCCTCCAACATTGATACATGCTTCCGCCCTTCTGATGGTATGAGCAGCTATTACTGGCCTGTTGTTGGAAGCACGTAACTGCAGGTACATATCAGCGTACTCGATATTAGAATAATGAGCCATGTTTACTGAAAAACTCAATTTTTTTTGACAGAACTTGTCAAGTAACATTTATTGTTGGCGGCCTTTTCCCAAGCAACGAAATAATATTCTAGCGCGTTGCCGTTCTAGTCCAGTCAATCTGTCGGGAAAAAGGGTCGTTTTTGGACAAAAATTACCCGGTAAACTTTCTCTTCATAAATCATTAGGGGGTCATGTGGAAAGCTTAAATTCAAAAACTCGGGAAAATCCTCGGACCCATTTTTTGGGAAATCCAAGAAGTGTTTGGATTTGATTTTACGCGAGAACCGTGAGTTGCAGAAGAAAATTTTGTTAATAAATATTGTAGAGAACAATATTTTCTACAATTTATCTCAAAGGATCGATGCGCTACGACGAAAAATGCCAAATTTAGAGGGCGCCAAAATACGCAAAAATGAGTTTTTTCATTTTTTTACATCGAAAAAAATTTTTTTACGCACAACTGTAAATATAAATGTTGACAAGCGAAGAAAAACACACAATTTTTATATAAACGTTTTTTCTCTAGCATCCACCCTTTCGTAGATACAGCATGCACAGTGGAAATGTTAATCGTGCTTGCCTACTATTTTTACGATGTATTATTATTACTTTGAAAATAAAATGTTCTAAATTTACATCTAATCTTTTTTGCGTTGTTTTCAGATAAGTATAATAAAAAATATCGTTCATTACACGTCCAGAAATGGATATTCCATGCTTGCATGACTTCGTGTTTGGCTTCGCCTCCCACAAGAATTTGTCACGCGCGCACGGAAAAATCCATACTTCCAGACTCCTAAATGAAATATACCTACTATTGTCTAACGACAACAACAAATATTAATATATCATTTAATCAATTTTCTTCAAACAGACCTCCAGGTTGTTGGCTTTGAGGTTCAGCAGGCGTTTGAGGATGCGGATCGTCTAATAGTCGATACAGCTCTCCAAAGATCTGCTGAGTATGACTCTACTATAATAATTGACGAAAACATTGACTTTTTAGTATTGCTTGCCATTTTGGGAAGTGCAGAACGTACAACATACTTGAAAAAACCGAGCCATGGAAACACATCCCGAGCGAATCTACTACTTTCCACAATCTTTAAAGAACGACACTTTGAAATTTCACGTGCTTGTCCTTCATACCTTCAATTGGGTGTGTATCGAAATACACTACTCGAAACTCTGCATGCTGTATCTCCGAAACGGTGAATCGTAGAGAAAAAACGTTTATATAAAAATTGTGTGTTTTTCTTCGCTTGTCACCATTTATATTTACAGTTGTGCGTAAAAAAATTTTTTTCGATGTAAAAATGTGAAAAAACTCATTTTTGGGTATTTTGGCGCCCTCTACTTTTGGCATTTTTCGTCGTAGCACATCGATCCATAGAGATAAATTGTAGAAAATATTGCCCTCTACAATATTTATTAACAAAATTTTCTTCTACAACTCACCGTTCTCGCGTAAAATCAAATCCAAACACTTCTTGGATTTCCCAAAAAATGGGTCCGAGGATTTTCCCGAGTTTTTGAATTTAAGCTTTCCACATGACCCCCTAACGATTTATGAAGAGAAAGTTTACCGGGTAATTTTTTCCACAAATTTCGACAGATTGACTGGACTATTTCTTTTTGACCAAAATTTGCGAAAATTGAATATTTCTTTACTCCGTGTTAAAGCTACTTTTTCAAGATTTTTTTTTTGGATTACATAATCATGCTCATAATAAATAATAATAAACGCCAACACTCATACGCTTTATTTGAAGATAACTTGATGTAAAGTTTGTATCTTCAGACCTCTATATCTTTGTAAGGAGAGGTCGCCGAATTTTTTAACAATTTTTCTCTTACTCCTGGTAAGATCTCCAACGCTCTGAACTCGGAATGCCTTAATTTTGAGACACCCTGTATTTTTGCAAAAATCGATGATAAATTAAATTCTGTACAAAAAAGTCCTTACTTTATTTTAACAATAATTTTAAATAAGCGAGTTATTTTGAAAAAACATTTGCAAAGTTTTAATATCAAGTAGCCATGAAATATAATTTTACCAATTTTCAATGTTTCCGTAATTCTTTCAAGTTTTTTTCAACTAAATTCAATGATTGTTTGGTTTTAATAAATTACTATTTATGGCTACTTGATATTAAAAAATTGCAAAGATTTTTTCAAAATAACTCGCTTATTTTAAATTATTATCAAAAAAAGATTAGAAGATTTTTTGTTCAGAATTTAATTTATCATGAATTTTGGCAAAAATGTTATTTTTGTGAATATCTCGAAAACCAGATGGTCAATTGTTTTTCTGTTTTCACCATTGTAATCAACGGAAAAGTGCTACTAGTTTGCTAATTAACCGACTTTGTAGCTCCAATAATAACAAAGTTAGCAATAGTAAGCCACTTCGTGCGAACACCCTGTATAATATAACACAAAACTATGAAAATGAAAGGTAATGCGCTTGAGAAAGCAGTTAACAAAACCCTTGCGATTAGTCAAGTAAGATTACTTACCATTTAAATACTATACGACTTTGTTAATTTTTTCTTTCCAATTTAGTCTTAATTTTAAATACAGTTGTGAGAAATTCTGTATTAATTTTTAAATATTTTTATTATACAAACAAGTCCAGCAGAAATGATGTTTCGAGGACTTTACAGAAACAGAATTTATTGTACAGGCTGTTTCATTAAGGGTGGCCACCGGCCATATCTCGGGAACTACTGCAACTACTGTGCATAGAAATCCAGGGAAAAAAATTTCATTACTAAAGTGGCCATGAGAAAATCCTGGAAATTATTTTTCAGCTCCACATTTCGCCGCAAGGAGGCGCAACTGAAAAGTAAATATTAAAATTCTAAATTTCTCCGAAAATTATAACATTAAGGTATACCTTTGGTAACATCATTAGAAAGCTTGGACAATTCTGCATCATTTTGGTTTAAGGCTCATTGGCGTACCGACCTTAGGAAGAGTGGGGGAGGCTATTGAAAGTGTAATCATTTAAATCGCTATAACTTATAAACGACTTATTCGATTTTAGTAAACTTAAGCTTGTTTAGAAGAGAAATGTAGGTACTTTTAATTATCACATCCAATGGTACACGATAGTTCCTAATAAAATTGCTAGAGGGCGCAATTTGAAATAATTACAGTTTTTTTTATTTTATCTCGAAAACTTAAATTAGATAGTATAATTATGATGTCAGAATCGAAAAGTAGCTTAAATTTGCAAGAAAAAACTTGAAAACCGGAGCTCGATATCTTCGTTCGTTTCAGAATTATTGCCAAAAGAATAATTTTTAACACTTTAATTGAAGAAATGATTGTTTTCATAGTTCTGTGGCAAGCATTCCATGACAAAAAATATTTTTAAACTTTATGGTTGTGTAGGTTTGTCACTCATTACTCCAGTGGCCCTAAAACTACTTTAGAATTAATAACATAATCATGGAAAACTTCGAATTTAGGCATAATAATTATTCTAATATGATTTTTTTAAAATAAATCTAGATAACGGTGAAACAAGATCGGCAGGTTTCCAAGGAGATAAATAAAGTGGAATAGTTGTCAACTGATTTAATTTTGATAGGTGTTTTGTTGACAAAAGTTTCTTCTTGATGACTATGATTCTTTTTGAATTTCTTTTTATCTATACCAAAAATTGTGCTACATCCCTCAAAAATTCTCAATTCCTCTCCCTGGTTTTATGAACTGATGAAGCCAGTTTTACTAGCTGTGGCATCGTAAATTTACACAATACTTATGCACTAGGTATTGGTCACAAACAAATCCTCATTGGATGCGCGAACTGGATCACCAAAACAGATGGTGCAAAGTTTTAGGACACAGAATTATCGGACCGTTTATTTTTAATGGCTATCTAAACGGTAAATCTTACGTAAGCATGTCGTAAGCCTCGGCATTGGTATAAGCCATTTTTGAGGGATGTAGCACAAATTTTGATATAGGTAACAAGAAATTCAAAAAGAATCAAGGAGGAACTTTTGTCAACACATCTATCAGACTATTCCAATTTATTAATTTCCTTGGAAACCTGCCGATCTTGTTTCACGGTTATCTAGATTATTTTTGTCATGGATTGCTTGACCACGGAACTATGAAAACAAAAATTATTCTTTTGGCAATAACTCTGAAACGAACGAAGATATCGAGCTACGGTTTTCACGTTTTTTCTTGCAAATTTAATCTACTTTCCGATTACGATCTCATAATTATACCGTCTAATTTAAGTTTTCGGGATAAAATCAAAAAACTGTTATTATATCAAATTGCGCCTTCTAGCAATTTTATTAGGAACTACCGTGTACCATTCGATGCGATAATTAAAAGTACCTATATTTCTCTTCCAAACAAGTTTAAGTTTACTAAAATCGAATAAGTCGTTTAGAAGTTCAAAATTCCAGAATTGTCCAAGCTTTCTAATGATGTTACCAAAGGCATACCTTAATGTGGGAATTTTCGGAGAAATTAAAAATTTTAAAATTTTCTTTTCAGTTGCGCCCCCTTGCGGTGAAATGCGGAACTTAAAAATAATTTCCAGAATTTTCTCATAGCCACTTTAATGAAATTTTTTCCCTGGATTTCAATGCCCAGTAGTTCCCGAGATATGGCCGGTGGCCACCCTTAACGAAGCAGCGTGTATACAGGGTTGGTCAAAACCCTGACATTCTTCTATAAATTGGTTAGTTTTATAAATAGAAAAATTCTGCAAAGACAAAAGTTGTCAGAAATTGACTGCTCCATAACCTAAAATTATTTCCATTTATATAGGGTGTTTAATTACGGCTGGACAGCTACTTATTTCGTTATTTTAAATGGAACACCCTGTATATTAATAGATTTTCGGATTCTACATGTAATTTTAGATGAAAAATTGTGAAGGTTTAGTATTTTTAAAATGAACAGTTTTAGAGATATTTACACTTTAAAAAAAAATTCACGAAATTAGAGATTTCCAAAAACACGTTTATTTTAGTTATGCTTTCTAGTTTTTGAAAAGTTATTTCGAAGTTCTAAAAAGTAAGGTCTAGGGAATATTGTGATACAAAAATCTGAAATTTATAGTATTCAGGGTGTTTGCAATTGACCGTCAGTTTTCATTGACTTCAAACAACGAAAACTCTATTTTTTCAAATGGAACCCCCTGTATGTATATTGCAGATGTAGTTTGTATAGATTTAAATTCTCTACTTTTTTCATAAAGTATTCCCTATACTTAAACTTAATATTTTAGGAGATATTTCAAATAATGTATACCGTATTAGAAATTCCATTCTATTTATTGAATTTAGATTGCCATGGAAATAGAATAGTAGTTTATGCAACAAGTATATAATCTATGACTTTATTGACGAGTCTGTTTTATGGCAGAGCGAGCTTGCGAGCGAGGCTAATAAATAGGACGAGTCAATAAAGTCAGATTATATACGAGTTCCATACAAAGCTTTATGTTCAACTGCGAAAATTATCTTTTAATTATTTAGAAAATTATAAATGACAGTAATAAATTCATTCTGACAGTATTTATTGTGACATTGACAGCTGATATATTAATATTTTACAATAATAGTAAAATAAAGTGCCATTATACACTAGTGTATAAAGAGCTACTTTACGCACGCAAAAGTACGTCATAAACGGTACTTTATAATGCAGTCGTACATAAAATGCTTTATTTTGTCATTATAAGGTTGTAAAGAACTATACTCAATTTGCTGAACCAAATGCCAAAAATGTTTTTTTCAATATTGTTTTTTTATTTGATGGAGAGTGTAGAGAAGAGAAAATGCCGACATTTCTGAAGTCTGTTCAGCTGACTTGAGAAAGTAGTTTAAGTATCTACTTAATTTATGCCAAAAGCAAATCTTAATCGCTGTCGTATACTTAGTTTAAAATTATAAAAAAATAAATAATAAAAATTTGGATGTTTGCAATAAATTATCAATTTTCAGAAACAAGAAAAGAAACCGTTTTAAAATCATAACAAAATTAAATAAATACAATAAATAGAATAAAAAAAACCAAACTAACCACTATAAAAAAATCTACAACTGAAAGTCATAAGCAAGTGTTCAAAGTGACGTTCGTTAATTCTTCTGAAGACACGTACCGATTCGACATATTTAGGAGCACTTGTGGAGTTATTGTCCTGAAGGCTGTAGTAATTCTTATTTTCATATTATTTGGAGTCGTTGGATACACTAGTTCTTTAATAAAGCCCCATAAAAAAATCTATAGGTGTGAGGTGAGGGGGATTAGCCGGCCAACCTGTGGGTCCTCCCCTCCCTATCCATTCATTTGAAAAATGTTTGTTGAGAACGAGTCGCATGTTCCTTGCATTATGAGCCGGCGCTTTACCACGCTGCATCCACATTATTCTACGAAATATTTAGAGGTGTATTTTCCAATAATTCAAATAAATAATTTTGTAGAAATCGTTGATATGTTTTCCCATTTAGAATACAGTCAAAAAAAAAACAAAATGGACCGATAACTTGTTGGTTCAAAACTGCATCCCATACATTAACAGACCATCTGTGCTGGTATATGGAGTTAGTTCTCTACAACCTTAAAATGACAGAATATAGAATAGCATTTCTCATACGGTATAAATTATTTCAAATATCTTATAAAATATTAAGTTTAAGTATAGGGAATACTTCATGAAAAAGGTAGAGATTTTAATCTCTACAACCTACGTCAGAAATATACAGGAGGTTCCATTTAAAAAAACAGAGATTTCGTTGTTTGAAGTCAATGGAAACTGACGGTCAATTGCAAACACCCTGTATACTATAAATTTCAGATTTTTGTATCACAAAATTCCCTAAACCTTACTTTTTAGAACTTCGAAATAATTTTTAAAAAACTACAAAGAATAACTAAAATAAACGTGTTTTTTGAAATCTCTAACTTTGTGAATTCTTTTTTTAAAGGGTAAATATCTCGAAAACCGTTCATTTTAAAAATATGAAACCTTCACACTTTTTCATCTAAAATTACGTGTAGAATTTGAAAATCTATTAATATACAGGGTGTTCCATTTAAAATAACGAAGTAAGTAGCTGTCCAGCCGTAATTAAACACCCTGTATAAATGGAAATAATTTTAGGTTATGGAACAGTCAATTTCTAACAACTTTTGTCCTTAAAAATGTTTTCTATTTCCAAACCTAATGAATTTATAGAAGAATGCCAGGGTTTTGACCAACCCTGGGTGTCCCAAAATTAGCCTGCCAAAATGTACCAGCTGATTCTACGTTCAAAAATGATGCAAAAAGTTTTAATAAATGAAGGCTGAAAAATGCTTCCTAAGGGAGCTACAGTCCCCCGAAAGGGGGCCCCAAAGAGGAGTTTTCTGTAATATCTCTGCAACTATTTGAGGTAGATTCATGAAATTTGGTGAGTTTGATGCTTTTATAATTTTCCACATATTTCTTTTTGCAATTTTTAGACATGTTGCCAGGGGCGTCACATAGAGGGTGGGTGTTGGGTAAATTATGCCCCATATTTTTTGTGTGGATAATTTTCAAATGTTTTATATCAAATTATGAAACTTGGTTTATTTTTACACAAAAAAGGTCGTCTCAGTCGATCTTTGAATCTTGAACCGTTTTCCAGTAAAATCGTTTTGAAGAAGTCACGTCCATAAAAACTACACTAATAAAAATAATCTACGGAATGATTAAATTTTGATTATGGGAATTTTTTTCATACTCGAGATATTTGAAAGTTTCAGGTTAAAAAAATCACCCGGTATACAGGGTGTTCGAGCGAAGTGGCTCACTATTGCTAACTTCGTTATTATTGGAGCTACAAAGTCGGTTAAATTAGCAAACTAGTAGCATTTTTTTGCTGATTACAATGGTGAAAACAGAAAAACAATTGACCATCTGGTTTTCGAGATATTCACAAAAATAACATTTTTGAAATGGAACACCCTGTATATTTTTGTAAAAAACGATGATAAATTAAATTCTGAACAAAGAATGTTTTTATGCTTTTTTGACAATTATTTAAAATAAGCGAGTTATTTTGAAAAAAAGTTTACAAAGTTTTAATATCAAGTAGCCATGAAAATTATAATTTTATAAATTTTCAATATTTCCGTAATTCTTTCAAGTATTTTTCAACTTGCTTAAATTCAAAATTATGATTGTTTGGTTTTAATAAATTACTATTCCGTTTTATGGCTACTTGATTTTAAAGAATTGCAAATGTTTTTTCAAAATAACTCGCTTATTTTAAATTATAATAAAAAAAAATTAAGGACATTTTTTGTATAGAATAGAATAGAATATAGGGTGTTCCATTTAAAAAAATGTTATCTTTCTGAATATCTCGAAAACCAGATGGTCAATTGTTTTTCTGTTTTCGCCATTGTAATCAACGGAAAAAATGCTACTAGTTTGCTAATTTAACCGACTTTGTAGCTTCAATAATAACGAAGTTAGCAATAGTGAGCCACTTCGCGCGAACACCCTGTATATAATATATGTATGCAGGGTGATCAGTAATTGCCGCACTCGGAGCATACTGTGATAAACTTTACGTTTTAAGAATGACGAATTTTTTTACCGCAGTGCTGCAAAGTCCTTTCTTTGCAAAGATATGACCACTTTTCTGAAAATAAAAGTGGCAACACTGCATTGAACATGTGAATAGGTTCGACGAAAAAAAAAAGAGAAACGTTCAATATTTTATGATGCGAGAACTTGTCAAGCTAATTTAGTACTGTCAATTTTATTAAAAAACAGAAACAACAATTGAAATTCATTATTTATATTTTCATGGCAATAGAAGGTATTTTAGTTTATCCCAAGGGGAGCTTGAGAGGTTGCCAAACTTCAAAATTCTCTCAAATTTAGGTATTTTATTAAATTTTAACATTTTCAATTTATTGTATTAGAGATTTTGTGAAAAAAATTGAACAAATCATATTGCATTTTATCCAGAGATTATAGTAGCATGAATTATTCACTCATTTCTGTCTTGGTTATTAAAATAATTAGCTTGTAACTTGGATGAGAGAAACTCTATAACTCGGAAACTAACCATCAGATTTAATTTTTCTTTGCAGATTATCCTTAGTTTTAATGTGCTCTATAACGCCCTTTATTCGGAGGGCGCCAATTACTGATCCCCCTGTATGCAGGGTGGTTCAGAGTTTACCTTTCAAACTTCAATAAGTGATAAAACTCGCCAAAATAATAAGATTTGTTACTTCCCGCTTTTCATATAAACGCCTCCTTTGGAATCTACAGGGTGTTAAACTTGACATTTATCAGTTTTTTTCAAATTAGCCGAAAACAGAAAAAGCTATTAATTTCAAATTTGATATGAACAGTAACAATATTTATTGCTATCAGATAAGGTTATTTTGATTATATTTTATGTACTAGATGTTCCTTTTTTGGTGGGCCATACACTTTTAATCACTCTAACTTTTTCAACGTATTCCTTTGACTATTTTTAATAAAGTACTAGAATCGACAGGTTTTTTCTCTAACTTTTAATACTCTTGCATTTTTTTTTAAATTTGGCTTCTTTAAAAGTTGTGACCTCCGAAACGATAAAATGTACTAAATTGCAAGTTCGTAATCCTGGTTGCCATGATAAACAAAAATAAAATAATGTCGGTTCAATGGTGTAAGTAAGTTTTTCAACAGTTATTTTATGTACCAACATGCCAAAATATTTCACAAATGAGTATGGTCTTATTCATTGCATAACACCCTGTATCTTCCAAAGGAGGTGTTTATAAAAAAAGTGGCAAATGAAAAATCTTATTATTTTGGCGAGTTTTATCACCTATTGAAGTTTGAAAGGTAAACTCTGAACCACCCTGTACAGGGTGTCCCAATTTCGATGGGAATGGAGGGTTTCACCCATTTCTAGGCGAGATAGAAAAAAATGGTTTTCGCAATACTATGCTCGATTTTTAAGAAAAGTCGATTGGTCATAACCACATTTTGATATCTTCAAAAAATGACAATTGGTCGATTTTTAAAAAGTGGCATAACTTTTTTGTTTATTAAAATATTTGCTTATTTTTTTAGATTTTCAAAAATATACAGGGTGTCCCAAAATTAGCCTGCCAAAATGTACCAGCTGATTCTACGTTTAAAAATAATGCAAAAAGTTTCAATAAATATAGGTTGAAAAATGCTTCCTAAGTAGGATACAGCCCCCCGAAAGGGTGACCCCAAAGAGAAGTTTTCTGTAATATCTTTGCAACTGTTTGTGGTAGATTCATGAAATTTGGTGAGTTTGAAGCTTTTATAATTTGCCACATATTTATTTTTTCAATTTTCAAAAATTTTGCCAAGGGCGTCACATACAGGGTTCGTGTTGGGAATAGATAGATAGATAGATAGATAGATAGTTTATTCGTACACAGCCATTTACACAGATATACACGTCAAAATATACAAAAGTCACAATAGCAATCACAATTTAGATACAAATTAAAACATTGGAGTAAAT
This sequence comes from Pediacus dermestoides, assembly GCA_963942485.1. Lineage (NCBI taxonomy): Eukaryota > Metazoa > Arthropoda > Insecta > Coleoptera > Cucujidae > Pediacus > Pediacus dermestoides. The sequence goes on along the minus strand of OZ012626.1, from coordinate 21,839,620 downwards.
ATAACACAACAACAATACTTGTATAAAAACATCACAACAATTTATCCCCCAAATATTCAGATATAGAATAGTAAGCCTTTTCCACTAGTAACTTTTTCAATTCAACCTTAAATTTATTAAATGGCATACTTCTTGTTCTTGATGGTAGCTTATTAAATAAAATTTTTCCAAAATACTGCGGGTACTTCTCGAACTTTGCGGTTTTATGCAATTCCATGGATAAAAATTCCCTACCTCGCGTATCATAAGCATGAAAGGTGCCATTTTTATCAAGTTTTTCAAAATTTTTCTTTGTAATTAGCACGACTCTATAAATATACAAAGATGGAACAGTTAGAATTTTATTGTTGATAAAATATTGCCTACAAGAATCTAAAGGCCTCAAATGAAAGAGAAGACGAACAATTCGCTTCTGTGATACGAAAACTCTATGGGTATGAGTTGAGTTACCCCAAAGAGGAATCATGTAGTTTATATGGCTAAATGCCATAGCGTAATATGTTGATAATATCGTCTGTATACCAAATAAATATTTAAGTTTCAATATTGCAAAATATGCCCCGTTGAGCCTCTTACATAACTCCCCAATGTGAGCCTCCCAACTCAAGGAACCATCCAAGGAGATCCCCAAAAATTTCACAGTACTGGAGGAAAAAATATTGGTGTCACCGATTGAAAAGCTCGAAATATCAACAATTTTACGGTTCGAGAACTTTAAAACAACTGTCTTCTGGACATTAACAATCAAATTATTAGTCCTGCACCATCTACAAAACTGCGCAGAAACCCTCTCAACTTCCACCCGGAGCTCCCCAGAGCTGGGCGCCGACACTGCCAACGTCGTGTCATCTGCAAATGAAATGACTCTCCCGGAAGAAATACTCCCGGGAAGATCACACACATACAGAATAAAAATCAGAGGCCCCAGCACAGAACCCTGAGGAACTCCAAATTCATTTGTTTTTACACTGGAAAACTCAGCATCCACCCTAACAGAAAAACGTCTACCTCTCAAGTAGGACCCCAACCAAGTCAGAAAGCCACCCCTAAAACCAAGGTTATGCAATTTGGAGAGTACAAAATTAACGTTCAAAGTATCGAACGCCCGAGAGAGATCAAAAAAGACGGCAGCCACATGATAGCCCGCGTCAAGATTAGTGCCAACATAGTCGAGCAGATCAAGTGCCGCACTTTCAGTTGACCTACCCTGTCGAAATCCATGTTGGGACTCCGAGACTATATTATATTTAGTAAGAAAAGCTATCATACGCGCATGTATTATTTTTTCAATGACCTTCGAAAAAGTGTTAATTAAAGAAATTGGACGGTAATTCTGCATATCATGAGGCTCCGATCTTTTATATAGGGGAACTACGCATGCAACCTTAAGCAGGTCGGGATAAATACCAGTATTCACTGACATATTCATAATATACACTAAAGGGTCTACAATGACATCACAAATATTCTTCAACATATTCGAAGAAAAGCCGTCGAGGCCACAACTTGATTTATTTTTTAATCCATGTATAGCACCGGCAACCTCATATCGATCAACCGGTTGAAAATAAAAGGTATTATTCACGAGAACGCCAGTAGTACAACTTTTTGATCTGACGGATCCAAATTCCTGTTCCAGTGAATTAACAGTAATTGACTCATAGAATTCAGCAAATCTTTCACAAACAATTTTAGGGTCATCATACACGCTACCCTCTATATTTAAAGTTATAGGTTTCTTAGTAATTGTTTTTCCCAATGAGCAATTTATCAATTCCCATGTTTTCTTTGTTTTGTTTTGAGAGTTATCAATAATATCTGCAATATAATCCCTCTTTGCAAAGTCAACCAATGATTTATATTTTTTCTTTTCTTCAAGATACATTAATTTAAGATCTTCGTCTGAGAAATTTTTAGTTAACCAGAAAAGATCTTTCAAGCGTGAGCTGGCCAATTTAACGTTAGCGTTAACCCACCGTTTCGAATCTAAAACATTACTATTAATATCTTTATATTTTTTTAACGGACATGAAACATTAAAACTCCAATCAAGAATACACATAAAACTCCCAAAAACAGCATTCACATCAGGAGGCATCATATAAATATCACCAAATGAGTCCATGGCCAACAGAGATTTAAAACTATTAACATTGCACATGGATAAATCACGAAAAGTTCCATGCTTTTTTCCATAAGCACAACGCTGGGAAGTAGTCGACACTTGAAGGTCCACAATAACCGCCAGATGGTCAGCAATCTTGGGTTGTACAATTCTAACCCCGAACATCGTCATAGTAGACACAATATAGTCGATCTTGCTGCTGCTGGTTAAACCACTTGAAGTTGTGATGATTCTAGTAGGTTCCACTGATTCAATACACATACCAAACCCAAGGATTATGTCACTAAACACTAACTTTCTGACACAGTTCGCCAAAAAATCCACATTCATATCACCACACAAAACAATGTTCGGCGAAATACTGTGACAATACTCCAAAAGACTAGTTAAGTTTGTTGCGAATGTGTCAAAACAACCACCGGGTGGCCTATAGACACTTGCAATGATTATTTTGTAATCATTACATTCGATTGCACAGCATTCAATATTTGTTTCGTCCGAAAAGACGTCACAGTTAATTTCACGAGTATCCATTCCAGATTTCACATACATTAGTGTACCCCCATGGATATGGTGTGATCTACAAAAATAAGTTTTTAATTCATAGCCCTGTAGGGTCATCAGGTCAATATTCACAGAACTACACCAATGTTCCGAGACAGACATTATATCCGGCTTCTCCAAGCTTGCAAACACTTCCAATTTGTTCAACTTGTTTGACAGTGATTGTACGTTCAATTGTGAAACTCTCAAACTTGATTGTTCGTTCCGGTGAAGTATAGGGAATATATTCCCCTGACTGACATTATTTGTATCATTTTCTAACCCTTTGCGGGCATGTCTGTGTTCTTCGGAAAATTTGTCCTTTGTTTAAACATTCTAACAACTATATTGGAAGGCCAGAAATCATTAGAGAGCAAATCCTTTTTAAAGTTAGCAGGTATGCTTACCTTAAAACTCTTGTACATACCTGACTGCACTGTTAGTTCCCCACAGTCAATGTTAACAGCCGGCAGTTTCTTCCTTATGAAATTCAATAGATCTTCCTTGGAATCAGATAACCTCAACTTAGTTACGTGTATGTGCGATTTTGGGATATATGCTCCAAGTTCGTCAGTACTCTCATCAGTCCCATAAATAACACGATTTTTTCTGCGGATGACTTGAGAGAAACCATCATTTGTATTCCTGGCAGAGTTGTTCTTAACATTATTTGCTGAGATAACACTCGCAAAGGTCGAATCACTCTTTGTTGATTTTCCATGACCTTTACGCATTTTTGATGTCAAAGGCACTTGAGGATGTGCGACAGTAGAACTACTCGCAGGTGCAGGAATTTGGTGTGGCAGATTTTTGGCAGTAGGTGTATTTACAAAGGACGAAGTCGGCCTTGCGGCAATTTCCATTTTTTCGAGCGAGTTATTTTTTCCAGCTGCATTATTCGACACGATCGACAATTTATCTTGCAAATCCTCGACTTTTTCGACCAAAAGCTTATTATTACGACGCAGCTCCACCACTAGGAGTTTGAGAAGTTTGAAATTTTCACCTGTTGCCTCAATTACATCCTCCATGGGATCGGCGTCCTCAACCAAAGTCATTCCACAACATTTCTTTAGACGCTTTGCACATCCGTGATGAACAACTGTACCACATCCCGCACATGTAAGTCCTGTTCGTGCAATAGTTTTACACCATTTACATGGATGCTTAGTGTCTTTTTCATTATTTTCAAGATCATCACCTGTAGGCACATTTGGCGTGGGCGCCATCTTATAACAATAATATTATTCCCCATATTTTTTGTGGGGATAGTTATTAAAATTTTTATATCAAATTTTGAAACTTGGTTTATTTTTACACAAAAAAGGTAGTCTTAGTCGATCATTGTATCTTGAACCGTTTTCTAGTAAAATCGTTTTAAAAAAATCACGTTCATGAAAACTACACTAATAAAAATAATTACAAAACTAAAATTTATCAAAACTAGACAATGGATTAAAATTTATAGGTATTTATTACTTTGTTTAGCATTTTTTCGTCAAATATTAATAATAAAAGTAAAATTCCAAAATGAAAAAATTTTTTTTCATTTTTGTGATTATTTTTATTAGTGTAGTTTTTATAGACGTGACTTCTTCAAAACAATTTTACTCGAAAACGGTTCAAGATACAAAGGTCGACTGAGACGACCTTTTTTGTCTAAAAATAAACCAAGTTTCATAATTTGATATAAAAAAATCTAAAAATTATCCACACAAAAAATATGGGGCATAATTTACCCAGCACCCACCCCGTATGTGACGGCCCTGACAAAATTTCTGAAAATTGGAAAAAGAAATATGTGGCAAATTATAAAAACTTCAAACTCATCAAATTTCATGAATCTACCTCAAATAGTTGCAGATATATTACAGAAAACTCCTCTTTGGGGCTCCCCTTTAAGGGGGTTGTAGCTCCATTAGGAAGCATTTTTAACCTATACTTATTAAAACTTTGTGCATTATTTTTGAACATAGAATCATCTGGTATATTTTGGCAGGCTAATTTTGGGACACCCTGTATATCTTGGTATACTTATATTTCTAATTCTAATCACTGAATTATACGTTTTTAAATTTTTAAATTGGTAAATTAAATGTTTTGAATATTATTAGTAGGCGTTGTTAAAGAAAATATATTAATGAACCAACGTCGAATGGTAACAACATAGCGACGTTAATATTAATCAACATAAACTTAAAATTTTACATTTTTTCATAGAAATAATTTTAGTAAATTATAAACATGTTAAACAAATAATTGTTTAATTTACATATTCAAATTGCTGCCGATACTGTTGTATTGCAGCATGAATTACGTGAAAAATCTGATTTTGTTTTATATTTCTAATTATCTGCAATCTGCCTCACTCTATATTCAATTTCTTCCTTTCTGTTCGATTTATTTAAAAAATGTATATTGTCCTTGCCAAAAGTTTGTGTATTCAACACAATGGACAACAACTTGAACATTTAATTCAACCAATTCGTAAATACTAATAATGTGTTTCAATTGTTTATTTATTACTCCTCTTTCAGTTACCTATATATTTTGTGTTTCTGTTTATTTATTGTTGATTTTTTACCTGTTATATTTCATATATTTTGATTATTGTTGATAAATGGCTTTTACTATTTGACGTTGGTCATTGATATAATATTTTCTTTAACAACGCCTACTAATAATATTCAAAACATTTAATTTACAAATTTAAAAATATAAAAACGAATAATTCAGTGAGATATAAAAATAAGTATACCAAGATATATTTTTGAAAATCTAAAAAAATAAGCACATTTTTAAAGGCATAGCCAACTATGGTTTGCATTTAAAATAAGAAAGTTAGGTGCAATAACTCGAAATGTATTGAACCTAGAACAAAAATTTCTACTGCACATTATTCTACGTGAAAAACTACTACAACAAACATTTTACAGATTTAAAATATTTTAATAAACAAAAAAGTTATGACACTTTTTAAAAATCGGCCAAATGTCACTTTTTAAAGATATCTTAATAACGGTTAGATATATCAAGATGTGGTTTTTACCAATCGACTTTTCTTAAAAATCGAGCACAGTATTGCGAAAACCATTTTTTTCTATCTGGCCTAGAAATGGGTGAAACCCCCCATTCCCATCGAAATTGGGACACCCTGTATATATAGTAAATTGACCTTCTCGTTGGTATTTTCGTGAATTTATAGAAGCACTCATATATTTTTTTTATTTTACAGGATTTGATGGAGATGATATACTCCCATTAAATAAAGGGGAGTTGATGAGGGTCTGTGATACACTCTGACGAAAATGACAATGACCCTTGACTTGGCCGCACATCTTACCACAACTAATTCAAGTATTAATCAATCACGTTTTCCTCCTCTCCAAAACTATTCTAATCGAAAACACAAAAACCAGCTTCAAGATTTTGCAGTATATGAGCAACTACAAAAACTAAAATAATGAAGTCGTGACGTAATTTAAGGAATTCATTCATTCAGCACATATTCCCCCCCTTTTGCTGAAAATGTGTACAAACTGAGAATAAGTATTTTATCGAACGGTATTCTCTTGGAAGATGTTTCGTTTTATTTATCTTTAGGCCGGAGAATGCTGGCAGACAGAAGTTGCGATAGTGTTAACACTTTAAAATACTTTTTTTGTGCTCATGTTGTCGTTAGGACGGTTTTTAGTATTGCTTGTTTGCAATTCGTTATCTGTGTGTGTTCCTTGCATACGAAAAAACCGTTGGAGGGATTTTGAAACAACTAAACTGAAAAAGAAAAAACTTTTTTATATTGTATCATATTTGTATATCAAATTGCTTCTTTGAAAACATGAAATTTCTATTCAATATAATAATATACACTTAATAATATATGTATTTGTATTATATTGTTTTTAGTTTTTAACTAATTTGTGCAAAAATGTTCAAACTTTTCCAATTTCAACTACCATAGTAAGATTGTTTAAATTTAGGTGGATGTCCAATGCAGAGAAAATTGTCTTCAAAATGATTTAACTAAATCTTAAACTGTAGAATATATTTGAAAACTACTTATTCGGATATATTTACTTAATAAAATATTTTCCATTCGTAAATGAGTTCAAAACTTAATCTAAGACTTTTCAATAAAATTTCACAATGTTTAATATACCTATATCTTAAGATTTACGCTTTAGTCTAGTCATTCTAGAATTCTAAATTTACGCTTGTCAAAGTGACAAACGTGTCGGCAACAACAATAAAATACTGTCCAAAATGAGAAAAAATACTCGTGTAACCTATAGCAATGTAAATTTAATCCCTTGGGATTAAATAGGTTACTTCAGTCTCTGTAAAGAGGTATTAAATTAGCACAGTCTCTGGATTGACGTAGAAATTTCAAATTTGCCCTGGTAGTTGACCTTGTTATAAGCATACTATAGCTTAAATTTCAAATTCGAATTTTGTTTATTATTAGCGATACCCATGTAATAAAATGTGCTTTTGAAGCGGTACTGTTATCACCCTGTATGTCAAGAACAAAGCATTTTCAGACCCATGTTTATATGAACTTTTTTTCTTATTTTTCTTAATTTGTGACATACCCTGTTAAAGTTTGTGCATTAAAACCTGAATCATCCTGTACTTTCTTATTACCTCATATAAGAAAATAGAAATATAGTGGGATTATTGGATTATTTGTCGTACAACATAAATTAATATAAGTAAAATAAAATATTTTATTTGTACTTTGAACATAAAAGATTAAGCAAACATTTAATAGTATATTATACTACGACGCTATAATGAAAGCTATTATTTCTGAGGATGAAAATTACAACTCGAGCGAGCGAAGCGAGCGAGTGTTGTAACATCCGAGGGAATAATAGCCATTATAGCGAGTTGTATACTATACTTTATCTACGACGAAAATCCATCTTCAATATCATTTTCCACATTTTCCATTATAAAATGACACAACACGTACAACACTATCAGTATTTTGACAATTATTTATTTACACTGACATTTTGTTTGTCATGGTTTCCATGGCTATTTTTAATTTCACAGAAATTGTGATTGTTATACTATTTTTTCATTGGTTTACAAGTATGGAATAATGGAATTTGTATGGAATAATGAGATCCATTATATTGCAAAAACCACAAATATAATGCATATATTATAAATTAGTCGTAGATAATAGTATATTATTATATGAGCGATTATGATAGCCATTATCTACGAAAATGATAAGAAGTAATAAGAAAGTATAGTAACCGCGATTTTTTTCGACTTCGAGATTTTGATGGATTTACATGTTTTGTTTACACCATAATGTCTGTGTGTGTGTGTGTTTTTCTTTCTTATACGAAGTATAAGGAAGTATAGTAATCGCGATTTTTTTCGACTTCGAGATTTTGATGGATTTACACATTTTGAGGGCCCCTGAATCCATTTTGACCATTTTCGCCATGATGCCTGTCTGTATCCACCATAACTCAAAAACGACTTATCGGATTTGATTCAAATTTCATATTTAAGAGTTTGAACAAATTTGTGGGTGCTACATTAAATGTTTTTCATCTAGCACCAACACAAATGACACTTACCTGAAGACATTTTTAGGTTTTTTAGGAATATCTTGAAAAATAAACAATTTATGAGATTTTTTTATTCTTTGACATTGATTTAGAATTGAATTTTGAACAAATTTTGTTTCAACTTTTTTTGAAATTCCATCATGTTTCATATCCATATTAAATAACAATGACCGCGTCAAGACTTGACAACGTTGTCTTAGTCAAGTTTCGTCTGATTGGTCCGTTAAATAGAGGCAGTTATAAATTAAAAATAAAAATGTAAAATAATTATAAAGAAATGTTAATGCCTCTTAAATAATTTACCTACTATATTATTTTCTATACAGGGTGGTTCAGAATTTACCTTTCAAACTTCATTAGGTGATAAAACTCGCCAAAATAATAAGATTTTTCATTTGCCACTTTTCATATAAACGCCTCCTTTGGAAGCTACAGGATATTAAACTTGACATTTTTTATCTGTTTTTTTGAAATTACTCGAATACAGAAAAGGCTATTTATTTCAAATTTGATACAAACAGTAACAATATTTATTGTTATCAAATAAGGGTATTTTGATTATATTTTATGTACTGGATGTACTTTTTCTGGTGGGCCATACGCTTTTAATCAATAGTAAATAGTGTCAGTTTGACAGAAAAAACCTCGTGCTTCGCACTCGGTTTTTTTAAACTGTCAAACTGACACTCTTTGTTGCTGTGCAACAAGTTTTCGTAATTTAACCGGAAAATCCAAAGCACGTATTATATTCGTTAAGATAATTTTATGAATGTACACAACAGTTTATTTTTTGTGCCTCAGGTTGGCATTAGTCATTTTGCATTCTTATAAATCGGCTGGAAACTCATGTTTTGCCGGGCTAGACCGGCAAAAACTAGGAATTTTTAGTTTATCAATTGGCATCATTGAAATCATAAAGAAAATTTGTATTTTCCATAGAAACGGATTATTATTTCTGTCATTCGGCTACTACTGTCAGTGTCAATTTTAAGTATCGCGTGTTACCAATATAAAAAAAATCCCTAATACCAAATATTTAAACAAATATTTTGTAAATTTTATTTATTTAAATAAACTTCGGCACAAAAAATAGTGTGTATTACACGCCTTGAAACTGTTTTGCGAGTACTCGTAGTTGCGGGCCTCGGCCTACGGCCTCTACTCGCACTCGCAAAACTCTATTTTCAAGGCTAGCAATACAAATTACTATTATTTCATATTAATGTAATTATTAGATCATACTAATATATAATTACAAATTAATTCTTATTCAAATTTTGTTATTTATATTGTTACCATGGAAAACCTACAATTAATTTTATCGAAATTTTATCGCTGGAAAACCATGTAGGTTGGTCCAACGCTGCACTATGATTGGTCGAAATTGCTATGAATAAAATTATCACTCTAAATTTTAACGTATTCCTTTGATTATTTTCAATAAAATGCTAGAATCGACAGGCCTTTTAATACTCTTGCTTTTTTTTTTAATTTTACTTCCTTTAAAAGTTGTGACCTCCGAAAAGATAAAATGTACAAAATTGCAAGTTCGCAATCCTGGTTGCCATAATAAACAAAAATAAAATAATGTCGGTTAATTGGTGTAAGTGAGTTTTTAAACATTTATTTTATGTACCAACATGCCAAGACTTTTCACAAATAAGTATGCTGTTATTCATTTCATAACACCCTCTAACTTCCAAAGGAGGCGTTTATAAAAAAAGTGGCAAATGAAAAATCTTATTATTTTTGCGAGTTTTATCACCTATTGAAGTTTGAAAGGTAAACTCTAAACCAGCCTGTATAATTATATATAATTTTAATTTCGGTAAATTGCCCTATTCGGCGAATTGTTTTCGGTGAATTGACCGGAACCGATTATTATTATGTAGTATAAAGGCCTCGCCACATAAACTGTGCTGTGCCGTGTCTATGCTATTTATCAGTATTAATTGCATAACAACCATTGTCACTAATAATTAAAAATAGCATAGACAAGGCACAGCACAGCGATGCCTTTAGATTTATAATTGAACAAGTGTAATAAAACATGACGAAAATGGAGAAGGTCGAGACCTTACATAGAACACGCGTGATTCGCGTTAAAACATGTATATTCTGGAGAAAAATGCGTTATAACTTAAGATTTCACAGAATACATACAGCATACAGTTTATACGTCTTTAATTAATAATATTGTTGCATATTTCTTCCTCAGATTGTACTAGAGTAGTAAAACGGTTTCACATCTGTATCTCTGAAGCACCTCTCATCCTGCTTGTTAATACTTGTTCAATTGTAAATAACAGACCGATAATACGACTTTGGAGAACGTTATGTTGTTTTTAATAAACGTTAAACTTTTCACATATCCACGAAAAAGTAAATCGATTACTTTGTATTTTGCGCGTTATTATCATGCATAATAGTTTTTTTTACACATGTACGTTTTCAGCGTCATTTTAGATCTGTAGAGCGGGTCTAAAGTTCCGTTTTTCATTGAGCCGGGAAAAAACACTCATAAACAGGTATTTTTTATCCCTAGGGAAAAAAAGTATACTTTTTGCCCTTTAAACATACACTTGTAAAAAAAATATCGTTCGCAAATATAAGCGAAATATATTATTCTGATGCTTGATGATAAAATAATTTTTTAGAATATTATCCGACTATCTTTAGATTTCGTATTAAAAGAAAAATACCATTTCGTCCTACCACACATTCTGAAAATGTAATAACGTCTTCAAAGTAATACTTCTTCTCCAAGAAAGAAATATATGTAGCTTCTCCGCACAGGAAAATATAATTTTATTTAAAAAAGAACACTTCTTACGTTCAGATAGTAAGATTTATGTGCATTCATACAAAGATAAGTGAGCTTTCTACTGGCTTTACGTTTCATACATAAATTTTATTTAAAATAACATTATGAATGAGTAAAAAAAATTTCACACAAGAAACGAGTGGCTAGAATAGATAAAAACCTTTGTGAATTACTATTAATTTTTGTATTCATTCTACCTAAATAAATAACGTATGTTGTAGTTTATGGCACAAAGGAATTTGTTTTAAATAATTAAATCGTGTTTCCTAGCTTTAGACTTTTATTTTTTGTTCTAGCTTGTGTTTTATCTAACAAGAGAAAGCACTTATCTGGATAAATATACCGATTTCAGAATGACTACCAGCCGAATACTAAGACAAGGACAGAGACCAGAGCATGGTGTACGACCATGCGTTGCTCTCCGTCTTACGCAATCGTCGAGCTAGTTGGCAGTAGTTATACGATAGTGCAACTGCACTATTTTTATAAGGTTTGGCAAACTTAAACTGGATATATTAGGACTTGATTTTTCGTTTGAGGTTTTGTTAGTATTATTTTATGGCAATTCAGTTTACCAAGTGCAAAAATGAATCTGGAGCAAATGATTCTTTGTAACTTGTGATGGAAAATTTACATATAAATAACAATAGTAATTTGTATTACTAGCCTTGAAACTAGAGTTTTGCGAGTGCGAGCAGAGGCCGTAGGCCGAGGCCCGCAACTACGAGTACTCGCAAAACAGTTTCTAGGCGTGTAATACACACTATTTTTTGTGCCGAAGTTTATTTAAATAAATAAAATTTACAAAATATTTGTTTAAATATTTGGTATTAGGGATTTTTTTTATATTGGTAACACGCGATCTTCAAATTGACACTGACAGTAGTAGCCGAATGACAGAAATAATAATCCGTTTCTATGGAAAATACAAATTTTTAGTTTTGTATTGAAAGTTGTTGCTGTTTTGACAGTTTTAAATTTAATTTTCCACCTACGTCACTGAGCTTTGCTGGGAAAATAAAAATTTTACACAATTAAATCATGAAAGTGAGTTTTTAATTTAGAGAAAACTCCATTAATATAAATGAAAATGTTTTAGTACAGTCATACACCATTGCACTTCTGAAAAAAAAACATTTTAGCTTTGTGAATGTACGATATACATATAATTAAGTGCTTTAGGGAAAATACATTTATACAACATGGAAATAACAGGCTGCGTTCATCTTCAGTTTCAAAGGAATTTAATATGAAATGGATCTGGATAGAACACAACAAGCTATTATAAACCTCATAGCGGGGCATCCAGACTGATTCTTAATTAGTTTTAACAGTATACCGAAAATTCAGTTGCAAAATAAAATATTAAAATATTCTCAAAATAAATAATTTTCGTTTAAAAAGAAAGATTTTCCAATAGTATATTATTATACGAGTTTTATAAGACGCTATATTGTGGCACAAGTTGTTTGAAGTACGATGAGTGAAGCGAGGAGTGCTTCAAAGGAACGAGTGCCACAATAATGTCTTATAAAACAAGTGTAATATACTATTTATTCTATTTTGCATCTATTTATACTTTAAATTTAAGAATATGTGCAAAATATAAACCTAGGAATATTTGGAATGATTTGATAATGGTTGATGGTAACACTAACCAAACATAACCAAACAATAAAACATAGGTTAATTTGAAATTAGTTATTTTTAGGAGTAGCTAATAGCAGCAAAGTATTCCGTTTACTCTTCTTATTATCCAGAACAAATACCGCTTCTAGCACAAGCCGCCGTGGCGCAGTGGGTAGAGAATCTGCCTAGTAATCCGCACGGTGCTGGTTCGATTCCGTAGATTTCCTTTCTTTTTTTTTTTATTTTAATTAAATGCTTTATTTATTCGAAGCGATTATAAGTCACGGACCAGGTTAGGTTGTTTTGTATAGGTTTTTTTTTCCTTTAAATAATAGCATAAATCGGTACCATAAGATGATGCCGGAATAACCCTTGCCCTTGTACGTGACCTTGAATTTGATGGAATACTTTGCTGCGATTAGCCTCTCATTCTATTGAAATGTGTAAACAAGCAAGTATAAATAATACACCACCTAAACTAAGAAAAAGAGCCCAATTAGCTATAAATGATTTACTTTCGAAAAAATAATAATAAAATGTTCAAAATTTCACTAGTTTCTTTTCTACAATTTTGTGAGGTTGGCTTTGTCTTTTGACGCTGCGCTGCATTACCCACATGCACAGATATCTTACTCTTTCTAAATAGATAGCCATTGCATAAAACCATGAATGAGCCGAATTGAAACTGCGCACGGGGGTATTTGTACTTGCGCACAAGTAAATATTGCGCCCGCGAATTCAAACAAAATATTGTAATAGGTCCGAATCACATTTAAATACCGTGCTGTAATGTTGGTTGCCAGACCAATTTTAGGGAATTTGCTTTTTTATGTTTACCCCCTGTAAGCCATGTCTTTTGCACATACATCTTACTCTTTCTAATTAGAAAGCTAAAGCAAAAGCGCAAGTACAAATACCCCCCGATACACGATTTTCGACCTTATTGAAATCTTCAATTTGTCGCACTTTTTCATCGCGCAGCCCATATGCTTTAGTTATCTATTTAGAAAGAGTAAGATATCTATGCCCACATGTCATTGGAAATTAATGGCAAGCAATGTTACCACTATGAAAAAATAAAAAGCCGGAGTTCATAATGAAGCTATTATGAAACCCGTTTGAGTTTCATAATGACTCTGTTAGAGACGCAAAATAGAAAAAAGTACTTTTTTTCTATTTTCGATAGTTTATCGAAAATTAAAGGTGGTTTGTCTAATAAACTATGGCCGAATGTTGCTTCCTTTTTGAAGAAAATAAATTATTTTAATAATAATTTGCTATAAATCAATAACAAAAATATCTGATGTGCCCAACATATAACTTTCTTATATAGATAGTATCACAATAATTACTTTTCCTAAAGAAATTAAGTTAAATTTCTTGTAAAAATTTTGAGGGTTTCCAGCAATTTTCAAATAGTCTCTGTCGCACTTATTGCAATACGCATAAATCTGTCCTTGTCCCACTCATTATAACCGAATTTTACGACAAAAATGTGTTTTACTTTAGATTTTTGACTTATTACTAACTTAAAAATATCTGATGTGCCCAACACATGACTTTCTTATACATTGCCATGATATAGTCTTAATCTTTGGAAAATACTGAAGGGGTAGCCATTCAACACGTTATTAATATAAAATCACATTTATTTATTACCCGCGGGCTTCGCCCCACGATAGTTTTCTGTCTTGCTCCGTTTTTTCAATAGTATTTAACTGTATTACAATATATCAATATTACACAAAAAACACGCCACCACGATGCTGCCATTGCCGTCGATTTTTTCAGTAATAATTATAGGTACAATTAATTTCACAGAAATCGACTACACCTAATATTTCCCTGATTCCCTGTGTTACAATGCCTTTGTTTGATTGACGTTTACTGTCAAATTGACAAATTAAGTACCACTTGTTTGCATCCGTCGCCAAAAATCAAAATGCCAAAACTCACTGAACGACTCATGATAAAAAAATAACCTAATTTCTGTGAAATTACCTGTACATATTACATTATGACACAAAAAACACAAATTAACGACCGCGTAACAACCGGTGGTAGTTGCGCCACCACAATGCTGCCGTAGCCGTCGATCTTTTCAAATAATACTGCTACAATCGATTTCCTCAACGGTATAGATTTCTGTAATTTAAACATGTACTTTTGTAACTGAGAGATAGATGGCGCTACTATATGAACAAATAATTTAAAAAAATTTGACTTCGTATAAGAAAGTAAAAAATACTGGATTCTACGCAAAAATATCTATCTAGAACAGTTTTTACTTTTTTTCTAGCGTACATGGTGTGTGAGATATGGCAGCACCCCAGAAAGTGAAAAATTTCGTTTTCACCCTGTATCTCAGAAACAAAACAAGTTAGCTTAGTTCTGTTTGCGGCATTAAAAGTTTAACGAAAAAGTGGCAAAGGTTCGTGAAAACCGCAAAGTTCTATCTTTACAACTTACAGAGATACCCTGCAATTACAAGCAAATTGGGACACAGTGTACAGTAAATAAGGTAGAAAAAAAGGCTTCAAATAGACTTTTTTTACCCTATAGTCAATTTTTGTAGAAATAAAAAGAGTAGTAAGTAGTACCTAGCTAGAGAAAAATTGTCCTAAAATTTGCAACTTATTTGTTGAATAACTTTTTGAATATTGACAATATCAAAAAAATATTAAAAAGAAAGTTGTAGGAAATATTTTTCTCTACAACTTTGTACTGATGCTTTTTTCGGAAATCTAATAATCTCCTTTATTTACTCTACTAGGTTATTATGAGTAAAATTATCAAAAAATATAAAATACAAAAAAGTTTCTAATTTGAATGGGAAATTGTCTCTGCATATTGGTGCTGCAAAAAAAAAATGGCGTACGTTTTATTCAATAAAATATGTTTGAAGAAACCCGTACGCACGCCTCTGTGTTCTAAATAAAATAATTACAACCACTATTAATAGGAGAATACAAAAAAAAAGATCTATGGAAAATTTCAGAAAGCTAAGTTTTTTTGTTATTGATTTATAGCAAATTATTTAAAATAATTTATTTTCTTTAATGCCCTGTACATCAAAAAGAACATTCGACCATAGTTTATTAGACAAACCACCTTTAATTTTCGCTAAACTATCGACTGGTGAAATCCTGACGATATAAACTGGGACACCCTGTAGAATCAAAACCTTCAATCTATACAGAGTACCTAATAGACAATTGTCCGGTTGCACCAAGCTCTGCTAAACTAACAACGTGATAAATATTTAGTGACTATGTAACCACTGTGGTTGTTGCTACGGTACGACGTTTTTGATTGGTAGTTATCATAGCAACAACCACAATAATTAATAAACACGGTGGTTAAGAACATACAGAATCGCACCGATTGTGTTATTTTAAAATAATAGGTAATAAAAAAGTTTTAAATTCCTGATATCTATACTAAAATTCATATTAGGAACTGTGAATTAACTTATTTTCGCTGAAGAAGAGTTCTGTTCACATATTTCTTATCAAAGCTTCTCGAATGTAGAAATTTTTATAAGTTTTTTTTTTATAATTATAATGTCAGTAAATATTAAACAAATTATCTAACTATTCTAGCTCTGTAATAATAACAGAAAAAGTGTAGGAATAAAATTTCCCTGAGATTGCTGGCAAAATAATATCTTATAAGTAGAGTGCAAATGTGCTCCAAGGCTGTATAAATCAGGTTTAAACTTACCTCCGCTGGAAATAAATCCACTCCAGGAACTTTCCGGAGAGCGAGCACAAATGGCGTATTGACCCGTTTAATGATTTCACTGAAAGACAATGCAATGCTTCTTGGCCTGTGGAACTCAAAATAAGTGGCCACGGACGTCCCACATGTTGTTAACATGCATCCGAAGAGACGCATAAATCCAGAACCAAGTTGTACAAGTTCCAGGCGACGGTCTATTACAAAGTGCCAGGGAAACGCTTTACAAAACGTCACGACGCCCATTTGCATGATGGTTGAAGTTGAATTCCGACTGCTGAGTGTGTTTTCTGATGACTGGGAGGGAATTACGTTTATTTTGAACCTGAAATAACAACAGTCAGGATAAAATTAAAGTAAAACACTTTTAAACTCAATGGGGGAGCATGATGTTCAATGGGTGCTTTATTGAGTTTTTAATTTCAACCTTTGAAAACATACCAATTATTTTGCTTGATGCATACCATTCTAACCGGTAACAATTTCTATAATCCTTCATGCTTTTACCCACCTATAATGCCTAATGTCCTGCGAACTCTGAGTAACAGTTACTTCTGCTTGGGTGGAATACAGTATTTTGGCGATGGCTTTCAAGCTCCCTATTAATAGATAGGCGACTGCTGGGCGGTCAGTCGTAAAATCCAGTTGTAAGTTGTCGTCACTAGTTGCCGTACATATGAAGGCTTCAGATTCATGGTCCACTTCTTGTCCGTTTTCTTGATACTTGAGCACGTCATGCACACCATCCAATGTAGTCAGAAATTCTTTTAGATCACCTCCCAAACATCTAAAGGCTCTCTCTGTTCGACCACTACAAGCTGTTGAAATTAATTCGTGACCTAATTTGTCTAAGAAGTCCACTTCGTCTATGTCTGTAATTGGAATGAATATATGCATTTTCTTTAGGATTCGTCTTTCTAATATACAGGGTTATTCACCGTTAATATTTTTTTTCTGAAAATTAGGTTATGGCCTAAATAGCATATGATCTCTTTATTAATATATTTTTTAAGATTCTACGACTTCCGGTTATACCGGAAGAGACCCTAACTTCGATTTCTTAAACGGAACACCCGGTATATTAATACATTTTTAAATTCTACAAACAAATATAATAGCATTTTGTTAAAAAAAATTCTCTAAAGCATTGCGTTTAATAATTACAGGATGATTTTTTAAAAAATGTCCAAAAATGGACTAACAAATTTTATTTTCTAGCCTCCTAATATTCAAATTGAAAGAATGCTTTTGGCAAGATGTTAACAAAAGTGTACTACTTGCAATTTCTTCATTGCAACAGCTCAATGTTCCACAGGAGGTTTATAATTTAGGTGCCATTCAGCAAAAAATCGAAACGGCATAACTCATTTTTTTCAAATGGAACACCCTGCATATCGATACAAATTTGGATTCTTCATGCAATTTAAAGGTAATTTTGTTAAAGAAACTTTATATTAATCGTTTCGATTATTAATCGCTCTTATTAACACTCTTGTATATTAAACTGCTATTTAACATTACTTTTTGACGTTTTAATTATGGTTTTCATGGTTACGAAAATTCTGTAAGAGGTCTAGAGAGAATTTACTTATTCAATTTAAGGTCGCTATGGTTACCTTCGTTTATTTTGTAATTTAATGAAAGTGAAACTTCACAAATTTATTATGTTAATAAATAGTAGAAGTATCAAATTTTAGGTAAATGTCTAGAATCGCAAACTGAATTAATGCGTGTAGCTCTTTCTCAATTAAAAAAATTCTATCCTCAAAATTTCTTATATGTTTTGTTGTCGACGTTTGAAAAAAAATAGTAAGTACCTATATTTTATTCGGAGCCAAAGTGACTTTATGTTGAACGGCTGGATCTATATCTATCTGCCGAACGTAGCGAGGCAGTTAAACGTCCAGACTCTCCACATAAACTATTGCTTTTGGTCCTTTATAAAATAAAATACTATTACTTGCACTGTTTGTATAATACTATATGTACGAACTTGCCGGCCATCTTGCATATGACGCCAGCGCTGCTGTGGTAAATCCTGATCTCAATAGTAATCGTGATTTTTTTCGACTTCGAGATTTTGATGGATTTACACGTTTTGAGGGCCCCTGAATCCATTTTGACCATTTTCGCCATGATGCCTGTCTGTATCCACCATAACTCAAAAACGACTTATCGGATTTGATTCAAATTTCATATTTAAGAGTTTGAACAAATTTGTGGGTGCCACATTAAATGTTTTTCATCTAGCACCAACACAAGTGACACTTACCTGAAGACATTTTTAGGTTTTTTAGGAATATCTTGAAAAATAAACAATTTATGAGATTTTTTTTTTTTGACAATGATTTAGAATTGAATTTTGAACAAATTTTGTTTCAACTTTTTTTGAAATTCCATCAAAAAAATTTCAAAAAAACTAGATATTCTTAAAACACTTATATTTCTAATAGCGCGCGTTGATCGTTGAATCTGACGGTCTAGGTAGACTAGACATAGAGGCTTGGCTGCCAAACGGAAGGTCCCGGGTTCGAATCCCAGAAGGACCATTAGTTTTTTTTTATTTTACTCGTTTCTATGGTACCGAAAACAATAATAATGAATAAATAAATGTGATTTTATATAATATATAAGTCATATGTTGGATACATCAGATTTTTATTTTATTCTGTAATATTGGTTTAGAATTAATTTTGGACATATTTTGTCTAACTTTTCCTACCACATGATTATTATTGGCTAGGACTTAAGTATTTTCCAAAAATCGGACCTATACCCGCATAGAATAAGAAAGTTATGTGCTGGACACATCAGATATTTTAAAAAATCATCCTCTACTTATTAAACGAAATGCTTATGAGAAAAATTGCTTTAACAAAATGTTATTATAATTGAATGTAGAATTTAAAAATGTAGTAATATACCGGCTGTTCCATTAAAAAAAACGAAGTTAGGGTCTACTTCCAGTATAACCGGAAGTCGTAGAAACTTGAAAATATTTTAAATAAAGAGAACATATGCTATTACACTATAACCCAATTTTCAGAAAAAAATATTATCTACATCTTTTAAAACGTCTAGATTCCTCAAATTAAATTTTAATAATAACAAAGTTCATTTTTAGAAATTATTATATTACAATTATTTTCAGTAAATATGTCCGTCCACTCTCTCGTAAGAGAGAAACGATAGCGAGAGAGCACCTGATGCTCATGATTACCAAAAATTAACCGAAATGTATCTGCTGACGGTACATCCAATTTATTTCCTAATCGGAACTTCATGTTGGATTTTATTATTTTTCTTCCGACTCGGTAACCGGATGAATAACTAGATGGATAACGAAAGTACGTATAATTAAACTTTATACCGGGTACCCGTTTTCCAACTCGCACATAGGGATATAACTTTATTTCAAATTTTTATGTTTTGGAAATCGAGTTACCATGATTTCTAAAACGTAAAAATTTTAAATTAATATTTTTCAATAAAAATCGACGAAAATAATGTAGTTTTTGATGTCATTCGATGTGCAATAAGTTTCTCATTCAACTGATATCAAAATACTTTCTCTAGGTCGAATTGGCAAGCAGGAATTCACAATAATGTTAAAAACAATGTTAAATCCCTATATACGAGTTTGACGGGTACACTGTATAGAAATATCTACTAGTTGAAAAATAGAAACTAGAGCCTAATTAATGAAAAATTCACCGATGCTTCGAATCGAAGCAGACGAATAGTTTAATTAAAAATAACCGGTAGTGGAATTGAACTTTTTTTAAGGTTTATCAAAAAAAAATTCAGAGTACAATTGATACATATAAAATATCCCACTTAACAATTTTTTTTGTCCAATTGTCTGGTTTTGAGATTATAGACAGAGGAACACCAATTGATTATTGGCATGCGTTCTCCAAACTACCGTAAACTTTGAAAGTTTTTTGCGACCGTTGGATAGCTATAACTAAAGTCCCTAGAATAGAAAGTCTGGCCATCTATCGGAAGTGGCCGACATATGGTTGCCCCCATATGTTCTAATGTTAGACTCTTCTATTGTCAAATTCTTGCAAATAAATTACTTTTTCGTGTACAATGTTTTCGAGTGGCCAAAAGTGGTGAAACGTGAGTAAACTTCGTATAATAAATATACTTTCAAGTTGGAATATGTGTAGGGGAAAGTGGGGGAATGGTGCGCAATTAAACTAAAATAGCCCCTGTAAAAAGTACAGGGTGGTCCAGTTACGGTGTCCTCGTTATTATCTCAGAAACTATTGGGCCCAGGAAAAAAAGTTTTATATAGAAGTTGTACAATCTATAGCATTCTACATTTTTGAAATAATATTACTTATACAGGGTGAGTCATTTTCATGTGGCGATATAAAATTGCATTTTTTTAAATGGAACACCCTGTGTTTTACCCCAAATTATGATTTCTCATGCAATTTACGATAAAAAATATAAAAGGCTTAATATGCCTATTATTGATAGTTTCCAAGATATTCGAGAAAATATTTTGAAATATAATATTGTATTATGTGGGTGTAGCTTCCACCAGGTGTGTTAGAGCAAGCTATTTTATTTGTTTCAATTTCAAAAATACTCAACCAAAACATATTCTTTATTTAGTTAGTTTATAATAAAAAACAAAATATTTAAAAAAATTTAACTATTTTCCAATGCCTACCTGACAGAGCATTATTATTAGCTTCTAGGTCTACTCTATAAAATAATAGTTCTTTGTCAAATACTACGACTTTTTCTTACGTATGATATCAATTTAAAGTTTACTTGATTCTTGAGACCAGAAATAAAATTTTCTAGCTAAAAAATAGAACTAACATTGCTCATATAAACAGGCAGATATCATAGTATTTCTAGATATTTTCTCGAATATCTTGGAAACTATCAATAATAGGCATATTAAACCTTATATATTTTTTATCGTAAATTGGACGAGAAATCATAATTTTGGGTAAAATACATTCCATTAAAAAAAATTAAACTTTATATCGCCACATGAAAATGACGCACCCTGTATAAGTAATATATTTTCAAAAATGTAGAATGCTATAGACTGTACAACTTCTATATAAAACTTTTTTTCCTGGGCCTAATAGTTTCTAAGATAATAACGAGGACACCGTAACTGGACCACCCTGTACATTAGATCTAGTATCAGCTCAAATACGTTAAAGTTAGCACTAATTACTCTACTTTAAATGTGTAATAAAATATTTAAAAAAAAATGCAAGTGCAAAACCACATTTTTGCAAAATGTGTAAAAGTTCATTTGCGCCCGATTCCCCATCCCTGCGGGTAATCATGCGCATATGATGCTCGTTAAAACGAATGTAAAAGATCTTTTTTTAATTTTATTAGGAACTTCATTAATAATATTAACAATATTAATTTACATTAAACAGAAATCACATACAAAATATTTTGGTCTATTTTCGCCTGTACACTCCGATTCGGGAATATTGAAACACGTAGCTGCTTCCCTTTTTTTTGCCGTCATTTCTAACGGCATTTATCGCATTTTCAAGATCTTCACGCATATATGAAAGTATAGCAGTTTTCCGAATGTAATTTCTTGGCATCTGAAGAAAAAAGTCACAATATTAGTACTTACCATTTAATTATATATGGGGTAATTAATGCGCATCATTACCCCTTGTAGTTGACATAAAAATTTCCATTACAGAAAAAAAACAAGTTATTTAAATAGAAGAATAAATACGCCTAAATATGGGCAAAGCAGTGCGTTTTCAGAAAATAATAACTTCAAAGCAATTAGATAAGGATTGTGGACTTACCTTAATATTTTTCGAGATTGAAAAATAATAAAAACAGACACGAATTTCTACAAACACCGATCACTTCTTTCACGTATGTGTGATTAATGCGACTGATAGCGTAAACAGTTTACATTTTAAGTAAGAGATAGCAGCACTATTTGGAGTAACAGAATCAACCGCGAAATATGAAATACTATGGTGCGCACGTTTACCCGCCGCGCACCATTACCCTACTTTCCCCTAATAGTCACAGATAGGTATCTTACTTTTTCTAAATAGATAGCCATTGCATAAAATCATGAATGAGCCGAATTGAAACTGCGCACGGGGGTATTTAGACTTGCGCACAAGTAAATATTGCGCCCGCGAATTCAAACAAAATATTGTAATAGGTCCGAATCACATTTAAATACCGTGCTGTAATGTTGGTTGCCAGACCAATTTTAGGGAATTTGCTTTTTTATGTTTACCCCCTGCAAGCCATGCTTTTGAACATACATCTTACTCTTTCTAATTAGAAAGCTAAAGCAAATGCGCAAGTACAAATACCCCCGGATTCACGATTTTCGACCTTATTGAAATCTTCAATTTGTCGCACTTTTTCATCGCGCAGCCCATGTACTTTAGTTATCTATTAAGAAAGAGGGATATATCTATGGTAATAGTGCTGTGGCCGTCAAGGAAACGTAGACACAACCAGTGTCCTGGGTGGCAGCCCTGCAAGAAGAAAAGGAACAAGCCGCACGCTTCTAGCGTCTAGTAACATAGAATCGCCGTGCAGCTAAATATTACTAGCGTCTAAAAGCTCCACGGGAATTTCCGAATTATACTATTGGCACCACTGCCAAGCGAAGCTTCCTATAAAAGAACAGCGCTCCATGCGTTCTGCCTCTTTTCGATTCCATCGCCAACGCTCAGCAAGCACCTCGCTCGTATACGCATCTGTGTAAAAATATAACTTCTGTTCTCTACCCCCAAGGTACTGCAAAAATTAGCCAGATTTAGAGAGAGAGCGGCAGCAAGCGAGACCAGCGATATGGTAGGGCATATAACAGTTAGCACGCTGTCGCGTGTTGGTCGCCGGCTTGGCCCAACTGTGCATGAAAATCCCTGTATATTTCGTTAGTCTATGTGTATTTTAATAAAAATTCAAGTTACTCGTTAACGTGGTTTTTATAACGTGGGTGAACCTCACGCATCCATAATTGGTGACCCCGCAAGAAACACGTGAAACAGCATAACGAACAGTATCAAGTGACTACAAGAAGATGTCGACACCCAACACAATGCCAAACACAGAACAGGAGGCAAGTCGAACCAGAGATCTGCCGAATATCATTCAAACCTCCGGAATTTTGGAAGCAACAGCCGCAGCTATGGTTCGATCGAATCGAATGCCAGTTCAGATCTTAAAATTTATTATTTAAAACGATACCACGAAATTTGACAGCACGGTTTCTAGTTTGAACTGCGACACGCTGGTGGAGGTAGCCGACATCGTTAGAAACCCCCCACAACTCAACAAATACGAAACGTTGAAAGAGAGGTTAATCAGCCGTTTCGCAGATTGCGAAACCAAAAAAACCCAGAAAACCCTCAGTGGGATGTCGCTCGGCGACGATAAACCCTCTCAATTACTGCACAAGATGGAATTGCTTAATGAAAATAGGCTCCAATCAACCGTCCTAAAAACCCTGTGGATGGACCAACTGCCGCAACACGTGCGGGCCATTTTAACCATCGATCTTGGGCTTCGCAGGCAGTTCACGTGGACGTTCGTCATCGCCCAAGTAACGCACGCCATTATCGGTGCAGATTTCCTGTCTCACTTCGACTTGCGAGTTGATATCCGCAACCAAAAGCTTATCGACGGTCAAACGTCGCTCACCCAGCCATGCCAGATCAAGAACATCGTTTCAACGGACATTAAAATCGTGTCTGAAGGAAATCGCTTTGGTACGGTGATTAAACGGTACCCAAATCTCCTCAGGACAACACCATCCAGTCCTGAAAACTCGTGTTCTGTATTTCACCATATAGAAACGAGAGGTCCTCCGGTTTTCGCAAAGCCACGACGATTACCCCCTGACAAGCTGTCAGCTGCTAAAGCTGAGTTTCAAGTTATGCTAAATACCGGAGTAATTCGTCCGTCTTCATCAAGTTTTGCCAGCCCTCTTCATATGGCGCAGAAAAAGGACCAATCTTGGTGACCCTGTGGAGATTATCGACGATTAAATGCAATAACAAAACCAGACCGATATCCAATCCCCCATACAGGACTTTTCTCACCAACTACATGGGAAATCAGTATTTTCTTCTATCGATCTAGTGAAAGCCTTCCACCAGATCCCTGTAAACCCAGAGGACATCGCCAAAACGGTCGTTACAACTCCCTTCGGCCTATTTGAGTTTGTGAAAATGCCATTCGGCCTTCGCAATGCCGCTCAAACCCTACAACGATTTTTGGATCACGTGTTTAGAGAACTCAACTTCGCCTTCGTGTACATCGACGATATACTGGTAGCGTCGGAGAACGAGGAACAGCATCTACTTCACGTGGACATGGTATTGAACAAGCTAAACCAATATGGGATAGTCATTAATCCCAACAAATGTACATTCGGCGTGAACAAACTCAATTTCCTGGGCGTTACAATATCGGAGGATGGCATCCAACCAGTAGACGAGAAAGTTAACTCAATCAAAAATTTCCCAGAACCCCAAACCGTGAAACAGTTGCGCCGATTTCTGAGTATGGTCAACTTTTACAGGAGATGGTTACCAAACGCAGCCCAAGTGCAGGAGCCGCTCACCAACCAATTAATTGGAAATAAATCAAAAAACGAGAAAATTAATTGGACTCCCGAGACTCTAGAAGCTTTCGTCAAAGTAAAAGAACTCCTGGCCACAGCAACCGCACTCAACTTTCCTGTACCTGAAGCAAAACTTAGCATTTCGGTTGACGCCTCCGACGTCGCAATTGGTGGTGTTTTACAGCAGGAATCAACCAACTACAAATTTCACCCAATTTCGTTCTTTTCAAAGAAATTATCCCCGACTGAAAAGAAATATAGTACATACGACCGTGAGCTGCTCGCTATCTACGCCGGAATCCAACACTTCCGTCACTTCCTAGAGGGTCGAAACTTCTTAGTCTTTACCGACCACAAACCCCTAGTATTTGCGTTCCAACAAAAACAAGAGAAGTGTTCACCAAGGCAAATACGTCAACTCAATTTTATTAGCCAGTTCTCCACGAACATTCAGCACATCAAGGGCTCCGACAACATAATCGCCGACTGCCTGTCAAGACCTGAAATTGACGTTTTAGCACAATCATACACAATCGATTACTCTCAGATGGCGGAGGAACAAAAAACCGATCCAGAACTCCAACAATTGTTGAATAATGGAAATGCAACCAGCCTTAAGCTCCAATCAGTACAAATACCCGAAGCCGAAGAGCCCATCTACTGCGACGTTCAGTCTAATAAAATTCGTCCTTATGTGCCACATTCCCTAAGGCAACTCATTTTCAACAAATTCCACAGCCTAAGTCACCCAGGCAGTCGAGCTACGCAAAAATTAATTGGCAGCCGATTCGTTTGGAAACACATCAACAAGGATGTAGCGCAATGGTCAAAAGAATGCGTCGAATGTCAACGTTCCAAAATAAATCGACATACCCGTTCACCTCTCCAGAAGATGATGATCGATTCGCCCACATCCATATCGATTTAGTTGGTCCCCTACCACCTTCCGGAGACAATAAGTACATTTTAACCGTAATTGACCGTTTCACTCGTTGGCCAGAAGCAATCCCGTTGAAAGAAATATCTGCGTCAACCGTAGCTGAAGCCCTGATAGACACTTGGATCGCACGATTCGGGGTACCCTTCAAAATCACAACAGACCGAGGACGCCAATTTGAGTCCCATCTTTTCCAACATCTATCAAAACTATTAGGCATGAAACACATCAGGACTACAGCATATCACCCACAAGCGAACGGTTGCATTGAACGATTTCATCGAACGCTAAAATCAGCCTTAATAGCCACCAACCATAAGTGCTGGACCGAAGTTCTACCCCTAATTCTGCTCAACCTTAGAAACATCTACAAGGAGGACTTGAAATGTTCCCCAGCAAAACTCGAATAAAGCAAAGTCCTGAAATTACCAGGAGAACTGTTCGAAACACTTCCACCGCCCATTGACGAAGCTGAATTCGTGAACAGACTAAGACAAATAATGAACGAGTTAAAAAAAATCCCAGCCAGCGACCACAGTTCACCAAAAATTTTCGTACACAAGAGTTTAAAAGAGTGCACTCACGTATTTATCCGAAACGATTTAGTCAAGCCACCATTAACAGCTCCATATGAAGGTCCGTTCAAAGTTCAAGAGAGGCAAGAGAAATACTTCACCCTAGACGTAAAAGGTAAAAATGAAACGATCTGATTAGACCGACTGAAACCAGCATTTTTGCCATCCAACTACCAAATCCAGGACGAACATTCATATGCTCGATGCACTTCAGCCATTCAAACTTCCCGCCAGGCCAACTCCACACAGAAAAGCGTTCGCTTCGCCAACTAGCTCACTGGGAGGGGAGTATTGTGGCCGTCAAGGAAACGTAGACACAACCAGTGTCCTGGGTGGCAGCCCTGCAAGAAGAAGAGGAACAAGCCGCACGCTTCTAGCGTCTAGTAACATAGAATCGCCGTGCAGCTAAATATTACTAGCGTCTAAAAGCTCCACGGGAATTTCCGAATTATACTATTGGCACCACTGCCAAACGAAGCTTCCTATAAAAGAACAGCGCTCCATGCGTTCTGCCTCTTTTCGATTCCATCGCCAACGCTCAGCAAGCACCTTGCTCGTATACGCATCTGTGTAAAAATATAACTTCTGTTCTCTATATTTCGTTAGTCTATGTGTATTTTAATAAAAATTCAAGTTACTCGTTAACGTGGTTTTTATAACGTGGATGAACCTCACGCATCCATAGTGCGAATAAATTGGTTATGGTCGAGTCGATAATACAGGAGTGCATGACAAGATGAACGAGCAGGTTGCTAACTGACCGACTTATATAATTCGGTTTTTATACTCAAGTGGTTAATTACTTGTAAGTGGTAAAGTAGTAACTGAAATAGTAACTCTCTCATAAAATCGCACTGATTAATCACATAACTCCGTCAAATTTTTATCAAATTAAATTCTAATTTTCAAACTACGCGCCAAAGCAGCTTATTGCCTATTGGATCCGCCATTTGTCGGACACTTCCCCCTTGCACCAATCACGAAAATTCACCGAAATAGCCAGACTTTCTATTCTAGGGACTTTAGTATAACCAAAAGAACGTAGAATATTCTAATTTTTCATTCGATTAACAGTGTTTAACACTTTAACTGCCGGGCGATTTTCTCCTAGGCCAATTTTTTTTCTCTAATTCGTACCAAATTAATATCTATTTTCACGTTTTTTTTTTCTGTGTCAAAATGACTCACGCGGCGTATGATTCAACAAAAATCCACCCTAGGCCACTTTAGATACACAAAACGAAAACTTCTATTTTGAGCTGTGCGTCGTTTCGACGCACACGGCACTTAAAGTGTTAAGAAAAATTAAAAAAATTAAAAACCATTTATTGAGAGAGTACCGCAATTCCACCATTTTGACTACAGAAATGTTGGCAAAACAAAAAAAATATTGTGTTTTACATATTATTGATTGTCAAAACCATGTTTACAACTGTTAAAGAAAGTCTGGTCATTTCGATCAATTTCGTAATTGGTGCATGGGCGAAGTGGCCGACAAATGGCGGATCCAATAGGCAATAAGCTGCTTTGGCGCGTAGTTTGAAAATTCGAATTTAATTTGATAAAAATTTGACAGAGTAATGTGATTAATCAGGGCGATTTTATAAAAGAGTGTTACTATTTCAGTTACTACTTTACCACTTACAAGTAATTAACCACTTGAGTATAAAAACCGAATTTTATAAGTCGGTCAGTTAGCAACCTGCTCGTTCATCTTGTCATGCACTCCTGTATTAACGACTCGACCATAACCAATTTATTCGCACCCAGGGGGGTGACACTCTTATACATGACCTTGAAACATAATTATAGTTTACTTCCACATGGTAGGTGGCGCTTTTTTTAATATTCTGCAACATTGAATGTGACTTTGTGTTTCGTGGGTTGTCTAGCATAAAATTTTTGCAATCTTAATAAATTGGTCCACAGTACTTTTAGAAACGTCAAAATTTGGCTGTAAAAATGCAGTAATACAAGAAAAAGAAAATGTTTAAAAATAGTGTTTTTATCAATAATATTAAGTGGTAATGATTAATTAATCAATAATTATTGCAATAGGTAGGTATTAGTAACTATAGTGAGTGCATTTTTAGTTGATGGAAGTGGTTTTTTTACACATCCAAACTCTATTGACGGCTAAGGGCTTATGCCGTAGTACTGGTGATGGTTGGTGGATGGCCTACTACTTGGACCGCAGCCTCACGGTATGAGTGTCAACTTCCTCAAAAAATCAAAAGTTAAAATTGAATTACTTTTAATGGTTAATTTTCTATATTTATATTTAGACAATAGAAAATTTTATTATAGGCACTTTTATCTATGCTATTTATTTTGACCAACTACTATAGTATTTTTATATAAATACATATGTGATGTAAAATTGTAAAATATATACATACTTCTATCATTTCTGTTTTTAATTAATTTCTACAATAAATAAGTATATTTGAAATCCCCGCCACATCCCCTCCATAAAAGTTAGTTTACTTCCCACTGGTACGCGGCGCTGACATCGAACGTGGTTGATACTTTTTAACATTGACTGTCGTTTCTATTTTAAAGTTTTATCTATGATTCGAACTATTAGGTACACATATTCCAACTTGCAAGTATTTTTTTTTCAAGCGTATAATAATTTCGATAATATACTATTCACAACCTTATATTGAAGGAGTTCATTTTTGTCCGGCGGCAGTTTTGTCATTAATTTTGTACGGCGGAGCTGAAATAAATGCATTGAAATAACATGGGAAGAGTGTCTCCCTCTATGAATCGTAAATTCATTCAGACAGATATCTGCGCAACTAACCTAAAAAAGAATGAAATGTGTGTAAACTGTCATTTACACCTAACCTAAAAATGATGTTACAAAATCTCAAAGATTCTAATTAAAAGCTTGAAAAAAAAGTATATAATACACGGCGGCAAAAGCCTACTAATTGTCTCGCATACAATCTACTGCCCCGGCTAGCGCCTCTGCAGTGAAATGTATGCTCGGCTATAAAATATGTGCTTTCTCCGCCTGGTTTATAATATACTATTATTATACGAAGTTTACTCACGTTTCACCACTTTTGGCCACTTAAAAATATTGTACACGAAAAAATAATTTATTTGCAAGAATTTGACAATAGAAGAGTTTAATATTAGAACATATGGCGGCATTTGTCGGCCACTTCCGGTAAATGTCCAGATTTTCTATTTTAGGGACTTTAGAAAAAACAAGAGCTAAGTTGCCATTGCGAAAGAGATGGGAAATTTTCGAACAAATCTTTATTGCTGGCTCTTTATAGAATACCACTTATCTAGGACTAATAGTAATCTTTGAAGAATTAAAATTGCATAGCTAATTATAATTAATATTTTAAAATAGGTATGAAAAATTGTGAAAAAAATGAAGTAAAATAGTATGTATATTAAAAAACAAGTGTCATAAGGCATTCTCTTAACGTAACGAGTCCAGGATTGAAAACCGAGGGAGCGTAGCGTCCGAGTTTTTCAATGGACGAGTGCATCAAGGCGCCTTATGAAACGAGTTTGTTATACTCTTTTTTCTATTAAGGAAAATTAATGAAAAAACGCTATAAAAAATTGCTGCGATCATATTGGGTAAATTTAGTATGTATGTCGCAGGCAAATGGTTATTTTAGACAAATAGTATTTGCCTAGGCAAATGGCTTTATGATAGAAACTGTTACTTTACATTATTTTACCCTTCTCCTTCGTGGGCAAGGGTAAATTTACTTTATTTTTAAAAACTACAATTTGTCCAACAAAATAAAGTAAATTTACCCTTGCCCAACTTTTTTGTATATATTGTTTTTTTGTTTTTGACATGAAATTATTAAATTTAATAGTTTTTCATAAAAAAATGGTTCGCTTGTTTAATTTCGATGCCATGCGCCGTTTTTGAGTAAAATCGATTTGAAAATTTTTAACATACTCTGAACGTGAATCGTTTCTTTTTGAAATTTTCGAAATGAATGTACAAAATTCGGGAGCATGTAGAGCAAGTTAAATGATGAAGAAAATCTTAATAAAGTTTTTCTCTAAAGGGTTTTAAACGGTTTCGGAGATATTTAATAAAAACCATTCTTAGGGACCCACCATAAGGGGCTGTAACTCCCTTAAAAAGCACTTTAGAAAAAAATTTTATGAAGGTTTTCTTCATCATTTGACTTGCTCTACATGCTCCTAAATTTTTTAGATTCATTTCGAAAATTAAAAAAAAGGCTTCAGATTCAGAGAATGTTAAAAATTTTCAAATCGATTTTACTCAAAAACGGTGCATGGCATCGAAATTAAACAAATGGATCATTTTTTTGTAAAAAAATTATTACATTTAATAATTTCATGTCAAAAACAAAAAAACACAACATACAAAAAAGTTGGGATCATATTTAGCCCCCCCCCCCACTTGACACACTGTTGAATAAAATTTTCAGATGATACTAATTTCATATTGTTAAGCATAAAAGAGGTAGTGGCTGTACAAAATTTAATTATTATATCTTAAACGGTTTCGGAGATATTTAATAAAAAACATTCTTAAGGGCCTACAATTACGGGGCTGTAGCTCCCTTAGAAAGCACTTTAGAAAATAATTTTATAAAGATTTTCTTCATCATTTGACTTGCTCTACATGCTCCTAAATTTTGACCATCTATTTCAAAAACACCTTGTATAATTTATCAAAAGTGATAATGACTTAAACTGTACCCCGCCCGAGTTACGCGAAATGGCGGGAAAGGCTACTGTGGGCTTAATACTTTATTATTATTATTACTAAGGCCTCTTTTATGCACGCGATTTTTGTTGTCTGTCGCGTGGCGATGAAAGTCGCGGCGTTTTCTAAACACATTGTTCTATACAGGGTGTCCCAGTTTATATCGTCAGGATTTCACCAGTCGATAGTTTAGCGAAAATTAAGGTACGATTTTACAATACCGGACTTATTAGCAATTAAATTGAAATTTTTTATAATGATGAATAAAAGCTCCACGAATAGGAATATAAAATTATTTTTGCGCGCACGAAGCTACTTTTCAGAAAACAAAATAATTAAAAAAGTTGATTATTTGAATTTAGCGGGCGATGTTAGCCAATCAGAGACTTGCAGTCAAGACAAGCACATTTATAATATTCCATCGTTGCCATTTTACTGATTGTATTAGTAGATTTCGACTGTGTTGTGCTATTAATTGTGCTTGTTTCATTGTTCAGATATTAACAGTAGCGATATTTTTAGTTCACATTGATCTGTGTCATTTGGGTTGGGAAGAGGATTCTCCTTATTAAAATATTAAGGCCGGTTAAGTTGTTATTTTAGGTTGGTTTCACTTACATAATATTAAAAAGTGAAGGCCGGAGGCGGTTAAGTTGTTATTTGAGGTTCGTTTCACTTAGATAATATTAAAAGTGAAGGCCGGAGGCTGTTAGGTTGTTTTTTGAGGTTAGTTTTATGTAAATAATAGTACAAAATCAGAGTTTTGGTTAGGAGTGCAGAAAAGTGGCAACAGTGTTTCATTGTTCGTTTGTGTGGTTCCATCAATGATGGAATGTTCGCATGCGCGGTCGCCATAACAAGCTTTTGATTGGCCAACATCGCCCGGTAAGTTCAAATAATCAACTTTTTTAATTATTTTTTTTCTGAAAAGTAGCTTCGTGCGTGCAAAAATAATTTTATATTAGTATTCGTAGAGCTTTTATTCATTATTTTAAAAAATTTCAATTTAATCGCTAATACGTCCGCTATTGTAAAATCGTTCCAAAATTAAATATCGTTTGTCTAATAAACTATGGTCGAATGTTGCTTCCTTTTTGATGTACAGGGCATTAAAGCAAATAAATTATTTTAAATAATTTGCTATAAATGAATAACGAAAAAAGTTAGACTTCTGAAATTTTGCATAAATCTTTTTTTTTGTATTCTCTTATTAATAGTGGTTGCAATTATTTTATTTAGAACACAGAGGCGTGCGTACGGATTTCTTCAAAAACATTTTATTGAATAAAACGTACGCCACTGGTTTTTTGTGCAGCACCAATATGCAGAGAGTATTTTCCATTCAATTTAGAAACTTTTTTGTATCTTACAATTTCTTGATAACTTAACTTTTTTTACTTTCTTATACGTAGTATAAGGAAGTATTGCAATCGTGATTTTTTTCGACTTCGAGATTTTGATGGATTTACACGTTTTGAGGTCCCCTGAATCCATTTTGACCATTTTCGCCATGATGTCTGTCTGTCTGAACAAATTTGTGGGTGCCACATTAAATGTTTTTCATCTAGCACCAAAACAAGTGACAGTTACCTGAAGACATTTTTAGGTTTTTTAGGAATATCTTGAAAAATAAACAATTTATGAGATTTTTTTATTCTTTAACATTGATTTAGAATTGAATTTTGAACATATTTTGTTTGAACTTTTTTTTGAAATTCCGTCAAAAAAATTTCAAAAAACTTTCTTAAAACACTTTATATTTCTCATAGCGCGGTTTGATATTTCAATCCGACGGTCGAGGTAGACCATGTGTTTCATTATATGGCTGCCAAACGGAAGGTCCCGGGTTCGAATCCCAGAAGGAACAGACCATTACTTTTTTTTTATTTTACTGGTTTCTATGGTACCGAAAACAATAATAATGAATAAATAAATATAATTTCATACCGGGAGATTTTTTTAAGTGAGTATTAGGTCAAAAATCTAAAATAAAACACATTTTTGTCGTAAAATTCGGTTATAATGAGTGGAATAAGGACAGATTTATGCGTATTGCAATAAGTGCGACAGAGACTATTTGAAAATTGCTGGAAACCTTCAAAATTTTTTAAGTGAGTAATAGGTCAAAAATCGAAAATAAAGCACATTTTTGTCGTAAAATTCGGTTATAATGAGTGGGACAAGGACAGATTTATGCGTATTGCAACCAGTGCGACAGAGACTATTTGAAAATTGCTGGAAACCCTCAAAATTTTTACAAGAAATTTAACTTAATTTCTTTAGGAAAAGTAATTATTGTGATACTATCCGTAAGTATAAGAATAGATACTGTACTATTAGGTTATTTTAAGTTATGTTATCAAAAAATTTTAAGATACGAAAAAGTTTCTAAATTGAATGGAAAGTACTCTCTGCATATTGGTGCTGCAAAAAAACCAGTAGCGAACGTTTTATTCAATAAAATGTTTTTGAAGAAACCCGTACGCACGCCTCTGTGTTCTAAATAAAATAATTGCAACCACTATTAATAAGAGAACACAAAAAAAAGATGTATGCAAAATTTCAGAAGGCTAACTTTTTTTGTTATTGATTTATAGCAAATTATTTAGAATAATTTATTTTCTTTAATGCCCTGTACACCAAAAAGGAATCAACATTCGACCATAGTTTATTAGACAAACCACGTTTAATCGACTGGTGAAATCCTGACGATATAAACTGGGACACCCTGTATGTGCGCTGTTATGCATCGATGTCGTTCAGCCCGTATCGCGGCGTTCTCAAATTCTGTCGCCTGGAACTACAGAACGCGTGGCGACAGGCGTTTTAAAAGTACATTGATTTAAATCGGTGCTTTTATGCAACGCGTTTATTATCGCTGCTGAAAGTTCCAAGGAATTAATTTTGGCAGTCATCGTTGTCTGTTCTTAATTCTTCATGAAGCGTATACGAGTAATATGCGCCTCAGGATTCCAGCATAATTTATTGGATGCACAGTCCAACGATTCTGGCGTCTCTTTTGAAATTATATCTTTGTATAGCAAATACAAAATACATGGATCCATTTTTGTTCAACACACTTTGTTGTTGTAAGGTAGATCTGTTTTACAAATGTTATTTGAAAGCGGCACGCGACAAGAAACGCTTGAACAAAATTTCATCAAAAATGCGCCGCGATTTTTATCGTCGCGTGACAGACGACAAAAATCCCGTGCATAAAAGAGGCCTAATTGACATTTGATAGAATTTGCTTTGGCGAATATACGGATTATATAGAGAGGATACCTATCACAAGTAGTAACGACGGGACATATAACGGCGCCGACTTAGGCGTGGCTTCTGAGTCCGACTCGCGCTACTGACCCGCGTCTGATGCGCGTTGTTACGTTCGTAACGTTCGTACAACGCGCATCAGAGGCGAAGCCAGAGACACGCCTAGTTCGGCGAGATCGGCGCCGCTATACGTCCCAAATCGTTGTATGCATGGATATAGGTTGTCAAGTATCCTCTCTATACAGTTCGTAGGCGAATATTAATAAATACTAAAGAAATCTGTTTTATCGATTTAAATCTGTTATCATCAAGGACGTATACAGGGTGATCAGTAATTGGCGCACTCCGAATACAGGGCGTTATAGAGCACATAAAAACTAAGGATAATCTGCAAAGAAAAATTAAATCTGATGGTTAGTTTCCGAGTTATAGAGTTTCCCTCACCCAAGTTACAAGCTAATTATTTTAATAACCAAGACAAAAATAAGTGAATAATTCATGCTACTATAATCTCTGGATAAAATGAAATATGATTTGTTCAATTTTTTTCACAAAACCTCTAATACAAAGAAATTGAAAATGTTAAAATTTAATAAAATACCTAAATTTGAGAGAATTTTGAAGTTTGGCAACCTCTCAAGCTCCCCTAGGGATAAACTAAAATGCCTTCTATTGCCATGAAAATATTAATAATGAATTTCAATTGTTGTTTCTGTTTTTTAATAAAATTGACAGTACTAAATTAATTTGGCGTTTCCATAAATTCTCGCATCATAAAATATTGAACGTTTCTCTTTTTTTTTTCTCGTCGAACCTATTCACATGTTCAATGCAGTGTTGCCACTTTTATTTTCACAAAAGTGGTCATATCTTTGTAAAGAAAGGACTTACAGCACTGCGGTAAAAAAATTCGTCATTCTTAAAATGTAAAGTTTATCACAGTATGCTCCGAGTGCGACAATTACTGATCACCCTGTATATAGAGGACAGAAAGATCCCAGGGAGGGGGTAAGAATTCATGGGTCAGAAAGTGTTGCACGTTCAAATGAACTCAAGCGTACTTGACAGTTTCTACGCATGCGCCAGCAGCCAGTAAGGCGCGTTATTTGTCAAGTGTTTGTTTTGGTGTGTCACTGTCACAGAAACTGGCTACGAATTTGTGCCTACGCCACCCCGGGAATTTTCTCTCCTCTATATATATACCTTCTTGGTTATCATATTATCATATATTATACGATTTAAATTTAAAATTTATATAACCGGCCCTAAATGTCATCAATGTCCGACTAATTCATTATTTGACATTAATGACACTCTGTCAAAGTATATTATATGACAAATAATGTCCTACTGTGGTATTATTAAAAATAATGGCCCTTGTGCTATTAATGAAAATAATGTCCTAGATGCCGGCTATCAACCCGTACTGCTTTGTTGATTCAATGTATCATAGCAACGGCATTTATAAACTAGGTACTAGATTATTTTTATTATAGTCTGTTTTTAAACTAGGAATAGTGATTCAAATTTGGCGCACTAAAATGTCTCCCTGTGATTGGCTGTGACTGGGTCAGTTTTACACATTAACATTTTCGTATAATTTAATTTGAAGTTTAAACCGGTTTGACGTTTGTTTTGACCACGGGTGTTTTCATATCAGTTTTGTGTGTGCAATTATCTAATTGTAATTCCAAAAGTATAAAATCAGTTCTTTTCAGAACTAAACTACTTAATATCGTTAATATTGCGATTAACGTTTACAATTATTTTAAATGCATTTTTTATTATTTGTTAAGATTAAAAATTAAATAATTCGAATTTGCCGCCGAATTTTTCTAGTGTATTTTTTGGTGATATTTAAGGTGTAAATCCTAGTTTAAAAACAGACTATAGTAAAACAGCAAATTTTACTTAAAATATTTCAAACCAAAATAATAAACCATTCGGACATTAAACGTTGAAGGCACCACGGGCGTTATCAGGATAATAACCCCTTCGGTCGACGTACGTCCCTCGGTCCGGAGGCCATCGGGCACCACACCATCGACTTCACGCGTTATTATCCATATAACGCCCTTGATATCTACCTTAATTACTATAAACTAATTTAGCATTACATACCATCTTCTGAAGACAGGATGTCATAAAGGTCCTCCAAATAGGCATAATGTGTACAGTTTTTAACGTTTCGTGGTAAACGTTCTCTGGAAATAAATGATGTAATTAAACATAAATATAAACAGCCTTCTGTGGATAACAGTTTAATAGATAAATTCATCATGGATAAATCAATAAAAAAATTTGACACCGAAAAATTCAAAACAGCAATTTTATGTCATAATTAGTATCTATCATCTATGATGAACGAAACCAGGGTTGTAATTCTTGGTTTCGTTTGATTTTGTACAGTACTACTAGAGAGCAGCCTCACTCTCTATTGACGGCTAAGGGCTTATGCCATAGTACTGTTGTTGTTTGATTGGATTACTACTTGGATCGCAGCCTCACGTTCCATTATTATGGCTTGGAATAGTAGTATATAGTGATAGACCAAAGTTGAGTTTTTGACTATGTTTTATTATAAAATATTACCAGTTTATATACAAAAAATAATTAAAAGCTAATCATAATAATTAATAGAAATAAGTGAGCGGGATGTGCAAAAGTGCAAGTTCAGTTAATTGATTGATAGGTGTATTAAACTGGCACAATTGCAACATCGCGCTGACTGTATTTTGTCGGTGTAATGAACCCGCAATGCATTAATTTCACAAAAAAATATGTTTAAATTTGGAGATTTAACATTCTGGCGGGCTCCGGACGACGTTGATTTGGCTGTAGAGAGGTTGTAGCTCAATCATTTCTTCTGGAGACTGCGTGGTTTCTGGTTGGATGGGTTGCCTTCCTCTTGGTTCTGAGTGGTGGTGGTATTGGTCCTTGAAATCGTCCGGTCTTAACTAAGATTTTTGCGTGAGAGGCCAGGGCTGGTACTGTGTTGATGGTTTCGGTGGTAGCTTTTTCCGTGTTTCAATGAGGATTGTATTTACACGAGATGGAGATATCAGGTCGTGTAAGCTGCCGCGGCCTAGAGGAACGAACAGCTTGGCTACTTCGGAGACAACATTTCGTTTAATGGTTGGAAAATGTTTGGTGGTTTCTACTTTGAATCGAAAGGTGTCATCATGCGAAGCACAAAACACCACGGCGTGCTTCCTCCATCTCAACAGTATGTCTGTTAATTCTTGTTGCACCCTGGGTCCTACGTGCATAGTTTCATTTAAACTTATGCCGTTGGTTGTTTTGGATGATGCATCGAACACCCCGCGTAGTTTGGTTGTGGTGCTCGATTCTCGAATGGCGGGCTGATGTGGGATGTTATATTTTCCATCATTGTTTTGATTGGGTGGAATTACTTTCATGTGGTCGAGATCCCGGTACTCTTGCTTCAATTCATTGTGGTTCTGTTGCTTCAATTCATTGTTGGAGCTTTTTTCTAACTTTTTCTCTAACTGAATGAAATGAGCGACTGCTTTTGGTTTTGATTCTCCCAGTTGTGGTGGAATCTGCTTGAATGGAATTTTTACGATGTATGTGCCATCAAGATTTCTTGACACAGTTTCCTCGTATTTCTTCTCGCAATCCAAGTAGTCTGGGGATAGTTGAATCGGCTTGGTGGTGGCTTGTTCGATGTCCCAATATTTTGTGAGTTGATCTACTTCGAATCGGCCCATCATGCTGATTACTTGGCTGTTGTTATTTTGAACCAGCTTGGCGCTGCCTGACAAAATCCATCCTAGTTTAGTCTCTTGTCCTAGCAGCCCATTTTCTGTTTTTTGTTGTCCTTGTTTCACTATATGACTTAGTTCTTCAGCACCCAAGATTGCATCAATGGGCCCTGGTTCATGGTAGGTAGGATCAGCCAAAATTAGATTATGCCAACTTGAAGGGATGTTGACTTCTATGTTTTTACTGGGTAGACTTTCAGTTAGTTTTGGCATTATCATGAAACTAACATTCAACGAGTAGTTGCTTGGAAATCTGGGCAGTAGTTCGCAGCTGATTTTTGATCGAGACAACTTGGTGCCGCCATCTGTCAATCCAGATATTTCTGCTGCTGTTTGCTGACGTGGAAGACCCAACGATTCAGCTGCTTTTTGTGTTATTAAGGCGGCTTGGGACCCGGAGTCGATTAGTACACGGAGATATTCCAAGGTGCCAAATGTCGTTTTTGTTCTTATTAGTGCTGTCGCTAAGAGCACGGTGTTGTCTTGGCTTTTGGAGTGGTTAACCATTGGTTTTGGTAGTTCTTCGTTTGTCCTTGCTTCATCCTTGGTGACGATTATGTGAGAAGCAGCTTTTGATGTTTGCTTCTCATACTGCTTTTCTGAATGAAGTAAAGAGTGATGAGGCTTCTTGCAGATGTTGCATCTTCCTGGGTTGTTGCATTCTTCTTGGAATCCATGCTTTACGCAATTGAAGCACAATGCCTTCTCCTTTATGAATTTCCATCTTTCTTCTGGGGTTTTCTTTATGAACTCTGGACATCTGTAGATGATGTGCGACTGCTGGCAGAGCACACAGGGCGAGCAGTTGTAGTTTGAACGCGTAACATTCTTCTGCTGTGCGTGATAATCATTGCTGTTTGCTTTGTTGAAGGTGGTGCTTTCCAAGGATTGAAACCTTCTTTCCAGAAATTTCATTATCGAGGACAGGGGCTGCGTCTCGGTTGGATCAACAAGAGACTGTTCGTATAGCCTATTGGTTTCGGAGTCCCATTTTCGGCTGATAATTCGTCCGATCATGGGGCCCCATTGTTCAGTAGCAATGCCTAAATTTTCGATTCCTCTTAGGCACTCGTAGGTGGTGTCGTGTAATTTTTGGATCTGACCAACGGACTCGTGTTGGATGACCGGGAGATCCAGGATTTGGTCAATTAATTTAGCGATTATGAGCCTGGTATTTTGGTACCGCCTCTGTAGGAGACTCCAGGCTGTTTCATAGTTTGCCTCGGATATGCTGAGATGTTGTATCAATTTGGCGGCTTCGTCTCGGACGTTCATCTTCAGATATTGCATCTTTTCGACACACGTGAGGAGGTGGTTGTTGTGGATTATTTGACGGAAAAAGTCGTGGAAGGTGGTCCAGTTTTCATAACCACCCCCGAATTGTGGCAATTGTATTTTGGGCAGCGATATGTTCGGTTTGTTGGATGCTGTGTTGTTGGCAATTTTTCTTTCCAACTCATCAACAATTTGGTTGAATTTATCATCTGTACTCCAAAATACATTATTCTTGAAGTATGGGTGGTTGGCAAGGGTTGCTTCAGCCACCATTTCTTCGTGGAGCTACACAATAGGTGACCATTGCGCAGCGATTTTCTTCAGAAGAGCTTCGTATCTATTTTTAGTTCGATTCTCCTCTAGTTCGATTTTTATGGTTTGAATGGTGCGGTCCAGCATTTCAAGACGTACTTCTTGCTTACGGATCCGCTTCGTTTGTTCAGGGTCATTGTTTTCATTTTCTTTAAAGGTTGTAAGGTGGGATTCAAGTTGAAGATGACTTTTTTCTGTGCCAGATGGCTGGCTGGCTGCTTGGGCGCATTTGTTCAGATAAATCATAGCTTCGTTATAGACGTTCTTGATTTGGCCCATATAATCCTGCTGGAAGTAGGGGTGATCGGGGATGTTCAGCTCCACTAACTTCCCATGATTACGTGTGGCCCCTTGTAGACATTGTTTTATGTCGGATTTTCTTTGAAGGATGTAGGATTCAGTCTTACGATATGACGCATCTTTTTTGGTATTCGTAAGAGTCTGCTTTAGTTGTTTCCCGATGGCTTCTTGTGAAAGTGCAATCTGGTTAGCCTCTTGGATATGATCTAACTGATTGATTTCTTCTGAGTCGGACATCGTGGTTGTATTGAATTATGTGCTGATTTTTTGCTCGAAGGACCATGAACGAAACCAGGGTTGTAATTCTTGGTTTCGTTTGATTTTGTACAGTACTACTAGAGAGCAGCCTCACTCTCTATTGACGGCTAAGGGCTTATGCCATAGTACTGTTGTTGTATGATTGGTTTACTACTTGGATCGCAGCCTCACGTTCCATTATTATGGCTTGGAATAGTAGTAGGTAGTGATAGAACAAAGTTGAGTTTTTGACTATGTTTTATTATAAAATATTACCAGTTTATATACAAAAAATAATTAAAAGCTAATCATAATAATTAATAGAAATAAGTGAGCGGGATGTGCAAAAGTGCAAGTTCAGTTAATTGATTGATAGGTGTATTAAACTGGCACAATTGCAACATCGCGCTGACTGTATTTTGTCGGTGTAATGAACCCGCAATGCATTAATTTCACAAAAAAATATGTTTAAATTTGGAGATTTAACAATGATCAGTTCTCAATAAAGTTTTGCTGGAAAAGCACGCACACGTAGGTGTGATATTTTGATAACCAGATTCGGTGACCTTGCGCCATTTTGTGGGGGTGCAGAAAGGGAGGGAAATTCAAATTTAAATCCTTACCTTTCTATATTTTCTTTAGGAAATCGAAAGAAACTTAGTGTACCATCGTTGCGCGTGGAGTAAGCTTTAACCGCACACGAATAACCACGTTTACGTACTTTTTCCATGATTGAGATTATTGCCAATTAAGTACTTATTACTAGTTATATTAAAATTAGGTTAGTGTCTCTGACACTGACAACCTAACTGACAAGAGTCAAGAGATAGTTTCTGGTCATGATACTATTAACCAGGTATGTTCTTGCGCATCTTGGGTAGGACTGGGGCAAAAACCTACAAACTTCAAGCAGCGGCATCCAGGGCGACCATCTAGGATACCCCTAGGTTAGGTGGCTCGTTGCAAATTGCAAATACCTAATTAAGGTAAATATAAAAATAAGCTAAAGATAATTTACACAGTAATGTTTCGTTATTCGAGTTATATTTACATGTAAAAATCAATGATTTCTTGCGTTTTATAAAAAAACGCAGTTTGAATTTAAGGCGGGAGCGAAAGAAGACGACAGCCTGGGATGATGCGCAGACTGGATCCAAACGCGTCCGCGGGAAGCACATACCTGGTTAAATAGTATCATGGTTCTGGTAAACCTGCGCACTGGAAAACGGTTTACCCCCACTACGCGACTGTCGGTTCTTGTTCATTTTGTCTATATTCTTTGACTCTACTTTATGCAAAAATCACCTAGTGGAGCTAGCTAGCTGCCGGCAACGGTACCCGAATGAGCTGCCGGCAAAGAATTTTTAGGTTTTGCCGCGTATTCAATTTTTATCAAGATAGTTTTAAAGATTTCAAGGTTTCATTAAAATCCAACATTCTGGGCTAATTTATAATATAAATGAACAAATAAAAAATGTTTTTTCTATTTTGCGTCTCTAACAGAGTCATTATGAAACTCAAACGGGTTTCATAATAGCTTCATTATGAACTCCGGCTTTTTATTTTTTTATAGTGGTAACATTGCTTGACATTAATTTTTAATGACATGTGGGTAACGCAGCGTCAAAAGCCAAACCAACCTCACAAAATTGTAGAAAAGAAAATAGTGAAATTTTGAACATTTTAATATAATTTCTTCGGAAGTAAATCATTTATAGGTAATTGGGCTCTTTTCCTTAGTTCAGATGGTGTATTACTTATACTTGCTTGTTTACACATTTCAATAGAACGCCAAAAAAGCTTGTTGCTGGTTGTGAAGTGAAACTGACAACTAATTTCAAATTAACCTTGTTTTACTGTTTGGTTAGTGTTACCAACGATTGTCAAATCATTCCAAATATTCCTAGGTTTATATTTTGCACATATTCTTAAATTTAAAGTATAAATAGATGCAAAAT
Source organism: Pediacus dermestoides (assembly GCA_963942485.1). Classification (NCBI taxonomy): domain Eukaryota; kingdom Metazoa; phylum Arthropoda; class Insecta; order Coleoptera; family Cucujidae; genus Pediacus; species Pediacus dermestoides. Next base: position 21,797,178 of record OZ012626.1, on the reverse strand, counting down.
AGAAAAAATAGTATATTACACTCGTTTTATAAGACATTATTGTGGCACTCGTTCCTTTGAAGCACTCCTTGCTTCGCTCGTCGTACTTCAAACAACTTGTGCCACAATATAGCGTCTTATAAAACTCGTATAATAATATACTATTGTGGTTTCCTCTACATGAATTTGATTAACACTAGTTGCCATATGCCATTGCACTTACACTTTGTTGTATTTGGGTAAAACTGCCGTACCGCGGCTTTTCTGAAAATGGCTTATTTTGGCAAGAGAATAAGTTGTTTAAAGTCGGGGGAGCATTTTTTTTTAGAAAAACATTTTGTTTTCATAGAAATGAAAAAAAATCCTCAATTAACAACCTAACCAGTAAAAGTAGGTAGGTATACTATTCTTTCACTTCTCAGTGGTTAGGTTGTTAATTGAGGTTGTTTTTCATTTTTCTTTAACAAATTTTTTTTCAAAAAAAAAACAGGCTTCCCCGAGTTTAAACAACTTCTCTTTCCAAAATAAGCCATATTTACAAAAAAACTAATTTTTTAGGCATTTTTCGGAAAAGCCGTGATACGGAATTTATACCACAATTTGTTACAACATTATTATCATCAATGAATGTGTTCGTTGCTCTCCAGAAAATCGTCTTTGAAAATGTCCTTCAAAAATTTTACCTTGCCCTTCTTCCCAATGCTGTATGATAGATTTAATGATTTTCAATATCTCACGAAAAATTGGAGGGGAGAGTTCACTAAACAACTGAGCCATTTTTTACTTTCTTATACGAAGTATAAGGAAGTATTGTAATCGTGATTTTTTTCGACTTCGAGATTTTGATGGATTTACACGTTTTGAGGGCCCCTGAATCTATTCTGACCATTTTCGCCTTGATGTCTGTCTGTGTCTGTGTGTCTGTCTGTATCCACCATAACTCAAAAACGAGTTATCGGATTTGATTTAAATTTCATATTTAAGAGTTTGAACAAATTTGTGGGTGCCACATTCAATGTTTTTCATCTAGCACCAAAACAAAGTGACACTTACCTGAAGACATTTTTAGGTTTTTTAGGAATATCTTGAAAAATAAACAATTTATGAAATTTTTTTATTCTTTAACATTGATTTAGAATTGAATTTTGAACAAATTTTGTTTGAACTTTTTTTTGAAATTCCGTCAAAAAAATTCAAAAAAACGAGATATACTTAAAACCATGGTGTAAATACATAAGGTGTGCTACGACGGGAGTTCGTTTTTGCGACGTGCTGCGCATTGGCCCAACCACCGCCATATTGCCTACGTGTCAAAACAATTCAAACTTCAACTTTCGATTGAATTTTGAATTAAGTACCTATGAACTGACTGAAATGCCAGTTGCTCCGTTTGAAATTGTAAAAATTGGTCGTCAAAGACCAAAAATTACAATATTAGTTACATTACATTTCCCAAACATGAAGAATTCGCACAAAAATGGATCGCGAATCTTAAAAATGGTAAGTTAAGTGTATTGTGAATAAAACACTTTTTCGCTGTTTGTTTTGCTGGTATTTTCAACATTTATTGAAACAAATTGTTTCCATATAGCACGTATGTGTTCAGCACATGTTAAGGATGAAGACTTTGCCGAAATCCCGGAATATTTAAGTGTAGCTGGTTTCACTTTAAAACGAAAATTTGTTGACAATGTTTATTGTCAATTCCAATATATGAACTTTATTGAAAGTAATTTTCCGTTTAAATTTCATTAAAATTTCAGCTTTTTTAGATACAAAATGTTTTGAAAAAACTCTTAGAAACGTTTGTATGAGATTTCGAAAGTACCGCTCGGTAGTTCGTACGCTCATTGATTCGAAATTAAAGATGGACACGATTGGGTCAATCGTATGATTGGCTGAGAAAAGAAAGCTGCGTCGTAGCACACCTATGTATTTACATCATGCTTAAAACACTTTATATTTCTCATAGCGCGCGTTGATAGTTGAATTCGATGGTCGAGGTAGTCCATGTGTTTCATTATATGGCTGCCAAACGGAAGGTCCCGGGTTCGAATCCCAGAAGGAACGGACTATTAATTTTTTTTTATTTTATTGGTTTCTGTTAGAATTTCATGCGGGAAGGAAAAATAAAACAAACGTACATTCATCTATGAGTATCAGTATGCGACTAACTTTTATTATTAACTGAAGGTGGCTACACTGTTGCCATAGAAGTATAGAACACAGAAAAATAATTGTTTGAGATACAAACTCCAACACCCCCACTATCTCAAAACAATTAAGCAATCAAACCTAATTTATCAACAAAAAAGGAATGCTTAACTCTTGCCAAACCTTTTGTCATAATATCTGCTACCATTTCATTAGTCTGCTGATATTGAATAGTTATTAAATTGTTCGAGACACATTCTCTAACAAAATGGTACCTTACATCGATATGTTTGGACCTTTTATGAAACATTGGATTGGAAGCTAGTTTTTGTGCACTCTGATTATCATTATATATCTTAACACTACCTTTAAAAACTATCAATTCACCCAAAATATTTTTTAAATAAATGGCTTCCTTTGATGCTTCACTAAGCCCTATATATTCAGCTTCAGTACTACTCAGAGCAATAGTTTTCTGTTTACTACTTTGCCAAGAAATAGGACCTCCTGAAAGTTTGAATACATAGCCTGTATATGATTTTCTGTCACTATCATTTGCCCAGTCAGAATCTACAAAACCCTCTAAATCTAAATCATCAGTACATTTTGAAAATTTCAGTTTATAATGCTTTGTACCCTTCAGATATCTAAGAATTCTTTTTGCACATCGCCAATGATATTCTGTATAATTATTATTATATTGACTCAAGTAATTAACCGCAAATGTTATATCTGGTCTGGTTAATACTGCTAAATACATTAAACTTCCTATAAGTTTCTGATAAGGCAAGTTACTTAAATCTACATACGAATCTGAAACTCTTTCAACATTATCCTTACTTTCCATAGGAGTATTTACAATTTTACAGTTTTCCATGCCAAAATTTTTCAAAACCTGATTTACATAATTTTCTTGGTCTAAGAAAATGACATTATTTTTATAATCATTAGTTATCCTGACTCCAAGGCAATTCTTTGCTTCACCTAAATCTTTTATGTCAAACTCTAAGTTCAATTTTGATTTCAAACATTCAACACTTTTACAATCATTTGAAAAAACAAAAAAATCATCCACATACAATGCAACCAAAGTTAATAAATTTTTATCCTTTTTAATGAACAAACAATATTCATGTTGTGATTTATTATAGCCTAATTCAGATAAAACTTCACTTACTCTAGCATTCCATGCCCTAGACGATTGCTTCAATCCATAAACAGCTCTTTTTAAACGGTACACTTTATTTTCATGATTTTTAACAATAAAACCCTCAGGTTGTCTCATATAAACCTTCTCCTCAAGTACACCATTCAAAAAAGCACTTTTTACATCGAGATGCGTTATTTTTAAATCTAATTTTACAGCTAACGCAATCAACAATCTTAGAGTAGAGTGTCTCACTACTGGCGAAAAAACATCACCATAATCTATACCTGCTTTTTGCGCACAACCTTTTGCAACTAAACGCGCACGATATTTAGCTTCTCCACTTTCACTGATTTTTTGTTTAAACACCCACTTACACGGAACCACTGTTGACTTATCTGGTGGGCTGTCCGTCAGTTTCCAGACATCATTTTTTTTAAAACACTCAATTTCCTCGAACATGGCCTTTTTCCATAAGTCAGCATCAGTCCTTGACATGGCTTCTTCGACTGTGATTGGATCATCGTTGGAATCGAATTCTTGCACACAAGCATAAGTGACGTAATCATCAAACTGTTTAGGTTTACTTATTCTTTGTGATTTTCTAACCACTGTATCATCTTGTACTTTAGGCAATTCAATCTCAAAATCTTCATCACTTGTTAAATCTTCTTGTTCACTGTCTGTGGGATTCTCGTCAGAAGAATTATCTGGCTGATTCTGATCAACTTCAGCCCCCACTGAAACTGCTGCTTCCTGTAGTTCACATGTTTGTTTAGGTTCTTTTAAATTTTCTTCAATAATTATATCTCTGCTTACAATAATTTTCTTCTCAATAGGATCGTACAATCTGTAGCCTTTTATGTTATCGCTAAAACCAATCAAAATCATCCTTTTTGATTTCTTGTCCCATTTTAGCCTTTTTTCTTTTGGAATTAGGGTCATGGCCTTACTTCCAAATATTCTTATTCCACTTACGTCAGGTTTTCTTCCATACCACATCTCGTAAGGTGTCTTTTCAATTCCTGAGACAGTAGAACGATTCCTGAGGTAGACTGCTGTCGCCACAGCTTCTGCCCAGAACATTTTTTCTAATTTTGCATCATACAGTAAACAACGAGCTTTTTCAACAATGGTACGATTCATTCGTTCACTGGTACCATTCTGTTGAGGAGTATAAGCATTTGTTTGCTGATGCAAAATTCCATGTTGCTTATAATAAGTTCTGAACTGATTACTATCAAACTCTGTTCCTTGGTCGCTTCGGAAAATTTTAATCTTCTTACCTCTTTGATTTTCTACATAGTTTTTAAACTCCTTGAATTTTTCATATGCCTCATCCTTACTTCTGAGAAAATATGCAAAAACCATTCGCGTAAAGTCATCTTCTAAAATCATAAAATATTTTGAGCCTCCAAGAGATGTTACTTCCATTGGTCCACATAAGTCTCCATGAATAACCTCTAGCACAGAATTGGCTCTATTTCCTTTATGATTAAAGGGTAGCCTAGTTTGTTTGCCTTCACAACACACTTCACATAAGTCAAAAATACTTTTCACTAAAGTACCTTTGCAGTCAAGTCCATTAACTAGTCCATTTTTCATTAAATTCAAGTCTTTGTAATTTAAATGACCGAAACGCCTATGCCAGACTTCTCCAGAGACTGCCAATCCTGCTACTAGATTTAACTGTGGTGTCTTCTCAAAATTCAATTTGTAAACATTGTCCACTAAACTTGCTGTAGCAATCAGCTGATTTCTCTTGTTGAAAATGTCGCAACCTGTTTCATGAAAGACAACTTTATTATTGTTTCTAATCAGTTGACTAACTGATAATAAATTTGTCATCAATTCGGGTACATAAAGTGCATTACGAACTGTGACCAAATGTTGTTTTTCTTGCGCTATTGCCGTGATTTCTACATCACCTGCACATTCTATAGCCAAGTTATTTTCATTTGCCACTGTAATTTCCTTTATTTGTATTTCTTTATTCACATTTTTAAGCCAATCTTTTCTTGATGTTAAATGAACGCTACATCCAGAATCTATGTACCAGTCAGACTTGTCAAAATGTCCGGAAAAAACACTACATTAAATGCGCTAGCAGACTCTTCCTTATTCTTCTTATTTTCTGGACATTGGTTTCTATAATGCCCTAATTTCTTACATTTAAAGCACGTAATGTCTTTATTTATCTTCTTAGTGCTGCCATCTCTACGTCCTTTATTGTAATGTTTAGCCGCGAACGCACTACTTGCTGATTGACCTTCAGCCTCACCTAGGTGCATATCCAATAACCTAGATTTAATGGAATCTGCTGCGACATCAATTCCTGCATGTTCAATGGCTATCACCATGGGCTCGAATTTGTCGGTTAAACCGGCAAGCATCAAACTTCCGATTAACTCCTGACTCAATTTAAAACCACTTCTTTCTAGCTTCTGTGAGGTATCTACCACTTGATTTATATAATGTTCCATCGATTCACTAGTGTCTAGTCTCAACGAAATTAACTTACGTAGCAAACCGATTTTACGCGCGAAACCAGAATCTTCATAAAGTCTTTTTAACTTGTCCCACACTTCTTTAGCTGAATTAGTGTCCTTCACGTGAATAAACAACGAAGGGTCTAATGTCAAAATTAGCTTCGCCTTGGCTTTGTTTACTAAAATCGTATCCGTTTCGGATCCATCGATACATTTCGATAATCCCTCGAGAACGAACACGTTTTCCACTGCAAACGCCCAATCGGAGTAATTTTCACGTCCCATCAGCTTTGGAACACTGTTTAAATAGTTCACTGCCATCGTAGCACTCAAAGAATTACTCGTATTTATTTTTCACTTGTACAACACCCTGGTCTTTTTATGCCATGCCTGGGCCCATAACCTGTTAGAATTTCATGCGGGAAGGAAAAATAAAACAAACGTACATTCATCTATGAGTATCAGTATGCGACTAACTTTTATTATTAACTGAAGGTGGCTACACTGTTGCCATAGAAGTATAGAACACAGAAAAATAATTGTTTGAGATACAAACTCCAACAGTTTCTATGGTACCGAAAACAATAATAATGAATAAATAAATGTAATTTCATACCGGGAGATTTTTTTAGGTGAGTATTAGGTCAAAAATCTAAAATAAAACACATTTTTGTCGAAAAATTCGGTTATAATGAGTGGGACAAGGACAGATTTATGCGTATTGCAATAAGTGCGACAGAGATTATTTGAAAATTGCTGGAAACCTTCAAAATTTTTACAAGAAATTTAACTTAATTTCTGTAGGAAAAGTAATTATTGTGATACTATCCGTAAGTATAAGAAAGTCATGTGTTGGGCACATCAGATTTTTACCTTGATCATCCATATAAGCTTAAATTTAGTGTGATTAGTCACATATTTATTACGTGATTGCTGTTTACGAGTTACCTACAAATTTTGAGGGTTATGATTGCCGGCACCGGAGCCAACATTGAGGGGGCAACCGGCGCCGGCAGCCATTAGTTTATTTTGCGGGCTCCGTTGCCGGCAGCGGAGGCACGACCTTTTTTTTATATCTTTTTGAACCCACCCCGTCTCCACTGTAGCTGACGGCAACTGGCCACGTACTGGTAAGTGTATCGTTTGTAGCCGCGTGTACTTTGTCACAAAATAATACGTGGCAAAATTGGCGCCCAACGTTGTTATTAAATTTTTATTTGCACGCATATAGATTTTACTCTGCGACATAGTAGCTGATAGCTGATATTTCTGCCGTTCTCAATATTTTTGATATCTTTTATTATAAAATTTACGCGATTTTGACTTGCTCTAGTTAGTTGCTTTGCACTTTTTCTACGGTTACAACTGGGCACGATTGTGGTTGCTACTTGTGTTGTTTTTTCTTTTTCTCGATACAGACGTTTTTTTTCTGTGTGAGAGGAGAGAAATAATAAGTAATCCTTATTATTTATTTAAACTTTAACTAAGTCTTACATATTTTGTATACTATATTAACTGTTACGTTGCCGAAATGGAGATTAATAGATTGCTTGGTGACGAATTGTCGTATGAACTGTTTATTCATGGTGCTCCTGTCGACGGTACAGTCGATGTGAAACGTCACCGATTACGCGGCTTATTGCGATTAGAAAATCTAGGGGGTCTATAGTCGTCAACGGACGTTAATGTAGATTTTAATTCAGAAGTAAGAATCTGCCAACAAAAACTGAACGAATTAGATAACGCTATCTCGAATTTTGACCATGCAAACTTCTTGAATGAAAGAAATCGTATTTCTACCCGACTATTGCACGTTTCCGGTCGGTTAACTAGAATTTGTTGTGAGGAATTGTCAGTATCTAGTAATAAGTATCAGTTTGACAGAGAAAACCGCGTGCTTCGCACTCGGTTTTTTTAAACTGTCAAACTGACACTCTTTGTTGCTGTGCAACAAGTTTTCGTAATTTAACCGGAAAATCCAAAGCACGTATTATATTCGATAAGATAATTTTATAAATATACTCAACAGTTTATTTTATTTCATATTAATGCAAGTAACAGATCATAATAATATATAATTACAAATTAATTCTTATGCAAATTTTATTATTTATATTGTTACTATGGAAAACCTACAATTAATTTTATCGAAATTTTATCGCTGGAAAACCATGTAAGTTGGTCCAATACTGCATTATGATTGGTCGAAATTGCTATGAATAAAATTATCGTCAGTTAAAAGTCAGTTAATCACTAGGTGCGCGGAATTTTTTGTTTCATTGGAAGATGTGGCTGATCCGCAGGAAGTATCTCAACCCTTACCGTACAGATCACTTATATAAGAGCCTATAGAGCTAATTCCCATAGTTACACCAGCGACGGGTCAATTAATCGACGTTCCTATGAACGTGAACTCATCTCCTGTTCAAACACCCACTGAAACTAAGGTTAACTATAGATGTACGCGAGATAATTTAAAACTAAATCGATCGTTGGAAACACAACTTCACAACTTGAACTTAAACAACCTAACTGAGCCAAGACAATCTCCAGTTTACGAGGATTCTTCGCGCAGTTTCTTTACCATCAGTAAGTGGAACTTAAAGTTTGACGGAAACACTGGCGTTACTAACTTTCTGGAACGAATTGAAGAACTGAGAGGCGCGTCGTGCATTTCAAAATCCTCATTGTTGAATAGTGCGGTGACATTGTTTGAAGGTTCGGCATTGTCCTGGTTTCGTTCCGTTCGTGAGTCAGTTTGTTCGTGGGATGATTTGGTGTTGAAACTTAGGGCCACGTTTTTGTCAGGCGAATATGAGGAGGACATCTGGATCGACATTAGGAATAGAACACAGGGTCCAGGTGAGAAAACTGCGATATTTGTTGCCGTTATGCAGAATCTCTTTAACAAACTAGAACACAAACCTAACGAGGCAACTAGACTGAGGATTATTAGAAGGAATCTCCTGCCCCATATTCAAAATCACTTGGCAACGCATAGATTTGATAACCTCACTCAATTAATCGAGTCATGTCAACAGATCGACGATACCCTGATAAGATCACAGCGATCACAGCGCGAATGTCGTCAGCCGCCCATGAGGCATTGTTTTAGGTGTGGTAAGGTAAATGTCACAGTCAAAACTTGCCCTACGTGTTCGGGAAACGCTACACCGGGTCGCAACTAGGTCGTGTCGCGAATCCGGATGTAACTGTTACGACCGAATTGAAAAGGGACATCAAAATTGATTTGGATTTTATTCTCGCTAATGTCATTGGGGACGAGCGACCTTACCTTCGTGTTAATGTTTTCGATCGAGAATTCTTGGGCCTGTTAGACTCCGGCGCTTCAATAACGGTTTTAGGTGATAAAGGATACGAACAGTTTCGACAGTTTAATTTGAGGTTACTTCCGAGTCGGTGAGATTCTGTAGTGTAGCTAACGGTAATCAGTGTGATGTTATAGGAAGCTACGATATACCTTTTTGTGTACAGGGGAAAGTGGCAGTAGTCAACGTTCTTGTGATGCCATCTCTTCCTCAATCGTTAATTTTGGGAACAGATTTTTGGCACAAAATGGGTATTGTACCGAACATACGTCAAGGTCTTTGGCAATTTACTGACTCATTTGTACGTCGGATTGATGCTGTCACTGACGATTCAAATCTTTCCTCTGACCACAGAAAGGAACTTGAAAACTTGGTCGAAAGCGTTTTTGCTAATATGAGTAGCGAACTAGGTTGTACTACACTGGTCGAACACCGTATAAAAACGAATTCGGAACCTATAAAACAACGTCATCCCATATCGCCGGCTCTGTTAAAACATGTAAACTCGGAATTGGACGACATGCTTCAACGGGGAGTTGCTGAGCCTTCTTCTTCTCCTTGGACTTCACCTATCGTCATGGTTAAAAGAAAGGACGGCAAGTATCGCTTTTGTGTCGATTTTCTTAAGGTTAATAAGGTGTCTGAACGTGATTCATATCCGTTGCCTTTTGTTACTAGTACGTTAGATAAATTACGCGATGCACGGTACCTTTCATCACTAGATCCAGGTCGTGGTCTTTTTCAGTTTGGTCGAATGCCTTTTGGATTGCATAGCGGTCCTGCGACCTGGCAACGTCTTATCGATCGAGTACTCGGCGTAGATTTAGAGCCGTACGTGTTTGTCTACCTAGACGACATAATTATTGTTACTCAGACTTTTGAAAAACACCTCGAGGTACTGCGGGAAGTTTTTACGCGTCTAACGAAAGCGGGCCTGACCTTAAGTCGAGACAAATGTAAATTTTGTAGACCGGAACTTAAGTATTTGAGTTATGTAGTAGACGGTAATGGACTTCATGTTGACCCCGAAAAAGTTTCAGCTATTTTAAATATTCCGCCGCTTAAAAGTGTTGCAGAGGTACGCCGTATACTGGGTATGACTAGTTGGTATCGTAGATTCATATCACGGGTTTGTTACGGAAAAATAAGAAATTTTTGTGGTCCGAAGATTGTACTGCGGCTTTAGAAGCATTAAAAGAACATCTCGTGTCGGCTCCGGTGATGAGTTGTCCGGACTTTAACAAACCCTTTTGCATTCAAACTGACGCTAGCGATTACGGATTGGGTGCAGTTTTAACTCAGACTGATCAAGACGGTGAACACGTGATTAGTTTTATTAGTCGTTCGTTGACCAGTAGCGAGAGAAAATTTAGTACTACCGAAAAGGAATGTTTAGCTGTCGTATGGTCTATTGAAAAGTTTCGTCCTTATGTTGAAGGTACGTCGTTTACGGTGATTACTGATCATTTTTCCTTGAAATGGCTACGGGAATTAAGAGAGCCCTCCGGTAGGCTTGCTCGATGGAGTGTACGACTCCAACTGTACGACTTCGAGGTCATACACCGTAAGGGTAAGGAGAACGTAGTTCCAGACGCTCTTTCGCGATCGGTACCGGCAGTAGACACAATTTTACCCGAACAACTATTCCCGAACATCACTGATTCTTGGTACCTATCCATGTGTACAAAAATTTCGGAAACCCCAATGCGTTATCCACTCTGGCGAGTGAATGGGAAGGTATTGTTTAAACACGCGAAGGTTAAATATGACGGGTTGGGCGACATCTCTAGCGACTGGCTGATAGTAGTTCCAAAAAACTACCGCAAGGACATCATTCGCGAGAACCACGACAACCCAACCGCTGGTCATGCAGGCATTTATAAGACTTTTCATCGTGTCGCGGCTAAATATTATTGGCCAAAGTTGAAAGCGGATGTCACTCGGTTTGTTAAATCGTGTAACACTTGTGGACAGCTAAAACCAGAGCAAAAAGCACCTGCTTGACATTTATCGGGTAGACCTGAGGCCTTGGCAACTTCTACGCGTTGATCTTGTCGGCCCTTTGCCAAAAACACCGCGTGGTAACATCTATATTTTGAGCGTCCAAGATTACTTCACTAAGTCTTGCCTATTTTTCCCCTTGCGAACTGCTACCGGTAAAAATATCGTAAAGATTATCGAGGAAAATGTATTTTTGTTGTTTGGCGTTCCAGAGGTAATCGTCTGTGATAATGGTAAACAGTTTGTCGGAAATGAATTCAAGAATTTGGTAAACTCTTATAAAGTATCTACCTTTTATATCGCTCACTATCATCCACAGGCAAATTCGGTAGAAAGGGTTCATCGTGTATTGAAAACCATGTTATCGACCTATGTTAAGGACAATCATTGAACTTGGGACAGTCACTTACAGCAAGTTGCTTGTGCAATACGCACGTCTAAACACGAAACGACTGAAACAACTCCGTATTTTATAAATTTTGGTCGCGATATCTGTTTATCGGGAGAACGTTTACCGGTCCCAGATGATCGGACTGATCTGGAGATTGATATTGATCGTAGAGTCGCCGGTTTTGCTGACTTATACAAAGACGTGCGACTGCGGCTGGATCGTGCCTATAAACGGAGCGAGCAAACTTATAATCTGAGACGTAGAGACGTTCAGTATAGGGTGGGTGATCGAGTTTGGGGCAGGAATTTTGCATTAAGTGACGCTAGCAAATATTACACCGCGAAGTTTGCACCAAAGTTTATCGGACCGTTCCTAGTGAGTCAGAGATTGTCGTCGTGGACATATCGGTTAAAAGAGGAAAATGGCAAGAATGCTGGCACTTGGAACGTTAAAGATCTGAAACCGATGTCATGTGATTAGTTTTGGTGATTGTCGATTGTATTGTGGTTGTTTTTTTGTTTGTGTTTGTTTTGTCTGAAATTTCCTTGCTGATACATGGTGGAGAATAGGCCAGCTGGTTCGTCACCATGGCGTAAGAGGCCCCTAATCAGACTGTGTGTAGATTGAAAGGTCGGAGTGAATGAGTTTGGTTATGTGTTTGTTTTTTGTCAAGTGTGTATGGAATGGTTTGCGTCCGGTGTTTAAGGTTTTGTTTAACTCTCGTTTTTCTGGCTTCAATTATCAGTTTGAACCGGCTGATATAGCTTTTCAAGGTTTCATTCTTTTGTAATACCGACTATATTTTTTTGCCTTGTTCTTTAAATTTTTCTGGTTTAGTATTCCTTCTTTCCATTATCATTTTAGTTGCTGGTTGTTTGATTAGACTTTCCTTCACAGATCCTTCGAAGGAAGGGGGGAGTTGTTACGGGTCAAAAATTCATTAAGAAATTAGTTCAATTGTCACAAGATCAAGGTCAGTTATACGCCACTCTAGATTGGTAACCCTTAAAACTTATAGATGGCGGTGAAAAATACTCCCGTTGGTTCAAGGTGTAATTAGTTGAATTACGAAATATAGCTGTTAATTAGATTGTTTAGTCTGACAACCAATAATTAATTATGTTCAATTTTTCTCTTGTCTTTCCCAAATTTTTCTTAAATTTCTCATTGGTCTTCACAATTTTGGCATAGAAATCCTGAGATGATTTGACTTGTGTATTTTCCCCCTCCTCAAGATCCGGTTTAGTTGTATCCGCGAGGACCATTTCCGAATCAGTTCTCAATAAAGTTTTGCTAGAAAAGCACGCACACGTAGGTCACTCTATGCAAAAATCACCTAGTGGAGCCATTTTGTGTTTGATACATTGGCTGTCCTCGTATTGCCTGTACGGTTGTATGCAACGAGGGATATTTGGGATTATTGCTAGACACAGTCTTCGTGTTTTGTCGAAGTGATTTACTGGGCAAATTGGTGATAAGCCAGATTTTGGTTACCTACCACGTGCTTCCGGTGATTTGAGATTTGTCGTTGGAAACCCTAGAACTTGGAGGTAAGTGCCTACTCGAGGCAGAAATGGTCATAGATTAGTTATTCGTTCTTTTTAGGGTTTCTTTTATATTCTTGGAGTTCTTTTGCTTTTCCATTTTGCTGTTGTCGATTTTTTCTGTTCTTCCCTCTGCCCACGTCCGCCATTAGACTTGGGACTTGTAACCTTGAAGTTGTTCCCGTAGTAACTTGAAATAGAACAAGTAAGCAAGAGCAGTTACCTGTCCCACTACCTGTCCGCAACGTCATTGTCACCAACACGTGAAGATAAGTGCATTACAAATTACAACAGCAACAATAAATACAGTAATTCAGCTATCACTAGTAACTTTTCGTTATCTACGTTAAACTTTATATATTTTGGTCTTAACTACCGCCTCACGGTTATATATACTATTTATAATTTAATTAACTTTACCTTTTGCTACCACCTCACGGATACTTTAAGATTATTATACAGGGTGGGTAAAATTCCGTTGCCAGCATGGGGATCTCGCTTATTATAATAGATAGACCATAGATTTAAATTTGGCAAAGTTGCCAAATTTAGTGCACAAAAATAATCTGAAAACAATTTTGGATTATTTTGAACGGTATGTTAGAAAACTGAAAAAAACTGAAAATTACGATTTTAGATTTTCGCCTATAACTTTGCTATTTCTGAACTTTTTTTAAATATGTAAAAACATTCTCAAATCAACTTTTTATGCTCTATCGATCAGTAATCATCGTTTCTTTAAACATCGATTCGTTTTTGTTATTTTAACACCAACTTCATTTTTTCTTATGGGCGCGTTTTCTACTTTTCACACCATCGGATAGTACATTTTTTTCCAAATTCATCGATGTGCTACACATAGTATTCAGATTCAATTTTAATTGTTAAAATAAAAAAAAATGTATTCAACACACCAATTATCACAAATCGAGTAGCTCAATCTCGTTTATTTTGTGTGGTTACCATGGTAACAAATTCAAAATTGAAGAACCTTGACTAGTGTTTCCAGTGCCAAATTACAGTTCTTGTAAAATTATAATTTGGGATTTAATAGATGTTTATGCAACAAGGTAGGAAGGAGATGATTCTGACGAGTGTGAAAATTGGGTCCGAACGAAGCGAGAGCGCAAGAACACGAGTCAGTATCACTTCCTCCCGTCTAGCATACTCTATTTTTTCTCATACCTACACGAAAATGGCCACTTCTTTTGCGTGAAACGTGCGAACAAATTCTAACATAGCATAACATATTGGCATTTTTATTTGACACTTTGTGGTAAAAAATCACACTGACAACAGTGACAACACAAAAAACTGTTAAAAAGAAATGTTACCCCCCCCTCCTTATTTTCAAATAAAGTGGCCATTTTTGTGCGAGAAAAAAAAATGTCGAATAATGAAAAGCGTGATATGATGCGTATTTTTTATTCATCACATAGAAACTCTATTATATCAAAACAACAATAAGCCGAAACTTATCCTGAGAGAAGACAACCGTCTTGGAGATTATTTTCAACATTGGGCAAGAATTTAATGGAATTTGGCGCCTTTGAGGAACCGAAAACAAAATAGAAAAATAGAATTATAAAAAACATTGTAGAACTAAAGCTAAAGTAGGTGTTCGAATAAATGCCCCCTTTCCCTAATGTACAATCGCACACGTTTTCGTACTCCGCTGTCTAAAGCTCGCGCTATTGTTCTACGTGGAATATTATGTAATACTTCTAAAACGCCGTTCGTCAGTTCTTCCACAGTGTTGTAGGATTCTTTAAAAACCTTATTTTTGGTGTAACCCCACAGAAAAAAATCTAAGGGGTTAAGATCAGGCGATCTGGCTGGTCAATGCACTGGCCCGTGAGTTCCAATCCATTGATCAGGGAAGAGTTCATTCAACCGCCCTCTAATAACGTGGGCATTATGCGCTGGTGCGCCATCCTGATGCCACCACATTTGGCGTAATTGATTTAAAGGGACGTCCTCCAAATATTCCATAACATTTTGATTTAAAAAATGTTCGTAGCGTTCGGCATTTAGAGTGCCTTGGAAAATATGTGGACCAATAATTCTTTCCCTCCATAAACCTACCCAGACATTCAACCCAAACCGATGCTGTGGTCTTGTTTCTCTGTAGACGCGGGGATTCTCTCTGGCCCAATAATGTTCATTGTGTCTGTTGAACATTCCCAAGTTGGTAAATGAACACTCGTCTGTCCAAATAATATTTTTTAGAAAATCTCCATTCCGTTGGTACTGCTCAACAAACCACTCACAAAACTGGAGCCTGTGAAGTTCGTCTCCAGGTCTCAGTGTCTGCGTAATATGAATTTTATAAGGTTTATAACTTTCCTCCTTTAAAACCGTCCGAATTTGATGTCGAGGTAACTGTAAGTTATGGGTCAGTTCCCTTGTGGAGATACGAGGATTTTTGTTTACCTATAAAGGGTTGAAATTTTATAATTATATCAAAAGTACAATTAACTCTTTATTTTACCGCAGCCAAAATATTTTCTTTATTTTCATCTGTAATTCTATTTCCATATTTGCTTTTCGGTTTCTCAAAGGCGCCAAATTCCATTAAATTCTTGTCCAATGTTGAAAATAATCTTAAAGATGGTTGTCTTCTCTCAGGATAAGTTTCGGCGTATTGTTGTTTTGATATAATAGAGTTTCTATGTAAAGAATAAAAAATTCGCATCATATCACGCTTTTCATTATTCGGAAACATTATTTTTAATCAAAATTAAGATTTTTTAACAATAATTGTAATTTGACACTGATGACAGTAGTTAAGTTTCTTCAATTTTGAATTTGTTTACAAGTTACCATGGTAACCACACAAAATAGACGAGATTGAGCTACTCGATTTCTTATAATTGCGTTGTTGAATACATTTCCTTAATTTTAACAATTAAAATTAAATCTGAATACCATGTGTAGCACATCGCTGAATTTGAAAAAAAAAACTATCCGATGGTGTGAAAAGTAGAAAGCGCGCCCATAAGAAAAACTAAAGTTGGTGTTAAAAAAACAAAAATGAATCGATGTTTAAAGAAACAATGATCACTGATCGATAGAGTACAAAAAGTTGCTTTGAAAATGTTTTTACAGATTTAAAAAAAGATCAGAAATAATAATAAGTTATGGACGAAATTCTAAAATCATAATTTTCAGTTTTTTTCAGTTTTCTAACATACCGTTCAAAATAATTCACAATTGTTTTCGGATTATTTTTAAGCACCAAATTTGGCAACTTTGCCAAATTAAAACCTATGGTCTACCTATTATAATAAGCGAGATCTCCATGCTGGCAACGGAATTTCACCCACCCTGCATTTAATTGTAGACTTGTGTTTTTGCTCCCTATAGTTGGAATATACCGATCAGTGTAAACTGAGTATAGCTATACGAGGTACTAAAATATCGATCACCGCTAGGCGAAGAAATACTTAACCTTTAGCGCTATTTTGACCGATATACATTGCAGTTTATGCTATAATTTTGTGGTGTATGTAGAATAAATGGTACTGGCTAGTTCAAATCACGTGGCGTCCATTTTAGTGTTGAAAACACTCAACTGATGCCGCATTCCCGAACTGAAAGACACGCTCAAGCGTCACACAGCGCAGTTAGATGAGATAGATAGCATGATGTAAATACATAGGTGTGCTACGACGCAGCTTTCTTTTCTCAGCCAATCATACGATTGACCCAATCGTGTCCATCTTTAATTTCGAACCAATGAGCGTACGAACTACCGAGCGGTACTTTCGAAATCTCATACAAACGTTTCTAAGAGTTTTTTCAAAACATTTTGTATCTAAAAAAGCTGAAATTTTAATGAAATTTAAACGGAAAATTACTTTCAATAAAGTTCATATATTGGAATTGACAATAAACATTGTCAACAAATTTTCGTTTTAAAGTGAAACCAGCTACACTTAAATATTCCGGGATTTCGGCAAAGTCTTCATCCTTAACATGTGCTGAACACATACGTGCTATATGGAAACAATTTGTTTCAATAAATGTTGAAAATACCAGCAAAACAAACAGCGAAAAAGTGTTTTATTCACAATACACTTAACTTACCATTTTTAAGATTCGCGATCCATTTTTGTGCGAATTCTTCATGTTTGGGAAATGTAATGTAACTAATATTGTAATTTTTGGTCTTTGACGACCAATTTTTACAATTTAAAACGGAGCAACTGGCATTTCAGTCAGTTCATAGGTACTTAATTCAAAATTCAATCGAAAGTTGAAGTTTGAATTGTTTTGACACGTAGGCAATATGGCGGTGGTTGGGCCAATGCGCAGCACGTCGCAAAAACGAACTCGCGTCGTAGCACACCTTATGTATTTACACCATGATAGATAGGTTGATCAGTGTCCAATGTTGGAATGTTGCCGTTTCAGTAAAATTATTGTATTGATCAGAGTGATGATGATGATGAGATGATGGTCACCTGGATGGGTGGGATGTTCCTGTATCATTGTAATATTAACAGACTGGGTAATTTAAAAGAATGAAAAAATTTAAAACTAGTATTTTTGAATAATCACAGCGTATAATCTATTAATCTAAATTCCAAAGCTGAATTTGAGTAAGTACGATTTTACTTAATAAACATTTCTAAATGTTATTTAAATAATTATTTAAAATAAACTTAAAATCTAATAACAGTAGAATTTTCTCGCTTTAACATGAAAGGGTTCAATGCAACAAACTAGACCAAGGGGCCTGTAACACAAACACTACAATTGTAACAAGTCTACAAGTTACAAGTAATCTGCCTGTATCTACAAATACTAGTTAATTTGGTAACACAATGCAATTTGTTACAATTGTAAAAAATCAGAAATTTATTACATATGTAGATACATATGTAATCTATGAACAACAATGTTGGTGTAATCAATCATTGCTTCAACGGATAAGTGGAGTCTCTGAGATTTAAAGCATTGGGATGCGGTCTCCAACCATTTTCCATTCTCCGGAATAAAGTACTATTACGAAGTACCCGTCTTACATGAACACTTCCGGGCCAGTTGGCACTAATATAGTAGAATTTTATATCAGGACCGCAAACAGCCATGCAGTTGAGATTGAATGTTTTCCATGACGATCTGCATAAGCTGGCTCGTTGATCCTGGGAGCATCTATATTTATAAGTGTTCCATCTACTGCACCACATACTTCAGGAAAACCGGCTATTCCATGGAATCGTTGTATAACATCCAACATATCATCGGGCCATGACACTATTTTTTTCGAATTTTATCTAATTAACAGCATTAACAGTATCATGTACGCATCTGCACACAGTCATTTTTGATACCTCATGCATATCGCAAACAACATGGTACTGACCTCCATTTCCTAACCAGTACAGGACAATTAATGTCTTCTGCGAAGGAGTCAATCCATACCATCGAACTGTTTTATTGGCAAGCCTTGGTCCAATATCCCGGAGAAGATTTTCAAATTGCTGTCTACTCAGACGAAACCTTTCGTTGAATTCACTATCAGTGAGAAAAATAAAGTCTTTTCTCATCTGAAATCGATATTCTCTAGGATCATCCTCATAGTCACTTTCGGAATCACTTGACCACATATCGGAGATGGAT
Source organism: Pediacus dermestoides (assembly GCA_963942485.1). Classification (NCBI taxonomy): domain Eukaryota; kingdom Metazoa; phylum Arthropoda; class Insecta; order Coleoptera; family Cucujidae; genus Pediacus; species Pediacus dermestoides. The sequence continues at coordinate 21,778,516 of OZ012626.1, read as the reverse complement.
GTTCTCAGTACGGAAGTTGCAGTAATAATATGCATTTACCCAGAGTTATAGATTAGTAGAACATTCTCTACACTTGTAAAAAGTACTATAACACAATCATACAAGTATTAACGTTGTGTTACAGAATGCGTTTACACATGAAAATTTTCTTCCGTAATTACTAGCGCTGCACGGGTAATAACAAGATGTGTTGTGTTACGAAATCATTACAAGAGTAGAATATATTTTCACAATTGTATGACTTGTAGTACTTGTGTTACAGGCCCCACAGGGTAGTTCTTAATTTGTTGAAAACATGTAGAAAACAACACAAACACGTTTATACGATTACTATTATAGAGGGTGGTCCGAATTTTACCTTCGATAATTTGGGTATCAGTAGAAAACCTTAAAAAAACTTCAATTTTCTTAATAAACTTATATCGAAAACTCAACCGTTTCAGAAATACTGGGTGTTGAAGTTGCATATTTTTTTTTTAAATAAATTTAATATCTCCTGAACCAAAGGGAATATTTTATTGAAATTTGGTGAATATTATTTTCTTAATAAGTACCATATTAATCACCACAATCTGTTTTCCTACTTCAAGCAGTGGCGTAACCACTGGGGTGAAATTATTTCTTTTTAGAAAAAAAAGTGGTACGCCAATGATGTAATACATTTTTTCTACATTTCGGAAACCAGCAGTCGATTTACGAAAAAAAAATTTCTTGTAGTTTTTTTGTAAAACAAATCGTTATACAGTAAAATTTTAATTTTTGTAGGTAATTTATTGCAATAAGACAAGTACAGGGTGGTCCGAATTGAACCTTCGATAATTTGGGAATCAATAAAAAATGTAAAAATAATATCAATTTTAATAAATTTAATATCTCCTGAACTTTTTTTATTTTGAGCAGTTCCTCCAATGATTTAAGTTTCTGTTGTAAAATAAATTTAGTTTTTTTTATTTTTTATTTATTTGTTAGAAATACATAGGTAGGTACATACTTGTCTTCTCGCGATAAATTACCTACAATGAATTCTAATTAAAATTTTACTATAAAACGATACGTTTTAGGAAAAAATTACTTAAGGACTTTTTTTTCGTAAATAGACTGCTAGTTTCAGAAATGTAGAAAAAAATATTATATCACTGGCGTACCTTTTTTTTCTATAAAAAGAAAGAATCACACCCTGTGTTTACGCCACTGCTTGAAATAGGAAAACAAATTATGATGATTAAATATGGTACTTATTCATAAAATAATACCCACCAAATTTCAATAAAATATTCCCTATGGTTCAGGAGATATTGAATTTATTTAAAAAAAATATGCAACTTCAACACTTCCGAAACGGTTGAGTTTTCGACATAAATTTATTAAGAAAATTGATGTTTTTTTAAAGTTTTCTATTGATTCCCAAATTATTAAGGGTAAAATTCGAACCACCCTGTATAGCTGGAAGAATTTTTTATATCCTTAAATTTTAGAAATTAGCTGAAAAGGGAGTTTTAAAAAGTACCTATATTATTTTAAACTAAATATGAAATTGTGTATCTGGACCACATTATGCTGGTTTGTTGTCTATGGTTATAGTTTTGTATGTGAGTTTTAGATACAGAGGGTATTCTGTGGTTTTAGAACAGTATGGTAGTGTTCAGGGTTGTTTATGTTAAACACGTGCAAGGCGGACTGGATTTTAATGTTGTTAATATATAAAAACATACTGATTTATGATTAAAGACAACGGATGGTAGGTGCTATCTGCTTAGAAATAGTATATTACACTATAAGAGAAGAAAGTGACACTGAGTAGAAAAGTTGTAGCCCTCGGCTATCGCCTCGGACTATAAATAAGTTGGTTAATTAAAAATGATTTTTATTATTTCTTACTACCTAACTCGTAAATTGAGATGTGTATAAGATATATTATATTAATAAGTACTACTTAAGTTTTTCAAAAATAAAATGCTAAAAAATTCTATGTTTATAATAACCTTGCGTGTGTGATAAACAGTTAATTATGTTTCAAATATGGTGTTATGATTTCCAGTGTCTCCGATGGTTGCAAGGATTGCGAACATTTTTTATGATGATTATATATTGTGTTTGTTTTCAACACCCTCCGATGGTTGCAAGAATTGCGAAATCTGTGGATTTTTTTTTTAGGTATATCTTTTTGAACCCACTGTAGCTGACGGCAACTGGCCAAGTACTGGTAAGTGTATCGTTTGTAGCCGCGTGTACTTTGTCACAAAATAATACGTGGCATTCTGTTTATTGCAAATCAGACACAATAAATAAGAAAATGCAAATTTTTTAAACCAAGAGCTCGCTAATATCCATTTTGTGTACGGATATTGTAACGGAAGTTTTTTTGGTGCGTACAGGAATATCGAAGACGTTTTCCGCAACGGAAAACTGCTGTGCACAAAGTATTTGAGAGAGAGTTATAGAAATTTGGTAGAGAATGGTTCGTTTCACCGCCTCCATGGGCAAGGACGGTCTATGGCGGATTATGATTTGGAAAATGCACTTCAGCAAATAGAAGTCGGACTCAGAGCAAAATGTTAAAATTTAATAAAATACCTAAATTTGAGAGAAATTTGAAGTTTGGCAACCTCTCAAGCTCGCCTTGGGATAAAGTAAAATACCTTCTATTCTATGAAAATACTAATGATGAATTTCAATTGTGGTTTCTGTTTTTTAATAAAATTGACAGTACTAAATTAGTTTGACAAGTTCTCGCATCATAAAATATTGAACGTTTCTCTTTTTTTTTCTCTTTTCGTCATATTTTCACAAGTAAAACCTGTCCTAGAAATATTGCCCACTAATTTCGGTACGAGATCAAAAAAGTTTGAAGACCACTGACATAAACAACCGTATACTTTAGAAGATGTTTTCATACTTTTAAAACTCCCTTAAATATTACAATTTTCAAACAGTGAAAAATTGATATTTTCCAATTCCGTTACGAAATGTCAACATTTCTACCTGCCATTTTATTTGCGAAACGGTCTTTTTTATAATTTTATAAGTGACAGTATTTTATCACTAGTTATGAAAAAACCAACTTTTCGCAATTATAAATGTTTACATTTCGTAACTGATGAATTGGAAAAAATCTTGTATAAAACTCATGGTAAAAACGTGTATTTTTTACCACTTGTTGCATAATTAGCTATTTTTCAGATCGAACATTTGGAATACTTAATGTAACATCTGATGTATCCAGTACATGACTTTCTTATATGATACGATACAGTATAGTTATAATCTTTCGAAAATATTGAAGTGAGATTCGAACCCTGGACGTTCAGTTTGGGAACCAAGTTCCTATATCAATAGTCTATCTTGGCCTTCTGATTCAATGCCTACAATGAGAAATACATACAGGGTGTACACCTAGTGCGCGACTCTTCCATATCTCCTTTATTAGTATTGCTAGCAAAAAATTTCAAGAACCAATATGCTTTATTCTTGAATGTGCATAACTTAAAAATATTTTCCACTATACACAGCGTTCTGTTTTTGCTGGGCGCACACCAACTTTCTTATTTTAAATGGTACACCCTATATATTTTTGGATGTGGCTATTTATATATACAGTATGTATACCCAATTCGCTATTTATACATACAGTATGTATACACAATTGGCTATTTATACATACTGTATGTATATGCAATTGGCTATGTATATATAATTATAGTATATATATATCTACTAATCTGTCTACTCTCTCTATCTGTTACAAAATCAAAATCAGAACCACACCAGTCTCACTCTGTGGGCTCGCGCCCTTTTGTTATTTGCGCCTAGAGAGTGCGCACTGGTCATCCGAACACATGTTGATTTTCAATCTATTATATCGTTGCAGATATCGACGCCAAATTTTTTGTGAATGTTCTTTCGATTTTTAAACGTGTCGTCGAAGTAAAAAAAGTTTTTTATCTTGCGCCGTTTTTTTAATAATTATAAATTATTTATTTATATAGTGGCGTCATCTATCTCTCATTTACAAAAGTGCATGTTTGTTTTCTACATTACAGAAATCTATACCGTTGAGGATATCGAATTATCGATTGTAGCATTGAAAAAATGGTGCAAAATAAAAAACTATCGTGAGGCAAAGGCCGCGGGGGACAAAAAAAGTAAATCAGTTTTCCTGTTATTTTCTAATCTCTTTTTTTCAAGTGTAATAATGCAATATTTCAAAGTACGGTGCTGTATACCTGCGCCTAGATGAAAGATGCAGAACATCTACGACCCACGAACTTCTAAGGTACCGACAGCGAGTGAAACTTCTGTTTTGTAACCATATACTGTGGCAGAACCATCAAAAATAACTATATAAGAGTATATTCGCACATGAGTACTTTGATTTTCCT